>CAWUFW010010205.1:0-717823 GCA_963921515.1 Calotriton arnoldi
GGACAACGAAGCGGCACCCGGGCATGAATCCAGCACTGCAGGCCCTTCCCATGCTTCTGCTGATGCACCACCAAGGACGCAACGTACCGCGGAGACGCAGGTAGGCACACACACAACAAGTGCACGCAAACAGCGCACACAGTGCAAGGGCGGATAAAGCGGACAACCCCCCACCAGCGCGTGCACACTACACATCCACCATTGCATCCACATATGACACACAGGCCAAATCCTAACATCGCGGAACACATGTGTACACACCACCTGGGACTAGGAACCAACCACCCCGTCACGGCCCCAAAGCGCCGATGACGCCGCCACACATGCGCACAACGCAGAGGCCAACCGCAGCGCCATGCATGCGTCGCACACAGACACAGGGACACAACCAAGCAGCACACACACCAGCCCCACCCCGAACGCACATGACACGTGACAGGCCGGCCACAGACATGTCCCCAACGCCCAATTCACGGACAACACCCAACGCCACACAACCGACGCACACATGTCAGTGAAGACACGCAACAGCAGGACACACCCCAGTGTAACAAACATGGCGTAGCACACAGCGGCGGCAACACCAACTAGGAGAAGCAGGGCCCCTTCGGGAAGAGGAACGCCAGTACCACACTGAAAAACCCATACCACCCTGCACATATGAACAAGACACATGAAACGGAACACCAAAGAACCCGGGGACCGACAACAGGTGGCCCAAGAATTACATCCACACACAAGGCCCAACGCAGAGCGGAAAGGCAGCCTGCCGCCCACACAAGGGAGAGCAGACAGCACTGAATGACCTTCCATTCCAACACCGAAACCACAGCCCTACGACAGAAGCCGGTGAATACAGCCATTGTCCAAGAATAGACCAACACAGGCATGCCGAGGAGACCGACCACAGGGCAGATAGCGCATATCACAGAAGCACACAACGGACGGGGAAGAAAGAAGAAAACACTCCCCCATGTCGGCCACATGCAAGTTAATTGGAAGGAGTCACACAGCACCGACCTTGAACTGTCTGAGAAGCATGTGGGAAGAGGGCCCGTGTCCTCCAAACAAGCCAACAGAACACAAGTCCTGTCTCCCCACGACTACACAGAGCTCACAGCAACCCCGGAGCGTGCACATTGCAGACTGCACACACAGCCGGAGCACGCCACCTCTACGAACCGCTGCGAAATGGCAACCGCAACACACCTACCCAACTACGCCGAAGAGCTCAAGCTGTACCAAACCAGCACGATACATACATTGGGATGCGATCTCCTGTCCCTGCTGAACGTAAGTTACCGACTGACTTACCGCATCACATTGTTCAGCTGCGTCATGCCCGTCTTCTACTGTCGGAGGTGTCCCTACCAGCATCCCGTCGAGATATGCCTCTCCAACCCGGCATGTCTGAAGGCGGACCTGCTACCACTACTCCTCCCTCTGGACGCACACGACAGGGCCTGCTCTGCCTATGGGGGCATGGCGTATGTGGCCAACATCGCACGCGCACTGAAATGGAACCACTGTGCCTCCACACGACGGATCATCGAGAACAGCTACATCGAATGTCACCCAGCATGCCCCATCATGGTCCTCCAAGGGACAACCTACGAACAACACCTTGACAGCCACCATCCGCTTCATTGGCTGGCAAACATGTACACCACCAATGACATGGAAGCCCTGCTGGACGGCATCGCATACCTGACAACCTGTAAATACGTCGGACCACAACGCAGGTTCCCCGAGTGACCTATGATGTCCAACCCCGCACCCATGCTTAGCTTCCGCACGGACTGGCCAGTCACCACCACAACAGCCATACCAAACGACCGGCAACTGTAACCACACCATCAACGACATCGCCATGACATCAGATATGACCGGGACATGCACACTGTTCCCCATCACATCCAGGAACACCGCATGCATCGTGGGAGGCAGTGGCATGGGCTCTGTGTATCGCACCCACATGGACGGAACTGCACGAACAACCAGGACACGACATGGATCCAGCGCCCATGGACACACACACCGCTCAGTGGACATGAATAGGTCGCCTGGAGTCTGTGGGTGCTGCACCCCTCCCACCCCCGCCCCGGGAATCCCATACCAGGACCTTTGCATGGACGACAAGTGCATACAACAACAACACGACCCCAGTGACTGTGACATGTCCAGTAACCACCACAGTGCAACAACAAGTGGCACGCCGCTGCATGCACGCAAGCACATGCCCTGATGTCATCTCACATGCACGCGTGCATGAGGAACAACCGCAGCAAACCTGTCACATGGAACTGAGATGGACTGTGCCCATGATGCCGAGCGGTCTGGTAGGCTACATGTATACCGTCTGTGTCAAAGTCCGCAGCTCCGCAGCTATACGTAAATGTACATTAGCACAGCCTTGGCCAAGCAGATGTAACCCCACACCCTATCCCATTTGTAATCATGCTCAGTATATCCTCAACATGTATTCCGCTGCCAGTAGTGTCCACTATACTGCATCACAGAGGACAGAAGACTCAATATAATGTTTGAAACCAAAACTGCCTCCGCTGACTCATTTCACAAGTACGAATGAGAGAGGATGAGAGTATGTGAAGTACACGGCAGTCGTGACATGACCATGTAGTCCACTGGTATTGGATGTCAACGCAAATGAGTAGCACTACTGTGGAAGACACACATGTGTCGTGTGAAGTCGTATGGACGCAGTGCTCAGGTGGGTGGGTGCGACGGGTAGATGCGCACATGCCAAGTTGGAGCACGCCGTGTTGGGAGGGCTCATGAACAGTACACCACCGCTTCCCTGGGCATTGTGAGAGGACACCTGTCGGGGGAGTGAACACGTGTGTGCACAGCAGCCGGGCACACGTACAAAGCGGTACCAGGCGCACCTCAGCCCACCCTCTGTGGACAAGCTGGATCCTGTTGTGCGCCCGCCATGCCCCTTGACAAGGCACACACAGCCCCAGTCGACCAGGTGTAACCCCAACATAGTCAATCCGCACAGGCGATACAGGGCACGGGATGGCAGTGGAGCATGGTGTGTGAGAGGTCTCCTCGCGCTCCTCCTGGTCATATCACGCAGGCAATAGAACCTCAACGTCTAGCATGGCAACAAGTCAAATGGAAGTGTAGGGGGACGCACCACAGCACGAGCAGCACTGACGTCACGGGAGGTGGCTCGCACCATCCCATCCATTGCCCATCATACCAACCACGCCACATGCCATTGCGACTAAGTGCAAGCGCGTGCGCCACCACCCCTGAGCCCTCCCCAGAGAGGCCAAAGAGTGAATGTGTGGGCCATCAGCCACAGACGGACGCGGCATGGCCGCAAGGGCAGCCACAGCCACTGGGTGTCGCAGGTGGCGGATCCGGAAGGCGAAGACTGTGATGCATAGTCCATGCAGGCCGGGTCTCCATTTGGGGCACCACGCAGGTGGACGGCGTCCCGCCACACATCATACCCTGAGACAGCCCACTCGTGCAACTGGACCCACACATACACTCCTTGCCCTCTCTGGTGCGAGCTTGGGGCTGCCTGTGCAAGCGCTAGCCTCGCAGGTGAGCATGCATATTGGGGGGCGAGGGGAGGACATGAGGGCTGGGGCGAAGATGACTGTATCACTGTCAGTTAGTACAAGGGATGACCCAGATGTGGAAAGGAAGAGACGTGTCCCGTGTGTACTGCAACTAGTCGCCAATCCAACTACCCCCATGTCCGGAATGTAAGCCCGCACCTAGGCCCGCCCATCCGCCACATCGAACATACCACCAGCACGACTACCTTCCCATTCGAAACACTGACTGGGGGTGGCGACCAGTGAACAATCATGTGTAGCCTACCCACGCGTACATGTGGGCCCTCCATGATCCATGTCACCTGCGGCAAAGACATGACATGCGCAATGAGGGAAGTGAGGAGAGCTGTCCGCCCCACGCGCAGAAGGTGCATCAGCTCCACAGACCCAGCAGCGAGTCCAGCAGGGGTCACATGTGCAGGGGCAGCTGTGCCTGGTGTGAAGGCACATGCATATAGACAGCACATCGACCAATGTGTAGTCTGCCCACATCCACAGTCCATCATCATGCGGACATAGGAATTGAACACAGGGCAACACATCTTAGCTGGTGCACCCACCGTGACCAACAATGCGCAATCATCGACGTACCCGCCCTGTGCATGGCCCCCCACCCAACGGAGGCACATCCAGTGCCACCATCCCACACACACAAGCCTTCCACGGAACATGCTGTGTCCAATGGTCAGTACAGAGTCAGCGCCCATCTGGTGGATCCTGAACAGGAGACACATGCACACACATGCCAGCTCCCACTATGTACGACTGCCACCTGGCACGTGCAATGTAACCTCTCACCTGTGACGTGTGACTGCAAGCACACAGCCGTCTTGGCATGGGGCTGTCAATGTGGACACCAGTCAATGTTTCGGGAGCTGTGATCCGTACAGTGCTGTACATAGGGTGCAGTGCTGACACCTACTACTGTCTCATATCCCCTCGTGCCACAGGTCCCACTTGTATTGGCCGCTCAGCCCGTGCCCACATCGTCGTCGTCGTGTGCCATACTCATCCAGCCTCGGAAGCAGTACCATGCTCAGCAGACACTCATGTTGCCGTGGCGTTGCCGCTTGACGAATATGCAGTCAGTCCCCATCAGCACGCCCCGCAAGTCATTGGGGCCTAGATCCCCATGTGCATGCACATGGCAGTGGTATGTCTCACTTGCCATTGCCATTGTTGGGAGACCTGTGTAAGTGTATTGTGGCCGTGCCGTCCCAGCTTGACAGCTGGGCTGTGGCTCATGTGCTTGCTCAGTCATGTCAGTGATGTGTATGCGAAATTGCTATGTGCCGTGTTGCTTTGACATGTGTCCTCTGCCATTTAACCCAGGCGGAGACCGAACATTGACCGCCCATACCAATTGCTGGCGGACATGGACGATACAGAGGTAATCAGGAAGTTTCGGCTGGACAGGCCAACTCTGCATCGACTGTGTGCCATGTTAGAGCCCCATCTCCGTCCCCACAGGGTGTATCCGACTGCTGTCACCCCCACGGCTAAGGTGATGGCCGCCATGCATTTCTTCGCCACTGGGTCATTCCAGCACACAGTGGGCAGTGGAGGAGGGATGTCCCAGCCCATGTTCAGCAAGGTGCTGAGGGATGTACTGGCAGCCATGATGCTGTACCGGAACAGGTACATCCGCTTCCCCAGGGCTCGTGAATTGGCGGCAGTGAAGGGTGCATTCTATGCCCTTGGCAGAATCCCACACGTCGTGGGAGCCATTGACTGCACTCATGTTGGCCTTGTTCCACCACAGGCCACTGAGCACCTGTACCGCAACAGGAAGCACACGCACTCCCTGAATGTGCAAGTGGTGTGCCTTGCGGACATGGTGATCACCCACGTGTGTGCCAAGTTTCCAGGCTCGGCCCATGACGCACACATAATGCGCAACAGCATCTTGCCACGACTGATGGCCAATCTGCAACAGGATCGTGGCTGTATTGTCGGTGAGTATGTGGAGTGGTGTAGCGTGCTGGTTGTGCGATGCTGTCCCCTGTCCAGTTGGAATAGCAACGGTTCTCTGTGTCCCTCACACCCAGGTGACTCTGCGTATCCGAATGGGGCATGGCTGCTCAGTCCATTGAGGAATCCTCGCACCCCAGCAGACGATCGATACAATGAGGCACATGGGAGGACCAGACGTGTGGTCGAGCGTACCTTTGGCCTCCTCAAGTCCAGGTTCAGGTGCCTGGACCGCACCGGGAGTGCACTGGCGTACTCCCCACAGAAGGTGTGCCAGATAGTGGTGGCGTGCTGCATGCTGCACAATCTGGCCATTCGGAAGCAGATCCCCCTCATTGTGGATGACGGAGATCAACCAGGGCCCCAGCCCGCAGACCAGGACAGCTCGAGTGAGGTGGACAGCGGAGAGGAGGAAGCTGGGAATGTGCGCCAGCAGCTCATCGCCCGCTACTTCACTTGACGGTGAGTGTCCATGTACGACGGATGATGTGTCTGTATCTATGCAGGTGTGTGTGTGCTGTGTCAGGGTGGCCGTATGTTCACTGCGTGCAGTGTGTCAACGCTCCATGGCCAGGGTAGTATGCCACTGTTGGTGACTGTGGCATTGTGCCCTATTGCTCTGTGCGATGTGTGTACATTGCTTGTAGTTGTTGACATGTACTGTGTGATGGGTGTGTGACACACTCATTGAATGTGCTCCTGTTCTGTCTCCCACCCCTAGGTCCCTACAGGCCCTCCGGATTCCATTTCCATGCCACGCATCAGGTGCCTTTCCGCCCAAGGTGGCCGTTGTATTCCGTACAATAAAGACACAGGGCACAAACAGCAGTTAGTGAAAAAGGTGCATTTATTCCAAACTGTGACATGTGATTGTGTGTAAGGTGATGACAAAAGTGGTGCGTGCAGTGACAATGAGCTGTCGGTCATGGCTGCGTGATGATCAGGGTGTACCCACTGGTTCTATGTCCATAGTCCAACACACACATGCCATCCAGCTGGCTGTGTGGAGTGGGATCGTAGAGCAAGTCAATGCAGTGGCTGGTCAAGGAAGGCTGGCGGAAGGCTGGCTGGCTGCCTCACTTGCGACTGGAGCGTGCGAAGTCCTCCCGGGAGATCTGTTTCCTCTTCGGACGGCCCCTTCCACGTTTGGGAGGGGGTGTGTGGTGGCGACCTGCTGGTGGTGGGTGAGGTGTGCTCACTGGCTGTGGACGCAGGGGAAGTGGACACTGCTGGCCGACCCTGCGCCCTAGCAGGTGGTGGCGGAGGTGGTGTTGCTGGCCTTGCCTGTGACCCCACCGCCACCACCAGCTGGCCCATGAGGTCCACGAGTTGGTCCATACGGGACACGAATTGGCCCATATGGGCGTCCATGGACCTCAGCACCCCCAGCACCTCCCGCGTGTCAGTAGCAGACCTGGCCCATTGTCCTTGGGCCTCTTCATAGGCCCCAAGGACTCTGTCCATTTGAGGCAGGGCATGGCTCCCAGGGGAGGCTGGCGTTTCCCTGACCCTGCTCCTCCTACCAGTCCTGCTGCCACCGGCCTGCCCACTAGCCACATTGCTCACCACGGTCCTCGCTGTGGCTCCCAGGGTGGATCCAGTCGGCCGGGCCACCACCTGCGCTGGGGCTGGTGCCAGCGAAGACGTGGTGGTGGTGGAGGCGGTGGTGGTCGGTGCGGCGATGGTGGCGGTTGCGGCAGTGGTAGTGGCCGCAATGACCGTGGGTGTGGCCGCAACGACAGTGGCAGCAGGGGACTGGGACTGTTCAGCATCCCTGGATGATGGGTTGGTGGGTAGGAGGGGTCCTGGGGAGCGGCTGGGCCCTGCCACGCCAGATGGGCCAGCTTGGTAGTCCGTGTCCGAAGAGGTGGACAGATCCTCCAGATCCGTGTGTCCTCGTTGGGGGCTTGTAGGCTGGCTGTGCTGGCTGCTGTCTCCATCCCCAGCGTCCAGCAGTTCGTCACCTGTGGAGAGAATGAGATTTGTTATTGTGTTGCACCTGGCGAAGTATGTATTAGTCGTCTGACATTGGCAGTTCGTGCAATCTCGTACATGGGTTTCCCGGAGGCGAGTGTGTGGCTGTGGCATCTGTAGGTGTGTGTGCTAGGCAATGGGACTGTGTGCTGTGCACATGTGGCATGGGACGGATTGGCCATGCCGATGGGTGTGTTGCTGTGCCCCTACTCATTGTGACTCTGGTGTATGCGGGCTCCTGGCCCATCCTGGGTCTGGTTTGTACTTTGCTTTTGGGGTTCAAATGGAACGCTTAGGAACGCATATGGCAACATGGGGGCCATGCCCCAGATTCGCATTTGGGATGGAATATGCTTTTGGGGTTCAAATGGAACGCTTAGGAACGCATATGGCAACATGGGGGCCATGCCCCAGATTCGCATTTGGGATGGAATATGCTTTTGGGGTTCAAATGGAACGCTTAGGAACGCATATGGCAACATGGGGGCCATGCCCCAGATTCGCATTTGGGAGGGGATATGCTTTTGGGGTACATGCTGTGAGCCATGGGTGCCGAACGTGACATGTGTTGTGGCAGCATGACAGTGCATGGTCTGAGGTGTGTGCATGCCTGACATGCCCTGCATATTTGCTGTCTGTTGTGGTTACTGGACATGGCATTGGACGCATCGTTATGAGTGAGTGATAGTTGTGTGCCAGCCAACGTATTGCAGTTGTCCCATCTCCTTGGTGTGCGTGCTGCCCTGTGCCATGTGCATCACTGCAGTGCTCGGGGGGGTGTGGCCCATGTTGTGTGTTGTTGCTCACAGTGTGTCGTGCGCTTAATTGACTTCTGGCACATGGTTGGTCATGGGCATGTGTCTTAGCGTGACTGCTGTATGTGTGGCAGCTGTGCGGATGACATGCCTTTCATGAGACTGGGGCTGACGGATGGGATGGATGGTATGTTGTATGTGCATGGTGTGTCTGTGTGTTTGATGGGTTCAGTGGTGTTCGTGTGCATTTCTGTTGTTCCGCTCTGTTGCGTCTAGTGTTGTTTGTCTTACATAGGCGTAGTTGTGGGGTGTGTGGTTGACAGGCAGTAGGGGCTACATGGACAGGACTTCAATGGTGTTTCGGTTGTGTGTGATGAGTTGCACAGTGGCTGCCGTGTGGGACTATGTTCAGTGTGGCTTGTGCATGCAGACGTGGCTCCTTGGGTGTTGCTATGTCTGTGATGGGTCATGTGGGGTGTGAGTCTGCTGTTCATGTCCGTGTGCACATTGTTCACTTGTTCGTGACGGTGGGCGGTGCTGCGTGTTCGTGTGCTACGTGACATGTCCCATGTGTTGGTGGTGTTATGGTCCTCATGCCTCCAGTAATCCAGCCCTGTCCAGTTTCCCACCTGCAAGTTGTTCGTGCGTGCACTGTACTGGATGCCACATGGCTCTTAGCGGGGGTGCTCCATGTTGCAGGTCTGTGGGGGTGGGGGGTGTAGTGGGTCGTGGGGGTGGCTGTACACCCACTGACACCGATTGCTGTGGACCGTGATGTCTGCCTTTCGGCTGTCGTTGTGCACTGCGGTGGCTGACACGTGGGTGTGGGGTGTGGGGGATGCTCCTCCTTGCTGTGCTGTGGGACTGGGGGCCTGGTGGGTGTTGTACTTCAGCTGTCCCCCTCCGACCCACTGCACTTTGTGTTCCTGCCACTTACCTGTTACTTGTCGGTTGGTGCAGCTGTGCCTGACACATGGGTGTGGGGGATGCTCCACCTTGCTGTGTCTGTGGGACTGGGGGCCTGGTGGGTGTTGTACTTCAGCTGTCCCCCTCCGACCCACTGCACTTTGTGTTCCTGCCACTTACCTGTTACTTGTCAGTTGGTGCAGCTGTGGCGGACACATGGGTGTGGTGGGTGCTCGTTGTGGCGCTTCTGGCATATTTGGGGACCTGTTGGTGGTTACGTGGCTGGCTTAGTGTACACATGTCCCCACGCATCTTACAGTTGTTCGGTTTGGCCTGTGTGTGGTAGTGTCTGTTGCATGTGCGTGTGATGTGTTGTGTATTGTGTGCTGGACATGGGGGTGTTTGTCCCTGGGAGCTGTGGCATGGTGGTTGCGCATGTGAGTACATAGCGGTGTGCTAGTATACATTAGTTTGTACTTACCAGCCTCCACTCCCCCTGCTAATCCGGCGAGGATCTCCGGATGGATTACGACTCGCACCTTCTCCTCCCACGCTTTGAAGGTCTTAAAGAGCGCGGGATTCCCTCCGCCAGTGACGGCAGCCAGCTCTCTGTTTTTGCCCTCCTTCTTCTTGACCAGGCTCTTTACGTCATTCCAACGTTTGTTTATTTCGCCTCTGTTCCTGGGCAGGGTCCCGACTGCATTGACCTGGTCTACGATCCGGGTCCACATTCTGTTTCTGGTGGCTAGTGGTGTGTGCTGGACCATGTTCCCATAGATTTGTGGGTACACCTTGATGATCTCGTCGACCATGACCGTCAGCTCCATGGGCGTGAACTTGGGCATCCTTTGTGGTGCCATGGTGTTTGTGGTGCTGGTGCGGTGTGTGTTGTGTAATGTGCAGGGGTTTGTGGTGCCGGTGTTTGGTGGTGGTGGTGGTGGTGGTGGTGGTTGTGATGTGTGCGTTTCTGTGGTGTGCTGCTGTCCTTGCTGTGTCACTGTGTCCTCTCCTCTCCTCTCTGGTTTGCAATGTAGCAAGGGGTTGTGGTCTGTGGGAGTGCTGCTTTTGTACTCACCTATGTGGGTGTGTCCTCATGGTCTGTTGTTTTCAGGTGTGTTGTGTCTGGGGTTCTGGCCTTTGTATTTTTTGTTTGTCCGGGGGGTGTTTTCGGGATGTGTACTGTGCTTGTGTATTTGTGCGTGCCTTGCTGTGTGGACTTGTTGGCCATGTTGTGTGCTATTGGTTTTGTGTGCGGATGGTTTCTGTGCAGGTACGTGGGCGCCATGGCTTCTGCCGTGTCGATTCTCATCGGCGTTGTTTGCGCTAGCGGGCGGTATATTTGTTGTTTTTCCGCGCTCATGGCGGTGCGATCGTAATTTCACGTGCGGTGTGTCGGCCGTGTGGGCGGGCGGTTTTGTGTTGTCGTGCGTGTTTCCGTCCGTGGCGGGCGGTTTGACTCCGACTCGGACGATGGCGGGCGGTATTTTGTATGATTTTTCCGCCGATGGCGGTTTTCAGTTTGTGTACTCATAATGGCGTGGTCGGTGTTCAGGCGGTGTGTGCGGGCGGATTTTTGCCGCTTCCATGCCTGGCGGATTTTTTTACGCCGGGTATCGTAATGTGCCCCTAAGTAATTATTGAAATTCTTTTTGTGTATTGATTAATTTATTGTTAATTAATTATTAATTGGTAATTTTTTTATTACTTATTACATTTTTGGTATTGAAAATTAATTGGTTGTTGATTAATTATTAATAGGTAATTAATTTTTAATAAATAATATTTATTGGTATTTATAATTAATTAATTATTAAATATTTTGTAATTGGTAATTAATTTTAATTAATTTTTTATTGGTATTGATAATTAATTTATTTTTATTTAAATATTAAATCATTACTTTCCCTACTGTTGCACTCACTGGAGTGGGAATAGTAATTTTTACCCCTACGCTATCCAACGCTTTCCCTACTGTTGCAGTCACTGGAGTGGGAATAGTAATTTTTACCCCTACGCTATCCAACGCTTTCCTTACTGTTGCACTCTCTGGAGTGGGAATAGTAATTTTTACCCCTACGCTATCCAACGCTTTCCCTACTGTTGCACTCACTGGAGTCGGAATAGTAATTTTTACCCCTACGCTATCCAACGCTTTCCCTACTGTTGCACTCTCTGGAGTGGGAATAGTAATTTTTACCCCTACGCTATCCAATGCTTTCCCTACTGTTGCACTTACTGGAGTGGGAATAGTAATTTTTACCCTCCCGCTATCCAACGCTTTCCCTACTGTTGCACTCACTGGAGTGGGAATAGTAATTTTTACCCTCCCGCTATCCAACGCTTTCCCTACTGTTGCACTCACTGGAGTGGGAATAGTAATTTTACCCTCCCGCTATCCAACGCTTTCCCTACTGTTGCACTCTCTGGAGTGGGAAAAGTAATTTTTACCCCTACGCTATCCAACGCTTTCCCTACTGTTGCACTCACTGGAGTGGGAATAGTAATTTTACCCCTCCGCTATCCAACGCTTTCCTTACTGTTGCACTCTCTGGAGTGGGAATAGTAATTTTTACCCCTACGCTATCCAACGCTTTCCCTACTGTTGCACTCACTGGAGTGAAAATAGTAATTTTACCCTACGCTATCCAACGCTTTCCTTACTGTTGCACTCTCTGGAGTGATAATAGTAAATTTTACCCTCCCGCTATCCTACGCTAAAAATATTGAATATTTTTTATTAATATTAAGTTAATATATATATGTATTAAAAAATAAAAATGTATGTTTATTTTTTATAACTTACATTAATTATTTATTAATTTTAAGGTTATTTAAGTATTTTTAAGTATGTTTCAGTTAATTATATTTATTATTTTATTAATTTTACATTACTTTTAATACATTTAAAAAATTCGATATTTTAACAAACTATAAGGCCCATTACGATACCGGGCGTAAAAAAATCCGCCACCCATGAAAGCGGCAAAAATCCGCCCGCCTACACCGTCTGAATACCGACCCAGCAATCATGATGCCTCGAACCGAAAACCGCCAGCGGCGGAAAAAACACACAAAATACCGCCCGCCCTTGCCCGAGTCGGAGTCAAACCGCCCGCCACGGACGGAAAGACGCACGACAACACAAAACCGCCCGCCCTCACGGTCGAGACACCGCACGTGAAATTACGATCGCACCGACATGAGCGCGGAAAAACAACAAATACACCGCCCGCCAGCGTAAACAACACTGAAGAAAATGGACACGGCAGAAGCCATGGCGGCCACGTCCCTGCACAGAAACAGCCGCGGACTCAAACAAACACACACAACATGGCAAACAAGTCCACACAGCAACCCACGCACAAATACACAGACAAAGTACACATCCCGAAAACACACCACCCCTGGACAAACAAATAAACTACAAAGCCCAGAACACCAGCCACAACACACCTGAAAACAACAGACCATCAGGACACACCCAAACAGGTAAGTACAAAAGCAGCCCCTCCACAGACCACAACCCCTTGCAACATTGCAAAGCAGAGAGGAGAGGAGAGGACACAGTGACACAGCAAGGACAGCAGCACACCACAGATACGCACACATCACACCCACCACCACCACCACCACCAAACACCGGCACCACAAACCCCC
Organism: Calotriton arnoldi; assembly: GCA_963921515.1. Lineage (NCBI taxonomy): Eukaryota > Metazoa > Chordata > Amphibia > Caudata > Salamandridae > Calotriton > Calotriton arnoldi. The sequence goes on from CAWUFW010010205.1 coordinate 12,860, forward strand.
TGCACATCACACATCACACACCGCACCAGCACCACAAACACCATGGCATCACACAGAATGCCCAAGTTCACTTCCACTGAGCTGACGGTCATGGTCGACGAGATCGTCAAGGTGCACACACAAATCTATGGCAACCAGGTCCAGCACACACCACTAGCCACCAGAAACAGAATGTGGAACAGAATTGTAGACCAGGTCAATGCAGTCGGGACCGTACCCAGAAACAGAGGAGAGATAAACAAACGGTGGAACGACATCAAAAGCCTGGTCAAGAAGAAGGAGAGCAAAAATCGAGAGCTGGCTGCCACGACTGGCGGAGGGAATCCCGCGCATTACAAGACCTTCAAAGCGTGGGAGGAGAAGGTGCGAGTCATCATCCATCCGGAGATCCTCACCGGATTACCAGGGGGAGTGGAGGCTGGTAAGTACAAACAAATGTATACCAGCACACCGCTATGTACTCACATGCACTACCACCATGCCATAGCTCCGAGGGACAAACACCCCCATGTCCAGTACACAATACACAACACATCACTCACACATGCAACAGGCACCACCACACACACAGCCCAAACATATCAACTAACAAAACCATGGGGGCATGTGTACACCCAGCCAGCCACGTAACTACCAACAGGTCCCCTAGTACTCCAGAAGCGCCACAACGAGCACCCCCACACCCATGTGGCAGCCGTAGCTGCACCAACCGACAAGTAACAGGTAAGTAGCCGCAACACAAAGGCAGTGGGTGGGAGGGGGACAGCTGAAGTACAACACACACCAGGCCCCTAGTTCCACAGCACAGCAAGGAGGAGCACAGCCCACACCCCACACCCACGTAGCAGCCACTGCAGTGCACACCGGCAGCCGACAGGTAGACATCCCGCCCCAGGACAAACGGTGTCAGTGGGTGTCCAGCCATCACCACGACCCATAACACCGCCCCCACCCCCACAGACCTGCAACATGGAGCACCCCCCGCCCATAACCATGTTGCATCCAGTCCAGTGCACGCTCAAAAACAACCTGCAGGTGGGAAACTGGACAGGGCGGGGTGACTGGAGGCATGAGGACTGAATTACGACTAACACATGGGACATGTCAAGTAGCAGAGGAACACGCAGCACTGCTCCCTGTCACAACCATGTGAACAATGTGCACACGGACATGAACCACAGAGTCACACCCCACATGACCCATCACAGACACAGCAACACCCAAGGAGCCACGTCTGCATGCACAAGTCACACTGATTACAGAACCACACGGCAGGCACAGTGCAACCCATCACACACAACTGCAACACCATCGAAGTCCTGTCCATGTAGCCCCTACTGCCTGTCAACCACACATCCCACAACTACGCCCATGTAAGACATACCACACTAGACGCAACAGCGTGGAACAACATAAATGCACACGAACACCACTGGACCCATCAAACACACAGACACACAATGCACATACAACATACCATCCATCTCATCCGTCAGCCCCAGTCACATGAAAGGTATGTCATCCGAACAGCTGGTCCACATACAGTAGTCACGCAAAGAAACATGCCCATGACAAATCATGTGCCAGAAGTGAATGAAGCGCACGTCACACTGTGAGCAACAACACACATAACATGGGCCACACCCCCCGAGCACTGCATTGATGCACATGGCACAGGGCAGCACGCACACCAAGGAATTGGACCATCTGCAATACGTCGTGTGGCACACAACCATCACTCACTCATAACAATGCGTCCAATTACATGGCCAGAAATCACAACAGACAGCAAATATGCAGGGTATGTCAGACATACACACACCTCAGACCATGCACTGTCATGTTGCCACAACACATGTCACGTTCTGCACCCATGGCTCACAGTATGTACCCCAAAAGCATAGTTCATCTCAAATGCGTTTCAGGGGGCTGACCCCCATTATGCCATCTGCGTTTCTAAGCGTTCCATATGAACCCCCAAAGCATAGTTCATCTCAAATGCGTTTCAGGGGGCTGACCCCCATTATGCCATCTGCGTTTCTAAGCGTTCCATATGAACCCCCAAAGCATAGTTCATCTCAAATGCGTTTCAGGGGGCTGACCCCCATTTTGCCATCTGCGTTTCGAAGCGTTACATTTGAACCCCAAGAGCATAGTACAAACCAACCTCCACGATGGGTCTGGAGTCCGCATACACCAGAGCCACAAAAAGCAGGAGCACAGCAACACACCCATCGGCATTGCCAATCCGTCCCATGCCACATGTCCACAGCACACAGTCCCATTGGCATGCCCACACAACAACAAATAGCACAGCCACACACACGGCTCCGGGAAACCTGTGCACGACTGTGCACGAACTGTGGATGTCAGACAACCTATACATACTTTGTCAGGTGCAACACAATAACATATCTCATTCCCCCCACAGGTGACGAACTGCTGGATGCTGGAGATGGAGACAGCAGCCAGCACAGCCAGCCTGCAAGCCCCCAACAAGGACTCACGGATGTGGAGGATCTGTCCTCCTATTCGGACACGGACCACCCAGCAGGCCCATCTGGTGTGGCAGGGCCCAACCGCACCCCAGGCACCCTCCCACCCACCAACCCATCATCCAGGGCTGATGACCACTCACAGCCCCCTGCTGCCACTGTCGTAGCGGCCACTACCACTGTTGTGGCGGCCACTCCCACGGTCGTTGCGGCCACTCCCACTGCCGCAACCACCACCACCGCCGCGACCACCACCACGTCATCACTGGCCCCAGCCCCAGCGCAAGTGGTGGTCCGGCCGACTGGGTCCACCCTGGGAGCCACAGCGAGGACCGTGGTGAGCAATGTGGCTAGTGGGCAGGTCGGTGGCAGCAGTACTGGTAGGAGGAGCAGGGCCAGGCCAACGCCAACTGTGCCTGGGAGCCAAGCCCTGCCGCCAATCGACAGAGTCCTTGGGGCCTATGAAGAGGCCCAAGGCGAATGGGCCAGGTCGGCAAGCGACACGCGGGAGGTCCTTGCGGTGTTGAGGTCCATGGACGCCCACATGGCCCAAATCGCGGACCTCATGGGCCAGCTGGTGGTGGGGGAGGGCACAAGCAAGGCCAGCAACACCACCTCCGCCACCACCTGCTGTGGCGCAGGTTCGTGCAGCATCGCGTTCCCCTGCGTCCACAGCGAGTGAGCACTCCTCAACCACCACCAGCGGAACATCAACACCCCCTACCAAACGTGGAAGGGGCCGTCCGAAGTGGAAACAGGTGTCCAGAGAGGACTTCGCCCGCACCAAACGCCAGTGAGTCAGCCAGCCACCTTGACCACCTACTGCATTGACTTGTAATACGATCCTACCCCACACTGCCATGTGAATGGCATGTGTCTGTTGGACTGTGGACATAGAACTCCATGGGTACACCTTGACCATCACGCAGCCATGACCGTCAACTCATTGTCACAGCATGCACCACATTTGTCATCACCTTGCACACAATCACATGTCACCGCTGTTAATAAATACACCTTGATCACAATCGGCTTAATGTGTCCTGGGTTTATTCCACGATGTGCAATCGCCACCATGAGCAGAATAGCATCTGCTGTGTGGCATGTCGATGGGACAGGAGAGGCTGCAGGGACCTAGGGGTGAAAAACAGAACAAGAGTACATTCAATGAGTGTGTCACACACTCATCACACAGTACTTGTCACCAACTACAAGCAATGCACACACATCTCAGAGAGCAACAGGGCACAATGCTACAGCCACTGACAGTGGCATACCAACCTGGACATGGACCATTGACACACAGCACTCAGTGAACAAAAGGCCCCAGTAACAGAGCACACATACACCTGCACAACTACAGCTACATCAGCCGTCGTACATGGTCACTCACCGTCAAGTGAAGTAGCGGGCGATGAGCTGCTGACGCACATTCACAGCTTCATCCTCTCCACTGTCCTCTTCACTGGAGCTGTCCTGGTGTGCAGGCTGGGGCCCTGGTTGATCTCCGTCATCCACAATTAGGGGGATCTGCTTTCGAATGGCCAGATTGTGCAGCATGCAGCACGCCACCACTATCTGGCACACCTTCTGTGGGGAGTACGCCAGCGCACCCCCGGTGCGGTCCAGGCATCTGAACCTGGACTTGAGGAGGCCAAAGGTACGCTCGACCACACGTCTGGTCCTCCCATGTGCCTCATTGTAGCGGTCATCTGCTGGGCTCCGAGGATTTCGCAATGGACTGAGCAGCCAGGGCCCATTCGGGTAAGCCGAGTCACCTGGGCGTGAGGGACACAGAGAACCGTTGCAATTCAAACAGGACAGTAGACAGCATCCTTAAGCCAGCACGCTACACAACTCCACATACTCACCGACAATCCAGCCACGGTCCTGTTGCAGATTGGTCATCAGTCGTGGTAATATGCTGTTGCGCATGATGTGCGCGTCATGGGCCGAGCCTGGGAACTTTGCACACACGTGGGAAATGACCATGTCCGCAAGGCACACCACTTGCACATTCAGGGAGTGCGTGTGCTTCCGGTTGCGGAAGAGCTGCTCAGTGGCCTGTGGTGGGACAAGGCCAACATGGGTGCAGTCTATGGCACCAACGACGTGTGGGATCCGTCCAAGGGCATAGAATGCACCCTTCACTGCCGCCAACTCACGTGCCCTGGGGAATCGGATGTACCTGTTCCTGTACAGCATCATGGCTGCCAGTACATCCCTCAGCACCATGCTGAACATGGGCTGGGACATCCCACCTCCACTGCCCACTGTGTGCTGGAATGACCCAGTGGCGAAAAAATGCAGTGCAGCCATCACCTTAGCCGTGGGGGTGAATGCTGTCGGATACACCCTGCGAGGACGGAGGTGGGGTTCCAACATGGCACATAGTCGATGCAGGGTTGGTCGGTCCAGACGAAATTTCCGGATGACCTCAGAATCCTCCATGTCCGCCAACAATTGGTAAGGGCGGTAAATGTTTGGTCTCCGCCTAGGAAAGATGGAAGTGGACACATGTCAAAGCAACACGCCACATGGCATTTTCACATACACATAACTGATATGACAGAGCAAGAACATGAGTCACAGAACAGCTGTCATGCAGGGACAGCACAGCCACAATACACTTACACAGGTCTCCCACCAATAGCAATGGGCAGTGACACAAACCATTGCTATGTGCATGCACATGGGGATCCAGGCCTCAATGACCTGTGAGGCGTGCTGATGGGGACTGACTGCATATTCGGCAAGCGGCAACACCACGGCAACATGACTGGCTGCTGTGCATCACACTGCTTCCGAGGCTGGATGAGTATGGCACACACCAACGACGATGTGGGCACAGGCTGAGCGGCCAAGACAAGTGGGACCTGTGGCACGAGGGGATATGAGACAGTCATTGGTGTCACCACTGCACCCTATGTGCAGCACTGTACGGATCACACCTCCAGAAGCATTGTCAGGTGTACACATTGACAGCCCCATGCCAACACGGCTGTGTGCTTGCAAATACACATCACATGTGACACGTAACCTTGCACGTGCCAAGTGGCAGATGTACATAGTGAGAGATGACATGCGTGTGCATATGCGTATACCATGCACCCATGCCAATGTGCAGATGATGACATGCTAACAGACATGTGGGGGCCGGCCACTGGCCGTCCCTGCCTATGCACACGGCATGTTGTGGCCCCGTCCATTGTGCACCTGCACCCACACGCACATCATGGCCACACCTGCAGATGCAGTGCGCACATCATACTGTGTGGTGCACATGGCATCAGCGGACTGTCACCAACATGGGCCAGGCCATTACGGCCAACTCCGATGACCCTCGCGGTTGCACCCTGCGTGTTCCACTATGGAGGTAGGCGTCCCGGGCCAGCTGGGTGCAGGCCAACGTCTGCAATTGCCAATGCAGGTCTCAGTGCACTTGTTGCTCGTGTGAATGTCAGGCTGGGCCATGCTGCCCCTCTCAGTCCCAGCAGGCCTGGCCTGCACATTGACTGCACAATGCCAGTAGGTGACAGCACCGACTGCCTAGTGGGTTGCATGTGTCTCCTGTTCAGGACCCTCCAGATGGGCGCTAACTCAGTACTGACTATTGGACACACCATGTCTCGTGATAGGGATGTGTGTGTGGGATGGTGGCACTGAATGTGACCTCCGTTGCGTGGTGGGCCATGCACAGGGCGAGTACGTCGATGATTGCGCAGTGTTGGTCACAGTGGGTGCACCCACACAGATGTGTTGCCCTATGTTCATTTTCTATGTCCGCATGATAATGGACTGTAGATGTGGGCAGACTACACATTGGTCGATGTGCTGTCAATTTGAATGTGCCTTCACACCAGGCACAGCTGCCCCTGCACATGTGACCCCTGCTGCACTCGCTGCTGGGTCTGTGGAGCTGATGCACCATCTGTGCGTGGGGCGGACAGCTCTCCTCACTTCCGTCATTGCGCATGTCATCACTTTGCCGCAGGTGACATGGATCATGGAGGGCCCACATGTACGCGTGGGTGGCCTCAACAAGTGTGTCCAATGGTTGTCACCCCCAGTCAGTGCTTCGAATGTGAATGATGTTGTGCTGGTGCTAATTTCAATGTGGCGGGTGGGCGGGGCTAGGTGCGGGCTTACATGCAGGACATGGGAGGGTGATCGGATTAGCGACTAGTTGCAATACACACGGGGCACGTCTTTTCCTGTCCACATCAGGGTCATTCCTTGAACTCACTGACAGTAATACAGTCGTCTTTGTCCCTGTCCTCATGGCCTCCCCTCGCTCCCCCAATATGCATTTGCACCTGTGGGGCTAGCGCATGCAGATGCAGCCCCAAGCTCGCCCCGGAGAGGCCAAGGAGTGTATGTGTGGGTCCAGTTGAACGAGTGGTCTGTCTCACGGCATGATGTGTGGCGGGACGCCGTCCACCTGCGTGGTGCCCCGACTCGAGACCCGGGCAACATAGACAATGCATAGCAGTCTCCGCAGTCCGGATACACCACCTGCGACACACAGAGGCTGTAGCTGCCCTAGCGGCCCATGCCGCGTCCATCTGGGGCTGATGGACCCACACATTCACTCTTTTGCCTCACTGGGGCGGGCTCGGAGGTGCTTGCGCACGCGCTGGCTTCTCTGTTGCAACGGCATGTGACGTGTGTGGAGATGTAGGCAATGGGTGGGATGGTGCGAGCCACCTTCCGTGACGTCACTCCTGCTCGTGATGTGTGCGTCCCCCAATACTTCCATATGACTTGAGCCATGCTACACATTGAGGATGTTTTGCCTGCGTGATGTGTCCCGGAGGAGCGCGCCGAGTCCTCTCCCCCACCATGCTCCACTGCCATCCCGTGCCCTGGATTGCCTGTGCAGGTTGACAATGTTGGGGATACACCTGGTCGGCAGGGGCTGTGTGTGCCTTGTCAAGGGCCTGGCGGGCGCACAACAGGATCCAGCTTGTCCACAGAGGGTGGGCTGACGTGTACGCCTGATACCGCATTGTTCGTGTGCCCGGCTGCTGTGCACACACGTGTTCACATCCCCCCCGACAGGTGGCCTTTAACATTGCCCAGGGAAGCGGTAATGTGCAGTTCCGGACCCCTCCCGACACAGCGTGTTTCAACTTTGCATGTGCGCATCTACCCGTCACACCCACCCACCTGAGCGAAGCGTCACTCCCGCTTCACACGACACATGTGTGTCTTCCACAGTTGTGCTACTCATTTGCGTTGACATCCAATGACAGTGGACTACATAGTCATGTCACGACTGCCGTGTACATCACACACTCTCATCATCTCACATTCGTACTTGTGAAAGGAATCAGCAGAGACAGTTTCTTTCTTCAAACCATGTATTGTGACTTATGTCCTCTGTGATGCAGTATAGTGGACACTACTGGCAGCGGAATGCATGTGGAGGATATACTGAGCATGATTACACATAGCTAAGGGTGTAGGGGTACATGTGATTAGCTGTTGCATGTGGGATGTGGGCTTCAGAGTTACATCTGCTTGGCCGTTGCTGTGCTAATGTTCATTTGCAAATAGCTGCGGTGCTGCGGACTTTGACACAGACGGTATACATTTAGCCTACCAGACCGCTTGGCATCATGGGCACAGTCCATCTCAGTTCCATGTGACAGGTGTGCTGCTGTTGTTACTCATGCACGCGTGCGTGTGAGTTGACATCAGGGCATGGGCTTACGTGCATGCAACGGCGTCCCACTTGTTGTTGCCATATGGTGGCTACTGGACATGTCACAGTCACTGGGGTCGTGTTGTTGTTGTATGCACTTGTCGTCCATGCAAAGGTCCTGTTACGGGATTTCCGGGGAGGGGAGAAGGGGTGCAGCTCTCACATACTCCAGCCGGGCGATTCCTGTCCACTGTGCGGTGCATATGTCCATGGGCGCAGGATCCATGTCATGGCATAGTTGTACGTGCAGTTCTGTCCATGTGGGTGCGATACACATATCCCATGCCACTGCCTCCCCCGATACATGCAGAGTTCCTGGATGTGATGGGGAACAGAGTGCATGTCCCGGACACATCCGATGTCATGGCAGTGTCGTTGATGGTGTGGTATCAGTTGCAGGTCGTTTGGTATGGCTGTTGTAGTGGTTACTGGCCAGTCCGTGCGGAAGCTAAGCATGGGTACAGTGTCGGACATCATGGCTCAATTGGGGGATTGCGTCGGGGTCCTACGAATTGACAGGTTGACAGGTATGCGATGGCTTCCTGCAGGGCTTCCATTTCATTGGTGGTATACATGTTTGCCAGCCAATGTAGCGGATGGTGGCTGTCACGGTGTTGTTCGTAAGTTGTCCCTTGTAGGAGCATGATGGGGCATGCTGGGTGACATTCGATGTAGCTGTGATCCATGATCCGTCGTGTGGAGGCACAGTGGTCCCATTGCAGTGTGGGTCCGATGTTCGCCACATACACCATGCCCCCATAGGCTGAACAGACCCTGTCGTGTGCGTCCAGAGGGTGGAATAGTGGTAGCAGGTCCGCCCTTGGACATGCCGGGTTGGAGAGGCACAACTCCACAGGATGGTGGAAGGGACACCTCCGACAGTAGAAGACGGGTATGACGCAGCTGAACAATGCGATGCGGTAAGTCAGTCGGTAACTTACGTTCAGCAGGGATAGGGGTTCGCATCCCATTATCTGTATCAGGTTGTGTTTGTACAGCTTGACCTGTCTGGCGTAGTTGGGTAGGTGTGTTGTAGGTGCCATTTTGCTGCGGGGCGATGTGGTGGCGTGCTCCGGCTGTGTGTGCAGTCTGCAGTGTGCAAGCTCCGAGGTTGCTGTGAGGTCTGTGATGGTCGTAGGGGGCAGGACTTGTGTTCTGTTAGCTTGTGCGGAGGACACTGGCCCTCATCCCACGTGCTTCTCTGAATGTTCAAGGTCAGTGGTGTGTGACTCCTTCCAGATAACTTGCATGGGAACGGCATGGGGGAGTTTTATATTTTTTTCTTTCCCGTTCGGTATGTTCTTAGGTGATATGCGCTATCTGCCCTGTGGTCGGTTTCCTCTGCATGCCTGTGTTGGTCTTTTTTTGGGACAATGGCTGTATTCTCCGGCTTGTTTAGTCGGGTTGTGGTTTCGGAGTTGGAATGGAAGGTCATTCAGTGCTGTCTGCTCTCCCGTGTGTGGGCGGCAGGCTGTGTTTCCGCTATGCGTTGGGCCTTGTGTGTGGGTGTCATTCTTGGGTCCACCTGTTGTCGGTCCCCGGGCTCTTTGGTGTTCCGTTTTGTATGTCTGGTTCATGGGTGCAGGGTGGTATGGGTGTTTCTGTGTGGTACTGGCGTACCTCTTCCCGACGGGGCCCATGTTCTGCTGGGTGGTGTTGCCGCCGCTGTGTGCTTCGCCATGTTTGTCACACAGGGGTGTGTCCTGATGTTGCGTGACTTCACTGACATGTGGGCGTCGGTTGTGTGACGTTGGGTGTTGTCCGTGAATTGGGCGTTGGGGACATGACTGTGGCAGGCCTGTCACGTGTCATGTGCGTTCTGGGTGTGGCTGGTGTGTGTGGTGCTTGGTTGTGTCCCTGTGTTGTTTGTGTGCGACGCATACATGGCGTTATGGTTGGGCGCTGAGTTGTGCGCATGTGTGGCTGCGTCATCGCCGCTGTGCTGCGGTGCCGTGACGGGGTCGTTAGTTCCTGGTCCCAGGTGGTGTGCCCATGATAGTTGCGAGATGTTGCAATTTGCCCTGTGTAACATTTGTGGGTGCAGTGGTGGATGTGTCTTGTCCACGCAGGGGTGTTGGGGGGGTGCCATGTCCTCCTTTTCCGCACTTGCACTGTGTGCGCTGTTTGCGTGCCCTTGTTGTGTGTGTGCCTACCTGCGTCTCCGCGGTACGTTGCCTCCTTGGTGGTGCATCAGGTATAGCATGGGGAGGGCCTGCAGTGCTGGATTCATGCTCGGGGGGTCGCCTCTTCGGTGTCTGTGCTCGGCGTTCGGGTTTCCGCCTCACTTTCACGTGCGGTGTCTCTTAGCCGTGGGAGCTGTTTGTTTGCGGCATCGTAATTTGTACGCCGGGCGGTACGTGATTTCGTCTGGCGGTGTGTCTCCATTGGGCTGCGCCGCTACGTGAGCGGGCGCACTTTGATGGCGGACGGCGTCGCTGGCTTGCCGGCGGTGTTTGGCTGCCTTTTCACATCGTAATTTGGCGGGCGTGTGGGCTGCGGCATGCGGGCGGTAACTGGTGGTTTTTGCATCCGCCGGCACGGCGGTGGTGCTTCCGCCCGCCATCCTAATGGGCCCCTATATTATTTACAACGATATTTTGGATTCGATATTTTTGTACTTACCTGTTTGTAGATAGGAATTCGATATTTTGGCATTCTATATTTTATCCACTATATTTTTGCAGGTCGATATTTTGGCATTCTATATTCTGTCAGTGATCCGTTTCTACCCTGCCCCCTTTTTGCGCTTTGCGCACTTGTTTCTGTCCCTCGGTTCTATGAGGGACAAAATGGCTGCCAACACTTCCTGATTTGGAGTGTTGACAGCCACTTGACAGCCAATTAGCATGCAGCTCGTGATCGGGAGGGTACGCTGACCCTACTCGGCCATAGATATATATGTGACTTTACTTTTGATTTTCTCAGGAACTACTGAACGGATTTACACCATTTAAGCAAAAGGCACGACACTGAACGAAGGGCTACCTATTTGCCAAATTTGGTGTAATTCCGATTAGCAGTTCGGGCTGTAGCTTCGACTAAAGGTTCCTATGGAAAATTGCATGGGGAAAACGCGTTTTGGGACCCCCCTTTTTTCTCGGCCCCCGCTTGACGAATCACCCCGAGACTTTCAGGAAAGGAGTGGACCGGAGCGCCCCAACAAGTTTGAAAATTTTGCGACGATTCGTCAACCGGCGCCAAAGTTATTTCAAATAGAATGTTGCTGATTTCCTATGGAAAATAGGTCCTAACTATAACTATCTACTGGCGACCGCCAGTAGATAATATTTTATACATATATATGTTTAATTGATTTTTACATTATATGTATTACTTATAATTTTAAACATTTTTTAATAATTTTAACTATGTTTTTTAATTATATGTATTATTTACTTTATTTTACATTATTTTTTATACATTAAAAAAACGATATTTTTAACAACAATATTTTTTTATCGATATTTTTGTACTTACCATTATGTAGATAGGACTTCGATATTCTGGACATCGATATTCTTGTGTCGATATTGTTGTAGCTCGATATTCTGACAGTGATCCGGAATATCCGCCCGTGAATCTTGGGTGCCTGGCGGATGCTGTTTGGTATGGTAAGTGTGAGTTGTTTTTCCAGTATGGAGCAGAGTAAAGGGCCTGTAGATGGAAAAAACAAAAGGATATTGAAAAATCAAGGAGAAAACAAAAAGTTAAACTGCATAAGGAGGAGTGCAAGAAGAAGACTTTCAGAGGCAGCATGGCTAAATCAGACTCTGTTTACGGCAGTTACCTCCAACAACAGGCCACCCCACCCAAACTCCACTTAGCTTCGGATTTGAGCCAGACAGCACTGATCACAGATACATAGTATAAACACAGTATCATAGCATTTTCCAAATGAAGTAAAAAATCAATGCACCACTGTTAGTCACACCACACTCACCGCCCACCACCACTACACAGACATGTAGGTCTGGTCTCTGTTGTTGTTTACCTTTAGGCCACTTCAAAGTCATCATCAATCATCCAAATCAGTTGGTTTCAGTGAATGTGAAAAAATCCATTTTATTCTTGTGGCACGCCCTGAATTATTCTATCAATCATCTCTGATCCTCCTGACCTGACTCTGACTGAGAGTCTGGTGGTCATGGTGTCCAACTCTGAGTCCATACCAACAGTGTCCAACTCCAGAGTGAGTCTTCCAGACTCGTCCACTCCCAACTAAAAAAATGCAATGGATCGGCCTGTAGTAGTACAATTTTGTTATTGAACAAGAAGAAGGGAAAGATTGACTTGTGTCACATTGTAGAATAGACATTCACAACAAACAACAATCACTCATCGTGCAATGCATGCCATCATTTACCTGAGTGTTCTTCCGGGGCAGTACCTCTAGGTTAGGAAAGGATAGATAGATAGTCAGGGCCCAGGGTTGGAGGCAAGTACACATTTGTTTGAATTCTCTATCCAATGTCTGGCTTGAGAGAAAGGGCTTATGGGCGAGTCAGGAGTGGACTTTTCTTCTTCATTGAGTGCACACAGTTGCAACTCTGATCCGGCAATAAAAAGAGTAAGACGGTGGGGATGGATTTCTGAACCAGAAAGACAGTCAAACACACAAATAAATAATAAAGTAAATAATGTTCCTTAGCTATATCTTTTTTTTGGGGGGGGGCATCAAAGAAAGAAAGAAAGTAACTGGAAATTGAAAGAGCCTAGTTGTCAGGGAAGTTAAGCTCTCCCTCAAACTCTGGTGGTTCGCCCAGAAGTAGGTCACCTAACACACTACTTTGACCTGAGTCACCGTCATCATCTTCCTGCTGTGCTACTTCAGGTACGGTGTAATCCGGTGGTATAAAGTGCTGATTCATTTTGATCATGGTTAACCTCTCCACGTTTTGGGGCGAGAGACTGGTCCTTCTCACTGTCAAAACGGCACCAGCAGCACTGCAAACATGCTCAGAAGAGACACTTGTAATAGGGCAAGCCAGATAGTTTATCTCCAGCCTGCTGAGCACTGGCTATTGGCGCCTTTTCCCATACCAATAAAGCAATCAGTCAATCAATCAATCAGGGGTTTCTAAAGCGTGCTACTCACCCATGAGGGTCTCAAGGCGCTGGGGGGGGGGTGCAGCTCCAAATCAGTCGAAGAGCCAAGTCTTGAGGCATTTCCTGAAGGTGTGCAGAGTGGGGGAGCATCTGATGTTGACTGGGAGCTCGTTCCAGGTCTTTGCTGCGACGTAGGAGAAGGCTCTTCCACCTGCTCTGGTTCTGCGGATGCTGGGGGTCTCTGCCAGGGCGAGGTCGGCGGAGTGGAGGTTCCTTTTGGGTACATGGTAGGAGACTCTTTCGTTGAGGTATTTGGGTCCGATGCTGTGGAGGGATTTGTAGGCGTGAGTGAGTAGCTTGAAGGTCACTCTCTTCTCGATGGGGAGCCAGTGGAGGTCTCGTAGGTGCTGGGTCATGTGCTCGTGTTGTGGGGTTCCAAGGACGAGTCTGGCTGCGGTGTTCTGTATTGTTTGTAGCTTGTGTAGCAGGGTTTTGTTGATTCCGGCGTAGAGGGTGTTGCCGTAGTCCAATCTGCTGGTAATGAGTGCGTGGGTGACGGTCTTTCTGCATTCGGGGGGATCCACTTGAAAGTCTTGCGGAGAATGCGGAGGGAGTTGAAACAGGTGGAGGCGACGGCGTTGATCTGGCGGGTCAGGGTGAGGGTGGAGTCTAGGATGATGCCGAGGTTCCGGGTGAGGTCCGTCGGGATGGGTGGGTGTCCAAAGGCAGGGGGCCACCAGGAGCTGTCCCACGCCGTGGGGGAGGGTCAGAGGACGAGGACCTCCGTCTTCTCCGAGTTCAGTTTTAGGCAGCTGTTGCTCATCCAGGCTGCGACATCTTTCATTCCTTCTTGGAAGTTGGGTCTGGTGTCTTCGGGGTTCTTCATGAGAGAGAGGATGAGCTGGGTGTCGTCGGCATAGGATACTATGCTGAGCCCATGTTCTCTGACGATGGCGGCGAGGGGGGCCATGTAGATGTTGAAAAGTGTGGGGCTGAGCGAGGATCCTTGGGGTACTCCACAGTTTATCTCAGTAGGTTCAGAGAGGAAGGGAGGGAGTCTGATCCTTTGGGTTCTGCCAGAGAGAAAGGAGCGGATCCAGTCGAGGGCGTTTCCCTGTATGCCGGCGTCGTGGAGTCTGGCTGCGAGAATCGGTGGGAGACGGTGTCGAAGGCTGCGGATAGGTCTAGTAGGATGAGGGCCGCAGTGTGGCCCTGATCGAGTAGCATGCGGATGTCATCGGTGGCGGCAAGGAGGGCGGTCTCGGTGCTGTGGTTGCTGCGAAATCCGGACTGCGAGGGGTCGAGGATGGCGTTCTCTTCGATGAAGGTGGTCAGTTGGGTGTTGATGAATCTCTCAGTGACTTTGGCTGCGAAGGGAAGGAGAGAGATGGGCCGGTAGTTTTTCAGGTCTGTCGGGTCAGCCGAGGGTTTCTTGAGGAGGGGCTTGAACTCTGCCCGCTTCCAGTCATCAGGGAAGATGCCATAATCGAGGGAGGCGTTGATGGTCCGGCCTAGTTCGGGTACTATGGTGGCGGCGGCTCTGTGGTAGATGTGCGGTGGGCAGGGGTCCGTGGGGGCTCCTGAGTGGTTGTTCTTCATGGTCGTGGTAGTGTCTTCAGTGGTGGCAGGTTTCCAGGTGGTGATGGTCGGCTGGTTGCCGGTGGCGGGGAGGGGCGCGGTGTCCGGAGTCTGTTCGCTGAAGTTTTCGTAGAGGGCCTTGATTTTCAGGTGGAAGTAGGAGCTGAGCTTGTTGCAGAGGTCCTGAGAAGGTGTGATGTCCGTGGCTTCGCTGGGGGGCTTGGTGAACTGCTGAATGACATTGAAAAGTTATTTTGCATTGCTTACGTTGGTGTGGATTTTGTTCTTGATAAAGGTCCGCTTGGTGGCTCTTATGCGCTGGTGGTATTCGTTCATGGCGTTTCTGTAGTTGTTCTGGTCTTCGTGGTTTTCCTGTTCTGCCAGAGTTTCTCAAGGCATCTGCAGGAGTGCCTGGCTTCTTGGAGGTCGGTGGTGAACCAGGCGGCCTTCATGGGGCGTTGTTTGATGGGATGGCAGAGGGGTGCGAGCTTGTCAGCACAGTCGGCAATCCAGCAGTGTAGTTCTTTGGCTGCAGAGTTGGCGTCGGTCGTGGCGGAGGGGGGTCTTGGAGGAGGGTGGTGTTGAGGTCTTCTTCTGTGATCTTGCTCCAGTTTCTCCGTGGCGGGCACGGGACGGGTTTGGGTGTGGTGGTGGTGGTGAAGGTGAAGTGTACGCAGTGGTGGTCTGTCCACAGGGGCTGCATGGTGTGGCTGAAGTAGATATTTGTCCCTCCTGCGAAGATGGGGTCCAGGGTGTGTCCAGCTCTGTGGGTGGGGGTGGTGATGAGCTGCCTCAGTCTGAGGTTGGCGAGGTTGTCAAGGAGGGTGGTGGAGTCGGGGTCGCTGTGGTTGTCGAGGTGGAAATTCAGGTCTCCGACGAGAATGTAGTCCGTGGAGGCGATGGCGTGGGGTGCGGCGAGGTCAGCAATGGTGGTGGCAGAAGATGCGCAGGGTCTGGGGGGTCTGTATACGAGGGTCCCGCGCAGCGTGGTTCTCGGGCTGTTTTGGAGGAGCTCTGTGTTGGAGAGGGGGTCGCTCGTGCTGGAGGTGGAGAGTCGAAGGGAGCTCTTGTGTGCGATGGCGAGTCCCCCTCCAGGGCAGAGGGTGCGGTCCTTACTTTGGATGTTGTATCCGTCTGGGATGGCGGTTGCGATGTCAGGGGCGGAGGTGGCGTTGCTCCATGTTTCCGTGAAGAAGGCGACGCCAGGCGAGAGGGTGTCGAGCAGGTCCCAGATCTCCGTGGCGTGTCTGTGGAGGGAGCGTACATTGAGGAGGTTGCACGTCAGGGCTTCGGTGGTGCGGGTGTCCGTCGTGGGTTCTGCGGGTGTGGGAGAGCTGTTGATGGTGAAGGATAGTCGGCAGTGTCGGCAGGAGAACTGGCCGTGGGTGGAGTTCGGCGTCAATATCTGGCAGTGGTTGGCGTGGAGGTCGGCGGCGGTGTAGCGGTGGGAGGTCGTAGATCCAGGGTTCATGGTGCTGGCCGCGGTCGGGTCACGGACGGGCACAGATGGGCAGCAATGGGTTTTGATCAATGTAGACCTCTGTTGGGTCATCCAGATAGGCCTGGACCATCCGCTCAATGCTCATGGGTGCTCTGCTTTGCTCGGCCTCTTTTGCCTTTCCCTTAGCACTGGACCTAACAAGCCCGTGCTGTAGAAACCATTCCTATGCTGATTTTGGTGGGGCTGATGCTCCTGTTCTTGTTGTTGTTGATGTTGTTCTTGGTGTTGGTGGTTTTGGCTGCTGTGAACTAACTGCACTGCCCTCAGGCTCTGAAGTTGAACTTGAAGCTGGCTGCCCTGCAGTACTTGTTATGGCCTGGAGTAGCGGGCCTCTAAATCCCAGCCGTTCTTTTTCTAAGCGACTGGCTTCCACAGCTATCCAAGTTTTGTAGTTGGCAACATCCCCTGCTGAAAAAGGAATGAAAGAATGTACGACAGAATATCGACGGACAGAAAATCGACCTGCAAAAATATCGACACAGAAATATAATAGTCAAAAATATCGAAGTCCAATCTACATAAAGGTAAGTACAAAAATATCGAAAAAAATATATAGTTGTCAAAAATATCGAAGTTAAAAATATCGTTTTTTAAAATGTTTTAATAATAATGTAAAATTAAGTAAATAATACATATAATTAAAATAAATATAGTTAAAAATATTAAAAGATATTTAAAAATAATAACTTAAAGGCCCATTAGGATGGCGGGCGGAAGCACCACCGCCGTGCTGGCGGATGCAAAAACCACCAGTTACCGTCCGCCCGCTGCAGCCCACACGCCCGCCCAATTAGGATGTGAAAAGACAGCCAAACACCGCCCGTAAGCCAGCGACGCCGTCCGCCATCAAAGTGCGCCCGTTCACGTAGCGGCGCGGCCCAATGGAGACACACCGCCCGACAAAATCACGTACCACCCGGCGTACAAATTACGATGCCACAACCAAACAGTACCCCCGGCTAAGAGACACCGCACGTGAAAGCAAGGCGGAAACCCGAACGCACAGTACGGATAGCAAGAGGCGGACCCCCGAGCATGAATCCAGCACTGCAGGCCCTCCCCATGCTCTACCTGATGCAGAACCTAAGAGTCAACGCACCGCGGAGACGCAGGTAGGCAGACACACAACAAGGGCACGCAAACACCGCACACACTGCAAGGGTGGGAAAACTGTATATGGCCCCCAACACCCCTGCGTGG
The DNA here is from genome assembly GCA_963921515.1 of Calotriton arnoldi. Classification (NCBI taxonomy): domain Eukaryota; kingdom Metazoa; phylum Chordata; class Amphibia; order Caudata; family Salamandridae; genus Calotriton; species Calotriton arnoldi. The sequence goes on from CAWUFW010010205.1 coordinate 30,387, forward strand.
ACACGACACATCCACCACTGCACCCACACATGCGCACAACACAGAGGCCAACGGCAGCGCCATGTATGCGCCGCACACAAACTACACAGGGTCACAACCAAACACCACACACACCAGCACCACCCAGAACGCACATGTCACGTGACAGCCCTGCCACAGTCATGTGCCCAACCGGCAATTCACTGTTGCCAACCTGAGGACACACAAGTGACCCGAACATGTCAGTGATGTCACGCCAAATTAGGACACACCCCTGTGTGCAAAACACGGCGAAGCACACAGCGGCGGCAACATCACCGAGCAGAATATGGACCCCGTCGGCAAAAGGTACGCCAGTACCACACAGAAACACCGATGCCACCCTGCAGCCAATACCAAGACATGCAATACGTAACATTAAAGATCCCGGGGACCGACAACAGGTGGTTCCAATTATAACACCCACACACAAGGCCCAACAAATAGCGGAGACGCAGCCTGCCGCCCACACACGGGAGAGGAGACAGCACTGAATGACCTTCCATTCCCACTCTGAAACCACATCCCGACTAAACAAACCGGAGAAAACAGTCAATGTCCCAAAAAAGCCCAACACAGGCATGCAGAGGAAGCGGCCACAGGGCAGATAGCGCATAACACCAAAGAACATTCAGAACGGAAAAAGAAATGATAACACTCCCCATGTGGTTCGCATGCAAGTTATCTGGAAGGAGTCAGACACCACTGACCTTGACCATTCAGAGAAGCATGTGGGATGAGGGCCCGTGTCCTCTGCACAAGCCAACATAACACAAGTCCTGCCTCCCTACGACCATTACAGAATTCCCAGCAACGTCGGAGGTTGCACCCGGCAGACTGCACAGACAGCCGGAGCACGCCATCACATCGCCCTGCAGCAAAATGGCACTTGCACCACACCTACCCAACTACGCCGGACAAATGAAGCTGTACAAACATAACCTGATACAGATATTGGGATGTGAAAATCTGGCCTTGCTGAACGTAAGTTACCGACTAACTTACCGCATCGCATTGTTCAGCTGCGTCATCCCCGTCTTCTACTGTCGGAGGTGTCCCTTCCACTATCCTGTGGATATATGTCTCTCCAACCCGGCATGTCCAAGGGCGGACCTGCTACAACTATTCAACCCCTGGACGTCCACGACAGGGTCTGTTCAGCCTATGGGGGCATGGCGTATGTGGCTGCTATCGGACCCACACTGCAATGGGACCACTGTGCCTCCACACGACGGATTATGGATCACAGTTACATCGAATGTCATCCAACATGTCCCATCATGCTCCTACAAGGGACAACTTACGACCAACACCTTGACAGCCACCATCCGCTACATTGGAAGGCATCCATGTTTACCACCAATGCCATGGAAGCCCTGCTGGAAGGTATCGCATACCTGACAACCTGTCAATTTGTCGGCCCCCGACGCTATACCCCCAATTGAACAATCATGTCCCACACCGTACCCATGCTTGGCTTCCGCACGGACTAGGCAGTTACCAGTACAACAACTGTACCATACAACCTGCAACTGACACCACACCATCAACTACACTGCCATGACATCTGATATTTTCGGGACATGCACTCTGTTCCTCATCACATCCAGTAACTCTGCATGAACAGGGGAGGCAGAGGCATGGGATTTGTGTATGGCAACCACATGGACAGAACTGCACGTACAACCATGCCATAATATGGATCCTGCGCCCATGAACATATGCACCGGTCAGTGGACAGTAATCGTCCTGCTGTAGTATGTGAGAGCTGTCACCTCACCTCCCTCTGAACGTCCGTGCCAGGACCTTTGCATGGACAACAAGTGCATCCACCAACAACATGAGCCCAGTGACTGTGACATGGCCAGTACCCACCACATCGCAACAACAAGTGGGACGCCGTTGCATGCACGTAAGCCCATGCCCTGATGTCACCTCCACGCACGTGTGTATGAGTAACTATAGCAGCAAACCTGTAACATGGAACTGAGATGCACTGTGCCCATGATGACAAGCGGACTGGTAGGCTAAATGTATACTGTCTGTGTCAAAGTCAGCAGCACCACAGTAATTAGCAAATGTACATTAGCACAGCAACGGCTAAGCAGTTGTAACTCTGAAGCCCACATCCCACAGTCAACAACTAATCACATGTACCCCTACACCCTATGCTATGTGTACACATGCTGAGTATATCCTCCACATGCATTTCGCTGCCAGTAGTGTCCACTATACTGCATCACAGAGGACATAAGTCCCAATACATGGCTTGAAGCAAAAATGTGTCTCTGCTGATTCATTTCACAAGTACGAATGAGAGAGGATGAGAGTGTGTGAAGTACACGGCAGTCGTGAGATGACCATGTAGTCCACTGTTATTGGATGTCAACGCAAATGAGTAGCACAACTGTGGAAGACACACATGTGCCATGTGAAGCGGGAGTTACGCATGGCTCAGGTGGGTGGGTGTGACGGGTAGGTGCGCACATGCAATGTTGAAACACGCTGTGTTGGGAGGATTCAGGAACAGTACATTGCCGCTCTCCTGGGAATTTGTAAAGACCACCTGTCTGGGGATGAATGTGAACTTGTGTGTGCACAACAGGCGGGCACACGATCAATGCTGCATCAAGTGTAGACGTCAGTCCACCCTCCGTGGACATGCCGGATACTGCTGTGCGTCCGCCAGGCCCTTGCCAAGGCACTCACATCCCCTGTCGACCTGGTGTATCCCCAACATTGTCCACTTGCACAGGCAATCCAGGGCACGGGATGGCAGTGGAGCATGGTGGGTGAGAGGTCATGGCGCGCTCCTCCTGGTCACATCACGCAGGCAACACATCCTCAATGTGTAGTATGGCACAAGTCAAATGGAAGTAGTGGGGGACGCACACATCACAAGCAGGAGTGACGTCACGGAAGGTGGCTCGCACCATCCCACCCATTGCCAATACACCCACACACGTTACATGCCATTGCAACAGAGAAGCCAGCGCGTGCACAAGCAGCTCCAAGCTCGCCCCAGAGAGGCCAAAGAGTGAATGTGTGGGTCCATGAGCTCCAGTTGGACGCGGCCTGGCCCGCTAGGGCAGCTACAGCCTCTGTGTGTTGCAGGTGGTGTATCCGGACTGCGGAGCCTGTCATGCATTGTCAATGTTGCCCGTGTCTCGAGTCGGGGCACCACACAGGTGGACGGCGTCCCGCCACTTATTATACCGTGAGACAGACCACTTGTTCAACTGGACCCACACATACACTCCTTGGCCTCTCTGGGGCGAGCTTGGAGCTACTTGTGCATGCGCTAGCTGCTCAGGTGCAAACGCATATTGTGGTGAGCGAGGGGAGGCCATGAGGACAGTGCAAAAGATGACTGTTTGATTTTCAGCCAGTTTAAGGAATGACCCTGATGTGGTCGGAAAAAGACGTGTCTCGTGTGTATTGCAACTAGTAGATAAGCCGATGAACTTCCCATGTCTTGCATGTAGCCCGCACCTAGCCCCGCCCACTCGACACATTAAAATGAGTACCAGCACCACATTCTACCCATTCGAAGCACTGACTGGGGGTGACAACCATTGGACAGTCTTGTGTAGTCCACCCACGCGTACATGTGGGCCCTCCATGATCCATGTCACCTGCGGCAAAGTGATGTCATGGGCAATGACGGAAGTGAGCAGAGCTGTCTGCCCCACGCACAGATGGTGCATCAGCTCAACAGACCCAGCACTGAGTGCAGCAGGGGTCACATGTGCAGGGGCAGCTGTGTCTGGTGTGAAGGCACATGCATATAGACAGCACATCGAGCAATGTGTAGTCTGCCCACATCTACTGCCCATTGTCAGGCGGACCTAGAAAAAGATCACAAGGCAACACATCTGTGTGGGTGTACCCACTGTGACCAACACTGCGCAACCATCAACGTACTCGCCCTGTGCATGGCCCACCCCGCAACGGAGGTCACATTCAGTGCCACTATCTCACACACACATCCCTATCACGAGGCATGGTGTGTCCAATCGACAGGACTGAGTTAGCGCTCATCCGGAGGGTCCTGAACAGGAGACACATGTAACCCACTAGGCAGTCTGTGTCGTCACCTACTGGCATTGTGCAGTCAATGTGCAGGCCAGGCCTGCTGGGACTGAGAAGGGCAGCATGGCCCCAGCCTGACATTCACACGACCAACAAGTGCACTGAGACCTGCATTGCCAATTGTCTGTGTCACTGGATGTCTGACATGAAGTTGCCATGTACCACCACTCGGGAGGGACAGACAGGTCAAAGCGCCCGAGAGCTCACATACCCATGCCACCTGCAGTCAGCATGGTGAGCAGTGCATGTTTGAACACCACAGGCTCTGACTCATAGTGCTGCGGATCAACGACATGTGTGTCCCCCACATGCACTCCCACACACACTGCAGTTGTCTCTCACACACAACTTTCGCAAGGAATAGCCATGTGCAGTGTGCGTGGAGCTCGGAATCCAGGATCTCCAGCTCCTCGCTGGTGAGTGGACCTGGACATGTCCTCAGCGTCATCCACATGTAGGTGGAGTGGTGGCAGCAGCAGGTGTTGTTGAGGGGTGCCAGGCTGCAGTTCCAGGTAGCTGTGGTTATGCCTGTCCCACTCCACACACATATAACCCCCTGGGGCAGTTTCAGTGGGTACAAGCTGCTGCAATTCGTGTACCATGTCTGGCAGCTTCAATTGCAGACGTTGGCCTGCTCCCAGCTGGCCCTGGACGCCTACCTCCATAGTGGAACACACAGGGTGCAACCGCGAGGGTCATTGGAGTTGGCCGTAAGGGCCTGGCCCATGGCGGGTACAGTCCGCTGATGCCATGTGCACCACACAGTATAATGTGCGCAATGCATCTGCAGGTGTGGCCATGATTTGCGTGTGGGTGCAGGTCCACAATGGACAGGGCCACAACATGCTGTGTGCATAGGCAGGGACGGCCAGTGCTCAGCCTCCACATGTCTGTTGACACATCATCATGTACACATTGGCATGGGAGCATGGGATATGCATATGCACACACATGCCATCTTTCACTATGTACATCTGCCACTTGGCACGTGCAATGTTACGTGTCACTTGTGATGTGTAATTGCAAGCACACAGCCGTGTTGGCATGGGGCTGTCAATGTGTACACCTGTCAATGTTTCTGGAGGTGTGATCCGTACAGTGCTGTACATAGGGTGCAGTAGTGACATCAATGACTGTCTCATATCCCCTCGTGCCACAGGTCCCACTTGTTTTGGCCGCTCAGCCTGTGTCCATAGCGTTGTTGGTGTGTGCCCTACACACCCAGCCTCGGAAGCAGTGTGATGCACAGCAGCTAGTCATGTTGCCGTGGTGTTGCCGCTTGCCGAATATGCAGTCTGTTACCATCAGCATGCCTTACAAGTGATTGAGGCCTAGATCCCCATGTGCATGCTCATAGCAATGGGGTGTGTCACTGCCCATTGCTATTGGTAGGGGACCTGTGTAAGTGTATTGTGGCTGTGCTGTCCCTACTTGTCAGCTGTTCTGTTATTCAATTGCCTGCTCAGTCATTTATGTTTTGTGTATGTGAATATGCCATGTGGCGTGTTGCTTTGACATGTGTCCACTTCCATCTTTCCTAGGCGGAGACCAAACATTCATCGCCCCTACCAATTGCTGTCAGACATGGTGGATGTGGAGGTCATCCGCAAATATCGTCTGGACCGACCCACCCTGCATCGTCTATGTGCCTTGTTGGAACCCCACCTCCGTCCTCGCAGGGTGTATCCAACAGCATTCACCCCCACGGCTAAGGTGATGGCTGCACTGCATTTCTTCGCCACTGGGTCATTCCAACACACAGTGGGCAGTGGAGGTGGGATGTCCCAACCCATGTTCAGCATGGTGCTCAGGGATGTACTGTCAGCCATGATGCTGTACAGGAACAGATACATCCGATTCCCCAGGGCTCGTGAATTGGCGGCAGTGAAGGGTGCTTTCTATGCCCTTGGATGGATCCCCCACGTCGTTGGTGCAATAGACTGCACCCATGTTGGCCTTGTTGCACCACAGGCCACTGAGCACCTCTACCGCAACCGGAAGCATACGCACTCCCTGAATGTGCAAGTGGTGTGCCTTGCGGACATGGTGATTTCACACGTGTGTGCGAAATTCCCAGGATCTGCCCATGACGCGCACATCATGCGCAACAGCATCCTACCACGTCTGATGACCAATCTGCAACCGGACCGTGGTTGGATTGTTGGTGAGTATGTGGAGTAGTGTAGCGTGCTGGCTGTGCGATGCTGTCTTGTGTCCAGTTGGAATTGCAACGGTTCTCTGTGTCCCTCACACCCAGGTGACTCTGCTTACCCGAATGGGCCCTGGCTGCTCAGCCCATTACGACGTCCTGGGAGCCCAGCTGATGTCCGCTACAATGAGGCACATGGGAGGACCAGACGTGTGGTTGAGCGGACCTTTGGCCTCCTCAAGTCCAGGTTCAGATGCCTGGACCGCACCGGGGCGCACTGGCGTACTCCCCACAGAAGGTGTGCCAGATAGTAGTGGCTTGCTGCATGCTGCACAATCTGGCTATTCGCAAGCAGATCCCCCTAATTGTGGATGACGGAGATCAACCAGGGCCCCAGCCTGCAGACCAGGACAGCTCTAGTGAAGAGGACAGTGGAGAGGATGAAGCTGTGAATGTGCGTCAGCAGCTCATCGCCCGCTACTTCACTTGACGGTGAGTGTCCATGTACGACGGCTGATGTAGCTGTAGTTGTGCAGGTGTATGTGTGCTCTGTCACGGGGGCCTTTTGTTCACTGAGTGCTGTGTGTCAATGGTCCATGTCCAGGTTGGTATGCCACTGACAGTGGCTGTAGCATTGTGCCCTGTTGCTCTGTGAGATGTGTGTACATTGCTTGTAGTTGGTGACAAGTACTGTGTGATGAGTGTGTGACACACTCATTGAATGTACTCTTGTTCTGTTTTTCACCCCTAGGTCCCTACAGCCTCTCCTGTCCCATCGACATACCACACAGCAGATGCATTTCTGCTCATGGTGGCAATTGCACATCGTTGAATAAACCCAGGACACATTAAGCCGATTGTGATCAAGGTATATTTATTAACAGCGGTGACATGTGATTGTGTGCAAGGTGATGACAAATGTGGTGCATGCTGTGACAATGAGTTGACGGTCATGGCTGCGTGATGGTCAAGGTGTACCCATGGAGTTCTATGTCCACAGTCCAACAGACACATGCCATTCACATGGCAGTGTGGGGTAGGATCGTATTACAAGTCAATGCAGTAGGTGGTCAAGGTGGCTGGCTGACTCACTGGCGTTTGGTGCGTGCGAAGTCCTCTCTGGACACCTGTTTCCTCTTCGGACGGCCCCTTCCACGTTTGGTAGGGGGTGTGTTGATGTGCCGCTGGTGGTGGCTGAGGAGTGCTCACTCGCTGTGGACGCAGGGGAACGCGATGCTGCACGACCCTGCGCCACAGCAGGTGGTGGTGGAGGTGGTGTTGCTGGCCTTGCTTGTGCCCTCCCCTCCACCACCAGCTGGCCCATGAGGGCCGCGATTTGGCCCATATGGGCGTCCATGGACCTCAACACCCCAAGGACCTCCCGCGTGTCGCTAGCCGACCTGGCCCATTCTCCTTGGGCCTCTTGATAGGCCCCAAGGACTCTGTCGATTTGCGGCAGGGCTTGGCTCCCAGGCACAGTTGGCATTGGCCTGGCCCTGCTCCTCCTACCAGTACTGCTGCCACCGACCTGCCCACTAGCCACATTGCTCACCACGGTCCTCGCTCTGGCTCCCAGGGTGGAGCCCGACGGCCGTGCCACCCCTTGCACATGGGCTGTGGCGAGGGATGGCGTGGTGGTGGTGGTGGTTGCGGCGGTGGTGGTGGCCGCAACGACCGTGGCAGCAGGGGTCTGTGACTGGTCAGCAGCCCTGGGTGATGGGTTGGTGGGCAGGAGGGGCCCTGGGGAGCGGTTGTGCCCTGCCACTGCAATCAATCAATCAATCAATCATGTCACTTATAAAGCGCACTACATACCCGCGAGGGTCTCAAGGCGCTGGGGGAAGAGGGGGTGGTGCTGCTACTGATCGAAGAGCCAGGTCTTGAGGAGTCTTCTGAAGGCCAGTAGGTTTGGGTCTGTCGGAGGTTGGTGGGGAGGGTGTTCCAGGTCTTGGTGGCGAGGTGGGAGAAGGATCTGCCGCCGGCGGTCGTTTTCCAGATGCGGGGGACTGTGGCGAGGGCGAGGCTGGTCGAGCGGAGCTGGCGGGTGGGGGTGTAGAAGCTGAGTCGTCTGTTGAGGTAGGCTGGTCCGGAGTTGTGGAGTGCTTTGTGTGCGTGGGTGAGGAGCTTGAAGGTTATCCTCTTGTTGACAGGGAGCCAGTGCAGGTCTCTCAGGTGGGGTGTGATGTGGCTGCGTCGGGGGATGTCGAGGATAAGACGTGCAGAGGCGTTCTGGATGCGTTGCAGCCGTCTCAGGAGCTTAGCCGTCGTTCCTGCGTAGAGGGCGTTTCCGTAGTCCAGCCTGCTGGTGACGAGGGCCTGGGTGACTGTTTTTCTTGTTTCGGTGGGGATCCACTTGAAGATCCTGCGGAGCATTCGGAGGATGTTGAAGCAGGATGAGGAAACGGCGTTGACCTGCTTAGTCATGGAGAGGGTGGGGTCGAGGATGACCCCTAGGTTGCGTACGTGGTCGGTGGGTGGCGGGGCTGTTCCCAGTGATGTTGGCCACCAGGAGTCGTCCCAGGCTGAAGGGTTGGTACCAAGGATGAGGACCTCCGTCTTGTCCGAGTTCAGCTTCAGGCGGCTGGTCCTCATCCATTCGGCGACGGCCTTCATTCCTTCGTGGAGGTGGGCTTTGGCGGTGTGAGGGTCTTTGGTGAGGGAGAGGATCAGCTGGGTGTCATCGGCGTAGGAGATGATGTTGAGGTTGTGCTGTCGGGCGACGTGGGCGAGGGGTGCCATGTAGATGTTGAACAGCGTTGGGCTGAGGGAGGAGCCTTAGGGTACGCCGCAGATGATCTTAGTGGCCTTGGATCGGAAGGGGCGAGGCGGACGCTTTGTGTTCTGCCGGAAAGGAAGGATGTGGTACAGTCCAGGGCCTTCTCTTGGATCCCGGCGTCGTGAAGGCGTGTTCGTAGTGTGTGGTGGCAGACCGTGTCGAAGGCGGCTGATAGGTCCAGGAGGATGAGGGCTGCTGTTTTTCCGTTGTCTAGCAGGGTCCTGATGTCATCGGTGGCGGCGATGAGGGCGGTTTCGGTGCTGTGGTTGCTGCGGAAGCCGGACTGGGAAGGGTCCAGGATGTTGTTCTCCTCGAGGTAGCGGGTCAGTTGTTTGTTGACGATTTTCTCGGTGACCTTCGCGGGGAACGGGAGCAGAGAGATGGGTCGGAAGTTCTTGAGGTCCTTGGGGTCTGCCTTGGGTTTCTTGAGTAATGCGGTGATCTCGGCGTGCGTCTAGCTTTCCGGGAAGGTTGCTGTCTCGAAGGAGATGTTGATTATTTTCCGGAGATGGGGCGCGATGGCTGTACTGGCTTTGTTGAAGATGTGGTGAGGGCACGGGTCTAGCGGTGAACCGGAGTGGATGGTGTTCATGATCTCGCTGGTGTCCTCGTCGTTGATGTTGGTCCAGGAGAGCAGGCGGTTGGTGGTTGTGGGGGCAGTGGTCTCGGTGGTTGCCGGGGCGGTCGTGGTGTTGAAGCTGTCGTGGATGTCGGCGATTTTGCGGTGGAAGAAGGTGGCCAGTGAGTCGCACAGGTCTCGCGACGGCTGGATGTCGTTGGTGTTGGAGCTGGGGTTGGAGAGTTCCTTCACGATGTTGAAGAGCTCTTTGCTGTTGTGTGCGTTGTTGTCTAGGCGGTCTTTGAGTGAGGCCCTTTTGGCGGATCTGATGAGGTGATGGTGACTGCGGGTGGCGCTCTTGTGGGCGGCGTAGCTGTCCGCTGTCCGTTCGTGGAGCCAGATCTTCTCCAGTTTTCGGCATGTTCGTTTGGAGGCCTGGAGGTCTTCGGTGATCCAGGTGGCTTTCTTGCTGGTGTGGCTGTTGGGCGGATTCTTGAGCGGGGCGAGGGTGTTGGCGCAGTCGTCGATCCACTGTCTGAGGTTGCGGGCGGCGGTGTCGTGGTCGGAGGGTTCGGCGGGTGGGCTCAGGGCGAGGGTTGTGGTTAGCTGGTCTTCCGTGACTCTGCTCCAGCAGCGGCGAGGCATTTGTTCGGTGCAGTGGTGCGTGGTGGGCTTCCTGTAGGTGAAGTGGATGCAGTGGTGGTCAGTCCAGTGGGGTTCGGAGGTGTGGTTGAAGGAGACGTGTGGGCTTGCGGAAAAGATGGAGTCGAGCGTGTGGCCGGCGGGCGTGGGTGGGTGTAGTCACGAGCTGTCTGAGTCCGAGGGTGGCGAGGTTGTCGATCAGGGTGGTGGAGTTGGTGTCCTTGTTGTTCTCGAGGTGGAAGTTCAGGTCCCCGAGGAGGATGTAGTCCGTGGAGGCGATGGCATGTGTGCTGACGAAGTCAGCGATGGAATCGCTGAACTGTGTTCGGGGTCCGGGGGTCTGTAGATGAGGGTTCCTCTGAGGGTGGTGTTGGGATCGGTGTGGATCTGGAAGTGCATGTGTTCGGCGGTGCTGAGGGTGTTGTCGGTGTTGGTTGAGACTCTGAGGGTGTTCCTGTGGACGATGGCGATGCCTCCTCCGACTCCGTTGGTGCGGTCCCTGCGGGTGATCTTGTATCCGTCCGGGATGGCAATGGCGATGTCGGGGGCTGAAGCGGGATTCAGCCAGGTCTCCGTCAGGAATGCGACGTCTGGGGAGGTTGAGTCGAGAAGGTCCCAGAGTTCGATGGCGTGTTTGCGGGCGGAGCGGGTGTTGAGGAGGATGCATCTGAGGTAGTTGGGTTCTTTCCTGGGCGGTGGTTTGGCGGGGCGGGTGCTGGCGAAGCTGCAGTTCCGGCAGGTGAAGGGCCCTTTGGTGCGCTTCGGGGTGCACTGCAGATGGGCCTGCTGGGTGGTCCGCGTCCGAAGAGGTGTCCAGCTCCTCTACATCCGTGAGTCCGGGTCGGGGGCTTGCGGACTGGCTGTGCTGGCTGCTGTCTCCCTCTACAGCATCCAGCAGTTCGGCACCTGTGGGGAGAATGAGATAGGTCATTGTGTTGCACCTAGCAAAGTATGTATTGGTTGTCTGACATTCACAGTTCGTGCACTGTCGTGCACAGGTTTCCCAGGGGCGTGTGTGTGGATGTACGATGTGTGTATGCGTGGGCTAGGCAATGGAACTGTGTGATGTGGACATGTGGCATGGGACGGATTAGCATTGCCGATGGGTGTGTGTTGCTATGCTCCTACATTTTGTGGGTCGGGTGTATGCGGGCTCCAGGACCATCGACGATGTTGGGTTGAACGATGCTTTTGGTGTTCAAATGGTACGCTTAGAAACGCTGATGCCAAAAGGGGTACAGCCCCTACACGCTTTTGGGTTGTAAAATGCTTTTGGGGTTCAAATGGAACGCTTAGAAACGCTGATGCCAAAAGGGGTACAGCCCCTAAACGCTTTTGGGTTGAAATATGCTTTTGGGGTTCAAATGGAACGCTTAGAAACGCTGATGCCAAAAGGGGTACAGCCCCTAAACGCTTTTGGGTTGAAATATGCTTTTGGGGTTCAAATGGAACGCTTAGAAACGCTGATGCCAAAAGGGGGTCCAGCACACTAAACGCTTTTGGGTTGAAATATGCTTTTGGGGTACATACTGTGAGTAATGGGTGCAGGACGTGACATGTGTTCTGGCAACATGACAGTGCATAGACGAAGGTGTGTGTCTGTCTAACATGCCCGGCATATCTGCTGACTGTTATCATTCATGGACATTACATTGGTAGCATTGTTGTGAGTTTGTGCTTGTTGTGTGCCACACGACGTATTGCAGATGGGCCAAATCCTTTGTGTGCGTGCTGCCCTCGTACATGTGCATCAATGCAGTGCTCTTGGGGTGTTGACTACATTATGTGTGTTGTTACTCGCAGTGTGACGTGCGCTTCAGTCACTGCAGGCACATGATTTGTCATGGGCAGGTATCTTTGCATGACTACTGTATGAGGGCCAGCTGTTCGGATGACATACCTTTCATGACACTGGGGCTGAGAGATGAGATGGATGATATGTTGAATGTGCATTGTGTGCCTGTGTGTTTCATGGGTCCAGTTGTCTTTGTGTGCAATATTGTGGTTCCAAGCTGGTACTTCTAGTTAGGTCTGTCTTACATGGGCGTTGTTGTCCGATGTGTGGGTGACAGGCAGTTAGGACTACATGGACAAGACTTCGATGGTGTTGCTGATGTGTGTGGTGGGTGGCACAGTGCATGCCGTGTGGGTCTGTACTCCAGTGGGACTTGTGCATGCAGACGTGGCTCCTTGGGTGTTGCTGTATCTGTGATGGGTCATGTGGGGTATGACTCTGTAATACATGTCCGTGTGCACATTGGTCACATGATTGTGACTGGGAGCAGTGCTGCGTGTTCCTCTGCTACGTGACATGTCCCATGTGTCAGTCGTAGTACAGTCCTCATGCCTACAGACACCCCGCCCTGTACAGTTTCCCACCTACAGGTTGTTTTTGAGTGCGCAATGCAATGGATGCCACATGGTGCTGGGAGGGAGGGGTGCTCCACCTTGCTGGTCTGTGGGAGTGGGGGCCTGGTGGGTGTTGTACTTCAGCTGTCCCCCCTCCGACCCACTGACTTTGTGTTCCGGCTACTTACCTGTTACTTGTTGGTTAGTGCAGCTATGGCTGACACATGGGTGTGGGTGTGGGGAGTGCTCCTTCTGGCGCTTCTGGAGTACAAGGGGACCTGGTGGGAGTTGCGGTGCTGGCTGACTGTACACATGCCCCCATGGTTTTGTTAGTTGGTAGGTTTGGGCTGTGTGTGTGAGTGTCTGTTGCATGTGTGAGTGATGTCTTGTGTTTTGTGTACTGGACGTGGGGGTGTTTGTCCCTCGGAGCTATGGCATAGTGGTAGTGCATGTGAGTACATAGTGGTGTGCTGGTATACGTTTGTTTGTACTTACCAGCCTCGACTCCCCCTGGTAATCCGGTGAGGATCTCCGGATGTATGATGACTCGCACCTTCTCCTCCCACGCCTTGAAGGTCTTGAATAGCGCGGGATTACCTCCGCCAGTCCTGGCAGCCAGCTCACGATTCTTTGCCTCCTTCTTCTTGACCACGCTTTTCAGGTCGTTCCACCTTTTGTTGATTTCGCCTCTGTTGCGTGGCACGTTCCCGACTGCATTGACCTGGTCTACGATCCTGCTCCACAACCGGGTTCTGGTGGCTAGTGGTGTCTGTTGGACCTGGTTGCCATAGATTTGTGGGTGCACCTTGACGATCTCGTCGACCATGACCGTCAGCTCAGTGGAAGTGAACTTGGGCATTCTGTGTGATGCCATGGTGTGTGTTTTGGTGTTTGTGGTGCTGGTGCGGTGTGTGGTGTGTGATGTGCAGGGGTTTGTGTGGCCGGTGTTTGGTGGTGGTGGTGGTGATGTGTGTGATATATGCATGTCTGTGGTGTGCTGCTGTCCTTTCTGTCTCGCTGTGTTGTGTGCTCTCGTCCTCAGTTTGTAATGTTGCAGGGGGTTGTGGTCTGTGAAGGGGCTGGTTTTTACTTACCTATGTGGGTGTGTCATGATGGTCTGTTGTTTTCAGGTGTGTTGTGGCTAGTGTTCTGGGATTTGTAGTTGATTTGTTTGTCCAGGGGGTGTTTCCGGAATGTGTACTGTGTTTGGGTATTTGTGCGTGGGTTGCTGTGTGGACTTGTTGGCCATGTTGTGTGTGTTTGGTTTTGTCTGCGGATGATTTCTGTGCATGGACGTGGCCGCCAGTGCTTCCGCCGTGTCCATTTTCGTCACTGTTGTTTAAGCTGGCGGGCGGTGTATTTGTGGATTTTCCGCGCTCATGTTGGTGCGATCCTAATTTTACGGGCGGTGTCTCGGTCGTCAGGGCGGACGGTTTTGGGTTGTCGTGCGTCTTTCCGTCCGTGGCGGGCGGATGGACTTAGACTCGGACATGGGCGGGCGGTATTCTTTGTTTATTTTCCGCCTCCGGTGGTTTTTGGTTCGCGGCATCGTAATTGCTCGGTCGGTATTCAGACGGTGTAGGCGGGCGGATTTTTACCACTGTGGTAGTTGGCGGATTTTTTACCGTCCGTCATCGTAATGGACACCTATTACATTAAATGTTAAAATAAATTAAACATATACATATAAATTAATATATATACTTACTCCACATACTGCAACAGTAGAGAAAGTGTTGGATAGCGTAGGGGTAAAAATTACTATTCCTACTCCAGTGAGTGCAACAGTAGGGAAAGTGTTGGATAGCGTAGGGGTAAAAATTACTATTCCCACTCCAAAGAGTGCAACAGTAGGGAAAGCGCTGGATAGCGTAGGGGTAAAAATTACTATTCCCACTCCAGAGAGTGCAACAGTAGGGAAAGCGCTGGATAGCGTAGGGGTAAAAATTACTATTCCCACTCCAGAGAGTGCAACAGTAGGGAAAGCGTTGGATAGCGTAGGGGTAAAATTACTATTCCCACTCCAGAGAGTGTAACAGTAGGGAAAGCGCTGGATAGCGTAGGGGTAAAAATTACTATTCCCACTCCAGTGAGTGCAACAGTAGGGAAAGCGTTGGACAACGTAGATGTTAAAAATAACATACTTATAAATGAAATAAATATTGTAATTAAATAATGATTGATTAATAAATTTAGAAAAAAAAAACCTACAAATATATCAAAAATAATAATTACTTTAATAATATTAAATACTTCCCACCCTATTCCCCAATAAACACACAACACACTCCACATAAAATTTCACACAATTAAATTAATTTTCAATTAATCAATTAATAAAAATTAATTTGCAATTAATAATTAAATAAAAAAAGTCAAAAACAATAAATAATATGTAATAAAAATTAATAACCAATCAATAATTAATTAACAAACTAATTAATTAGCAATACCAATAAATAATATTTAATAAAAAGTAAGAACCAATTAATAATTAATTACCCAAAAATTAATTATTAATACCAATAAATGGTATTTAATAAAAATTAATAACTAATTAATAATTAATTAACGAAAAATATCAATACCAATAAATAATATTTAATAAAAATTAATAACCAATTAAAAATTAATTAACAAAAAAATTAATTATCAATACTCAATTTTTCTTAATTAATTACTTAATTACAAATAATTTACTTACCACCCTATTCCCCTAGAAAACACACAACCCACTCCAATAATAAATTAATACAAATACAATAATTATCAATTAATAATAATTAATTACCAATTAATAATTAATTAACAATACATTAATTATTAATAACAATAATTAAAAATTAATAATTACTTAATAAAAATTAAATTACTTCCTACCCTATTCCCCTATAAACCCACAACCTGCTACAGAAATAAAACACAAAATGTAATTAAAATAAATTAATAATTCCTAGAAATTATTATTTAATTTACTATAATTAAATTACTTCCCACTCTATTCCCCTATAAACCCACAACCCGCTACGGTACTAAAACGCAAAATTTACTTTAAAAAAAATTAGTAATTTCTAAAAAATGTATACATATATTTAAAAAAACAGTACAATACTTAGCAAAAAATATAGCACACATACATATTAAATACATACTAAAATACATAACACTCATATAAATATCGATATTATTAACATCGATAATTTAACTATCGATATTACTAACATCGATATTTGCAACATCGATATTTCTTACCTTAACTTCGATATTCTGGTTGTAGATATTTTTGACTTCGATATTTTGTCCCTACGATATTTAAAACTCGATATAACTGTGCTTCGATATTTAAAAATCGATATTTTGACTGTCCACCGGAATGAAAGTGTGCAGTACTGGTTTGTACCGTGGATCCAGAATGGTGGCACAAATGTAGTGGTTGCAAGACACAATGCCTCTTTGCACCCTTGTATTTTCAGATAAGCGAAGGGTTAAGCTCTCCACCAACTCATATGCTTTTTTTTTTTCCTCCACACCTGCGTACATTGCAGACACCCCCTTCAGCTGTTCCTGTAGCATGGGCAACAATGGGATAGCTTGGCCCATAGGACAGTCTTCCTTACTGACTTCACGTGTGAAGAGCTCGAAAGGAAGTAGCATCTCTGTCAGACATTTAACTAGGCCCCATTGGTCCATCTCAATGATCATGCCTTTCACAGTAGCATCCCCTCTTTGCATGACATATTCATTGATTGGTCTGTACTGCTCAAACAGACGTTCAAGCATGTAATAAGTTGAGTTCCAACGTGTTGACACCTCCTGGATGAGTGCTTTCACTCGCATTCTATGCTCACGTTGAATGATCCTCAGTTGCTTCCGGGCTTTAAAAGAATGGCTGAAATGTGTGCAGATTCTTCTGCAGGTGGTCAGTAAGTTGCTGACTCGGTCTTCTTTTTTCAGAAAGTCTTGAACAATGATGTTAATGCAGTGCGCCAAACACAGGACCCTGAAATAGCCACCATCAGCCATGGCCTTAACTATATTAATGCCATTGTCCGTGGCAACAAAACCAATGGTAAGCCCTCTTGGTTGCAGCCATTCAAAGACCTTGCTGTCAAAGTCTTCCAAAATGTTTGCAGCAGTATGCGATTTCTCCATGGCGAACAGTTGCATGTTTCCGAGTGGCCTTAAAAATCTCAGCAGTGTCAACAACACCTGCTGCAGATATATTTTCTCTAACCCCCACAAAAGAGATCCAGTGTGTATTGATTCACATGTAATCAGTGGCTTGGCAGTGACTTGTGTGTCGTCAGGTGGATAGTGTGAACAGCACTCTGCTGCAAAGCTTGTCCAAGCAATTCCAGCACGTCGTGATGTAGTGCTGGAACAGCAACTCTGGCAAAATAGGACCGGCTAGGAACCTTCCATTTTGGGCAGATGGCTGTCACAAATTCAAGAAAACCCACCCCTTCCACAAAAGAGCAAGCATTGGCAAAGCCAAGAGGTCTCGCCTTTGAGACCTTATAAGTATTTTGCCATGCAGCACGCCTATATATAAATTAAGGACCTCTAGAAAATCACTTTAGATGTAGATAAAAAGGGAAAAACAAAAGAAAAGCAAGTGCTGTGTCGGGCATGTTGTAATTGGGATCACCAGCCTTTCCACATCGCCAGTAATGAAAGAAAACAGACGGCAGGCAGAGAGAGTGCCAAACATGTAGCAGAGATCAACATGAGCTAAAAAGTAAACGCAGATTATAAATTAAAAATTATGGAGCAGAGATTGGAACACGAGCAGGAAACATAAATAAACATGTGTACTGAGAAACCCACTGCTGCATTTGTGCTTGGAGGGGGGGCCCACGACTCCTAACATGAAGTGGAAGGGGGAAAGCCAAATATAAAAAGAAGCAGCGACGCCAGCAGGGTAGTATGTGTAGTTTAGAAGAGCTGTAGTTGCTTCCTGGCGTGGATTCTATGATCCCCGTAAATGCTATATTTCACCATATATCTGCTTTGTTTCAGAAACCATGATTGTGAATGCCTCATGCCTCTTCATGGAAAACATGCACTTGGTAGCTGGCTGCAGTGCTCTTGACTGAATTTGGAATCGGCTTACTTGGCAATGGAGTAGCCCTCTGAATCTTCTGTTTACACATGAATTCATGGAAACCCAGAACCATTTACCTCTTCAATTTGTCACTTGCAGACTTCCTGCTCAT
Source organism: Calotriton arnoldi (assembly GCA_963921515.1). Classification (NCBI taxonomy): domain Eukaryota; kingdom Metazoa; phylum Chordata; class Amphibia; order Caudata; family Salamandridae; genus Calotriton; species Calotriton arnoldi. The sequence continues at coordinate 48,188 of CAWUFW010010205.1, forward strand.
CCTCTGCCTGCGCTTCCGGGCACATTACTTGTCTTGCACCAGTGACTGTCACTTGGGTGATATCTGTTTCCGGATCATGCTGTTGATGCTCTCCCTCAACCAAGCAGGAAGCATCTCCTTCCTGACAGTGGTGGCAGGTGATCATTATCACAAGATTAACAGCACCACAAAGAAGGAAGCTGTGGGGACAGCCGCTCTGATATCATGTTTCTTGCCATGACAGTTCACATTTTAGCAGATACCCATCTGATAAATGAAGAAGTCACAAACAGAGCTCTTTGTGAGTGTTCTGACTTAAATGAGAAGCTTAGAACGAGCGAGATCTGGTACAACACATTCTTCTTGGCTGCGTTTGTGGTGCCTCTGCTTGCCATACTTTTCTGCACCCATTCCATTGTGCGCCAGCTTAAAAAGCGAGTGCACAGTCAAGGCAGAATTCAAAGAGTGGTCAGGTCAGTCATGTTTGCTTCCTTTGAGTTCATATTCTGCTTTCTTCCCAGCACGGGGCCCACCATCCCTATCAGCATCTTTAAAGGTTGAAACAAATGCAATGCCTTTCAAGTGACTTGCTTGGTGTTTGTTTTCTCAATTTCAAGCACATGCTTCAACAGCGTGGTTGGGGAGGGAAACGCTGTGTTTGTGCTCAGAGGGTGGGGGAGTGCTCCTAATGCAAAACGGGAAATAAGCAAGGAGGCACTGCAGGTGACGCCCTGCGCGCCGCTGCTCGCTCCCGAGGCAAAATGCCGTGGGAGTGAACATTTCAAAAGAGGTGAGACATGTACCCACCTTTAGCCATTTGCATGCTTTCATTATAGAAAGACACACGCAAAAGCCAATTCAATGTGTTGGAGGAGTCAGACCCACACAGAGTAGAAACAAGAAGCCTCGCAGAGCAGCGCATGCACGCTGCCAGGCTCGACCTAAAAAGGAAGGAGTTCCAGCGCTAACGTTTTAGCCAGCTTCGCGTTGTACAAACGTGCCATTGGGTGGTTGCGTTCGTACTGCCCCTCCGACCTAAACATGCTGTAAATGGTAGCCTGGATTTTTTTCTTTTCTGGTGCCACTGATGCAGGTGACTTCTTGACGCCAGATGTTGTTAGGCTCACTGCACGTTGTTTCGTTGCGATACTCTCTTGCCTGGGACCCCTTGGTGTCTCAGCCTGACTCTTAGTCTTGTGCCACTGCGATGTTGCTGATGAGGATGTGAACGGTACCACTGCACTGCTGGGGACAGGACTACTTTGTGTACCAGAGAAAATGTCTCCCTCTTGTTCACCTTCCACCGTGATCGGATCTTCTACTTCTTCATCCCCACCAACAACAATGGGTGCAGGTTTTTGGCCGCTAAGGTGCGCCTCCCACTGGATCAAGTGGTGTTTTTTCAGATGGGTTGTTTGGCCTCTGGTACCACAGTTTGTACCAAGCTTACCCTGACTAACACCTTGTCCACAAATGGAGCATGTAGCAATGTTCACCTCCTTCCTGCTAACCGAAAAGAAGTCCCAAACTGGGGAGGTCAACTTTTTGGCGCTGATGGTGCCACTTGCAATGCCGGATGAACTGGTAGGTGGGTGTGAAGTTTGACTCTCTGCAGTACCTACTTCTACTGAGTGGTGGTAGTGAATGTAGGTCACTGCCGGCGAAATATGGAAGCTGGAGGTGGTGTTGGTGGTATCATCTGTGTTGGTGGTATCCGTGCCACATCCCTCACAGCAATTTGGGATGGGGTAATGTCGGTCTCCACTGGGGCGGGATTAATGTCCATGATGACTGGCTCGTCATCATCATCATCCTCTTCTTCTACATCTACCTCCATAACTCTAAGGCTTTCTGGAACCTTCATTTTCCCTAACCTTGTCTCCTGGGCGTGGCGTGTCTCCAACTCAGACGGAGGCGGGATCCAAGTGGTGTCTAGATCATCAGAAAGGGGGCTTGGAGAAGAAGTTGATGGACTACCCTCCTTTTCCTTGCTGGGGATCTGGAAGACAATGGATCTTCTGATAGAGTGGCTTGCTCTTCTTCTTCCTCTGCAGGAACTTCGATCTCCTGAACTGCCCCTACATCGGGAGGAACAACTCCTATTGGGGGTGGTTGCGGCTGTTGTTGCCCACTTATATGAGTTTTCTGCATTGAATGGGTACTACTTTGCAATAACGATAAGTCAATTTCAACATCACTGCTCATCGGCGTTGGACTCGTGATTAGACTGGCTGCCTCAGCAGCAGACATAGGCTTGGGCCTATATTGGTTGGTTGGGTCCACTGATGTGGGGGTGCTGCTCCCAGATTGCTCCCCGGACACCGCTGCTGCAGGCGTAATTTTTTGTTTCCCAAAAAAGGTCTTTGTTGACATACCGGTCTTGGTAAGTGGCAGTGCCTTCTTCTCACTGGAAACTTTCTTGGTACTGGACCTGGTACCTATCTTTGAGGCCATCTTGAAGATGTCAGCACTGCAGGACGCAGTGGCACAAGTTAAAGAGATGTCTGTGGTCACACGTCACGTGACGTCGTGCGCAGCAGCAATTCTGTCTGGCAGTACAATGGGTGATGACGTCTCCTCCTCTTTTGTGCACCTAAAAGCAAGGAAGCAAGAAGAACATCAGTGAAACGTGGCATTCATTGTTGTGGTTCAATTACTACTAGTACAAACAAACAAATATAACATATAACTTAGTGTGTGGTCACACTTGTTAGTGTTATTAATATTTTTAAATTTATTACCACAGTTATTAAAAAAACATAACAATACAGTGTAGACATTTGTGAGATTTTGACAAAAACGAGGGCTTTCATGGTTGGTGCACTAGTGTACAATACACTCAGGAAGGATAGGAAAAAAGAAGAACAACAAAAATACCAATATAACGGACCTGGTTTGGCATTGTGCATCACGTGGGATTCAGCATTCAGGGAGCTGCAGCTCACAATGGATAGTAAGTAAAAAAAAAAAAAAAAGTAAGTCCGTTTTTATATAGCGCAGCTACTCACCCTTACGGGTCTCAAGGCGCTGGGGGCCGGAGTGGAAATTAAGTGAGCTATTGCCCAGAGTCACATGGTGCTGAGCTGCCGCCGGAGCCGGGGATCGAACCGTGAACCCTGTGCTCCGAAGTCAGCTGCCCTGGCCGCTGCACCACACCTCTCCATAGAAGCAATAAGCCAAGAGGAACAAAGGAAAGACATGCAGGCCTAATGCAGAAGCACACTGGCTGCCTTCACAAAATTGCCGCCAACAACATAGCCAGGCCACAACATCAAGAAAGGGAAGACAGACAATGCAGGCCTACGGCAAAAGCACACTGGCTGCCTTCACAAAATGGCCACCAGCCACATGGTCAGTCACTCACAACAACAACAAGCATGAGGCCTGAAAAACGATGAACTCAAGCAGGCCTATATGGACACAGACTTTACAAAATGGCCCCTGGCCACACGGGGAGGCTCAGCCAAGGCAAATGCTGGCCCACTATTACAAATGCACTCACACACTGGCCAGACAAAGGAGGAGTGCTAAACAACACAGCTTTAATACAACAATGCCAAAAACGAAAATCCACAGGGCTAAAAAAGGTTTGCAAGTTACACAACAACCACACACATCCAACAAAGGCATTTATTTAACACACATGAAAAAAAGTGCAATACCCAAACAAAACACATTTTGCATTTCAATCCAATGCCATCCATGCCCTAAATGATGTTTAAATTCAACAGACACTACAGAAACAGTTGTTTCAGGCACCCATGAGTAGCTCTGAGCCTATTGGTTGGAAAACCTATTGGCAGACTAGGCCACATAGTGAATCAATTCAAATCAATAATATTGCAAATTTATTAGAACATTTAGTGAACTATGCTACATTTTTTGCTGAATAAAACATAAAAGAAGAAAAAATTGCTTGCAAAACAACAACCAGCAAGAAGGCATGGCCACCAAAAAGAAGGCTTGCAGGCCTAATGCAGAAGCACACTGGCTGCCCCTTCACAAAATGTCTGCCAGCCACATGGCCAGGCCACAACAACAAGAAAGGGAAGACAGACAATGCAGGCCTATGGCAAAAGCACACTGGTTGCCTTCACAAAATGGCCACCAGCCACATTGCCAGGCCACAAAAACAAGAGAGGTAAGACAGACAATGCAGCACTATGGCAAAAGCACACTGGCTGCCTTCACACAATGGCCGACAGCCACATGGCCAGGCCACAACAACAAGAAAGGGAAGACAGACAATGCAGGCCTATGGCAAAAGCACACTGGCTGCCTTCACAAAATGGCCACCAGCCACATGGCAAGGCAGGCCACCCACAACAAGAAGCAATATGCCAAGAGGAACAAAGGAAAGAAGACATGCAGGTCTATGGCAAAGCACTGCCACCACCACAAAATGGCCACCAGCCACATGGTCAGTCACTCACAACAACAGCAAGCAGGAGGCCTGGAAAACAATGAACTCAAGCAGGACTATATGGACACAGACTTTACAAAATGGCCCCTGGCCACATGGGGCGGCTCAGCCAAGTCAAATGCTGGCCCACTATTACAAACACACTCACACACTGGCCAGACAAAGGAGGCATGCTAAACAACACAGCTTTAATGCAACAATGCCAAAAACGAAAATCCACAGGGCTAAAAAAGGTTTACACAACATCCACACACATCCAACAAAGGCATTTATTTAACACACATACAAAAAGTGAAATACCAAAAAAACCACATTTTGCATTTCAATCCAATGCCATCCATGCCCTAAATGATGTTTAAATTCAACAGACTACTGGCTGAAAGGCATACTGCAAACTACTGGGCTAGTGAATTAAATAAATATTGCAAATTGATTTCAAAAGTTGGAGAAAATGTAGTGAACTGTGCAACATGTTTCCTTTATAAAAGAAGAAAAATTACTTACAAAGAAATAACCAGGCCCCTGCTGAAACTACAGGCCACCCACCACAATAAATTTAAAAAAACGATGAAAAGTACAAACAAAAGTAGGTGCAATGCCCCAATCTAACAAACACCACCAATTTTCCAACTTACTTGTGAAATCTCAAATTCAAAAGTCCTCAAATCCAAAGATATATGATGAAGCAGACACGAAGAGGGATCCTTCCAGTTCCAAATCCAAATGAAAACTGAACAGGAGATGGACAAAGCACTGGGAGGAGCCTGCTGAACAGGAACAGGAAGTTGGAGACTCTGGGGCACTTCCTTCCTCTTCAAAAAAAAAGTAAAAAAAGAAAAACGACTCCTTGCACAAAAAAGTACAGCCAAATGTTAATCTGAGGAGTTTTTTTAATCCAAATCATCATTTCGAGAAGGTTTTGATGCTGCTCGAGAGAGATTCTTCTCCAGATTGCAAATTCTGCGTGTTCAGGATTGCGATCTTCACAAAACTTCTGCAGGAAGTCCGATGGAATGCACAAATGACGTGTTCTCGATCGCACACTCTCACGGGACCGTGCGGCCCGCTACCAAATCTCGTGGTGCTGGCGAACGGATGGGAAATATCATCTGTGATCGCAGGCACCCGGTAAGTTGCTCCCGCGTGTGCGAAAACGCATTTTGGGTGCGCGAACAAAAAAAAAACTCCGCTCCGATGCGGAGCGCAGAGTTTTCGGTAACTCCATGTTCTACGCGGAACGTGGAGTTGCCAAAAATCTGCAAACTACGCGAGCGGAGCGGAGTTTTACGCACAGGGATATTATGTACTTTGAACAGTAACTGGACATACCAAGGAAGGATCACAGCATAGTTGCATCTTGTAGAGGAGAAGTGGATGGCAAGGCTTGTACTTTGTTTGGATCCAGAGTCACTCCCCCATCAGAAAAGATATGATCAAAGAACTTGTGTTTGGTTTTATGAAACTCACACTTTGCTGCATTTAAAATTTAAAGTGAGACCTGCATCAGCAAGTACATGACCCACATGTGTAAGAGCTTTATCATGTTCCTTTCGTGTGCCCCCAAAAAGTAGTATGTCATCAATATAATTGAAAGCATTTGTGACTGGCTGTATTATGCGACGAGTTACATCATAAATGATTTCTGCAGCTGATGGCACTCTAAAACTGCCTGTTATATCTAAATAAACCAACAGGAGTCGAAAAGGTAGTGATGTACCTGCAATTTTCTTCCATTTCGATTTTATGATACCCTTTGTTCAAATCAAGGTGGGAAAAGACTTTAGCTCAATTCAGCTGTGTAATCGTGTCAGCAATGTGCGGACCTGGATGTCGTTCTTTTTCAGTTGCCTTGTTCGCTTGGAGCATATCAACGCAGATGCACACGGCTCCTCCACTATCCTTCTTTGGCACTACCACTATGGGTGATACCCATGGCCTCGGACCAGAGGATCGCTCAATGATGTCTTGCTTTAATAGTTTCTCAGGTGCTTTCTCAACAGCCGCTTGTAAATGAAATGCAACTCAACTATGTCGTTTAGTAACAGGACGGATGTCCTCATTTATGTGAAGTTGCACTCTCATGGTTTTAAGTCTTCCTACTCCAAGAAACGAGGATGGAAACTGATTCACTATCTCATGATAGGTATTGACATTGTAGTTTACAGAAATCAGTCCCATGCCAGTGGCAGTATTGAAACTGAGTAAACATGCTGAAGTGCCTTGCCGGACATGAATTGGTGCTTGCACTTATGTCCTTTTATGCTCCACAGTTGCTATGAATGAACCCTGACTGTGCAGTAGCATCGAAGCAGCCCACATATACACTTTGGTTTTTAACTGGGTTAAACGGGGCACTGAGACAGTTCATTGTACTTTTCCACGGGCATAATGTTTATCGATGCGCCACTGTCTATCATAAAAGGTATGGAGCACCCATTCACTTTCAGTGTGATTTGGGGACAGTGTCCAAATGAATTTTGCATCTCCACTTGTCGACCTAGCTTTGACGGCCATTCTTCCATGCAAAAAGCTAATACTACATGTGCACGTCATCCAGCAGTCAACATTGACATCGCGCACTCATCTTCCTCACTGTTGCTTGACAATGACGGCGACAAAATTTTAGCTGAGGAATTTTATGACAATCGAATCGTACAGTTTCTACTTGCCTCAACTGATGTTGCTGCTTGGCTTTGTGGGTGTGGTTGGAATGTCTCTGGAACTTTTTTGCTTCCATTTTGTTTTCTCCAGGTGACGCACTTGATATTTCCTCCATGTGACACACTTGATCTTTCTCACGCTTTGCAAACTGTTACAAATTGATTCTCTTTCCTGCAGCCTTTGAATATCTGTCCAAAGGTGGGATATTTCTCTTCATATGGAAAGGAAAATCCACATTGGGCCATTCCTGCCTTCATGTTAGCGGCTTGTCTGTCAGCTCTTTCTTCTGCTCTGGCAGCTCGGAGTACTTGCTCCAAACTGAGTATCTCTTTCATCATTCGTCATCAGAAGGAATCAGAGAGACAACCATCTATTGGGAGTTTTTAGATAGCCTGATCGCCACTTTAGCCAGCTTTTTGGTGAAAAAAGCCCATATTACCATTTTAGGAGATTGAAATCTTTACCTTGAGGACCAGAATCTCCCTAGTGTCAAGAGGCCGTTGCTAGATCTCGAGGGACTACAACTATCTCAACTGATGACGTCTGCCACACATATCAAGGGTCATATACTTGATCCATTAATCTCAAACGACCCTAATATCTCAGTTTCCCCTCCAACACCAGTACCCTGGTCAGACCACTACCTTATCCAGTTTGCACTTAGTAATAGGGAAGTTGGACAGAAAAAGTACCAACCTTCGGTAGTTACGAAGTCAAGAAACTGGTCTAAACTGAATGCAGATACATGGGGGGATCTCTTAACCTCATTGGCCCTCAAGACACAGGCCAAGGCTGAAGAAGCATATTCCAACTGGGAAAGTTGGATTACACTATCACTGGACAAAATGGCCCCTAAAACGTCCAATAAACCAAAATCCACGCCCAAAAAGGCACCATGGTTTAACTCACAATTAGTGTCCCAAAAGAAAAACTGCAAAGGGAATGGAGGAAGTCTTATGATATTAACCTTAAAGCTAAGTATAAAGCAGCTATCAGATTTTACCACAATAGTATTAAAGAGGCCCAGGCAAACTTCTTTGAGCTAAAGATTAAACAGGCTCAAAATTCTTCAAAGGAACTCTTTTCAGTGGTCAAATCATTAACTTCCCTCACACATGACAACCATACTGCTGAGGTTACGAAGGAAAGATGCAACAATATAGCCACCTTCTTCCTAAAAAAAGTAACGGACATCTATAGCTCCTTACATGCCGGGGAAAAGACATCTACGAGTCAGGAAAGAGACCAGGTGCAGACCCCTTCTACGCCCGCCCTCACCCTCTTCCCACCAGTTAACACAAAGGATGTGAGACTACTGATGGATAAGGTCAAATCAGGCTCGCCTTTAGACCCTGCCCCACCTCATGTTCTTAAAACATTCACAGAGGTTCTGCTTCCGACATTAGCTAAAGTCATGAACTTCTCATTAGAGTCGGGCGAAGTACCAAGCGCATGAACACACGCAATAATCCAACCACTGCTAAAAAATCTAACTTAGACCCAGCCCAACTAGGGAACTATCGTCCCATCTCACTTCTACCATTTGTTGGTAAACTGCTAGAGAAACATGTGAATGGAGTGCTGACAGAGTTTCTAGGAAACAAACCAATGTCTCCATCCCACTCAGATGGGTTTCCGTGCTCAGCACAGCACAGAATCAGCACTTCTAGCAGTGGTAGAAGAATTAAAAATGACACTGGACCAAGGAAGGTCAGGCGCTATTTCTTGACCTCAGCGCAGCATTTGACACCACGGACCACCACACTCTGCGAAATAGACTGCTGGACCTCGGCATCCAAGACAAAGCCCTAGAGTGGCTGTCATCTTTTCTGGAAGGTAGAACATTTTAAGTTATCGTAGATGACCTTTTCTCTAAGATGATGACACTGACTTGCAGGGTGCCTCAGGGCTCCTGGCTCAGTCCCACATTGTTCAACATCTACATGGGACCACTAGCACAGATAGCCCAAGAGTTCGATGTCTCAATGATATCTTATGCAGATGACACACAACTGGTGGTCTCCCTAGACCCCAGATCCAACTGTGATTCTGACAGTTTAACACCCTGCATGGAAAGGGTTGTGGAATGGATGACAAATAGCTGCCTGAAGCTGAACGGGGATAAAACGGAGCTGATGATCCTCAGAAACAATGCGGTTCTCAGGCCTTTGATCAGCTGGCCTAACTGCCTGGGTAGCCCACCAACTCCGAACGCGACTATCAAAAATCTTGGCTTTTGGCCCGATAAGGATCTAACAATGGAGATCCAAGCCAAGAAACTGGCAGGCTGAAATAAGGATCCTTTCACAAAGGCAATGGTGAGTTAAGGAGGTTTTTATTCCGATTTGCAGACACCCACAGCCGGGAGCTCCCGCTGCGTACCAGGATCTCCACCAACTGATTAACGTTGGTAGAATCCTGGCACGCATCGTTCTGCACCCGATCGTGGAGCGAAGTTCAAGGAAATACATGCAGCGCGAGTCACTCTCGCGCCGGTGGCACGAGAGCGCTCAATGAATACATGCACAATATTACAACTTCTCTCTTTCCACAAAAATAAATGAGAAATGATAACAATGCAAAATAAATGAGAACCTGAAAGGGAAAACAAGTTATAACTGATATGAAATAATGTAATAACAAGAAAATCATTTTCTTAAGACAATACATAGTCATTAAATTTAACAGGCAATTTTCTTTGACGGGTACTCAAATCAACATGTGAAGAAGATGCCAGCCTAGTCATATCAAGAGAAGCAGAATCATGCAAAGTGGTATGTGTATTAAAACACTGCCCACCAGTAGACTTCACAGAATCCTCTTGAGAGACAAACGAAGAAATAACAGATGAAGGATCACGCAACCAGTTTGTCCAGTCGCATTGTTCCACCTCCTGTTTGGATAACTTGAGTAAAGAGGCAACTTGTGAGTCAGAAAGCCGCACAAGTGATCTCTTGTTCCACAATCCCCTAGAACCAAGTAGTGCTGAGCCTTTGCTCACATCTGTGACTTGTACAGGAGAGGAAAACTTAGACAACCCCTTAGTCACCCTTTTTGGATTTTTAATAAGAACCAAATCATTGAGTTTCAATTCAGTATTGTTAAAAAAATTTCCTTGATCATGAACAGATTTCATGTAACCTTGTTTTTCTAGAACTCGAGACTCAAGATTTTTATCAACAGGTGTACCCTTGAAATGTTTATCTTGCAACCAATTGTGACACAAAGTAGTGTGAACATTTCTATCTCTCAACAGAGAAAAAGGGGGAAGACCAGTGGTGCAATGTGGCGAAATGTTATATGACCATAATTTGTCATCAAGGAAATCTTGAACATCCTTTCCTGAGGAAAGGGCTGCTTGAATGGCATCCTTGACTAATCTGTTTGCCCTTTCCACCAAACCATTGGATGATGGTGAATATAAGGCAACCTTGAAGTGATAGACATCCTTCTCTGCTAAAAATGCAGAAAATTTCTGACAAATGAAATGTGTACCATTGTCAGTAACCATAATGGAAGGTGAACCCTCAATGGAAAACACTTTCCTCAAAAATTTGATGGCATTGGTGGAGCTGGGTGAATCACAAAACATATGATAAATCCATTTGGAATGATAATCAATCAACAAGATCAAAAACTTTAAGTCATGAGACAAAAGGTCATAAGGACCCGAAAAATCTACTCCAACCTTGTCCCAAGGTTTGTTCGGAAAAGGAACGGGATGTAAGGGCGTGTTCATGACTTTCCATTTCTTATCTGACAAGAGGCATTCTGGACATGAATCAATATGAAACTTGACCTGGGCTTCTAAGGATGGCCACCAATAATACAACTTAATGAGTTGTGAGGTTTTCGAAATGCCTAAATGACCATGATGTGCACATTTAATGATATCTTCTCTTAAACATGACGGGGGAACAAAAGAATCATGTCTCATAACCATGCCATTGACCAAGGAGAGTTCAGAGGCAACCATTGAAAAGGCTTTTAACTCATTGCAAAGTTTCCTGCTTTCAGGCCAACCCTTTACAATATATTCCATGACAAGTCTAAGAATATCATCCTTGCCATAAGCTTCCATCCAGACTTGTTCAGAAATATTTGGGCATTCTCTAACAGCATCAAGTGCTGCCACAACACATTCTGTATCATCAATACTCTCAACATCTGAAATGTCCTGAAATGCCCTGCGTGAAAGGCAATCAGCCCTGAAATTCTTTCCACCAGAAATATGCTTGATGCAAAAATGAAATTCTTGCAATTTTGAAAGTAATCTGACTAATCTGGCTGAGGTCCTCCCAAGCCCATTGCCATTGAGTAAATGTGTAAGGGGTTTGTGGTCGGTGAATAATTCAAATTCACGCCCCCAAATGTAATTTCTAAACTTCTCAATTGCCCAAACGCAGGCGAGCGCCTCGCGTTCAATTGTACTGTAATGAGTCTCAGAAGACTTAAGCATTCTTGATGAAAACGCTATAGTGTGTTCCTTTCCAGCAACCCACTGACCAAGAACTGCACCCAACCCTGTAAGGCTAGCATCCACCATAATGAAACATTTAGAATCATCTTGAAAAGCATGAAGTACAGGTGCTTCAACAATGAGTTTTTGGTTTGATCAAATGAAGATGATGCTTCATCAGACCAAAGAAACTTTGATCCTTTGCGCAATTAGACACGCAAAGGCTCAACAGTTTGAGCATATCCCTTAACAAAGCGGGCATAATACTCTGCCAATCCCAAAAATTATCGAAGCGAATCCTTGTCTTTGGGAGGAACAGCATGACTGATGGCCTTGATAAGTGATAACTTTGGTTTGATTCCTTGAGATGACAAGGTATGACCTAAGTAATCCAACTGTTGTGTGCCAAATTGACATTTGTCAGATCTGATGGTCATTCCTGCATCATTCAATTTGCCTAAAACACAAGTAAGATTTTTCAAATGTGTTTCCCAATCATTGGCAAAAACTAGAATGTCATCTTGATAGGCCTGGACCCCCGGCATGTCTTGAAAAAGATTGTCCATCATTTTCTGAAAACGCTGGCCGCGGCGGCCAGGCCAAAAGGAAGTCTGAGATATTTGTAGACCCCGAAAGGTGTAACGAAAGTGATGAGGTCTTGTGAATCTTTTGTGAACTGAATCTGGTGATAGGCTGAGCGAAGGTCTATTATGGAAAAGAATTTGGCACCCCCTAAGCTGGCCAGAAGTTCATGGATTTTGGGGAGGGGATGACAATCAATTAAGATGTTCTTATTTAAGGTGCGTAAGTCCGCACATAGCCTGACCTCACCAGATTTTTCCCGGACAATAACGATGGGAGAAACCCATTCTGAAGAGTCACATGGTGCAATGACCCCTTCATCACATAATTTCTTTAGTACTGACTTAAGCTCATCCCTGGCACTAAGGGGTAAAGGGCGAACCTTATGTACAAAAGGTTGAGCATGAGGCTTAAGTTTTATTTGATGTTGAAATCCTTTGACAGTGCCTAACTTGTTGGAAAACAAATTGGGAAACAAGTCCAAAATCTTTTGAACATCGTGTGAATGATCAGAGAAATTGATACAATATAATGTGCTTTCTTCGTTTTCTGACCAACCAGCCGGGGAATAACCTTGAGGAAGATTACCAAGAACAATGGGATTATCTGAACCAGGAACAAGGTGCAAACCCATTCTAGCAAGATCCTGCCAGCCAACTATATTGCGTCCTTTAACTGTGACATAAACTTTTGTATAGATTGACCTTCCTAGACATTCTAACCTTGAATTAAAGTAACCCATCATATCTATATCAAATTCTCCAAATGCTTTTGGATTGATGTCTGTCTTGGTCAACCCAATGGAACCTTGCCATTTCTCAAGAAACATGACATCGGATAAGATAGTTATAGGTGAACCAGAATCTGCCATAATTGGGATCTCAATTTTTCCAAATAATGCAACACCTAATGGACCTTTGACATAGTGAGGATTGAAAACCGAATTACATTCAATTGAAACAATCATGTCATGAAATTGCTCTGTACAATCTTCGAGAGATTCTGTAAATTCCACACTATTGACTCTGGTAGGTCTCTTGGCAGATCTATAAACACCTTGAAAATGGCCAATTTTTTTGCATAAAACAGATTTTTTTCCTGAGGCGGGACACATAGGATAGTTGCCAAGATGTGATCTGGAACCACATCTGTAGCAAATTGTGTTCCCTTTTTTAAAAGGTTGTTTAAAGGATTTGTTCACATTAACAGCATTGACGGAATTTCCAGGATCAGATGAAATTGGCCTGAAAGAGTTGATGGATTGATCTTGTTGAAGAACTTTGGAGGTAACAATAGACCTCTCAATGCTCTTTGCGATATCAATTGTGTCTTGTAAAGATGGTTTTCTGCAACTGAGAAGGCGCTCTTGTATTTTTCTTGAATAACAAGAGAAAACAAATTGATCATGGATATAGACCTCTGGATCTGCCTCAAACTCACAAGTTGATGCAAGAACTCGTAATGAAGCAATATATTCATCCACTGTTTCATCCTCGCGTTGTTTTCTTCTGTGCAAGTTGTGTCTTTCAAGCATAATGTTTGATTCTTGGTCATAATGTCTGGCCAAGCGAGATAAAGCTTCTTTGTAGGGATTCCAATGATCTGCATCTCTGGCTTCACCAGTAGGAGTGGGAAAAATAGGTAAGTTTTCAAACACATGCTGTGCTGCAAGTCCTAAACAGCCATAAAGAATTGCAACCTTGCGAGCAGGAGAAAATTTTACAGCATCTATGGCAACAATATGGTTTTCAAAAGCTTTAACCCATTGACGCCAAGGAATACTGGGTTTACCAGGGTGTTGCAAAAAAGGAGGAGGTTGAGCAAATTGCTGAGAAGTAGCCATAACTTTCAGTAAGTAAGCAATAAATAACAATGAAAGCAAGTGAACTGAGTTTGCACTCTTAAATTGTTGTAAATGTTTTAGTCATTTAGTAATTTTACTAATACGTTTTATGAAATATATAGCAATGAAGGTGAGCCTATCACCGAAAATGAAGGCTCCAAGGTGAGTAAAAAGTAAACAGTGGTAAAACAGGTGAGTAAGGTGAGCCTATCACCGTGTGTGAAGGCTCAATAAGTGAAGTAACTCTGTAAATAATGAGGATTAAAAGGTGTGCCTGTCACCGTGCAAGTAAACAGGCTGGATCATACCTGCATGTGAATCAGCTGGAGTGGTGCTTTGACTCCACATGCGCCATTGAATTTCACTTTGACTGAGTCACACAAGGCATGCGCGAGTAGTTTGCTGGGCCACGCCAAACTCTCCGGGAGAGCTCCCTCGGTACTTCGGGTTGCGGGTTTAAGTATCCCGTATATCGTTGCCAGCTGTAGCGTCCTTCCCAGCCCGGGTACAGGCAAATGATCATGCCAAACACAGAGCTTGGTATTACACCTCTTTATTCCTCAGTGTGTAACCATTAACTGAACATTCTACATCATGAATTCTATCACCCACACCTACGCACTTATATCACTGTTGTATGGAGTCCGTCAGGGACCAAAAGAGTCCTGTCATCTCTAATTCACAAGACACCCCAATTGCCAAAGAAGTAATCTATGTAAAATGTCCAGATTCTTAAGCATGGACACTTATTTCCAGGTAAAATGACAACAAATCTCTTCAGCATTTCCCTTTTGAATACTGCATAAAAGGCCATAACGCAAAGCATTTTTGTCTAGCGCCATTACAAGTTCTTCAGGGTAATTAAGGCAATGTTGGGTTCAATCACCTTTTAATTGTATTACAAAGCAGATTTTTGGAGGTGATAATGGGCGCCAAGAATATATTTGCTGCATTTTGTTGTAGTGGAGATATGTTGTGTAGTGTTTTTCTGCTCTTGCGATGTGTGCTAGATTACTGAATTGTGTAGTTGTATTTTGGGTGCATTATGTTCTGTTTTCACTATTTTGCTGTGTTGGGCCCTGTTATGCTTTCTTTGTGCTAGTTTTTAGGTCGAGCCTATAGCGGCAGCGTGCATGCGCTGCTCGCTCTGCGAGGCATGCAGTAATGGAGTATGGAGTGGAACCTCCGCCCACTTCCCCGCCCATCTTTTTCATTGGCTTGTGTCTTTGTCCTTTCTGCCTTCCGATTGGTTTATAGGCTGTTAGTCTCACCTTATGATGGCCATGTCGTCATTTGTATCCTTCCGTGGCTACTGGCCCTTTTACTTTGAGTGTTGCATGGTATGTGTTATTTAGATTGTGAACACTATTTTCTTCCCCTGCCTTCCCGCCCCCCCTCCCGCCCGCACTCCCGTTGTTCGTGCATTCTCACCCTCCTGCCCCCCGCCTGCCCTCACTCCCGTTTGCAATGCAATAGGTCTTGCGTAAATGTGAGTCCTTTTGCATTGCAAATGCTTGTTATGGGCGAGCAGCGGGATTTACAGACGCTGAGTGATGAACCGCGTCCAGGGGCTGTGCAAGGTGTGCTCGGAGCAGCGCTACCGACAAGCAAGTACCGCGAGAGTACTGGGTGCCGGCCTTCGCCTCAGAGGCCCGCCGCTGTCCTGTCTGGAAGTTTGAGCTTTGTTGACGGGCCGGGGTCTCTCTGAGTCCTGTATGTGCTGACAGGCATTGCCTGCAGGGCAGGGGTGAGTCAGGCGGATGTCAGATGACACCTCAGATATGTGTAGGGCAGTGACAGTTGCCTGATTGTCGGGCTACACCACTAAGCGTCAGAGGTGGGATATTGACATTCTCAAATTAGGTTATACAGTATACATCTGAAAGAAGCTGGGGTTGGGTCAGAGTCAGCCTCATGCCAGGTCACAATTCCGAGGGTTCTAGCCGAATGCTTGGTTATTGTTAGTCTCACGTGAGGCCACACCTCTGAAAGGTGTACTACTAGGACAAAGTAGGGCTACACCCTTGATGCTCTGTGGCTGAGACAGAGTTTGATTCATGCCGGATGACACCCCTTAAAGGTCTAGTGCTGAGCCCCCGTCAGTCTGAAGTCATGATGCACTACACTTTTGAAGAGTGCAGGGCTAGGACGGTCAGGCGTTTGTCTGATGATACCCCTTAAAGGTGCATGGCTGGGTCAGTCTCATGTTAGGCTGCACCTCAGGAGAGCCCTGTAGGGCTGGGGTACATTCAGTAGAATGCCACACTACTCCTCTGAAAGAGCCAGGTGGTGCATATTACTGATTTTGCTCCACCCCTACATGACTTTTAGTACACTGGAATGCCTGAAACACCCTAGATTTTTCCACAGGGGTTGACAAGGTCATCTCCGAGCTATGTTTTCATGCTGTCATTTATTTTTTATGAGGAAGTGCTTGTTTTGCTAATGTGTTTTCTCTTGCATGGATAAACGATGCGGTTCGCATAACTGAGCTCATTATGAAATCAATGAGAGTGTATATATAGTGTACCAGGAAGTGAAACTTGTGTTCACAGGCCAACTATCAGGACGCAGTGCACACCGAGTTGATCATTCCTGATTTTGGTTAGGATCAGTTCTGACGTTTCGGGCGGCATTATGAAGAATGTATAAATGTTCCCAGTGCACAGAAGGTGAACATCAAAGTGTGTCTAAAGCCTATGAGAAGCAAGCTTGCTCAGAACTCTGAGAACAGAAACGCCCTCTCACTCTGCAGACCAGTTTGCTTGTAAGATACCTCTTTATTCCGGTTAAATAAAATAAAGGTCAATGAAGTTAGTTCATTCTAGAAGACGAGGAAATCAGAAGCACTTTTAGGGGGCGGACTCCCAAGTCTTCATGTTTTCTTCACAATAATGCGATTTTTGTTAAACCTATCTAAAATGCTGTTGCAGTCCTGTGTTTTTATAATGCTTTATATAAACATGTAATATTTCCTTGATTTAACGATAAAGGGTGAGTAGTTAACATGAATTCCTGTAACAAGTGTGTAATCTCACGGAGCTATGACTCAAGGCGTTGGTGATTAATACCCTCAAGAGTACGGCAATTATATTAAAAATATGGAATGTGGCTGAGTGGGTTGACCCTGCCTGACCCACTCGCCCTCCTTGGTCGGAATCACTTCTCTGCACTTAGCTGGTCAAAAACTAACACACTAACTTTGGAGGCATTTGTTGTGGGCTTGAGTGGCCAGCAGCAACTACATCGTAAAGAAGACATATACATATTTAGAGTGGTTATCCCCGCGGCTCCCCTGGCTCTCTGCAGTAACAATCCCGATGTGAAACGAAGATCTGGGATTACTTTCATATGTATGCAAGAGAAATGGCGCTGCACTGCTTTGCTGGACCCCTGTAGACCTGATTAGGTCGAGTCTATAGCGGCAGCGCGAATGCACTGCTCGCTTTGCGAGGCATGCAACAATAGAGAATGGAGTGGAAGCTTCGTGGAAGCTCCGCCCACTCTCCGCCCATGTTTTTAATTGGCTTGTGTCATTGTCTTTCGTAAATGCTGCCGTCTGATTGATTATGAGGCTTGTTAGTCCCTCCTTATTATGGCCATGTCGTCATTTGTACCCTCCAATGGTTACTGGCCCCTTTACTTCGAGTGTTACACAGTACGGTACGTGTTATTTAGACAGTGAGCATTACTTTGTCCGTGCATTCTCGCCCCCTTCTCCCCCCTCCCCCCGCCCGCACTCACGTTGTCCGTACTCCCCCCTCCCGTTGTCCGTGGTGCAATGCAATAGGTCTTGCATAAATGCGAGTCCTATTGCATTGCAAATGCTTGTTCTCCTAATCCCAGTGTATGTGTGAGCGCGTGGATGCGTGTTTTGTGCGTGCGCGCTGGTGTGTCACTGAGGCTGCAGGAGTGGACAGATGGCGGATTTCACGCACGACAGGCAGCCCGCGATGTTTTCCTTATCCGCTGCCTCCTCCGCCGCCGGGCTGCAGGGAGGGCTGTACCACTGACACGGGCGGCCAGGGGAAGGCGCGGAAGAAAGCCTTCTATCTGGTGAGGATGAAGCCGCTGAAGGTGCCGAGCACCAACAACAACAACGTGTCCTTTGTCATCCACTGTCACATCGGCAAGGAGATCAAGCACATTTGCAGCAACTGCAGCCGCGGAGAGGAGGCCCGGGTCGGTGAGCGCTGCGGGCTGCGTGCGGATTTATGATGCGCCGTGCAGGGTTGTGTTTATCTGCCTGGCGAGTGTGTGTGTGTGTGTACGTGTGTTTCTGTGTATCTGTACGTGTGTGATGTGTCTGTGAATGTGTTTCGGATCTGTGGGTATGAAAGTCAGTGTGTGCCTGTGTAGTTCACGAGTATTTGTACTTTGTGTACATGGAGCGCACGTATGTGTGCGGCGTGCCCATTCAGAAAGCACTGTATCACCTCAGAATGTCATCGCGCACAGACTGACAAGGCCCAGTCTCCAGCTGCCCTGACATTTATTTCCTCAGTCCCACTGTGAGTCTCATGTTGACCGCCTGCTCTGCTATTTAAATGTACACAACCTCCCACTCGACCAACATCTATTATACAATGGCTATAATAAGCTCAAACGGGCTATCCCTTTACTGTAAATGTCAGTAGGTACACCAAAATGCATTTGTTTATATCTTTATTTGTTATCCATCTTTGTATACATGTCTCGACAGTTATAGAACATTTTTTTTAACTACTATACATTTTTTTTTAAGTATTATAAAACCATGATTTTTTGTGTTCATATATACAGTGCAATTCATAAATATTTCAAAATTACTTCAATTCTCCTAAATGTACAAAAAAGAGCATAATTGTGCAATTTATACATATATATTTATACATATCCCCACACTGTGATACTGACCATTATCACATCTCAAATAACCTCACATACAGTCATGTCCTTGCATACCAAACACACACATACACACATCACATTATTTGCTTCTCCAGCTTCAAATGGCTTGCTACAAAAAAACTCATGGTGAGATTCCTTCAGTGTTATCCATGGTTATGCCGCCAGCTGGAAAATAAACAGGCCGACGCACGTTTCAGTGGATACAAAATTACTTGAATCCACCTTCCTCAGGACCGCTTGCTTTCTTTAATTTATGCAGCGGAGGTTTGATGGGGAATCGATAAATCTAGCCGGTTTTGACAACACAGTGGCAGGCACGTTGAGGCGCCGTAAAAACGTCTGAAGTTTTTTTCTCCAAAATAATAAAACCATTTCCATTGGTTGTATTGATTCCAACTTCAATATTCACTTATGGCTCATTGGTGCACCTTCCATATTGGTAATTCATTGTCGGTGCAACCCGCTTTGGGCTTAGAGATGCCAGTATTATTTGAGGCAGCTATGAGGGGTCCAAATTTGTAGTGAGGATCCAATTCTTTGTGCTGTGATCGGTCTTCCCTTTCCTCACCAAGCGCCCGGTCTGCCGCTATGAGAGTCTTCCCTTTCTTCACCGAACGCCCAGACCGCCGCTAGCCCGCCGAGTGGCAGAAGAGTATGGGAGAGGATGTGGTCCGTCGGCTAGATTGCCGACTTTGGTGCTGGAAACCAAGGTTCGAGCCTCGGGGTCGCGTCAACATCCTGTGATTCTGGGCAAATCACTTAGGGGCATATTAACAAGGGGGCGATATGAAATTATCGCCGCTTTTGCGTCCGTTTTCGGGCAAAAAGCGGCGATAATTTCATCGCCTTATCAGCAAAGACACGCTATCGCGTGTTTTGCAGACATAGCGCCCGTTCCCAGCACGCCTAACTTTGCATCGCTAATGAGATGCAAAGTAGGCGTGGCTGTGAAACCAAACAGGGATAATATCGCGAAGGCAGCTTCGCGATATTATCAAGGAGGGTTAGCGATCTTTTAAATCGCGTTAAGTACGTCTTAACGCAGGAATTTAACGTCTGTTAAATTCCTGACTAAGGCATACTTAACATGGGGGTGGATTCTGTGGCTAAGACCACAGGCCCTATCATCTAGATATCGCCGTTTTCCACCATGGAAAACGGCGATATCCACGCTATCTCTGGAATTTTATCGCCTCGGCGATGCGCGTTGTTGATAATGCGCTAACCGGGCGATAAATCACAGAGATAGCCGGCGATAAATATGCAAGCGCTAAGCGCGCTTTGCGATATTTATCGCCGGGCCTTGTTAATATGCCCCTTAATCTCCCCGTGCCAGAATATGTAACGTAACCCGTGCTCATGTAAAGCGCTCCAATACCTTTGGGTCGAGTTCGCGCTATATAAATCTGCATTTAAAAAAAGAGGGTCTCACTACAAATATGGACCCCTCATAGCTGCCTCAAATTATAAATGCTTGTTGTATGCATTGTGTTGTGCTGTGTACTGATATTTGAAATGTTAATAAAGGCTGCTACATTTTAACTTATAATTTATAAGCCAGACGCAACCTTTCCTTTAAATTTACAGTGACCAGAAACCATTTACCACCTTCTAAGGTAGTAAAATACAGCTAATCCAGCTGCTCCAGCTCTTCAACTATTTAAGTCACCAGTCAGCCCGAAACTGTGGCATTTTCGCTCATTTTAGGGTTCTGTGAAATGTTCGTAATTTCCTTTTGCGTAATTGTGAAACTTTTTAGAAAAATTATGGGGCATAGTAGCAAGAACCACGTTAAAATTATCGCCGTTTTAGCGGCAGGAAACTGCCGCTAAAACGGCGATAATGGGCTTGCTAATATGCGTTATGGAATTCCAATAGAAGCCCAGGTTAGATGTCCTGCACATCTAACCTGGGCTTCTAATGGAATTCTGTAACGCATATTAGCAAGCCCATTATCGCCGTTTTAGCGGCAGTTTCCTGCCGCTAAAACGGCGATAATTTTAACGTGGGTCTTGCTAATATGCCCCTATGTGAAATTATGGCAAATGAAAATCTGGCTCCTAGCTCTATACTTAGGTGCAAAATGCGTCCTCGTGCCGATTTTGGATGCGAGGGCAAATTTGCTCTAAACTATAGCACCTCATTCTCGCTGCTCTTGCACTGTAATTTTCCTTTGAATACAATGTAATTATGCGACATTGCATCAATATGCTAATTTCGCGTAACACGAATGTATTTAAATTAGTGAAATACATCGGCGTGATTTAATTAATGAATAGACCTACAGTACTCACTTCATGTGATATAGCCCGTAGCAAGGTTGCACTCGCATGAACTCAGAGTGATTAGACGTGCCACGGACTGTGTTTGCAGGAAGAGAACTATTTATAAGAAATGAAAACTGATGAACACAGCAGTAGAGCTTTTCCTCTAAACGAAGCGTGTCGGGCACAGTACCAAAAACAGACCGCAGATCCAGAAGTTTGATAATAAAATCCAAAATGTTCGACTTCCTTTACTGTGGTGCTCTAGTGCGGGGCCCAGGGAAAACACCAAAGCAGCTGCAGACTCCTGATGACGCGATACATTTATGGAAGCGAGCTTCCTGTAAAGGAGGGTCCTATTAGTTTTAACGTTTTACCCTGAGAAACGCAAAAAGACGTCCCTATCTCCCATACTTTACTATGCCAAGCCTTTAAATTAGAACTAGAACTGTGCTGTTGGGAATCTTGATGATACTTGGTAAACTCTTTGGGGATATTAGCAAGGGCCTTATCGCCGCTTTAGTGGCACTTTTTGCCGCTAAAGCGGCGATTTTTTTATCGTCCTATCAGCAAGTTGTCGCTAACAGGCGTTAGCGACAGCTTTCTGGCGATAGCGGCCGGTTTCCCCATCGCCTTGCATGCCAGCGATAATTATCGCTAATGACATGCAAGGTAGGCGTTCCCAACTAAAAGCGACTGAAAACAGTCGCTAACACAACTTCCCCCTATTAGCAACGCAGGCGAAGCGATAAAAAAATTTGCGCTAAGCGCGAATATCGCAAGAATTTGACATCTGCTAAAAACATGACTTACCTGTTTGTAGAATAGGAGGTGGATTGTCAGCCTAAGTCCACCATGGCGTTAATGCGTGAATATCGCTGGATTTCCAGCGATATTCACGCATTTCGCCGCTATCGCTGGATATTTTATCGCATTGGAGATAAAGCTTGCTAATAGCATGTTATCTCTGCGATAATATCCAGCGATAGGAGGCGTAAAAAAAATACGCGCTAAGCGCGGTTAGCGATCATTTTCGCCTGTTGTTGCTAATATGCCCCTTTGTGCTGTGCCTGGAACAAATCAAGGGCTAGTACAACACGTTCTAGGGGGGAGCAGCGAGTTTAGTGGAAAGAAAGCATAATCGATATTTACTGATTGACTTGGACCGTTTTGCTGGGAGAGGACAAACAGAAAGGGAAAAGATGCATCAAAGTCAATTTCAAGATCGTGACTATCCAGGGCAAGCACTGGCAAAGAAAATATTTGTGGCTTTAAGGCTTGTATAAATATGCACACATTATTTGCGCAGTATATCTGTGTATACTGCCTCGTGCTCTTCTTTGTCTGTGCCTTATTCTTTCATTCCCCCAATCTTCCAGTGCTGCACGTAACCAACCCAGCTGGTCCAGGGCATGAAATACAGCAGGAGCAAAAACTTGGGGCCTAATTTACTCCAAAATCACGAAGAGGGGTGCCGCAAGCCATTTTGCTGCGCCGAGCTGCGTCATTTTAAAAGCCCAGGGATTCGTTGTGTTAACAACAATACGACGCATCCATGTGATTTCCCCTGCGTTGGTGCACACTTGGCTGCCATGCACCTGCGCAGACACCCTTGCATCATGTTGCAAGGGTGCATGCACATTAGATGTGAACATGGAGAACAAGGTAGCGCAAAAGGGTTAGCAAAGGTGTGAGTTTGGGACATATGCACGGAGAGTTCCGATTTTAAAAGGGTCTTTTGCTCTGTGTGTGCACTGCTCCTGTAAGAAGGGCTCAGGCAGATGGTGGGGGAGGGGCAGAAATGTCAGGAATTCACAGGTGGCCAATAACTCCACTTTGTGATCCTTTCAAATAAGGGCGCTGAGGCAGGAGAGCTCCTGAGGGGTGGAGAGGTGGAGGGCAGGGGTGGGCGAACCTGAAAATGGCCTTTGGCTGACACGCTTTTGCACACAGCCCCAGAGAAGCAGGATCTTCCGCTGCAGGTCGCTCAAAACAAAATGTCTCCGCAAAAATTCTCCTCGTGCCTACAAAAGCTAGCAACAGCACTGCCACAAAGAAAGCTGAAAGAATACATTGGGTTGATTTATTGTCATGTCTTATTGGCATAAACAAAATGATTACAGCGGGCACTGTGGCACAGACAAAACTTAGCAATGAATCAAAACTAAGTGAAAAACGAATACACAGCAACTTGCTTTAAAATATCAGCATCCAGCACTCTTTGTACTAGATTATTTGTAGTGGAGATTGGTGAGGCAGAACTCAGTTCCCATTCAAGTGGCTACTGTGCCGGCGGTGGAGTCTTCCTACAGTGCAGCCACAAAGCTCTGCAGGCAGCAGGAGGGCAGGCGATCCTAACCCCTACTGCATTGCTGGGCACACTGGGAAGTGTCACCTTCAAGGCAGAAGTTTGGTGTGCACAAAAGCAAGGTATGTGCACAAAAGCAAGGCGCGTGCCGCCTTTACGAAAGTGAAAGCGGTATGGCGGTGTGCACAAAAGCAAGGCGCGTGCAGCCTTTATAAAAGAGAAAGCGGGCATGGTGCTGGCAAAAATTTAAATAATATGGGGTGAGTTTGCAAGGCAGCGTCCCCAGCAGAGCTGCTGTCAGGCAGCGCAGAACGAGGAAACGACAGACAGCCTGCATCTTCCAGCAGCGCTATGTTTGCAAGCTTCAACACTTTTGCTTTATTGAAGTAGTCCCCAAAGGAACAAATAAACAGCTACAGTGTAAGGAAACTTTAGTTGGCCAGTGCTTCCGAGTGAAAAAGGAAGGGATGTACCAGGAGTGTCAACCAATGAGGAGCCACCAAAGAAGACCGATGCAGGATTGACCCAGTGGTAAGCAGCAGGCAGGAATATACTCCTGTATAGTGATTAGAGCAGGTCTTGCAGACAGTACATGCGCGCTGCCAAGGCTCAACCTAAAAACTAGAAGAAATAAAAGTATTTCTTCTCATTGCGCCACTACTATGCCTTCTCTTGGAAGGCGTAGGATTCTGATGCATTCCCAGCTTTACAAAACCTTGTAAATCTGGGAATGAGTAAGGTTCCATGGATGTTGCGTGATAACACCCACAGCAACACCCATGGAACGCCCCTTTCACGCAGAGTAATGCGTGAAAGAGGCCCATATTTACAAGGCCATGAAAAGTCACGCAGGGTGACTTTCACATGGCCTTGTAAATATGGGGAAGCCCATTGCGCCACGGGTGCGTCAAAAAAAGTGATGCACTGGTGGTGCAATGGGCTTGTAAATGATGCCCTAAGAGACTAAAGCAGAGCATTTTTCTAATTGTTAGCGCACTAAAGTAAGCGTTATTGGCTTGCCAATGTTTGATGGCAATGTGTTTGAAGTCTATACATATGACCATTTCTGTCTACAATTTAACGTATAGAGGGTGCTTTAATTTCAGGGTTTTGGAAGCAGCAGCAACCCGTCCGTATGGACTGAGGGGCCAGGCCCCCAACTTTTTCCCCGCAAGAAGAGTGTCTGTCAGGCTGAACAAAGGTCAGCCTAACAGACATTCTTCTTGTTCAGGTCAGGCAGTCACGAGTTGGACATGCGCAAAATGCCAGGCACCGGGCTGCTTGAGCTGGACGTCACTGATTGCCCCGGACCAAGGTCCTTCAGTTTTAAGCACTGAAGGACCCAGGGCAGGGTGTCAATTAGTGACCTAAGGTGAGCCAATGAAAGAAGGCAGCAGTCCCAACCCTCCTTGGACCTCTGAAGCTTTCCTCTCCAGGAGCTGCACAGTAGGTACATTTTTATTTTGAATGTTTGGTGCATGCTTGCATGTATAAATGTTTGAATTTCTTGTGAGTGAGTGTTGTGAATGGATGTGTGTGTGTGCGAATACATGGGTATGACTGAGTGCATATGTGTGCCCACCCCCACCTCCTCGGTAAAATTACCGGCTGACACTGTTTGATAGGAGTTAAGAAATTGGCCTGATTAGGCTAGTTCAAGAGGGTTAGAGATTTGTAGGCGGTGTTTCTTTAAGAAATTCAGGCTGAGAGTACAGCCAGTGGTGTAACATAAATTCATGTGACCCCCCACTTGCAGAATGTGAAGAGGGGCCTATGAGTCTTCCATAGCTCACAGATATTTATTGACCTTGGGATGGAATGGGGCCGCTTGACAGATTTAGGGGCCCTCAAAAGGTTGTGGCTTCCCTGTGCCGCAGTGGCTGCAGAAGCTCGCGTTACGCCCCTGAATAGAGTTCGTATCTTGGGCTGCAACTTCCCACACATGAGCAACGGCCTGATTGATGCAACACTGTTTTTTGGCACACGGCGATCCCTCCTGGCATATGGGGTCGCTAACTTCCACAATGCTGCACACGGGCAATGTCCCAATCAATACGGCACTGTCCCTGGTACGCGACGGCCCCTCCTGGAATATGGGGTCGCCAATCTTCACAATGTGGCATATGGGCAATGGCCCGATCGAAGTAGCACTATCCTTGATGCACAGCGGCCCCTCCTGGCACATGGGGTAGCCAAATTTCACAACGCTGCACACGGGCAATGGCCCAATTGGTGCGGCACAGCTCTTCACCTCTCTCTCAGGAGCCCCACATGTCTGTGCTCCTCTCTGGAGCTTGCTCCCTCCAATACGCTCCTCTCCCTCACAGGCGCACCATACTTGGCAAGTGGGCAGGTACTGGTGCTCCAGACTCCAGGGAAGGTGATCTTAGTTTCCCACACCCAGCAGGGAGACTAGCAGGTTAGGCCCCTAGTCCTGGTCACAGGCAGAAGTCTTGCTGAGCTTCCCCTCCTTATGCAGCCTGGCTGGCTGCTTGGCAGATGACAAAGTATGGGGTCTCAGACTCCCATACTTATAGTTCTTTTCCAGACACAAAATGTGATTTAGGGTCTGGACCTTTGAAGTTTTATGTTGGGGTTCTTCTTCTTTGAAATGGACATCTCTCGCCTTCCCCTTCCTCTGGAAGGATGCCTGTCACAGCAGGCAGGATTCCGAAGCTGATTAACTCACAACAGAATTCATGGGAGTGACCAGAGTTCACACCTGGATGTCAACCACAGTGATCTGTGCATCAAAAGTTAATCCTTGGCCCTCTGCCCTACCTTTTATGATTCTCTTATCAGTTCCTTTTCCTTCTTCCTGAGATGTGTCCAAGCCTTTTCCTTGTGATCTCTCACTGAATCAAAGAGCCCTTTGTAATGCATAGGGAAAACCTGACTCCCCCCTCGGCCAGTGCTTGTGTGTCCAGATTACAGGAATGCAGCAATACACAATTCTGTCTGGGGGAGACTCCTCTACTCCTTATATTTCGACCAGACAGGCATGGGATTCCCAAAATGGAACCCAAGCTCCTCCTTGTAATGTACCAGTGCAGGCACTGCTGCACTCAGCATACATTCACAGCACACTCCACCATCTAGTATTGTTGTGCCCATGTACCATCAGCATTTCCACATGCAGCACACACACTCAGTCTGTGCACACTGTTCAATACTACAATCTCTGTACAGCACCAGAGTGTGTCACTTTAAACACCCTCTGCCAGCGCACACACATTTACCATGCGCACACTGTTCCACACTGCACCCTCTGTGTAGTATGTTTTGCATGCTCACATGCACTCAGCACGTTTTCACCAATACGCATATCTACATCAACCTGATGTAGGCCAAGAGTAAGTTATACACACAGCAGCAGAACTTTTAGGCCAAGAGTAAGTTATACACACAGCAGCAGAACTTTTAAAAAGGTGAGTGAGCCTGTAGGCCTCACCCCAATGACATAGGGTAAAAAGGACCTGGTCACTACAACTGATCATTATACGGTACGATGCCACCACAATACTTGTGCTATTTAGCGCCTGGTGAAGGCAGTAGCCACTATGAGGGTAGCACTTTGGGCACCCCTCCCAGTCCAACAAGACTGTAATCCATGAGACAAGCCTATGTCATGGCGCACACGCATGATCTGTGTTTGCTAATGACAAACTGTTGGAAAACGAGGCAGTATCTGTGAGGCCTGCACAAATAACATGTCACATTTGTCCTTCACTGGGAACCAAACACCCTATTGTAGCGCTTGACTCTCAGAGGGTAGCGTTGCAGAGCAGTCTAAGGCTTACTCAAGGGATGTGGTGTGGGCTACTAATCGCCATTTACCAGTACGCAGAAATAACACTCAATAATTGATTGTCCAGTCTGTACTTTGCTTTATAAAAGTAAGAGTACATTTATTAAACACACACACTACTCAATACTATGCAACAATTTACAAAGAAACATAAGCTGTTGGAATTACTTTGTGACATTGCATAACATTTCCACCCCTCCCAAAGGGGGGTGGGGTCTAGTGCCACCACTCCCATGTATGCACATCATCTTGCCCCCTAATGCAGTTAGTTGAACATAACCTGCAGCGAGGGCCCTGCGCACTGGCACCATCCCAGTGGCGACCCACCCCATTATCTCAACAAGCATTTAAAATAGGCACACCTGCCCTGGTGACACATAACCCTGACTGAACATGTCATACTGACCATATAGTATACACCTCTACATCTTAGGGGCTAACAGTCTGGGTTGTTCTTCACCTAACGCAGCAGCAAGAATACTTGTCTAAGCATCACTTAAAATGACAGTACTTATCACAGTTGTTAACCATTATAATGCATTGCAATACAAGCCCCCAAAAGGCATCACAGTTATAATCACAGGATTAAGCATATACAGCCAGACACCCTAGCAGGAGTGTCCAAAAACATAACCCCACTTTGCTTATGATTCACCTTACACAGGTACTTCACATAACACATGTGACTTCCAGTCCCCCTAAAAAGAAACAACATAGGTAAACGCATTTGTGGTGCAATTTCACCTCTTCACCTCCAGGGGATGCCCTTCTCCAGACATCCCCAACTCAGCCCTTCACACCTTGAGGCAGTCCCTACGGAACCCCCAGCTGCAGAACAAAAGTTCCAGCCATGGGGATGCTGATGACGCCTGGCTGAGCCCTTGAGGGGTTATTCTTTGTAAGTCCCCAGAGACTTAGGGAGGGACGTTCCATTTTCGTGCTGGGGAGACTGCATTGCTCCTACAGCTCCCCCTGCACCTAGCCACTCATCTTGCAGTGACCCCGTCCTCCTGGGGCCACCACAAGCCAAGGAAAAGCAGCTTTCCCCTGCAGGCCGGTCTGGGCCTGCAAGGCATTATGGGGTGCTTCTCCTTAGCCCCGCATATTATAGCAGCGGCTCTCCCGCTGCTTTGGGGAGAGCCGCGACGTAGCCCTCCGGCCGCGCCCTGCCTCGGTGGAGGGTCCGGTCCTACCCAGACCCCCAGGTGAGCGATGGCAGCTCGGGGAGCCCACCCCCGGCTGCTCCGATGGTTTTATCGGGGCCCGGTCCCACCCGGGCCCCTCACTGCAGGCTCAATGGAGATCCACTCGGGGAGCCCACACCCGGTGGCTCCCGCTGGCTCCCCGACTGGCCAGCACCCTCGCGTGCTGCCGCGGGAGCCGGCACCCGTCTTCTGGTCTGCCCGCTCCGGCGGGCAGACACAAGGCTGCTTCCCCGCTCCAGCGGGTCTCCGTGGGAGTGCGACGGCACTCCCCCCGCCTTCCCGCTATTGAGGGGGAGTGCGGCGGCACTCCCCCCTCCTCCTTCCTCCATTCGGGGCCGGGAGATGGGGTCCCGGGCCCCCGAACATCTTCGAGGGGGGGCGCAATGGCGCTCCCCTCACTCCGGAGTCCTTGGGGGCCATTTTCACGGGGAACACGACGGTGCTCCCAAACTGGTCTTCTCCCTCTTCGGGGCCCGGAGTTGGGATCCCGGGCCCCTGTACAATCTTCACGGGGAGTGTGATGGCGCTCCCCGGCTTTGTCTTCTCCCGCGAGGGGGGGACGCGCGACGGCACTCCCCCTTTGGATAAGTTCACGGGGAGCGCGACGGTGCTCCCCGACTTTCTCTTCTTGTGGGGCAGCCCCCGGGACCTGACCCACCCCGGGGGCACATATTGGACCAGCGGCGGAGCCCCACGCGCTTCGTCGTCGGTCCCTGCAGAGGTCAAAGGTCGGCTACCTTCTGGGGGGCATATCTCGGCCCCCAGGCAACCGATTGGCTCCATTCTGGCCTCTTCTCGTTCCTGGTGGCCAGCCCTAGCCACTGGGAACACTTTCCTTTGCCCTCCTGGTCTCACGGAGGGGGGATTCAGCAGGGATCTGTCTTCACTGGCTCCCTGCGCCAGCCTCTCACCTGGCTCTTCTCCTGGGCCTCTCTTCTCCTTGCGCAGAGGTTCTTCCTTCCAGCTGCCCATGGTGCCAGGCTCCAGCACCAGTCGTCCTCAGCAGACCACACCCCAGAGAGAGCTCCTCTTCCTGTGCAGACTCTTTTTAAAGAATGGGGAGGGGGCTGGCAGGAAGTCTCTGTTTGCCCTATCACACAGCGACACATCACCTCTCTGCCCCTGCTCCCTCCTTCCTCCCCAGGCCTCTGGGTTTGTTCAAAATGGCGTTGTCCAGGTGTCTCATGCCACATGGTCTCTGAGAGCCCCTTCCCCCCTCGCTGCCTTCTCTCCAGAGCAGCTTGGTGCCTGGCACCAGGTGTCAGCTGCTGATGGATGAACCTGTAGCTCCACCCATCTTCTCTTCTTGGAGTGGAGGCCTTCGCCCTTGGAATGCTTGTTGTGCAGGGTTGGGCCTCTGAGGCTACAGCTTGGGGAGGAAGGTCATTAATTCAGCCTGGCAGGGTCAGCCCCAGCCAGGCCCTGGTTATGAGCTGACTCAGAGAAATATGACATTTCTGGATGACCCAAAAGCAGTACAAATATGACTTTGGAATCTGCAGAATCCTTTTTCTCACATAAGTTACAGTGGACTTTAGTGCGTGTCTGGAATTTGTAGGCTCTAGGAAAGAAAAACGAGCCCATGCGCTCCCCATCCTCATAGGAGAATAATGGAATAAAAACAGTAAAGCACACTGACTTTCCCTCAAATGTTTCTTCCCATTGTAGAAAGCCTATTCCATGTCACCACCCAGTTCTGCATAAGTCCTGCCACACCATTCAACTTGTAGCTGCTCCTGGGCTGCACATGCTAGGAATCTCCCCTGTGCAGCCCTTACACTTGTGCACACCATGTACACACCTGTCTGCATGTAACCAGCCCAGTGCCCCTTACTCTGGCTGCAGCACAGCGGCCTACTCGCGCCAGGGGGAAATCGGTAAAATATACATGCAGTCCCTTTCATCATGAGTTCACTGTGGGTGAGTCCCAACTTATGAGGCTCTCCCACAGTAAAAACTCAACAAATAGGTGTTCAAAAAGCGAAAAATCCGGGCGGCTCTGATGGTCAGAACCATCTTCTAACACAAACAAATCTGCATTAGGGATCTAGACAACAATACAGTGGGCACTCAGGGCAGGACTACGTCTTTACCAT
Organism: Calotriton arnoldi; assembly: GCA_963921515.1. Lineage (NCBI taxonomy): Eukaryota > Metazoa > Chordata > Amphibia > Caudata > Salamandridae > Calotriton > Calotriton arnoldi. The sequence continues at coordinate 78,706 of CAWUFW010010205.1, forward strand.
GCATAGGACTTTTCCGTCCCAACAGAGGAGGTGAGTTTTCTGAGATTGCTCATGCAGATTGATATTTGAATGTATTTAGGATAGGAAAACATATCAGCGGGTCTTCTTCAGGACTGACCACTGAGATGTTTTCCAATAAAACTCTTGCACAAAGGGTCGAAATATCGACGTATTGAACAAGACATCCTACACTAACATTTCACATAGCGATGCCTAAGGATAAGGCTATATGTGTTAAATAATGGGTCAAGTTATTGCAGATGCTTATTGAAGATTACCCCCCCCCCCTTTGCTTCCTCCCACCATCTACTGTAAATGTTGAATGTTGTTTCTTGTATACTACACGGCATATGTTTATGTATGTAAATGTTTTTTATATGGTTTTCCGCTTGTATACATTTGTATGTATAATATGAGATACGATATATGACGAATAATACATCGTTCACTTTTTGGAGTTTATTTCTTGTCACTCTCAGTTTGTCCATTTATCTGTATGGGTTAGACACTATATACCATTGATTGGTTTATTCCTACTGATCAGGACAAATACAAATACTAAAGAAATTCAGTTTTACGCAACATAACCAACTATTATTGTATACTGTTCTAGGACCCCAGGTTCCGTGAGATACTGGGTTACCCCATTATTTTCTAACACTTTCTAAAAGTGGCATTTATAAAACAGTAATGTTAAATCCAACATCACCAGTAAAGAGGATTTGTCATTACCATTACAAACATATAAAACATGAAAAAGAAAATCCTCTCTGATCTACCTAGGGCCTACCTTAGGGGTGAGGTTTATGTAATAAAAGGAGAGTTTAAGGCTTGGCAAGTAGTTTTAAATGCCAAGTCAAAGTGGCAGTGAACTGCACACACAAGCACTGCAGTGGCAGGCCTGGGATAGGTTTGAAAGGCTACTTCTGTGGGTGGCACAATCAGTGCTTCAGGCCCACTAGTAGCATTTAATTTACAGACCCTGGGTATATGGTATACCACTTTACAACGAACTTACAAGTAAATCAAATATGCCAGACAGATGTAAACCAAGTATACCCTGTTTAGAGGAGAGAGCACATTCACTTTAGCAGTGGTCAGCAGTGGTAACGTGCCCAGAGTCCTAAAGCCAACAAAAAGTCAGTCAGAAAAAGATTGGTAGTAAGGCAAAAAGTTTGGGTGACCCTTCAGGGAGGGCCATTTTCCAACAAATGGGAGGAGTGAAGATAAATGAGGTAGTTGTGAAATACCTAGCAGGTCTGGTAGGCACAGTATAAGTGTTAACATCCTCAGCTTTGTTAGAAACTTCGAGACCCTGAAGGGTATCCAACAATGTGGTGCAGATATGCAAAGACTGAATCATGACCTTCTCTTATTTATGCAGTGTGGTGTGTAGCTCACATTTCTGGTTGTGGTAAACTGAGATATTATGTTTTTTCCTATAACAGATTTTTGTGTGAGAATAAGAAGAAAAGGCACTATCAGTAAGGAATGAATGTACTTAGTAAACAAACAGTAGATCTCTTTTATTTATTTATTTATTTTATTTATTTATTTATTTGTATAGCGCAGCTAATACCCTAAGGCGTCTAGGTGCTTGTCATCTAACATCTGCCAGCAGTCAGATAGAAAAGTGCTAAAGTCTAAAGTATAACCGAATTTATGCAGTAAAAAGCCAAGTCTTCAAACCGTTCCTGAAAGAAATCAAGTCAGGCGAATTTTTGAGTTTGTATGGCAGACGATTCCACAATCTTGCTGTGATATTTTAAAAACTTTTGCCACCCCAGTTTGAAAGTCGTGATTTGGGGACCTCCACCAACATGTGTGAAGAGAACCGCAGCATTCTGGTCGGTGTATACCAGCAAAAATTTTCAATCAGATATGCAGGGCCCTGATTATGCAATGCCTTAAAGGCGATGCAAAGTGCCTTAAAATTAATCAGTTTTTCCACTGGAAGCCAGTGTAGAGCATTGAGGGCCAGCTTGGCGGAAGAATATTTTGGCATTCCAAAGAGCAATCGGGCGGCAGAGATCTGTATAACTTGCATTTTAGCAAGGAGAGCTTTGTTTATTCCAATCAGAAGGCCATTGCAGTAGTCCAGCCTCGACAGGATTAGTGCCGAAACCACTGTTTTCTGTAAGTCCGTGGTATGAAAGGAAAAATTTTCCTCAGAATCTTCAATGTGTAACAGGTAGATGAAGTGATAGCTTTCACATGATGGGAGAAGGACAAGGAGGTGTCAAAGATGACTCCCAGATTTTTTGCCTTGGTGGCTGGAATGGGGGGGGGCTAATTCCGTAGGCCACCAGACGGTGGGCAGTCAAAATATCGAATTTTAAATATCGACCTACACTAATATCGAGTTTTTAATATCGTAGGGACAATTTTAGTGTTATGTATTTTATATGTATGTTTAACATTTTTTTTAAAGTTTTTTCATTATTTTTAAATATATGTATTAAATGTTTAGAAAATAGTAATTTTTTTAAAGGAAATTTTGCGTTTTAGTATCAGAGCGGGTTGTGGGTTTATAGGGGAATAGGGTGGGAAGTAATTTAATTATAATAAATTAATTAATATGTTCTTATTTATTGTTAATTTATTGTTAATTAATTATTAATTGGTAATTAATTTATATTAATTGGTTAATTTATAATTACCTTAACTATAATTAATTTATTATTAATTTGTATTTATTGTTATTGTAAATTAATTTATTGTAAATTAATTATTAATTGGTAATTAATTTTAATTCATTGATTAATTGGTAATTAAATTAATTATGTTATTTTTAATGTGTAGCGGGTTGTGGGTTTATAGGGGAATATGGTGGGAAGTAATTTAATTATAATTAATTAATTAATATGTTTTTATTTATTGTTATTCATTGTTAATGTATTGTTAATTAATTATCAATTGGTAATTAATTTATATGAATTGGTTAATTTATAATTATATTAATTATAATTAATGTATTATTAATTTTTATTTATTGTTATTGTTAATTAATTTATTATAAATTAATTATTAATTGGCAATTAATTTTAATTCATTGATTAATTGGTAATTACATTAATTATGTTATTTTTAATGTGTAGCAGGTTGTGGGTTTATAGGGGAATAGGGTGGGAAGTAATTTAAATATAATTAATTAGTTAATATGTGTATATTTATTGTTATTGATTATTAATTTATTGGTAATTAATTATTAATTGGGAAATAATGTTTATTTATTGGTTAATTAAAAATTATATTAATGATAATTAATTTATTATTATTTTTAGTTATTGTTAATTAATTTATTGTTAATTAATTATTAATTGGTAATTAATTTTTATTAATTGATTAATTGATAATTAAATTAATTGTGCTTTTTTATGTGTAGCGCTTTGTGTGTGTTTTAGGGGAATAGGGTGGGAAGTAATTTAATGTTATTTAAGTAAATATTAATTTAATTTAATACGTATTTATTAATAATTATTTGGTTAAATAATTATTAATATGTCATTTATTTAAAAAAAAATTTTTTTATAAGTATGTTAATTTAACCCCTACGCGATCCTACATTTTCCCTACTGTTGCACTCACTGGAGTGGGAATAGTAATTTTTACCCCTACGCTATCCAACACTTTCGCTACTGTTGCACTCACTGGAGTGGGAATAGTAATTTTTACCCCTACGCTATCCAACACGTTCCCTACTGTTGCACTCACTGGAGTGGGAATAGTAATTTTTACCCCTCCGCTATCCAACACTTTCCCTACTGTGGCACTCACTGGAGTGGGAATATTAATTTTTACCCCCCCCGCTATCCAACACTTTCCCTACTGTTGCACTCACTGGAGTGGGAATAGTAATTTTTACCCCTACGCTATCCAACACTTTCCCTACTGTTGCACTCATTGGAGTGGGAATAGCAAATTTTACCCCCCGCTATCCAACACTTTCCCTACTGTTGCACTCACTGGAGTGGGAATAGTAATTTTTACCCCTACGCTATCCAACACTTTCCCTACTGTTGCACTCACTGGAGTGGGAATAGTAAATTTTACCCCCTGCTATCCAACACCTTCCCTACTGTTGCACTCACTGGAGTGGGAATAGTAATTTTTACCCCTACGTTATCCAACACTTTCCCTACTGTTGTACTCACTGGAGTGGGAATAGTAATTTTAACCCCTACGCTATCCAACAATTTCCCTACTGTTGTACTCACTGGAGTGGGAATAGTAATTTTTACCCCTACGCTATCCAACACTTTCCCTACTGTTGCACTCACTGGAGTGGGAATAGTAATTTTAACCCCTATGCTAGCCAACACTTTCCCTACTGTTGCACTCACTGGAGTGGGAATAGTAATTTTTACCCCTATGCTATCCAACACTTTCCCTACTGTTGCACTCACTGGAGTGGGAATAGTAATTTTACCCCTACGCTATCCAACACTTTCCCTACTGTTGCACTCACTGGAGTTGGAATAGTAATTTTTACCCCCCGCTATCCAACACTTTCCCTACTGTTGCACTCACTGGAGTGGGAATAGTAATTTTTACCCCTACGCTATCCAACACTTTCCCTACTGTTGCACTCACTGGAGTGGGAATAGCAATTTTTACCCCTATGCTATCCAACACTTTCCCTACTGTTGCACTCACTGGAGTGGGAATAGTATTTTTAACCCCTACGCTATCCAACACTTTCCTTACTGTTGCACTCACTGGAGTGGGAATAGTAATTTTTACCCCTACGTTATCCAACACTTTCCCTACTGTTGTACTCACTGGAGTGGGAATAGTAATTTTAACCCCTACGCTATCCAACAATTTCCCTACTGTTGTACTCACTGGAGTGGGAATGGTAATTTTTACCCCTACGCTATCCAACACTTTCCCTACTGTTGCACTCACTGGAGTGGGAATAGTAATTTTAACCCCTATGCTAGCCAACACTTTCCCTACTGTTGCACTCACTGGAGTGGGAATAGTAATTTTTACCCCTATGCTATCCAACACTTTCCCTACTGTTGCACTCACTGGAGTGGGAATAGTAATTTTTACCCCTACGCTATCCAACACTTTCCCTACTGTTGCACTCACTGGAGTTGGAATAGTAATTTTTACCCCCCCCCGCTATCCAACACTTTCCGTACTGTTGCACTCACTGGAGTGGGAATAGTAATTTTTACCCCTACGCTATCCAACACTTTCCCTACTGTTGCACTCACTGGAGTGGGAATAGCAATTTTTACCCCTATGCTATCCAACACTTTCCCTACTGTTGCACTCACTGGAGTGGGAATAGTATTTTTAACCCCTACGCTATCCAACACTTTCCGTACTGTTGCACTCACTGGAGTGGGAATAGTAATTTTTACCCCTACGCTATCCAACACTTTCCCTACTGTTGCACTCACTGGAGTGGGAATAGCAATTTTTACCCCTATGCTATCCAACACTTTCCCTACTGTTGCACTCACTGGAGTGGGAATAGTATTTTTAACCCCTACGCTATCCAACACTTTCCTTACTGTTGCACTCACTGGAGTGGGAATAGTAATTTTTACCCCTACGCTACCCAACACTTTCCCTACTGTTGCACTCACTGGAGTGGCAATAGTAATTTTAACTCCTACGCTATCCAACACTTTCCCTACTGTTGCACTCACTGGAGTGGGAATAGTAATTGTTACCCCTACGCTATCCAACAATTTCCCTACTGTTGCACTCACTGGAGTGGGAATAGTAATTTGATTTCCTCCACTATCTAATATTAGGTATTTGTTTAGCTAATGTACTGTATAATTATTTTTAAAAAGATTTAACATAATTTTATTTTATTTTAATTTGTTACATATATTTATTTAATTTTTATTTATATTATTGTTTTATGTGTATAGATGTATTTATAATTTATAAAAAATAAATTCAACAATTTATGTTATTAAAATAAATATTAAAACATATTAATAAGTAAGTATATATATATTATATATTATATGTATATGTTTAATGTATTATCAAATTATATATATTATTTATAATTTTTAAGCATTTTAAAATATTTGTAACTATGGGGTCCATTACGATAACCGGCGTTAAAAAATCCGCCATCCACCATAGCCTGAAAAAACCGCCCGCCTACACCGTCTGAATACCGACCGAGCAATCACGATGTCGCGAAGCGAACACCGCCCGCGGCGTTAAAAACACACAAAAAACCGCCCGTCCATGTCCGAGTAGAAGATTATCCGTCCGCCACGGACGCAAACCCGCACGACAACCCAAAACCGCCCGCCCTGACGACCGAGACACCGGCCGTGACATTAGGATCTCCCCGACATGAGCGCGGTAAATCCACATATCCTCCGCCCGCCATCGTTAACAACAGTGATGAAAACTGACACAGCGGAAGCCCTGGCGGCCACATCCGTGCACGGAAACCATCCGTGGAGCCAAAGAAACACACACAACATGGCCAACAAGTCCACACAGCAACCCACGCCCAAATACCCAAACACAGAACACCTCCCAAAGACACATCCCCCGTGGCTAAACAAAAAAACTACAAATACCAGAACACCAGCCACAACACACCTGAAAACAACAGTGTATCATGACACACCCACATAGGTAAGTACAAAAGCAGCCCCTTCACAGACCACAATCCCTTGCACCACCACAAACCGAAGAAAAGAGGAGAGAACACAGAGAGCCATAAAGGACAGCAGTACACCACACGCACGCACCCATCACACCCATCACCACCACCACCACCACCACCATCACCACCATCACCACCAAACACCGGCCCCACAAACCCCCTGCACATCACACACCACACACACACCGCACCAGCACCATAAACACCAAACCACACACCATGGCAGCACAGAGAATGCCCAAGTACACTTCCACTGAGCTGACGGTCATGGTCGACGAGATCATTAAGGTGCACCCACAAATCTATGGGAACCAGGTCCAACAGACACCAGTAGCCACCAGAAACAGGATGTGGAGCAGGATCGTAGACCAGGTGAATGCAGACGGGAACGTGCCACGCAACCGAGCTGAAATCACTAAGAGGTGGCACGACCTGAAAAGCGTGGTCAGAAAGAAGGAGGCCAAGAATCGGCAGCTGGCTGACAGGACTGGCGGAGGAAATCCCGCGCTATTCAAGACCTTCAAGGCGTGGGAGGAGAAGGTGCGAGGCATCCTACATCTGGAGAGTCTCACCGGAATACCAGGGGGAGTGGAGGCTGGTAAGTACAAACAAATGTATACCAGCACATCGCTATGTACTGTCATGCACTACCAGAATGCCACAGCTCCGAGGGACAAACACCCCCATGTCTAGTACACAATACACAAGACATCACTCACACATGCAACAGACACTCCCACACACTCAGCCCAAAGCTACCAACTGACAAAACCATGGGGGCATGCGTACAGTCAGCCAGCATCGCAACTCCCACCAGGTCCCCTTGTACTCCAGATGCGCCAGAAGGAGCACCGCCCACACCCACACTCATGTCAGCCATAGCTGCACTAACCAACAAGTAACAGGTAAGTAGCCTTAACACAAAGTCTGTGGGTCGGAGGGGGGACTGCTGAAGTACAACCCCCACCAGGCCCCTAGTCCTACAGTGCAGCAAGATGGAGCACTCCCCACACCCATGTGTCAGCCATAGCTGCACTAACCAACAAGTAACAGGTAAGTAGCATTAACACAAAGTCTGTGGGTCGGAGGGGGGACTGCTGAAGTACAACCCCCACCAGGCCCCTAGTCCTACAGCGCAGCAAGATGGAGCACTCCCACACCCATGTGTCAGCCATAGCTGCACTAACCAACAGGTAACAGGTAAGTAGCCTTAACACTATGGGGTCGATTCCGATTCGGGCCGGAAAAAGCACCGACCGACTCGGAGCCGGAAAAATTACCGACCGACACGTACCAGTGGCGCCCGACACGCCAAGTACGATGCAAGCCGCGATAAATCCGACCGACACGTAAGGAAACCAAGCCGACCGACCGAGCCGCACGGAAAATAGCAATCCGGCCGGAAAAACACGCGAATCCAACCGACCGACACGCACCCGGAACAAATCCGACCAAAACGTACCCGCCAACTCCAAACCGCAAAGTACGATGCAAGGCGCGAAAACCACGACCGAGTCGGACGGAGGACAAGCCGTACGACCGACACGCATACAAGACCGAGCCGAAGCAACACAATACACCGCGACCGACGCGTACGCAGCATAGAAAACTGCACAAACACAGCGTGAACGAAACGGAAAACACCGTACGAGACCAATGCAGGGTCCGACTCGGTCACAAGAACGTTTCCAACATACACAAACAACACAAAGGAAAAATCACCCAAAAAAAGGCCAAACAAGCAATTACCAAGCCAATAAATACTGGGGGGGGTGGGGACAGAGAACAAAGACACACCCACAACTCCACCTATATAAAGGACACAAATCACTACCATGAGCCTTTGCAAATGCCATTCCACTGCCAGCACCCAAGAGAAAGCAACCACACACCCACAGCTCATCCCTCACACAAGCCACACACCAGCAGCACACCAACAAATACCTACCTCACATACACCCAGCAAAACACACACTCACACACCCTCACCTGCACACCAACACACACATCACTCACCATCACCACCCATCACCATGCCCCCCAAGAAGAATCACAAGTTCCTAGATTGTGAATTGGAAGTCCTGGTAGACGAGATCCTCAGGGTAGAGCCACAGCTGTTTGGCACATTGGTCCAACAGACCCCCATGTCGCAGAAAACCAAGATGTGGGAGAGGATCATCAACAGGGTGAACGCCCAATCACCATGTCTGCGCACAAAGACCGACATCCAGAACAGGTGGTATGACGTGCGCAGGAGGGTCCGTGAGCTGCTCAAGAAAGACTACCTCATCAGCCAATACACCGGCAGTGGCCCTCCTGCCAAGCCAGTATACCTCAGGCCCTGGGAGGAGAAGGTGCGGGCCATCCTTCCGCCAGTGAGCGTATATGGACTAGAGAACATCCCAGAGCCTGGTGAGTACACAACAAATGTACACAATATACTGCCACAAAACACACACACATCACTGTCAAGGGGAGAGTCAAACCATGCACTCATAGCAATCACACAGCAACCAGAACAGAATCATCCCAAAATGTGTATGTCAGTCAGAGAAACACAACACATGCCATCAAAAAAGTCACATCCAACTGTGCCAACACATGTACAAACACAACCACAACTACAGCTAGGCAGTGGCACAAATAGAACTAACAAACACATCCACACATGTAGCCACCACAACAACGCCAACACACAGTGAAGACCACTCAAAGGAAGGAATTCTGTGTATGCTGGCCAAGTCAGTGTAGCCAATAGCATCATGGGAGTCGCAGTCACACATATTGCCCGCCCCAAAACTGTCCCATCAACACCACCCTGAACCATGCTCACATCACAGGGAGTGGAGAAGGACTCACAAGATGGCTGACACTGGCTACTGCTGTGGAGAGCACAAGGCCCTGCTGCCAACTGTGCACCAACAAACAGCAGGACACCACTGACTGACATCCTGAGAGACAACTTCCACTCCCTGCAATGCAAGCACGTTCCATAGTGGGATATCTGGCTGGCTGGGTGGGAAGGGGGACTTGCAGCACTGACTATAGTCACCAGCACCTCCCCTCACACCCTCCCCAACACAAACTCCACAGTACCCACCTGGTAGAATGCAATGCCCTCCATCCTAACACAAGATCCCACAAAGCACCACCACCCTGGGTTATGTTGTGTGAAGCACAGGGACACTCTTGGGACTCTTAGCCAAACAACTGCCAGGACAACACTCCCAGCCATCCTGTCAGCACAGCCAGCCCACCCCACAGGGAAGCAGAGTCAAAAGGAAGGAAGCATGGGCATGCTGGGAAGGGGGTGGAGGCAATAGCATGATGGGAGTCGTAGTCACAGACATTGCTCAGCCTCACAACTGGCCCATCAACACCACCCTGAACCATGCTCACATCACAGGGAGTGGAGAAGGACTCACAAGATGGCTGACACTGGCTACTGCTGTGGGGAGCACAAGGCCCTGCTGCCAACTGTGCACCAACAAACAGCAGGACACCACTGACTGACATCCTGAGAGACAACTTCCACTCCCTGCAATGCAAGCACGTTAATTGGTGGGATATCTGGCTGGCTGGGTGGGAAGGGGGACTTGCAGCACTGACTATAGTCACCAGCACCTCCCCTCACACCCTCCCCAACACAAACTCCACAGTACCCACCTGGTAGAATGCAATGCCCTCCATCCTAACACAAGATCCCACAAAGCACCACCACCCTGGGTTATGTTGTGTGAAGCACAGGGACACTCTTGGGACTCTTAGCCAAACAACTGCCAGGACAACACTCCCAGCCATCCTGTCAGCACAGCCAGCCCACCCCACAGGGAAGCAGAGTCAAAAGGAAGGAAGCATGGGCATGCTGGGAAGGGGGTGGAGGCAATAGCATGATGGGAGTCGTAGTCACAGACATTGCTCAGCCTCACAACTGGCCCATCAACACCACCCTGAACCATGCTCACATCACAGGGAGTGGAGAAGGACTCACAAGATGGCTGACACTGGCTACTGCTGTGGGGAGCACAAGGCCCTGCTGCCAACTGTGCACCAACAAACAGCAGGACACCACTGACTGACATCCTGAGAGACAACTTCCACTCCCTGCAATGCAAGCACGTTCCATGGTGGGATATCTGGCTGGCTGGGTGGGAAGGGGGACTTGCAGCACTGACTATAGTCACCAGCACCTCCCCTCACACCCTCCCCAACACAAACTCCACAGTACCCACCTGGTAGAATGCAATGCCCTCCATCCTAACACAAGATCCCACAAAGCACCACCACCCTGGGTTATGTTGTGTGAAGCACAGGGACACTCTTGGGACTCTTAGCCAAACAACTGCCAGGACAACACTCCCAGCCATCCTGTCAGCACAGCCAGCCCACCCCACAGGGAAGCAGAGTCAAAAGGAAGGAAGCATGGGCATGCTGGGAAGGGGGGTGGAGGCAATAGCATGATGGGAGTCGTAGTCACAGACATTGCTCAGCCTCACAACTGGCCCATCAACACCACCCTGAACCATGCTCACATCACAGGGAGTGGAGAAGGACTCACAAGATGGCTGACACTGGCTACTGCTGTGGGGAGCACAAGGCCCTGCTGCCAACTGTGCACCAACAAACAGCAGGACACCACTGACTGACATCCTGAGAGACAACTTCCACTCCCTGCAATGCAAGCACGTTCCATGGTGGGATATCTGGCTGGCTGGGTGGGAAGGGGGACTTGCAGCACTGACTATAGTCACCAGCACCTCCCCTCACACCCTCCCCAACACAAACTCCACAGTACCCACCTGGTAGAATGCAATGCCCTCCATCCTAACACAAGATCCCACAAAGAACCACCACCCTGGGTTATGTTGTGTGAAGCACAGGGACACTCTTGGGACTCTTAGCCAAACAACTGCCAGGACAACACTCCCAGCCATCCTGTCAGCACAGCCACCCCACCCCACAGGGAAGCAGAGTCAAAAGGAAGGAAGCATGGGCATGCTGGGAAAGGGGAGGAGGCAATAGCATGATGGGAGTCGTACTCACAGCCCTACATCCCCCACCACATGGCCCAGCAAGCTCACACTCACGCATGCACATCCCACAGAGAGTGGAAAGGCCCATCAAAGATGTCTGACACTGTTGCTGTGTCGTGGGGAGCACAAGGGCATGCTGGGTACTGCACACCAACCAACAGCAGGACACCACTGTCAGCCATCTTGCCATTGCCCTCACACCCACACCCACTGAACTCCACACAAAAGCAAGTAAGTATGGGAATGCTGGCAAGTGGGGTGGAGGCAATGGCATGATGGGAGTCGTAGTCACAGACATAGCTCACCCCCACAACTGGCCCATCAACACCACCCTGAACCATGCTCACATCACAGGGAGTGGAGAAGGACTCACAAGATGGCTGACACTGGCTACTGCTGTGGGGAGCACAAGGCCCTGCTGCCAACTGTGCACCAACAAACAGCAGGACACCACTGACTGACATCCTGAGAGACAACTTCCACTCCCTGCAACGCAAGCACGTTCCATGGTGGGATAACTGACTGGCTGGCTGGGTGGGAAGGAGGTCTGGCTGTCAACCAAACACAAGCAATGCAGACCATGTTCACACCCCAGAAAATACATAGAAATGCCCAAATAATGCAGGACAATGTGCCACACCAATATCAACCCCTGACTGTGACGACTTAGGACAATGCAATGTACAGGCCCGCACCCAGAGGCACAGTCACAACTGTCAGGTGTGTCAACCACTGATGCCTGCAGAAACATGACATACATTGTTTGTGTCTCCCAAAAACAGGTGATGATGGGGACACAGCAGCAGACGCTGAGGAGTCCCAGTCCCAGGCTCAAGAGGATGCCGAGCTCACTGGCGTCGTACAGCCTTAGTCCTCCTCGGACGATGAACAACCTGGCACATCCGGTGCAAGTCAACATGCAGCACCAGCAGGACCACCAGCTGCAGCACCAGCAGGACCACCAGCTGCACTCCCTGCACCCACCCCTACAACGACTGTCACCACGAATACCATCCCTGCCGACATGGACAGAATAAGGAGCAACACCAGCGCAGTGACCCTGGACCAACCTGGGGCCATGGACACCACCACCACCACCAACCCCCAAGGTGGACCAGGGTTATCTGTGCGTGCAACTGCACACACTGCACATGTCAGCAGGGGTGGTGGGAGGGGTGGGAGACAGAGGTCGCTGCTTGCAGACGTTGCTGGTGTGCATGAAGACCCACAACTGGTACGCATAGCTGATGCGTACCAGTCCAGCACCAGAGAGCTCAGCCAGGTAGTGGGGCTCCTCAGAGACATCAAACAGCAGCAGGCTGCCCATCATGCCCGCTTGGACTCCCACATGTCCCACGTGGAGTCACACATGTCACGTGTGGACTCACACATGTCCCGCGTGGAGTCCAAGTGGGATGTACTACATGAGATGACGGCGGTGCACAGGGACATTTTACAATGCCTCCGCCAGATGAACAGCAACCAGTCCACACCTCCCTGTGTGCCAACAACATCTGGTACCAAACAAACTGCAACTGCCACAGGGAGGGAGGAGGACTCTGGCGGAGAGTCCCCTGCACTGCAGCAGCCTGCACTTGAGGGCCCCCCCCCCAAGAAGAGGGGTCGTCCGAGGAGGGGAAAGTGAGAGGCTGATGGCCAAGCGCAACTCCCAGGAAGCCTGAACCTGTTCTGGATTTTCGCCTTTGTGCACAGACTGTTCACCCTGTTGACGGCAACACTACTCCCACACATTGCATGGAGAGTACAAGTTGGACCAATGTGTCAGACAACTGTGGCCCCGATACTGGGGATCCTGTCTACCTGGACTTTCAATTCACCTAGGAACTTGGGATTGCAAGATTCATGTACAGCACAACCCATCCTATGCACTATTAACACAAATGTATCACAATAAACACACTAATACACCATACTTGCCTCTGTCGTGATTCCAACGTGGGTGCTGTTATGGGGATGATGAACTGCAAAATTACACTGTGTATGCGAACTGCAACAGCAAGGACAACACAGGCATGTGAGTACAGGCAACGTGACACATATGAGGGAGACACACCACCAGGGCTACACAACACATACACACCTAGGCCATCTGACTCATTGCCTACACTGATGTTGCCAGGGAAGACGGTGCAATGCACAGACACCACACCCATTCCCAGTTGTAGTCAAGTAGCCCACAGGTGCAGTAAGCAAATGGCAGTCAAATGTGTGACCACAGACAACGCACATCACTAAGTGAAGCACAGGTTTATTACACAGTAGCAACATGCCGTAACCACTACAGATGCAAGGTAACCCCACCTGGTAGCGGGCACACAGTCAACAACTGTAGACGGAAGGAAGTCCATGGGTGTGGCGCACATCACCTGTAGGGACACAACAGCTACCAGCCTGGATGTGCAATCACGTCGTTGGTGGACACAGTTGACCAAACGAATCTGAAAGTACCCTGTGAAGGACAGAAATGACACACAGTCAAAAGCAATGCAGTACAGGACAGAACAGCAAAACTCATGCACAATACATGTTACAAGATACCCACCCAGAACCAAGTTAGCATGTCAACACTGTTGGGGAGTACAGCCCACCTGTAACCACACATCGCAACACACATCCAGTCAAGTAGCCCATGGACACACTCCAACAGCGCCAGAGCCCCACCCACACATCATGCCAACTCACACCATTCACATGACACCTCAGGATACTCACATTCAGCTAAAGAAGTTGGTGATGAGCTGTGTGCGGACATCACCATCACCATCATCATCATCATCGTCACTGGCATCGTGGTCCAGGCCAGGATCCTCCACAGGTGGCGGATGTTGGTCATCGTCATCCTGGATGAGAGGCAACTCCTTCCGCACTGCCAGGTTGTGTAGCATGCAGCAGACGATGATAATCTTGCACACTTTCGCAGGGGCATATGGGAGGGACCCTCCGGTCTTGTCCAGGCAGCGGAAGCGGCTCTTCAGGAGACCAAAGGTCCGCTCAATCACTCTCCTGGTCCGACCATGTGCCTCATTGTAGCGCATCTGGGCAGGTGTCACAGGGTTCCTGAGGGGTGTCAGCAACCACGGCATGTTGGGGTATCCCGAGTCACCTACGGACAGACAAGTGCACATCAGCTGACTTGGAAAAGTGGGCGGAATACTACAGATCAGATCACACACAATGGCACAAAGTCAGTACACACCGACAAGCCAGGCACGCTGGTTCTGCATCTGTGCCATCATCCTGGGGATGCGACTACTCCTCATCACAAAGGCATCATGTGCTGAACCAGGGAAACGGGCACACACGTGTGTGATGGTCATGTCTGCAAGACACACCACCAGTGCATTGACCGAGTGGTAGTGCTTGCGGTTCCTGTAGGCCTGCTCCTGGGCCTGTGGTGGTACCAAAGCCACATGTGTCCCATCAATGGAGCCAATGACATGCAGCATCCTCCCCAGGGCATAAAAGTCACTCTTCACGTCAGTGAGTCGTCGCAGTCTAGGGAAATAGATGTACCGGTTCAGGAAGAGCAACATTGCCGCCAAAACATCGCGGAGCACACGGCTGAACATGGTCTGTGACATCCCACCAGCAGACGCCACAGTATGTTGGAAGGTACCGGTGGCAAAGAAGTGTAGGGCTGCCATCACCTTCACCTTGGGGGTCAGCGCTGTAGGATACGGCCGGCCAGGCTGCAAATGTGGGGACAACTGCACTGCCAAATCCTCAATCAGCTGCCTGGTGAAGCGGTACCGTCGGATGCTGTCCCGTTCCACCATCGTTGCCAGGTCTGGGAATGGCCGATGGACAGCAGGAGCCCTGCAGTGCAGAGGAGAAGTAAGCAAGATCGTCAGTCACCCCACATATGCGGCATTGAACACACTCAAGATCCCAACATACATCATCATGAGGCACAACTACATGAAGTGTGCAGTACCGGAACGACATGTATGGTACATACATGGCCAACATCTGTCAACACGGTCCTACAGGTGGCATCAATTTGTCCCAGGTTGGCCCATTGGATATCATGATGCCGTGTCACAGTCACCCCCCACAGTGACATGTGAGGACAGATGTGCCCCAGGCACCACAGCTCAACGACAGGCACATTCCCAGGGACCCTGTAATGCCACATGGACACTGGCATCACCTGGAGTATCATGTGTACACCACAGCAAAACAAACATGACCCCCACAGGTAGTGGCCCCACTTGCCATGGCAGGACAGACATGGACGTCTGTGACACACACGCACAACATCAGAGTCCATGCACACACAACGTGGATGTGGAGACTGTCTCCCATTGTGCACATGAAATCAGAGACATTGTAAACACTACATGCACAAAGACTGTGGAGGGCCATCACTATTGTGCCACTGGGACACCCTGGCTCAAACATACCGTCCCACATGGGACTCACGGGGTATGTGACATGACATACACAAACACCACTGTGAAATGTGACCATGACACATGCACAGATATGAACAGTTGCACATCACAGTGGTCACGTACACGTAACACCCAGGATCCTGTCCCCATGAACACGTGCACAGCCTGGGGGTGGCTGCCCACAGGTGACACCCACAGGACAACATGTACACCAACATACACACAATAGGAAATGCAGCCTTACATGCCTTATGATAAGGTTTGGACAGGCTGTCGTGATGTAGGTGTGCCCCTCACTCCCTGGGAGCTATCTGTGGCTGGCATATGTCCATCTGAGACAGGCATGCTGACCTATGCCAGTCACATGTACAGTGATGCGTTGAACCGCAATGGACCGATCGGTGCCTCCGGCCGGCCCATTGCCTTCAATGTGTGCGGGTACGCGTTGTACCCCTGTGCGCGTTGAACCGCAATGGACCGACCGGTGCCTCCGGCCGGCCCATTGCCTTCAATGTGTGCGGATACGCGTTGTACCCCTGTGCGCGTTGTACCGCAATGGACCGATCGGTGCCTCCGGCCGGCCCATTGCCTTCAATGTGTGCGGGTACGCGTTGTACCCCTGTGCGCGTTGAACCGCAATGGACCGATCGGTGCCTCCGGCCGGCCCATTGCCTTCAATGTGTGCGGGTACGCGTTGTACCCCTGTGCGCGTTGAACCGCAATGGACCGATCGGTGCCTCCGGCCGGCCCATTGCCTTCAATGTGTGCGGGTACGCGTTGTACCCCTGTGCGCGTTGTACCGCAATGGACCGATCGGTGCCTCCGGCCGGCCCATTGCCTTCAATGTGTGCGGGTACGCGTTGTACCCCTGTGCGCGTTGAACCGCAATGGACCGATCGGTGCGCACCCATTGACAATGGGCTTGCCTGGCAACGGACGCGTTTTCGAATTTCGAACGAGTCGGTTGCTGGGAATTCAGTTGGTCACCCACAACAATGTTGCAAAATCATGTATGTCATGAAGTTGAAGTTTTGAAGGATGCTGTGGGCGTGTTTTGGTGCTGCTATTCCATGGATTGGCCAGATTCAGAAGATGCAAACGACTTGGACCTATCACTTTGGACACAAGGGACAGGATCTGCCTCTCCAGCACATATATATTGCTGGCTGTTCCCCTGAGAGCCCACTTGCCTGCACTACATGCTCCAGGACGACATCTGCCACTGCACTGCTGCTGTCTCTGCCCCTCTGGACCCTGCAATGGCACGTACTGTGGAGAGAGCCCCAGCCTTCAGCCTTGAGGAGAACCAGGCCCTGCTGGACAGCCTACTTCCACAGTACAGCAAGCTGTATGGGACACCAGGGGAGCAGGTGAGTGTCCTGTGCACTGCCTTTCTGAATGTGCATTTTGTCTGACTAGCAAGGCTGCGAGTCTGCACGCCACTGGCTAGCAGGCTCACTGAGTAGTTGTCACCCCCCATAGTGTGTAGTGACTTGCACTGGACAGGTATGGTGCAGTGACAGTGCTTCTGAACAGGGTTTTACTCCCCATGCAATGATACCATGTAGTGACTTCTGGAAAACTGTCCATGGGCAGCCGTGCACTGCCTGTGTACACCATGTGCCCCTGTGATTGCGACATGTATATGCAACTGTGTCATGCACGGATATGTTGCATGTGTAGTAATGGCCTTATCACTTTGTCATCCTGACAGGCTTCTGCCCATCGGAAGCATGAGATATGGAAGGACATCGTCCGGGCTGTCCGGTCCGTGGGGGTCTACAAGCGCCGGATCCGCAACTGCCAAAAGAGGTGGCAGGACCTTCGGGGCTGGACCCGGAGGATTGCACGGGTCCAGCTGAAGCTGTCGCCTCCTCGCAGGAGGGGCGGAACACGGACCCTGACCCCCCACATGCTCAGGATCCTGGCGGTGGTCTTTCCAGACCTGGATGGGCAGCTGAAGGCCAGAGAGCAGCAAGGAGGGGGTGAGTCAAAGACTGCACTGTGTACTCTGTCTAACATGCTATGTGCCCTCCTCGGGCCTGGTTAAACTGCCACAGTACAGCAGTCATGTTGTCCAGGAGCCATGTCCCTCTATTGTGCACTGCCCACTCCTCATCTGATACCCAGGTGTGGCCCTTACATGCAGGGAATTCTGTCACTTAGGACTGTGTCCTTGCAGTTTGCTTGACTCAAGGTGGGAGACAGCATCTGTTTCCCTGACTCTGTGGTGGGCATCATGGGTGGGTCCATTGCTTACACAATGCCTGTATTCTGACATGTATTCAGCGTGTTACTTTGATCTGTGGTCCAATTGCTGAGCTGATCCACCACATGTGGCTGGGGTATCTGGCACACACCCATGCTGCGGGTGGGAACAATGTTTGGGCCCCAGGAGTATGTATATGACGTGTGTCACACATACTTAGCCAGCTGCCTACAGTCCAGGGCTCATCCCTCATTCATGTGGGGCTGGACAGTCATGCCTACTCCAGGCCATACAATGCACTCTGGACTCCCACTCCCGTGTATCAGCTGACACATTGTGCGCAGTGATTTGACCCCTCAGGTGTCTGCCTCTGTGTCAGTGTGCTGTGGATTAGTCGCCAGGACTGCTGTGGAGTTTCTTGGTAGGGGCTCAGCATGCCACTGGAGATGTGACCATAGGAGACGATACTTGTGTGACACATAGGTGTCTGATCAGCTGCCCATGCAGACTGGGGCATGTGAATGTGAAGTTCAGGCAGCTGTTCCCCATGCACAGCAGAGTGTGAGGGGCTCGGGTTCAGAGGGTAGTGTCACAGGTCTACCATATGTCCAATAGGTATGACCTGGACAGATGAGGGTTAAGAGGATGTGTTGTGGGGGGATGTACATGTGCACTTGTGCAGCTCCAGGACTTGCATTCCCCATGACCTACTATTGTGACACAGTGCAGAGTGTTGTTGTCTGGCTGCAAAGTCATACATCACTGAGACAGTGATGTATGACTTTGCAGTCATGCCTCCGCCATGGCATGTGTCTACTGATTGGTGAGCCTGCAGGGGAGTGACATGTGCTACATGCACACCATAGTGGCGCTGGCTATCAGGACATGGGTGCATCATGGTGTCTGTCGCTGGTATGCATCACATGCATTTCCTATTTGACTCTGGGCATCCCTTTCATCGGGAAACCTGTACTGACTCAGTGGCAAGAGCTGTGATGTGTGCATGTCCACATGCCACACCGTGTCCTCTGCACTGTCCAACTACTGTGTACTTGGTGCATGTGTCAACACTGGGGTGTTGCAATCCAACAGACACCAGACAGATGGGTGCAAGGCCATGTGGGATGTGAGTGCCATGCTTGGCATCAGACTGACAATTGACTTCTCCTGTTCAATTAGGGCACTTTTAGCAATGTACAACTGATGATGCCAGGGCTTGCTCTGTGATGTGCTGTGCTCACAGTGGTGTGTGCGTTATGTGCAGGTGACTGATGTCTGTCTGTATCCCCATTGTTTGCAGATACATCCACGGCCACGGAAGGGGACAGCTCCACGGACCAGGAGGAGCCAGAGAGCCAGACTGGGTCAGCAGCCGAGGAGTGGTCGGAGGGACCCAGTGGCACGGAGGGCGAGGGGAGCCACACCGAGGAGTCCTCAGCAGCATCCACCTCAGCTGAGGACCAGAGCAACTCGGAGGATGACTCCCTTGTGGAGGCGGGTGTCAGCAGCCACCACACCCCAGCTAGTGTTGCTGTCCCCGCCACCACCAGCACCACCACCGCCCTCCCATCGGCTCCCATTCCCCAGGTCCGTGGAGGCTCCCATGTCCGGGAGCGTGTTTCCTTTGGGCCAGGCACCGCACCCCCTGCCCCTGTGTCCCCTGCTGCCCTGAGTGAGGAGTCTGTGTACCTCCTTCGCCAGCTCCATGTAGGGCAGACAGCCATGCTGAGTGTCCTCCATGCGCACACCGCGCTGTTGACTCAGCTGGTGTCGTTCATGGAGGGCATCTCATCGGGCATGTCTGACCTACAGAGGGGCAATAGGTCCATGGACTCCTCCCTGACGGCAGCAGTGTCCCTCCTCAAACGGTCCCTCACCCCTCCTGCCTCTGCTCCATCCACACTCCCCAGCACCTTACCCGTCCCAAGCACACACACACCGGCACAGGCACACACCAGCACACACACATCCAGCACACTGACACACACGCCAATGACAAAATGCACACGCACGCACATTCAGGGGACTGAAGCCAGACTCACAGGGGATGGGGCCCTGGAACACACACACGCATCCACATGCACTGCGCAGTCCTCAGTTCCCTCTCCCTCCAAAGCACCCTCCCTTGCCTCACATGCAACCCCAAAGTCACAGCAGCTCTTCCTCTGTGACCTCGGCCTCTTCCCCACCGATGAAGCTGCTCCAGCATCCCGGGGGAAGAGGAAGCCCCCACACGGAGCAGAGTGCCCCTCGCCCCCAGACACCCTCCCCCAGGCGCAGACGGACTGAGGCCCCCACCATCAAGTCCCCCGGAGTGGTAAGAGCAAGACCCCGCCACCGCCCTGCAGCTCAGGCACAAGGTCTCCGTCCTCCATCCCTCAGGCCCCCACTGCACAGGTGCCCCCACCACACCCTGCCCCAGGTTCCCCCACCCACAGATATACCATCCCCAAGAGGATCAGGCCTTCTCCCCCTGCCACTTGCTCTCCCAGCACCACACCCCCGCTGCGCTTGTCTGTGCCACTGATGTGGTGAGGGTGTCCTCCCCCTCTGTCCAACCCACCTTGCCTGTTCCCCATTCTCCTCCCCTGGAGGTAGGCACTGCAGTGGAGTCCACTACCGCCCTGTCTGACTTGGGCACTGCAGTGGCGGACCTGTCCACCCCATCTGCAGGGTCCACTGCAGTTGTGCCGGCACCCACGACATCTGAGTCATGCCCCCCAGTTGTGCCGGCACACACCATGTCAGACACCTCCACTGCAGTTGTCAGTGGCTCTCCAGCACCCACCACCCCTTCCCTGACTCCCCTGGTGAGCCCTGATCCTGTCCCTGCGGTGCCTGGCCTGCCCCCCGGTTGCCCCTCCTAGTGGATTGTCCCTGGTTTTGTGCAGGCATGCGTAGGGTGACATCTGCCAGTGTCACCCTGTTTGAACTTTGACAATGGACTGGCCATTGGCCTTTGCTCTATTTTTTCTGGACGTCGTTTTCAAACAACACATATGCTGAATAAAGCAACTTTCTTTTCTCTAGTGCTCATGCTTCAGATGTACATGTTGTTGGTGCTGCTAACCATGCCCTTGCTGCAGTGATGGTGATATCTGGTCTCATGATTATGAAGTGTTACTGTGCAGGAACCCATGTGGTCCAGGGGGAATGTGTCCTATCATGTGGTGTATCCATGTCATCAATAGCAGCATCTGAGGGTGTCATGTGTTCAGTATTTGGCAATGGGTTCCTACTTACATTGGCAATTTCATATCTGTGGCTTCCACCCCTGCACATCTGTTGTGCCTGCCATCGTTGCATTTGTCTACTTCCCTGACCGTGTTGCCATCTCCAGTGGACATGCAGGTTTGGGCATCAATGGGGAAGGACTCATCCGTGTAGTCAGTGCAACATTGCTTTACAAGTGTGTTGGATCTGTGCTGATGATTCCGTTGGCACATCCATGACCAGGCTGATGTGATGGGAGCCCTCATTTGGTGCTAATTGTTGATTGTGTGACCAAGTGCTCAGCTGACATGATGGGGCCCTACTGAGGCAACATATGGCACAGCTTTCCTCACACAGGAGTGGAGTCCCCTCATGGCAGTGTGTACACGTGTGACATTGCCTGCGCCCAAGGTGTGTGTTGTATGTGCATGTCTGTGTGTTCACTTCCATTCATCTGCGCATGCTGTGATCCCTAGTGTTGTACCTGTTTGTGATGCTTGCTGACTTGAGCTATGTTCCCCCAAAGTCTTCTCCCTGTGTTCTCTGTGATGTGGGTGCATGGCACATTACTGGTCATCAGGGTGTCACCCATAGGTGTGTTTTCGGTCAGGGCTGAGTTTGTGTGCAGACGCAGATGGGTCACAGTCAGGTTTCCCCTTGGCACTTGTTGTTTGCCCCTGTCATGTGATTTCCAGTTTGTGTTATCTTTCAGTGATTGTGACACGTTGTGTGTGTGACTGCTGGCACTCCTCAGGGTCCGGGCTGCAATGTTGGTTGTTGTCTATGTGTGTTCTTTGTGGGTGACCTTGGCTTCTTCATTGGTGTGTGACTGTGGCTGGGATCCCATTGGTCGGTGTGGTATTGCCATCATGTCCATGTACAGCGTAGTGTGCAGTGTGTCAGACATTCAGGAGTCTTGTTGAGTGTCCATGTGTGATGTGTTTCTACACCTTGGTTCCCACCCACCACCCTGGAATAGTCATGGGTGCATGTGCAATGTCACCAGTGCATGTGTACTTCACTGCTGCACATTGTCAGAGGTCGAGGGTGTGGTCTTGAGTGTGTGCAGATGGGAGTTGTTGCCCAGCTAGTCCCCTGCCTCCATGTTGGCCTTGGCTTACTGGCCATGCTGATTGATTTGTGCTTGTGTAGGTGTGATGGTAGTTTGTTGCTCAGGACACCTGACTGTGGTTCACAGTGTGAACGACATTTAGCTTTGTCATCACAGTGGGATTTTTATTCAGCCCAGGGTCACCACATTGTGGGGGCCCTGGGGGTGGTGCTGTGGTGTGTCTGTGTCTTGCTGTGTCAGTTGTTGTTCCTACGTGCCTGTGTGACATGTGTGTTTTGTGCTCCCTCTCATCTGACAATGCCTGCTTGCCCACATAGGGGATTTGGATCCATGAGTTACCTTAGTGTGGCAGTGTATGCACATCTGTATGATTGGTATTCAGCTCTCCTCATGTGTTGTGTGGTTGCCTGGGGACACTGGCACCCCCACCCCTCACCTGCTGTGTATGATGACAGTGTTGGTCTGCCTGTTTGTGTTTGTGCATCTGCACCACTGCATTGGCATATCTTGGGTGTGCCATTGGCTGTATGTTGTTTGGTGTGTTTCCCCTGCTGTCCCTGGGACTCCTAGGTCATCGGTCAGCACAGTGATCATGGTTTGTGTGTCCCATTGCTGCCATGGTATGGTATCTGTTCACCTCACATCTGCTGTCTCCACAGGATATCTGCATTTGTGTGCCCATTGGTGCAAATATGTGGTTCTGCATTCTGATGGTCACTTCTGTCATTGTGTCATTGATGACTGTTGACAGTCTCAGCCCCCATGGGTGTTGTTTGTCTGCACATGGCCAAAGGAATGTTTCATTTGCACTGCAGTATTTGGCTCCCCCAATTTATGCTGCAATGGGACACATACACTACTTTGCCACAGATGAGTTTTTGGTTCTGTGACCAGGAATGATCCATGCAGTTTGGCAGTTGCAGCTCTTTCTTTGTCAACAATTACCTTTTGGTCACTGTGATGATGAGGGTGTAGACCCCATTGCCACAATGGTCAAAATGTGCTTCAGCTATGGACCCCACACTTGCCTTTTGGTCACTGTGATGATGGGGGTTTAGACCCCATTGCCACAATGGTCAAAATGTGCTTCAGCTATGGACCCCACACTTGCCTTTTGGTCACTGTGATGATGGGGGTTTAGACCCCATTGCCACAATGGTCAAAATGTGCTTCAGCTATGGACCCCACACTTGCCTTTTGGTCACTGTGATGATGGGGGTTTAGACCCCATTGCCACAATGGTCAAAATGTGCTTCAGCTATGGACCCCACACTTGCCTTTTGGTCACTGTGATGATGGGGGTTTAGACCCCATTGCCACAATGGTCAAAATGTGCTTCAGCTATGGACCCCACACTTGCCTTTTGGTCACTGTGATGATGGGGGTTTAGACCCCATTGCCACAATGGTCAAAATGTGCTTCGGCTATGGACCCCACACTTACCTTTTGGTCACTGTGATGATGGGGGTTTAGGCCCCATTGCCACAATGGTCATGGGCTGCTTGCATTGTGGGTGCCACACACATATATGTGTGGCACATGTGCTAGGGGGTCACATTGTATGTTCAAAGTCATGTTCGGTGTTGTAGGCATTTGACACAGCCTACACACGCTTGTCATGGTGGTGGGGGGATGTCTTAATCTTGCATTCCCTAGGTTGTGGTGTGCTTGTTGTGTCATGCATTGTCCATCCTATGAGTGGGGGTGGTAGTAGTGGTAGGCATCCTGCCCCCCTGGGTGAGGGTGGTAGTAGTGGTGGGCATCCTGCCCCCTGGGTGAGGGTGGTAGTAGTGGTGGGCATCCTGCCCCCTGGGTGAGGGTGGTAGTAGTGGTAGGCATCCAGCCCCCCTGGCTAAGGGTGGTAGTAGTGGTAGGCATCCTGCCCCCCTGGGTGAGGGTGGTAGTAGTGGTGGGCATCCTGCCCCCCTGGGTGAGGGTGGTAGTAGTGGTAGGCATCCTGCCCCCCTGGGTGAGGGTGGTAGTAGTGGTGGGCATCCTGCCCCCTGGGTGAGGGTGGTAGTAGTGGTAGGCATCCAGCCCCCCTGGCTAAGGGTGGTAGTAGTGGTAGGCATCCAGCCCCCTGGCTAAGGGTGGTAGTAGTGGTAGGCATCCTGCCCCCCTGAGTGAGGGTGGTAGTAGTGGTGGGCATCCTGCCCCCCTGGCTAAGGGTGGTAGTAGTGGTAGGCATCCTGCCCCCCTGGGTGAGGGTGGTAGTAGTGGTGGGCATCCTGCCCCCTGGGTGAGGGTGGTAGTAGTGGTAGGCATCCTGCCCCCCTGGGTGAGGGTGGTAGTAGTGGTGGGCATCCTGCCCCCTGGGTGAGGGTGGTAGTAGTGGTAGGCATCCAGCCCCCCTGGCTAAGGGTGGTAGTAGTGGTAGGCATCCAGCCCCCTGGCTAAGGGTGGTAGTAGTGGTAGGCATCCTGCCCCCCTGGGTGAGGGTGGTAGTAGTGGTGGGCATCCTGCCCCCTGGCTAAGGGTGGTAGTAGTGGTAGGCATCCTGCCCCCCTGGGTGAGGGTGGTAGTAGTGGTGGGCATCCTGCCCCCTGGGTGAGGGTGGTAGTAGTGGTAGGCATCCTGCCCCCCTGGGTGAGGGTGGTAGTAGTGGTGGGCATCCTGCCCCCTGGGTGAGGGTGGTAGTAGTGGTGGGCATCCTGCCCCCCTGGGTGAGGGTGGTAGTAGTGGTGGGCATCCTGCCCCCTGGGTGAGGGTGGTAGTAGTGGTAGGCATCCAGCCCCCTGGCTAAGGGTGGTAGTAGTGGTAGGCATCCTGCCCCCTGGGTGAGGGTGGTAGTAGTGGTGGGCATCCTGCCCCCTGGCTAAGGGTGGTAGTAGTGGTAGGCATCCTGCCCCCCTGGGTGAGGGTGGTAGTAGTGGTGGGCATCCTGCCCCCTGGGTGAGGGTGGTAGTAGTGGTAGGCATCCTGCCCCCCTGGGTGAGGGTGGTAGTAGTGGTGGGCATCCTGCCCTCCTGGGTGAGGGTGGTAGTAGTGGTGGGCATCCTACCCCCTGGGTGAGGGTGGTAGTAGTGGTAGGCATCCTGCCCCCCTGGGTGAGGGTGGTAGTAGTGGTGGGCATCCTGCCCCCTGGCTAAGGGTGGTAGTAGTGGTAGGCATCCTGCCCCCCTGGGTGAGGGTGGTAGTAGTGGTGGGCATCCTGCCCCCTGGCTAAGGGTGGTAGTAGTGGTAGGCATCCTGCCCCCCCTGGGTGAGGGTGGTAGTAGTGGTGGGCATCCTGCCCCCTGGCTGAGGGTGGTAGTAGTGGTGGGCATCCTGCCCCCTGGGTGAGGGTGGTAGTAGTGGTGGGCATCCTGCCCCCCTGGCTGAGGGTGGTAGTAGTGGTAGGCATCCAGCCCCCCTGGCTAAGGGTGGTAGTAGTGGTAGGCATCCAGCCCCCTGGGTAGGGGTGGTGGTGCGCATTCAGGCCCCTGTGTGCATATGTGGCATTGGTGATGGGCATCCCGCCCCTATGGTGCTGCTGTTGCTGGTGTAAGTATATTCAGAATCCCCGTGTATGTGTGTGATGTGTCGTGTACGTGTTGTATGTGTTTTGTGGTTGGTGTCTGGCTTACCTTCTGCGCCGTACGCGTCCGTGCCTGTTCCGGTAGTAGATGTAGAATATTGGTATGATTGGGACGAAGGGATTCATGGTTGGTTCGTGTCGTTCGTCCTTCTCGTTGCTTCGCGTCGTCCTCGTCGCTTCGCTTCGTCCTCGTCGCTTCGCGTCGTCCTCGTCGGTGCCGTGTTCGTCTCGTAGCCGTGGATCGTGTTGTGGCGCGATTCGGAGCTTATGTGCGCTTCTCCCGGATGCTTTAACGTGCCGTGCGTAGCGACGGGTTCGGCGCGTACGGGAAGCGCATCGTACTTGTCCGGCCGGACGGGGCTGCATTTTCCCTTCCGTGGGACTCGATTCGGCGTTTCCGGATTCGCCTCGGTCGGAGAACAGGACCTGGTTTGGGTGAGTACGGCTCGGCCGGAATTTTTGCTGTTGTGCGCATCGTACTTGCTCGTTCGGTGTGCTGTACGGATCGGTCGGGAAACAGGCTTTCGCATGGCTTTTTTCCCGACCGAATGGTATTGGGTGCGCCTCCGACCGAGATCGGAATCGGCCCCAAAGTCTGTGGGTCGGAGGGGGGACTGCTGAAGTACAACCCCCACCAGGCCCCTAGTCCTACAGCGCAGCAAGATGGAGCACTCCCCACACCCATGTGTCAGCCACAGCAGTGCACACCTTCAGCCGACAGGTAGATATCTTACCCTACATGGAGGGGTGTCTGTGGGTGGTAAGCCATCACCACAACTCACAACACCGCCCCCACTCACACAGACCAGCAAGATGGAGCACCCCTCCCTCCCATAAGCATGTGGCATCCATTGCATTGTGCCCTCCAAACCAACAAGTAGGTAGACCACTGTACAGGGCGGGGTGTCTGTAGGCCTGAGGACTGTATTACGACTAACAATTGGGACATGTCACGTAGCAGAGGAACAGGTAGCACTGCTCCCTGACATAATCATGTGACGAATGTGCACACGGGCATGAATTACAGAGTCATAGCCCACATGAGCCATCTCAAATACAGTAACACGTAAGGAGTCAAGTCTGCATGCACAAGTCTCACTGGAGTACTGACCCACATGGCGTGCACTGTGCCACACATCAGCAACACCATCGAAGTCCTGTCCATGTAGTCGTGTCTGCTTGCTCCCTTGACATCGTACAACATCACCCATGTAAGTCTAACCTGTCTCAAAGTAACAGAGTGGAACCCCAGTAATGTCACATACACCACTGGACACATGAACCACACAGCCACACAATGCACATTCAACATCTCATCCATCTCATCTTTCTGCCCAAGTGTCCTGATAGGTAAATCATCTGAACAGCTGGCCCTCATACAGTAGTTCAGCAAAGATTCCTGCCGATGACAAATAATGTGTCTGCAGTGACTGAAGCGCACATCACAATGTGAGTTACAACATACATAATATAGTCAACACCCCAAGAGCACTGCATTGCTGCACATGGTTGAGGGTAGCACGCACACCAAGAAATTGGCCCATCTGCAATACATTGTGTGGCACACAACCATCACTCACTCACTACAATGCTTGCAGTGTAATGTCCCTAAATGATAACAGTGAGCAGATATGCTGGGTATGTTAGACATACACACACCTTTGTCTCTGCAGTGTCATGTGGCCAAAACACATGTCCCCTTCTGCACCCATATGTCACAGTATGTACCTCAAAACCATATTTCATCATAAAAGCGTTGATGTGGCTGTACCCCACTTTCAATCTGCGTGTTGAAGCGTTTCATATGTCCCCCAAAACCATATTACATCACAAAAGCGTCGATGGGGCTGGACCCCGCATACACCCAAGCCACAAAATGTAGGAGTACAGCAACACACACCCATTGGCATTGCAAATCCGTCCCATGCCATATGATCACATCACACAATTCCATTGCCTTGCCCACGCATACACACAATGTATATCCACACACACGCATCTGGGAAATCTGTGCACGACAGTGCACAAACTGTGAATGTCAGACAACTAATACTAACTTTGCAAGGTGCAACACAATAACCTATCTTATCCGCCCCACAGGTGCCGAACAGCTCGATGCTGGAGAGGGAGACAGCAGCCGGCACAGCCAGTCCGCAAGCCCCCGACCCGGACTCACGGATGTGGAAGACCTGGACACCTCTTCGGACGAGGACCCCCGAGCAGGCACATCTGGTGTGGCAGGGCCCAACCGCTCCCCAGGCCCCCTCCTACCCACCAACCCATCAGCCAGTGCTGCTGACCAGTCCCAGACCCCTGCTGCCACGGTCATTGCGGCCACCACCACCGCCGCAACCACCACCACCACCACCACCACCACCAGGCCATCCCTGACCACTCAACCAGCGCAAGGGGTGGAAGGCCCGTCGGGCTCGAACCTGGGAGCCAGACCGAGGACCGGGGTGACCAATGTGGCGAGTGGGCAAGTCGGTGGCAGCAGGTCTGGTGGGAGGAGCAGGGTCAGGCCAACGCCATCTGAGCCTGGGAGCCAAACCCTGCCGCAAATCGCCAGAGTCCTTGGGGCCTATGAAGAGGCCCAAGGACAATGGGCCAGGTCAGCTGCCGACACGCGGGAAGTCCTTGGGGTGTTGAGGTCCATGGACGCCCATATGGGCCAATTCGTGACCCGTATGGACCAACTTGTGGACCTCATGGGCCAGCTGGTGGTGGTGGTGAGGGCCCAAGCAAGGCCAGCCACACCACCTCCGCCACCACGTGCTGTGGCGCAGGGTCGTGCAACATCAAGTTCCCCTGCGTCCACAGCTAGTGAGCAGTCCTCAGCCACCACCAGCAGCCCACCAACACAACCCCCCCCCCCCCAAATGTGGAAGGGGCCGTCCGAAGAGGAAACAGGTGTCCAGAGAGGACTTCGCACGCTCCAAACGCCAGTGAGTCAGCCAGCCACGTTGGCCACCTACTGCATTCACTTGGACCTCGATCCTACCCCACACTGCCATGTGAATGGCATGTGTCTGTTGGACTGTGGACATAGAACAACATGGGTACACCTTGACCATCACGCAGTCATGACCGTCAACTCATTGTCTCAACATGCACCACTTTTGTCATCACCTTGCCCACAATCACATGTCACCGCTGTAAATAAATACACCTTGATCACATTCTGCTGTATGTGCCCTGTGTTTATTCAATGATGTGCAACCGTCACCATGATCAGAAATGCATCTGGAGTGTGGTATGTCGATAGGCCAGGAGGGGCTGTAGGGACCTAGGGGTGAAAAACAGAACAAGAGTCCATTGAATGTGTGTGTCACACACTCATCACACAGTACTTGTCATCAACTGTAAGCAATGTACACACATCCCACAGAGCAACAGGGCACAATGCTACAGCCACTGTCAGTGGCATACTACCCTGGACATGGACCATTGCCACACAGCACTCAGTGAACAATAGGCCCTCCGTGACAATGCACACATACACCTGCACAACTACAGCTACATCAGCCGTCGTACATGGTCACTCACCTTCAAGTGAAGTAGCGGGCGATGAGCTGCTGACGCACATTCACAGCTTCCTCCTCTCCACTGTCCTTGTCACTGGACCCATCCTGGTCTGCAGGCGGGGGCCCTGGCTGATCACCGTCATCCACTATCAGGGGGATCTGCCTGCGAATCTCCAGATTGTGCAGCATGCAGCATGCCACAACTATCTGGCACACCTTCTGTGGGGAGTACGCCAGTGCACCCCCGGTGCGGTCCAGGCATCTGAATCTGGACTTCAGGAGTCCAAAAGTCCGCTCCACCTCACGTCTGGCCCTCCCATGTGCCTCATTGTATCGGACATCAGCTGGTGTCCGAGGATGACGTAATGGGCTCAGCAGCCAAGCCCCGTTAGGATAAGCTGAGTCACCTGGGTGTGAGGAACACAGAGAATCGTTGCAATTCCAACAGGACACAAGACAGCATTGCACACCCAGCACGCTACTCGAGTATACATACTCACCAACAATCCATGCACGGTCCGGCTGCAGATTGGTCATCAGACGTGGTAGGATGCTGTTGCGCATGATGTGTGAGTCATGTGCGGATCATGGAAACTTCGCACACACGTGTGTGATGACCATGTCCGCAAGGCACACCACTTGCACATTCAGGGAGTGGAAGTGCTTTCAATTGCGATAAATGTGCTCCATGGCCTGTGGTGCAACAAGGCCAACATGGGTGCAATCAATTGCACCAACAACGTGGGGGATCCGTCCAAGGGCATAGAAAGCACCCTTCACTGCTGCAAAATCACATGCCCTGGGGAATTGGATGTACCGGTTCCTGTACAGCATCATGGCTGACAGGACATCCCGTAGCACCATGCTGAACATGGGTTGGGACATTCCACCTCCACTGCCCACTGTGTGTTGGAATGATCCAGTGGCGAAAAAATGCAGTGCAGCCATCACCTTAGCCGTGGGGGTGAATGCAGTTGGATACACCCTGCGAGGACGAAGGTGGGGTTCCAACAAGGCACTTAGGTGATGCAGGGTGGGTCGGTCCAGATGGAATTTCCTGATTACCTCCACATCCTCCATGTCTGCCAGCAATTGGTAGGGGCGATGTATGTTTGGTCTCCTCCTAGGACAGATGGAAGTGGACACATGTCAATGCTACACAACACATGGCATTTTCACATACACAAAACACAAATTACAGACAAAGCAATTGAATCACAGAACAGCTGACAAGTAGGGACAGCACAGCCACAATACACTTACACAGGTCCACTTACCAATAGCAATGACCAGTGACACTAACCATTGCTATGAGCATGCACACGTGGATTTAGGCCATGATAACTTGTTAGGCATGATGATGATATCAGACTGCATATGTGGGAAGCGGCAACACCACGCCAATATACCTAGCTGCTGTGCCTGACACAGCTTCCGAGGCTGGGTGAGTATGGCACACACCAACAACACAATGGACACAGGCTGAGCGGCCCATACAAGTTGGTCCTGTTGCACAACGGGATATGATCCAGTCAATGATGTCCCTACTTCACCCAATGTACAGCACTGTACGTATCACATCTCCAAAACACATTGACAGGTGTACACATTGACAACCCCATGACAACACAGCTGTGTGAATGCAAATACACATCACAAGTGACACGTAACGTTGCACGTGCCAAGTGGGAGATGTACATAGAGAAATATGGCATGTGTGTGCATATGCACATCCCATGCTCCCATGCCATTGTGTACATGATGATGTGCCAACAGACATGTGGAGGCTGAGCACTGGCCGTCCATGCCTATGCACACAGCATGAAGTGGCCCTGTCCAGTGTGGACCAGCTCCCACACACAAGTCATGGCCACACCTGCAGATGCATGGCGCACATTAAACTGTGGAGTCCACATGGCACCAGCGGACTGTACCCGCCATGGGCCAGGCCCTTGAGGCCAACTCTAATGGCCCTCGCGGTTGCACCCTGCGTGTTCGACTATAGAGGTAAGCGTCCCGGGACAGCTCGGAGCAGGCCATTGGGTGCATTTGAAGTAGGCAGGCATGGTACACCAATTGCAGCAGCTTGGGCCCACTGAAACAGCCCCAGGGGGCTATATGAGTGTGGGAGGGAGACCGGCATTACCACAGCTACCAGGGACTGCTGCCTGGCATCCCTCAACAACACTTGCTGCTGCTGCCACCTGTCCACCTTCATGTCGACGACTCTGAAGATATGTCCAGGTCCACTCACCAGCGAGGAGCTGGAGATCCTGGAATCCGAGCTCCACGCACACTGCCCAAGGCTATTTAATGCAATAGTTGTGTCTGAAAGACAACTACAGTGTGTGGCAGTGCATGTGGGGGACACACATGTCGTTTATCCGCAGCACTATGAGTCAGAGCCTGTGGGGTTCCAACATCCACTGCTCACCATGCTTACTACAGGTGGAAGGGGTATGTAGGCTCTCTGGTGCTTAGCCATGCATGTCCCTCCCGAGTGGTGGTACATGGCATCTTCATGTCAGACATCCAGTGACGCAGCCACTTGGCAATGCAGGTCTCAGGGCAGTTGTTGCTTGTGAGAATGGCAGGCTGGGTCCATGCTGCCCTTCTCAGTCCCAGCAGACCTGGGCTGCACACTGACCGCACAATCCCAGTAGGAGACAACACAGACTGCACAGTGGGTTACATGTGTCTTCTGTTCAGGACCCTCCTGAAATGCGCTAACTCAGCCCTGTCGATTGGACACACCATGCCTTGTGATAGGGATGTGTGTGAGAGATGGTGGCACTGAATGTGACCTCCATTGCGGGGTGGGCCATGCACAGGGCGAGTACGTTGAATGCTGCGCAGTGTTGGACACAGTGGGTACACCCACAAAGATGTGTTGCCTTGTGATCTTTGTGTTGGTCCACCTGACAATGGACAGTAGATGTGGGCAGACTACACATTGCTCAATGTGCTGGCAACCTGCATGTGAATGGGTTGGACAGGTACTGTGTACACACTCCCACCAGCATGCATTCACGTGTGGTGTACACATGCTGTAAGGCCATGTCCGATTACCTCTTGGCTCTGTTGCACGTCTCAGAGTATTTGTGATGGGTCAGCAGCATGCCACTGTGATTGGTGGATGTGGGTGATGTTGAGAAGTGTATTAGTGACATTCCAAGCCTCCTGTGTACCATCCCTGCAGTTGGAAGTCCTCCGGCCCAAGGGCTTGTGATGAGCCATTGCAACCAAGTTGATGCCTCTGTGTGTGTGTGTGACCGCCAGTGCAGCCAATTCCACAAAGGGTGTGCTGGCATCTGCCGGATGAGCCACTATGTGGCGATGACGAATCGGGGGATGCCCCCTCGTATTGTCAGATCAGCCTGGCGCTGCATTTCACCAGTAATGGTCTGCATCTTGACAGTCACACAGCCTGTGCCGGATGCACGTTTGTTGGGGCATCAGCAGCATGGAAGTGTACAGTATTGTGGGATGGTGTCTTTTGCGGTGAGAGGCAGCATGTGTCCACAGCCTACCCATATTCTGGGTAATGTGATGTTTGTTGTGTGATGCAGTGGGTTGTAAGTGTACTCAGTGCTGTGTGCATCTGACATGCAGATGCTAGTCCTGAGGCTCAAGATGTAATTTGAGCCATCTGCATTGTCAATGCACTCGGAGTCGTAGCCCTCAGGTACAACCTGTAGTAGGCTGGAGTGGCAATTCACATGTACGTTAGGGGCACTGTGCCTACTCTGATTTCGTTCGGACATATGTGTGCGATGCCTCACCTCATGTCTCTGGTACTTACACATCCGGCACACTGTGCAACAGCAGTTGTGCTCGTGTGAACGACAGGTGGATGGCATGGGCTCATGGCCATTGTGGCCTGTCATGTTGCAGTCTGTGTGAGTAGTTTCCCATTCTGCTCCATGCAGGTATGTGTTTGGCCTAATTACGTAGTGGTCATCCTTGCCACCATCAGGACAGTGGGTGTGCACACGGCGAGTTGGGGCTATGGTCGCAGGGTGACACAGGCCGGGTGTAGTGCTATGTGCACAACACCTGTGCCACTAATTTGCGGCCTCCTTTACTGTACGCCAGCCATTAGGTGTTGATTGTGGTGGCTGTATTCAATTGCACAGGTATCGTGCAACATGTGGATTTGGGAATGTACTGTGCTGCTTCCCTTGCACATGTCTGTTTCATTGATGCCAGATGAGTGAGGCCACCTCGCTCTCTCTCATGTGGCATCTCCCCTGGGTGCTGAGGGACAGGGGACGCACAACAGTGTGGTGGCATCGGATGTAGCAGCTGCACAGGTGCTGAGTGAGACAGTTGTGACCAGCGCCTCGGAGGGGCTAGACGTGTGCTGGATGAATCACAGGCCGAGACGGCTATTTCTGCGTCATCTGAGGACAGAGGTGATGCCTCCATGTTTGCTAACACAGGGGACGTGGACTCTGGGTCCTCTTCAGCCACGCGGAGGCCAATGCCCGCCCTCCCATCCACTTCCACTGGTGCAACACGTGTCGGCACAGGGATGAAGGATAGAGTGTCCTTCACACCAGGCACAGCTGCCCCTGCACATGTGACCCCTGCTGCCCTCAGTGCTGGGTCTGTTGAGCTGATGCGCCATCTCTGCGTGGGGCAGACAGCTCTCCTCAATTACGTCATTGCCCATGACATCACTTTGCCGCAGGTGACATAGATCATGGAGGGCCCACATGTACGCGTGGGTGGGCTACACCAGACTGTCCAATGGTTGTCCCCCCCACTCAAGGTGGGCCTTCAACTGGGCCAATCTCAGACTGACATTCCTGACCCTTTCTCCACCCCCCTGGGGAGTGGCACATCTGACAGCAGCAGTGCACGAGTCCTAAAAAGAAGAAGTGGGGGGACGCTGACGTCACGACAGGGAGTGACATCACGGAAAGTGGCTTGCACCGTCAGACTGATGGCCTCCCCTCGCTCACCCCAATATGCGTTTGCATCTGAGAAGCCAGCGCGTGCACAGGCAGCTCCGAGCTCACCCCAGAGAGGCCAAAGAGTGGATGTGTGGGTCCATTTGACCAAGTTATCTGTCTCGCGGTATGATCAGTGGTGGGACGCCGTCCACCAGCGTGGTACCCCGACTCGAGACCTGGACAACAGTGACAATGCATGACAGGCTCCGGAGTCCGGATACACCACATGCAACACACAGAGGCTGTAGCTGCCCTAGCGGACCAGGCCGCGAACACAATCCCAGACGAAAGGTGGACCCACCCCGGCGCGCATTGTCATTACAACCGCTGCCATTGACAAGGGACCCATGTGGTGTGGCATGGGCCTCAGGGTGACGGGCCTCCGAGCCATCCCCCGCCAACGACTGTCATGCAACACACACATATTGCTAAGCCAATAGGACACTTTGCCTGCACATCAGGTCTCGATTCGGGTTGCCACGCGGGTGGACGGCGTGCCAGCAATGATTTTCACGCAGGCACGATAACTGGAGGTAATGGACCCACACATTCACTCTTTGGCCTCTCTGGGGCGAGCTCGGAGCTGCTTGTGCACACGCTGGCTTCTCAGTTGCAATCGCATGTAAGGGGTGGGGTAAAATAGGCAATGAGTCAGATGGTGCAAGCCACCTTTCGTGACGTCACTTCCGGGCGTGATGTGTGCGTCCCCCCACTACTTATTTTTGACTTGTGCCATGCTGCACAATGAGGATGTGTTGCCTGCAAGATGTGACCAGGAGAAGCGCGCCATGACCTCCCACCCACCAAGCTCCACTGCCACCCCGTGCCCTGGGTAGCCTGTGCAGGTGGACAATGTTGGGGGTACACCTGATGGACAGGGGATGTGAGTGCCTTGGCAAGGGCCTGGCGGATGCACAGCAGTATCCAGCATGTCCACAGAGGGTGGGCTAACGTCTACACCTGATGCAGCATTGATCGTGTGCCCGCCTGTTGTGCCCACACAAGTTCACATTCATCCCCAGACAGGTGGTCTTTCCAAATGCCCAAGACAGCGGTAATCCAGTGCTCCCGAATCCTCCCAACACAGTCTGTTTCAACAATGCATGTGTGCACCTACCCGTCACAACCACCCACCTGGGCCAAGCAGAACTCCCGCTTCACATGACACATGTGTGTCTTCCACAGTTGTGCTACTCTCTCAGGGGTGGACCTGCAACTGTCCCGTAGCACACACACAGCACCGAGTCGTACTGGCATCCTGTTTGAATGGTAGGCACACTCACACATCTACCTGTGACACAGTGGTGGCTGTGATGGCTATTGTGACTGACATGGCAGTGTTGGTGGCCATGGCAGGGCACACTCACACACATTGCATACGCAGCACTTCGTGTCACTACTCGGCACATCGAACTGGCCACTGTCCCTGGGGTTGATGAATTATGCCGCCTGTCTATGTAATCTGTGACTGGATGCTGTTGTTCCTGTAGTCGGTTCTATCTGTGTAGTTGATGATTGCAGTTGTTGCAGTGTGTGCATGGTTAAGTGGGGCACATGCAGTGTATGGTACCTCAGCAATTGCAATGTCTGGTCTCACATTCCAATGTGTTGTACACGTGGCAGGGACTTCACTTCTTTTAGACTCTGCTACTTGTGTGTGTGATGAATATGCTTTTCTGTGACACGGATTGACTGCATGTATTTGGTGGTATTTCTGGGGAAATGTATCCGTGTCATGTTTGCATGCAAGCAATGCACAGGGTGTGAGTCTAGCCACAGGATGACAGGCAGCATGCGCAGAGTATGCGGGTATGTGTGAGCTTACTTGCTGTGTGGCCAGCAGTGTAGGTGTATGTTACTCTTGTGATGTACATTGTGCCTGGGCACAAGGCTTACTTTCAATGTGTGCATTTGGGAGGTGCAGGTGTGTGTGGTGTGAGTGGTGTGACTTTGGGGTAGTACAACAAAAAGACAAGGTAGTGGTGGTCTAAGCAGTAGCACATCCGTCCTAAAAATTACTATTTAAAAATTGAATTATTAACAGTAATGGTGCCCCTCAAGGTAACAAATAGAAACACCCCACTACCACGGATGTTACCCAACGAGAATTCTACAGAAATCCCGTATCAATGCAATTCAATAAATGATTGTACCTCGGCACTCCAACAAATCAAATGCAGTATTTTGTCCCAAGTCTTGGGTTTCTGGCCTCTATACAATGGTAGAGTATCCACAACTACCAACTCACAGAAAATATCAATCGAAAAACACAGGTAACGCAGAAATCCGTATTTAATAAAGTTTTGCAGATAGTAAAATCATATCAATATTCTTCAACAACTGAAATGTATTTAACACAACAAAAATACAATCGCCATGTGGAAGTTCTATTCCTAGAACCTCCCAAATGATGACTATGAATGGCAGCCGACACGTGTTTCGTTACTTTCTGTAACTTTCTCAAGGCTTGATCTGAAAAAAAGACACTTGTTTCAGTCGCAGTGGATTCCCTACAATCATTAAATCTGTAGTTTACCGGACGAGGAGACAAATAAGACCCTTGGTATGGTGCCTGTCTGAAAGAGAATAATAGTCTGAAGCGAATAAGCCAGTCTTTTGCCTTCATTCGCAAGATCCTCAAACATAGTATAGAGGTGCATTCATTATGGCACCCATACAGAGAATATTTCGTAGATCCAATTTCTATTTGCCTCGTGTGAAATTTCCGAATATTAACGCAGGCTATGATATGCCCTAAATTGTAGCAAAACGCCGTCGCAATTTTGGGCTGGACTGTTCCCATGAGGCACAGGGTCAAGACTGATTTGCATGTGGCCAGGTCTAAACTGGGGTGGAATGGTGAGCAAAAGAATGATGGATTTAACCCAGATCTCTTGACTGGGGGGTGAATGTTTTGATTAGTTCTGCATTCCATCCATCAATTGTGTGTCTTTTGCTTTCTCGCCTTAAGTGCGCCGGGTATGCCCAGACATGGGTCCCGGGCTCACTGTGCCACTGGAAACAGTCCAGCCCAAACTGCCAAGCCAGGTCTTTCCTGGACCGGAAACAAGCATCCTAGGACCAGTTTCGGGGTTTCACCACTCATCAGCCAGGATAGCTTGATTCCAGTGGAACAGTGAGCCCGGGACCCACGTCTGGGCATACCCGGCGCACTTAGGGCGAGAAAGCAAAAGACACAAAATGAATGGATGAAATGCAGAACAAATCAAAACATTCACCCCCCAGTCAAGATATCTGGGTTAAATCCATCATTCTTTTGCTCACCATACCACCCCAGTTTAGACCTGGCCATATGCAAATCAGTCTTGACACTGTGCCTCATGGGAACAGTCCAGCCCGAACTGCCAAGGCAGGTCCTCCCTGGACCGGAAACAAGCATTCTAGGACCAGTTTCGGGGTTTCACCCCTCATCAGCCAGGATAGCTTGATTCCAGTGGCACAGTGAGCCAGGGACCCACGTCTGGGCATACCCGGCGCACTTAGGGCAAGAAAGAAAAAGACACACAATTGATGGACGGAATGCAGAACAAATCAAAACATTCACCCCCCAGTCAAGAAACCTGGGTTAAATCCATCATTCTTTTGCTCACCATGCCACCCCAGTTTAGACCTGGCCATATGCAAATCAGTCTTGACCCTGTGCCTCATGGGAACAGTCCAGCCCGAACTGCCAAGCCAGGTCCTCCCTGGACCGGAAACAAGCATCCTAGGACCAGTTTCGGGGTTTCACCCCATATCAGCCAGGATAGCTTGATTCCAGTGGCACAGTGAGCCCGGGACCCACGTCTGGGCACACCCGGCGCACTTAGGGCGAGAAAGCAAAAGACATACAATTGATGGACGGAATGCAGAATAAATCAACACATTCACCCCCAGTCAAGAGATATGGGTTAAATCCATCATTCTTTTGCTCAGCATGCCACCCTAGTTGAGACCTGGCCATATGCAAATCAGTCTTGTCTCTGTGCCTCATGGGAACAGTCCAGCCCGAACTGCCAAGCCAGGTCCTCCCTGGACTGGAAACAAGCATCCTAGTCCCTCGCTCACTGTGCCACTGGATTCAAGCGAGCCTGGCTGATGAAGGGTGACATACCCCGAAACCGGTCCCAGGATGCTTGTTTCCGGTCCAGGGAGTACCTGGCTTGGCAGTTCGGTCTGGACTGTTCGCATGAGGCACAGGGTCAAGACTGATTTGCATATGGCTGGGTCCAAACTGGGGTGGCGTATTGGGCAAAAGAACAATGGATTTAACCCAGATCTCTTGACTGGGGGAGAATGTTTGAATCATTCAGCATTCCGTCCATCATTTGTTGCAGTTACACTTTTCGCCCTAAGTGGGATGGGTATGCCCAGACGTGGGTCCCTTGCTCACTGTGCCACTGGATTCAAGCTAGCCTGGCTGATAAAGGGTGACATACCCCGAAACCAGTCCAAGGATGCTTGTTTCCGGTCCAGGGAGGACCTGGCTTGGTAGTTCGTCTGGACTGTTCCCATGAGGCACAGGGTCAAGACTGATTTGCATATGGCTGGGTCCAAACTGGGGTGGCGTAGTGGGCAAAAGAACGATGGATTTAACCCAGATCTCTTAACTGGGGGAGAATGTTTGAATCCTTCAGCATTCCGTCCATCATTTGTTGCAGTTACACTTTTTGCCCTAAGTCAGACGGGTATGCCCAGACGTGGGTCCCTTGCTCACTGTGCCACTG
Organism: Calotriton arnoldi; assembly: GCA_963921515.1. NCBI lineage: Eukaryota > Metazoa > Chordata > Amphibia > Caudata > Salamandridae > Calotriton > Calotriton arnoldi. The sequence goes on from CAWUFW010010205.1 coordinate 118,035, forward strand.
GATTCAAGCTAGCCTGGCTGATGAAGGGTGACATACCCTGAAACCGGTCCCAGGATGCTTGTTTCCGGTCCAGGGAGGACCTGGCTTGGCAGTTCAGTCTGGACTGTTCCCATGAGGCACAGGGTCAAGACTGATTTGCATATGGCTGGGTCCAAACTGGGGTGGCGTAGTGGGCAAAAGAACGATGGATTTAACCTAGATCTCTTGACTGGGGGAGAATGTTTGAATCATTCAGCATCCCGTCCATCATTTGTTGCAGTTACTCTTTTCGCCCTAAGTGGGACGGGTATGCCCAGACGTGGGTCCCTTGCCCCCTGTGTCACTGGATTTAAGCTAGCCTGGCTGATGAAGGGTGACATACCCCGAAACCGGTCCCAGGATGCTTGTTTCCGGTCCAGGGAGGACCTGGCTTGGCAGTTCGGTCTGGACTGATCCCATGAGGCACAGGGTCAAGACTGATTTGCATATGGCTGGGTCCAAACTGGGGTGGCGTAGTGGGTAAAAGAATGATGGATTTAACCCAGATCTCTTGACTGGGGGAGAATGGTTGAATCATTCAGCATTCCGTCCATCATTTGTTGCAGTTACACTTTTTGCCCTAAGTGGGACGGGTATGCCCAGATGTGGGTCCCTTGCTCACTGTGCCACTGGATTCAAGCTAGCCTGGCTGATGAAGGGTGACATACCCCGAAACCGGTCCCAGGATGCTTGTTTTTGGTCCAGGGAGGACCTAGCTTGGCAGTTCGGTCTGGACTGTTCCCATGAGGCACAGGGTCAAGACTGATTTGCATATGGCTGGGTCAACACTGGGGTGGCGTACTGAGCAAAAGAACGATGGATTTAACCCAGATCTCTTGACTGGGTGAGAATGTTTGAATCATACAGCATTCCGTCCATCATTTGTTGCAGTTACACTTTTCGCCCTAAGTGGGACGGGTATGCCCAGACGTGGGTCCCTTGCCCACTGTGCCACTGGATTCAAGCTAGGCTGGCTGATGAAGGGTGACATACCCCAAAACCGGTCCCAGGATGCTTGTTTCCGGTCCAGGGAGGACCTTGCTTGGCAGTTCGGTGTGGACTGTTTCCATGAGGCACAGGGTCAAGACTGATTTGCATATGGCTGGGTCCAAACTGGGGTGGCGTAGTGGGCAAAAGAACAATGGATTTACCCCAGATCTCTTGACTGGGGGAGAATGTTTGAATCATTCGGCATTCCGTCCATCATTTGTTGCAGTTACACTTTTCGCCCTAAGTGGGACGGGTAGCCCAGATGTGGGTTCCTTGCTCACTGTGCCACTGGATTCAAGCTAGCCTGGCTGATGAAGGGCGACATACCCCGAAACCGGTCCCAGGATGCTTGTTTCCGGTCCAGGGAGGACCTGGCTTGGCAGTTCGGTCTGGACTGATACCATGAGGCACAGGGTCAAGACTGATTTGCATATGGCTGGGTCCAAACTGGGGTGGCGTAGTGGGTAAAAGAACGATGGATTTAACCCAGATCTCTTGACTGGGGGAGAATGGTTGAATCATTCAGCATTCCGTCCATCATTTGTTGCAGTTACACTTTTTGCCCTAAGTGGGACGGGTATGCCCAGACGTGGGTCACTTGGTCACTGTGCCACTGGATTCAAGCTAGCCTGGCTGATGAAGGCTGACAAACCCTGAAACCGGTCCCAGCATGCTTGATTCCGGTCCAGTGAGGACCTGGCTTGGCAGTTTTGTCTGGACTGTTCCCACGAGGCACCGGGTCAAGACTGATTTGCATATGGCTGGGTTCAAACTGGGGTGGCGTAGTGGGCAAAAGAACGATGGATTTAACCCAGATCTCTTGACTGGGGGAGAATGTTTGAATCATTCAGCATCCCGTCCATCATTTGTTGCAGTTACACTTTTCGCTCTAAGTGGGATGGATATGCGCAGAGGTGGGTCCCTTGCTCACTGTGCCACTGGATTCAAGCTAGCCTGGCTGATGAAGGGTGACATACCCCGAAACCAGTCCCAGGATGCTTGTTTCCGGTCCAGGGAGGACCTGGCTTGGCAGTTCGGTCTGGACTGTTCCAATGAGGCACAGGGTCAAGACTGATTTGCATATGGCTGGGTCCAAACTGGGGTGGAGTAGTGGGTAAAAGAACGATGGACTTAACCCAGATCTCTTGACTGGGGGAGAATGTTTGAATCATTCAGCATTCCGTCCATCATTTGTTGCAGTTACACTTTTCGCCCCTAAGTGGGAAGGGTATGCCCAGACGTGGGTCCCTTGCTCACTGTGCCACTGGATTCAAGCTAGCCTGGCTGATGAAGGTTGACATACCCTGAAACCGGTCCCAGGATGCTTGTTTCCGGTCCAGGGAGACCCGGCTTGGTAGTTCGGTCTGGACGGTTCCCATGAGGCACAGGGTCAAGACTGATTTGCATATGGCTGTTCCAAACTGGGGTGGCGTAGTGGGCAAAAGAATGATGGATTTACCCCAGATCCCTTGACTGGGGTAGAATGGTTGAATCATTCAGCATTCTGTCCATCATTTGTTGCAGTTACACTTTTCACCCTAAGTGAGACGGGTATGCCAGACTTGGGTCCCTTGCTCACTGTGCCACTGGATTTAAGCTAGCCTGGCTGATGAAGGGTGACATACCCCGAAACCAGTCCCAGGATGCTTGTTTCCGGTCCAGGGAGGACCTGGCTTGGCAGTTCGTTCTGGACTGTTCCCATGAGGCACAAGGACAAGTCTGATTTACATACGGCTGGGTCCAAACTGGGGTGGCATAGTGGGCAAAAGATCAATGGATTTAACCCAGATCTCTTGATGGGGGAGAATGTTTGAATCATTCAGCATTCCATCCATCATTTGTTGCAGTTACACTTTTTGCCGTAATTCGGACGGGTATGCCCAGACGTGAGTCCCCTGCTCACTGTACCACTGGATTCAAGCTAGCCTGGCTGATGAAGGGTGACATACCCCGAAACCGGTCCCAGGATGCTTGTTTTTGGTCCAGGGAGGACCTGGCTTGGCAGTTCGGTCTTGACTGTTCCCATGAGGCACAGGGTCAAGACTGATTTGCATATGGCTGGGTCAACACTGGGGTGGCGTAGTGAGCAAAAGAACAATGGATTTAACCCAGATCTCTTGACTGGGTGAGAATGTTTGAATCATACAGCATTCTGTCCATCATTTGTTGCAGTTACACTTTTCGCCCTAAGTGGGACGGGTATGCCCAGACGTGGGTCCCTTGCCGACTGTGCCACTGGATTGAAGCTAGGCTGGCTGATGAAGGGTGACATACCCCAAAACCGGTCCCAGGATGCTTGTTTCCGGTCCAGGGAAGACCTTGCTTGGCAGTTCGGTGTGGACTGTTCCCATGAGGCACAGGGTCAAGACTGATTTGCATATGGCTGGGTCCAAACTGGGGTGGCGTAGTGGGCAAAAGAACGATGGATTTAACCCAGATATCTTGACTGGGGGAGAATGTTTGAATCATTCAGCATTCCGTCCATCTTTTGTTGCAGTTACACTTTTCGCCCTAAGTGGGACGGGTATGCCCAGACGTGGGTCCCTTGCTCACTGTGCCACTGGATTCAATCTAGCCTGGCTGATGAAGGGTGACATACCCCAAAACCGGTCCCAGGATGCTTGTTTCCGGTCCAGGGAGGACCTGGCTTGGCAGTTCGGTCTGGACTGTTCCCATGAGGCACAGGGTCAAGACTGATTTGCATATGGCTGGGTCTAAACTGGGGTGGCGTAGTGGGTAAAAGAACGATGGATTTAACCCAGATCTCTTGACTGGGGGAGAATGTTTGAATCATTCAGCATTCCGTCCACAATTTGTTGCAGTTACACTTTTCACCCTAAGTGGGACGGGTAGCCCAGACGTGGGTCCGTTGCTCACTGTGCCACTGGATTCAAGCTAGCCTGGCTGATGAAGGGTGACATACCCGAAACCGGTCCCAGGATGCTTGTTTCCGGTCCAGGGAGGACCTGACTTGGCAGTTCGGTCTGGACTGTTCCCATGAGGCACCGGGTCAATACTGATTTGCATATGGCTGTGTCTAAACTGGGGTGGCGTAGTGGGCAAAAGAACGATGGATTTACCCCAGATCTCTTGACTGGGGGAGAATGTTTGAATCATTTGGCATTCCGTCCATCATTTGTTGCAGTTACACTTTTCGCCCTAAGTGGGACGGGTAGCCCAAACGTGGGTCCCTTGCTCACTGTGCCACTGAATTCAAGCTAGCCTGGCTGATGAAGGGCGACATACCCCGAATCCGGTCCCAGGATGCTTGTTTCCGGTCCAGGGAGGACCTGGCTTGGCAGTTCGGTCTGGACTGATCCCATGAGGCACAGGGTCAAGACTGATTTGCATATGGCTGGGTCCAAACTGGGGAGGCATAGTGGGTAAAAGAACAATGGATTTAACCCAGATCTCTTGACTGGGGGAGAATCTTTGAATCATTCAGCTTTCCGTCCATCATTTGTTGCAGTTACACTTTTTGCCCTAAGTGGGACGGGTATGCCCAGACGTGGGCCCCTTGCTCACTGTGCCACTGGATTCAAGCTAGCCTGGCCGATGAAGGCTGACAAACCCCGAAACCGGTCCCAGCATGCTTGATTCCGGTCCAGTGAGGACCTGGCTTGGCAGTTTTGTCTGGACTGTTCCCACGAGGCACCGGGTCAAGACTGATTTGCATATGGCTGGGTTCAAACTAGGGTGGCGTAGTGGGCAAAAGAACAATGGATTTAACCCAGATCTCTTGACTGGGGGAGAATGTTTGAATCATTCGGCATTCCGTCCATCATTTGTTGCAGTTACACTTTTCGCCCTAAGTGGGACGGGTAGCCCAGATGTGGGTCCCTTGCTCACTGTGCCACTGGATTCAAGCTAGCCTGGCTGATGAAGGGCGACATACCCCGAAACCGGTCCCAGGATGCTTGTTTCCGGTCCAGGGAGGACCTGGCTTGGCAGTTCGGTCTGGACTGATCCCATGAGGCACAGGGTCAAGACTGATTTGCATATGGCTGGGTCCAAACTGGGGTGGCGTAGTGGGTAAAAGAACGATGGATTTAACCCAGATCTCTTGACTGGGGGAGAATGGTTGAATCATTCAGCATTCCGTCCATCATTTGTTGCAGTTACACTTTTTGCCCTAAGTGGGACGGGTATGCCCAGACGTGGGTCCCTTGCTCACTGTGCCACTGGATTCAAGCTAGCCTGGCTGATGAAGGGCGACATACCCCAAAACCGGTCCCAGGATGCTTGTTTCCGGTCCAGGGAGGACCTTGCTTGGCAGTTCGGTGTGGACTGTTCCCATGAGGCACAGGGTCAAGACTGATTTGCATATGGCTGGGTCTAAACTGGGGTGGCGTAGTGGGCAAAAGAACAATGGATTTACCCCAGATCTCTTGACTGGGGGAGAATGTTTGAATCATTCGGCATTCCGTCCATCATTTGTTGCAGTTACACTTTTCGCCCTAAGTGGGACGGGTAGCCCAGATGTGGGTCCCTTGCTCACTGTGCCACTGGATTCAAGCTAGCCTGGCTGATGAAGGGCGACATACCCCGAAACCGGTCCCAGGATGCTTGTTTCCGGTCCAGGGAGGACCTGGCTTGGCAGTTCGGTCTGGACTGATCCCATGAGGCACAGGGTCAAGACTGATTTGCATATGGCTGGGTCCAAACTGGGGTGGCGTAGTGGGAAAAAGAACGATGGATTTAACCCAGATCTCTTGACTGGGGGAGAATGGTTGAATCATTCAGCATTCCGTCCATCATTTGTTGCAGTTACACTTTTTGCCCTAAGTGGGACGGGTATGCCCAGACGTGGGTCCCTTGCTCACTGTGCCACTGGATTCAAGCTAGCCTGGCTGATGAAGGCTGACAAACCCCGAAACCGGTCCCAGCATGCTTGATTCCGGTCCAGTGAGGACCTGGCTTGGCAGTTTTGTCTGGACTGTTCCCACGAGGCACCGGGTCAAGATTGATTTGCATATGGCTGGGAACAAACTGGGGTGGCGTAGTGGGCAAAAGAACGATGGATTTAACCCAGATCTCTTGACTGTGGGAGAATGTTTGAATCATTCAGCATCCCGTCCATCATTTGTTGCAGTTACACTTTTCGCCCTAAGTGGGATGGATATGCGCAGACGTGGGTCCCTTGCTCACTGTGCCACTGGATTCAAGCTAGCCTGGCTGATGAAGGGTGACATACCCCGAAACCAGTCCCAGGATGCTTGTTTCCGGTCCAGGGAGGACCTGGCTTGGCAGTTCGGTCTGGACTGTTCCAATGAGGCACAGGGTCAAGACTGATTTGCATATGGCTGGGTCCAAACTGGGGTGGCGTAGTGGGTAAAAGAACGATGGATTTAACCCAGATCTCTTGACTGGGGGAGAATGTTTGAATCATTCAGCATTCCGTCCATCATTTGTTGCAGTTACACTTTTCGCCCTAAGTGGGAAGGGTATGCCCAGACGTGGGTCCCTTGCTCACTGTGCCACTGGATTCAAGCTAGCCTGGCTGATGAAGGGTGACATACCCTGAAACCGGTCCCAGGATGCTTGTTTCCGGTCCAGGGAGACCTGGCTTGGTAGTTCGGTCTGGACGGTTCCCATGAGGCACAGGGTCAAGACTGATTTGCATATGGCTGTTCCAAACTGGGGTGGCGTAGTGGGCAAAAGAACGATGGATTTACCCCAGATCCCTTGACTGGGGTAGAATGGTTGAATCATTCAGCATTCTGTCCATCATTTGTTGCAGTTACACTTTTCACCCTAAGTGAGACGGGTATACCAGACTTGGGTCCCTTGCTCACTGTGCCACTGGATTTAAGCTAGCCTGGCTGATGAAGGGTGACATACCCCTAAACCAGTCCCAGGATGCTTGTTTCCGGTCCAGGGAGGACCTGGCTTGGCAGTTCGGTCTGGACTGTTCCCATGAGGCACAGGGTCAAGACTGATTTGCATATGGCTGGGTCAACACTGGGGTGGCGTAGTGAGCAAAAGAACAATGGATTTAACCCAGATCTCTTGACTGGGTGAGAATGTTTGAATCATACAGCATTCTGTCCATCATTTGTTGCAGTTACACTTTTCACCCTAAGTGGGACGGGTATGCCCAGACGTGGGTCCCTTGCCCACTGTGCCACTGGATTTAAGCTAGGCTGGCTGATGAAGGGTGACATACCCCAAAACCGGTCCCAGGATTCTTGTTTCCGGTCCAGGGAGGACCTTGCTTGGCAGTTCGGTGTGGACTGTTCCCATGAGGCACAGGGTCAAGACTGATTTGCATATGGCTGGGTCCAAACTGGGGTGGCGTAGTGGGCAAAAGAACGATGGATTTAACCCAGATATCTTGACTGGGGGAGAATGTTTGAATCATTCAGCATTCCGTCCATCTTTTGTTGCAGTTACACTTTTCGCCCTAAGTGGGACGGGTATGCCCAGACGTGGGTCCCTTGCTCACTGTGCCACTGGATTCAATCTAGCCTGGCTGATGAAGGGTGACATACCCCGAAACCGGTCCCAGGATGCTTGTTTCCGGTCCAGGGAGGACCTGGCTTGGCAGTTCGGTCTGGACTGTTCCCATGAGGCACAAGGACAAGTCTGATTTGCATACGGCTGGGTCCAAACTGGGGTGGCATAGTGGGCAAAAGAACAATGGATTTAACCGAGATCTCTTGACTGGGGAGAATGTTTGAATCATTCAGCATTCCGTCCATCATTTGTTGCAGTTACACTTTTTGCCCTAAGTCGGACGGGTATGCCCAGACGTGGGTCCCTTGCTCACTGTGCCACTGGATTCAAGCTAGCCTGGCTGATGAAGGGTGACATACCCCGAAACCGGTCCCAGGATGCTTGTTTTTGGTCCAGGGAGGACCTGGCTTGGCAGTTCGGTCTGGACTGTTCCCATGAGGCACAGGGTCAAGACTGATTTGCATATGGCTGGGTCAACACTGGGGTGGCGTAGTGAGCAAAAGAACAATGGATTTAACCCAGATCTCTTGACTGGGTGAGAATGTTTGAATCATACAGCATTCTGTCCATCATTTGTTGCAGTTACACTTTTCGCCCTAAGTGGGACGGGTATGCCCAGACGTGGGTCCCTTGCCCACTGTGCCACTGGATTTAAGCTAGGCTGGCTGATGAAGGGTGACATACCCCAAAACCGGTCCCAGGATGCTTGTTTCCGGTCCAGGGAGGACCTGACTTGGCAGTTCGGTCTGGACTGTTCCCATGAGGCACAGGGTCAATACTGATTTGCATATGGCTGTGTCTAAACTGGGGTGGCGTAGTGGGCAAAAGAACGATGGATTTACCCCAGATCTCTTGACTGGGGGAGAATGTTTGAATCATTTGGCATTCCGTCCATCATTTGTTGCAGTTACACTTTTCGCCCTAAGTGGGACGGGTAGCCCAGACGTGGGTCCCTTGCTCACTGTGCCACTGAATTCAAGCTAGCCTGGCTGATGAAGGGCGACATACCCCGAATCCGGTCCCAGGATGCTTGTTTCCGGTCCAGGGAGGACCTGGCTTGGCAGTTCGGTCTGGACTGATCCCATGAGGCACAGGGTCAAGACTGATTTGCATATGGCTGGGTCCAAACTGGGGTGGCATAGTGGGTAAAAGAACAATGGATTTAACCCAGATCTCTTGACTGGGGGAGAATGGTTGAATCATTCAGCTTTCCGTCCATCATTTGTTGCAGTTACACTTTTTGCCCTAAGTGGGACGGGTATGCCCAGACGTGGGTCCCTTGCTCACTGTGCCACTGGATTCAAGCTAGCCTGGCTGATGAAGGCTGACAAACCCCGAAACCGGTCCCAGCATGCTTGATTCCGGTCCAGTGAGGACCTGGCTTGGCAGTTTTGTCTGGACTGTTCCCACGAGGCACCGGGTCAAGACTGATTTGCATATGGCTGGGTTCAAACTAGGGTGGCGTAGTGGGCAAAAGAACAATGGATTTAACCCAGATCTCTTGACTGGGGGAGAATGTTTGAATCATTCAGCATTCCGTCCATCATTTGTTGCAGTTATACTTTTCGCCCTAAGTGGGACGGGTAGCCCAGACGTGGGTCCCTTGCTCACTGTGCCACTGGATTCAAGCTAGCCTGGCTGATGAAGGGCGACATACCCCGAAACCGGTCCCAGGATGCTTGTTTCCGGTCCAGGGAGGACCTGGCTTGGCAGTTCGGTCTGGACTGATCCCATGAGGCACAGGGTCAAGACTGATTTGCATATGGCTGGGTCCAAACTGGGGTGGCGTAGTGGGTAAAAGAATGATGAATTTAACCCAGATCTCTTGACTGGGGGAGAATGGTTGAATCATTCAGCATTCCGTCCATCATTTGTTGCAGTTACACTTTTTGCCCTAAGTGGGACGGGTATGCCCAGATGTGGGTCCCTTGCTCACTGTGCCACTGGATTCAAGCTAACCTGGCTGATGAAGGGTGACATACCCCGAAACCGGTCCCAGGATGCTTGTTTTTGGTCCAGGGAGGACCTAGCTTGGCAGTTCGGTCTGGACTGTTCCCATGAGGCACAGGGTCAAGACTGATTTGCATATGGCTGGGTCAACACTGGGGTGGCGTACTGAGCAAAAGAACGATGGATTTAACCCAGATCTCTTGACTGGGTGAGAATGTTTGAATCGTACAGCATTCCATCCATCATTTTTTGCAGTTACACTTTTCGCCCTAAGTAGGACGGGTATGCCCAGACGTGGGTCCCTTGCCCACTGTGCCACTGGATTCAAGCTAGGCTGGCTGATGAAGGGTGACATACCCCAAAACCGGTCCCAGGATGCTTGTTTCCGGTCCAGGGAGGACCTTGCTTGGCAGTTCGGTGTGGATTGTTCCCATGAGGCACAGGGTCAAGACTGATTTGCATATGGCTGGGTCTAAACTGGGGTGGCGTAGTGGGCAAAAGAACAATGGATTTACCTCAGATCTCTTGACTGGGGGAGAATGTTTGAATCATTCGGCATTCCGTCCATCATTTGTTGCAGTTACACTTTTCGCCCTAAGTGGGACGGGTAGCCCAGATGTGGGTCCTTTGCTCACTGTGCCACTGGATTCAAGCTAGCCTGGCTGATGAAGGGCGACATACCCCAAAACCGGTCCCAGGATGCTTGTTTCCGGTCCAGGGAGGACCTGGCTTGGTAGTTCGGTCTGGACTGATCCCATGAGGCACAGGGTCAAGACTGATTTGCATATGGCTGGGTCCAAACTGGGGTGGTGTAGTGGGTAAAAGAACGATGGATTTAACCCAGATCTCTTGACTGGGGAGAATGGTTGAATCATTCAGCATTCCGTCCATCATTTGTTGCAGTTACACTTTTTACCCTAAGTGGGACGGGTATGCCCAGACGTGGTTCCCTTGCTCACTGTGCCACTGGATTCAAGCTAGCCTGGCTGATGAAGGCTGACAAACCCCCAAACCGGTCCCAGCATGCTTGATTCCGGTCCAGTGAGGACCTGGCTTGGCAGTTTTGTCTGGACTGTTCCCACGAGGCACCGGGTCAAGACTGATTTGCATATGGCTGGGTTCAAACTGGGGTGGCGTAGTGGGCAAAAGAAAGATGGATTTAACCCAGATCTCTTGACTGGGGGAGAATGTTTGAATCATTCAGCATCCCGTCCATCATTTGTTGCAGTTACACTTTTCGCCCTAAGTGGGATGGATATGCGCAGACGTGGGTCACTTGCTCACTGTGCCACTGGATTCAAGCTAGCCTGGCTGATGAAGGGTGACATACCCGAAACCAGTCCCAGGATGCTTGTTTCCGGTCCAGGCAGGACCTGGCTTGGCAGTTCGGTCTGGACTGTTCCAGTGAGGCACAGGGTGAAGACTGATTTGCATATGGCTGGGTTCAAACTGGGGTGGCGTAGTGGGTAAAAGAACGATGGATTTAACCCAGATCTCTTGACTGGGGGAGAATGTTTGAATCATTCAGCATTCCGTCCATCATTTGTTGCAGTTACACTTTTCGCCCTAAGTGGGAAGGGTATGCCCAGACGTGGGTCCCTTGCTCACTGTGCCACTGGATTCAAGCTAGCCTGGCTGATGAAGGGTGACATACCCTGAAACCGGTCCCAGGATGCTTGTTTCCGGTCCAGGGAGACCTGGCTTGGTAGTTCGGTCTGGATGGTTCCCATAAGGCACAGGGTCAAGACTGATTTGCATATGGCTGTTCCAAACTGGGGTGGCGTAGTGGGCAAAAGAACGATGGATTTACCCCAGATCCCTTGACTGGGGTAGAATGGTTGAATCATTCAGCATTCTGTCCATCATTTGTTGCAGTTACACTTTTCACCCTAAGTGAGACGGGTATGCCAGACTTGGGTCCCTTGCTCACTGTGCCACTGGATTTAAGCTAGCCTGGCTGATGAAGGGTGACATACCCCGAAACCAGTCCCAGGATGCTTGTTTCCGGTCCAGGGAGGACCTGGCTTGGCAGTTCGTTCTGGACTGTTCCCATGAGGCACAAGGACAAGTCTGATTTGCATACGGCTGGGTCCAAACTGGGGTGGCATAGTGGGCAAAAGAACAATGGATTTAACCCAGATCTCTTGACTGGGGAGAATGTTTGAATCATTCAGCATTCCGTCCATCATTTGTTGCAGTTACACTTTTTGCCCTAAGTCGGACGGGTATGCCCAGCCGTGGGTCCCTTGCTCACTGTGCCACTGGATTCAAGCTAGCCTGGCTGATGAAGGGTGACATACCCCGAAACCGGTCCCAGGATGCTTGTTTTTGGTCCAGGGAGGACCTGGCTTGGCAGTTCGGTCTGGACTGTTCCCATGAGGCACAGGGTCAAGACTGATTTGCATATGGCTGGGTCAACACTGGGGTGGCGTAGTGAGCAAAAGAACAATGGATTTAACCCAGATCTCTTGACTGGGTGAGAATGTTTGAATCATACAGCATTCTGTCCATCATTTGTTGCAGTTACACTTTTCGCCCTAAGTGGGACGGGTATGCCCAGACGTGGGTCCCTTGCCCACTGTGCCACTGGATTTAAGCTAGGCTGGCTGATGAAGGGTGACATACCCCAAAACCGGTCCCAGGATGCTTGTTTCCGGTCCAGGGAGGACCTTGCTTGGCAGTTCGGTGTTGACTGTTCCCATGAGGCACAGGGTCAAGACTGATTTACATATGGCTGGGTCCAAACTGGGGTGGCGTAGTGGGTAAAAGAACGATGGATTTAACCCAGATCTCTTGACTGGGGGAGAATGGTTGAATCATTCAGCATTCCGTCCATCATTTGTTGCAGTTACACTTTTTACCCTAAGTGGGACGGGTATGCCCAGACGTGGTTCCCTTGCTCACTGTGCCACTGGATTCAAGCTAGCCTGGCTGATGAAGGCTGACAAACCCCCAAACCGGTCCCAGCATGCCTGATTCCGGTCCAGTGAGGACCTGGCTTGGCAGTTTTGTCTGGACTGTTCCCACGAGGCACCGGGTCAAGACTGATTTGCATATGGCTGGGTTCAAACTGGGGTGGCGTAGTGGGCAAAAGAAAGATGGATTTAACCCAGATCTCTTGACTGGGGGAGAATGTTTGAATCATTCAGCATCCCGTCCATCATTTGTTGCAGTTACACTTTTCGCCTAAGTGGGATGGATATGCGCAGACGTGGGTCACTTGCTCACTGTGCCACTGGATTCAAGCTAGCCTGGCTGATGAAGGGTGACATACCCGAAACCAGTCCCAGGATGCTTGTTTCCGGTCCAGGCAGGACCTGGCTTGGCAGTTCGGTCTGGACTGTTCCAGTGAGGCACAGGGTGAAGACTGATTTGCCTATGGCTGGGTTCAAACTGGGGTGGCGTAGTGGGTAAAAGAACGATGGATTTAACCCAGATCTCTTGACTGGGGGAGAATGTTTGAATCATTCAGCATTCCGTACATCATTTGTTGCAGTTACACTTTTCGCCCTAAGTGGGAAGGGTATGCCCAGACGTGGGTCCCTTGCTCACTGTGCCACTGGATTCAAGCTAGCCTGGCTGATGAAGGGTGACATACCCTGAAACCGGTCCCAGGATGCTTGTTTCCGGTCCAGGGAGACCTGGCTTGGTAGTTCGGTCTGGATGGTTCCCATAAGGCACAGGGTCAAGACTGATTTGCATATGGCTGTTCCAAACTGGGGTGGCGTAGTGGGCAAAAGAACGATGGATTTACCCCAGATCCCTTGACTGGGGTAGAATGGTTGAATCATTCAGCATTCTGTCCATCATTTGTTGCAGTTACACTTTTCACCCTAAGTGAGACGGGTATGCCAGACTTGGGTCCCTTGCTCACTGTGCCACTGGATTTAAGCTAGCCTGGCTGATGAAGGGTGACATACCCCGAAACCAGTCCCAGGATGCTTGTTTCCGGTCCAGGGAGGACCTGGCTTGGCAGTTCGTTCTGGACTGTTACCATGAGGCACAAGGACAAGTCTGATTTGCATACGGCTGGGTCCAAACTGGGGTGGCATAGTGGGCAAAAGAACAATGGATTTAACCCAGATCTCTTGACTGGGGAGAATGTTTGAATCATTCAGCATTCCGTCCATCATTTGTTGCAGTTACACTTTTTGCCCTAAGTCGGACGGGTATGCCCAGACGTGGGTCCCTTGCTCACTGTGCCACTGGATTCAAGCTAGCCTGGCTGATGAAGGGTGACATACCCCGAAACCGGTCCCAGGATGCTTGTTTTTGGTCCAGGGAGGACCTGGCTTGGCAGTTCGGTCTGGACTGTTCCCATGAGGCACAGGGTCAAGACTGATTTGCATATGGCTGGGTCAACACTGGGGTGGCGTAGTGAGCAAAAGAACAATGGATTTAACCCAGATCTCTTGACTGGGTGAGAATGTTTGAATCATACAGCATTCTGTCCATCATTTGTTGCAGTTACACTTTTCGCCCTAAGTGGGACGGGTATGCCCAGACGTGGGTCCCTTGCCCACTGTGCCACTGGATTTAAGCTAGGCTGGCTGATGAAGGGTGACATACCCCAAAACCGGTCCCAGGATGCTTGTTTCCGGTCCAGGGAGGACCTTGCTTGGCAGTTCGGTGTTGACTGTTCCCATGAGGCACAGGGTCAAGACTGATTTACATATGGCTGGGTCCAAACTGGGGTGGCGTAGTGGGCAAAAGAACGATGGATTTAACCCAGATATCTTGACTGGGGGAGAATGTTTGAATCATTCAGCATTCCGTCCATCTTTTGTTGCAGTTACACTTTTCGCCCTAAGTGGGACGGGTATGCCCAGACGTGGGTCCCTTGCTCACTGTGCCACTGGATTCAATCTAGCCTGGCTGATGAAGGGTGACATACCCCGAAACCGGTCCCAGGATGCTTGTTTCCGCTCCAGGGAGGACCTGTCTTGGCTGTTCGGTCTGGACTGTTCCCATGAGGCACAGGGTCAAGACTGATTGGCAACGCTCGACGCAACAGCACCGGACATCGCCTTCCTCACCGAAACCTGGATGAACGCCTCCTCAGCGCCCGACATCGCCATAGCCATCCCGGACGGATACAAGATCACCCGGAGGGACCGCATCAACCAGACGGGAGGAGGCATCGCCATCGTACACAAGAACACCATCCGCATCTCGACTAACTCCGACGAGACCTTCACCGCCGCCGAACACCTACACTTCCAGATACACACTGACCCCAAGACCACCCTCCGAGGCACCCTCATCTACAGACCCCCGGGACCACGCACACTATTCAGCGAAGACATCGCAGACTTCATCAGCCCGCACGCCATGCCCTCCGCCGACTACATCCTCCTAGGGGACCTCAACTTCCACCTGGAGAACAACAACGACAGAAACACCACCGCCCTGCTGGACAACCTCGCCAACCTCGGACTCAAGCAACTGGTAAACACGCCCACCCACTACGCCGGCCACACGCTTGACCGCCGTCTTCTCTTCCAGCAAGCACATCTCCTTCAGCCACGCCACTGGACTCCACTGGACCGACCACAGCTGCGTCCACTTCAGCTTCAGAAAGACTGCGACCCACCACCACCCGCAACAGGCTCCCCGCCGGAGCTGGAGCAAGATCACCGCCGAGCAGCTCACCGCCTCCCTCAGCCAGAACACACCCACCAACACAACGGACCCAAATGAAGCAGCCAGCAACCTCGCCAAGTGGCTGACCGCCTGCGCCCGACGACCTCGCACCACTAAAAACCCTCCCAGCAGACCCGGAAGCAAGAAAACCCCTTGGTTCACCAACGAACTCAAGGAATCCAAGAAGAACTGCCGCACTCTCGAGAAAACCTGGCGACTCGACCAGACCACAGACAACAGGACCGCCCTCAAGCACGCCACCCGCAAACACCACTAGCTGATCCGTGCCACCAAGAAGTCGGCACTCAAAGAACGACTGGACAACAACGCCCACGACAGCAAGGAACTTTTCAGCATCGTCAAAGAGTTCTCCAACCCCAGCGCCGGAAACAACGACATCACCCCCTCGCAAGACCTCTGCAACTCACTCGCGCGTTCTTCCACCGCAAGATCACCGACATACATAACAGCTTCGACGCACAAACCACGCACCCTACCGCCGAACCAACGCCCGCCACCACCACCCTCTGCAACTGGACCCCGATCAGCACCGAAGACACCACCCGCACGATGAACTCCATCCACTCCGGATCACCAACCGACCCCTGCCCACACCACGTCTTCAACAAAGCCGACACCACCATCGCACCCCATCTCCGGGACGTCATCAACTCCTCCTTCCACACCGCCACCTTCCCGGAGAGCTGGAAGCACGCCGAGCTTACCGCCCTCCTGAAGAAACCAACGGCGGACCCCACCGACCTCAAGAACTACCGTCCCATCTCGCTCCTTCCGTTTCCGGCCAAAGTCATCGAGAAGACCGTCAACAGACAGCTTGCCGCCTTCCTCGAGACGAATGGATCCCTCGACCCCTCGCAGTCCGGGTTTCGGGCCAACCACAGCACCGAGACCGCCCTTATCGCAGCCACCGACGACATCAGAACCCTAACCGACAACGGGAAACAGCAGCCCTCATCCTCTTGGACCTCTCCGCGGCGTTCGACACCGTCTGCCACCGCACCCTAGTGAAGCGCCTCAGCAACATCGGAATCCGAGAGAAAGCACTGGAATGGATCATCTCGTTCCTCGCCGGAAGAACCCAGAGAGTCCGCCTCCCCCGTTCAGATCCGAGGCCACCGAAGTCATCTGCGGCGTTCCACAAGGATCCTCACTCAGTCCAACCCTCTTCAACGTCTACATGAGCCCCTCGCAGCCATCGCACGCCAACACAACCTCAACATCATCTCCTACGCCGACGACACCCAGCTGATCCTCTCCCTCACCAACGACCCCACCACCGCCAGAGCCAACCTACACGACGGGATGAGAGACGTCGCCGACTGGATGAGGAACAGCCGCCTTAAACTGAACTCAGACAAGACGGAAGTCCTCATCCTGGGCTCATCACCATCCGCCTGGGACGACTCCTGGTGGCCCCCGGCCCTGGGCACCGCGCCCAAGCCAACGGGCCACGCACGCAACCTGGGCTTCATCCTGGACTCCTCCCTGTCGATCACCAGACAAGTCAACGCCGTCTCATCTTCGTGCTTCAACACCCTGCGCATGCTCCGCAAGATCTTCAGATGGATCCCCACTGAAACCAGGAAGACCGTCACCCAGGCACTCGTCACCAGCCGACTGGACTATGGGAACACCCTCTACGCCGGAACCACAGCCAAACTTCCAAAAAGACTCCAGCGCATCCAGAACGCCTCCGCACGACTCATCCTGGACATCCCCGACACAGCCACATCACCGGACACCTGAAAGACCTGCACTGGCTCCCCGTCAGCAAGAGAATCACGTTCAGACTCCTCACCCACGCACACAAGGCCCTCCACGACCTGGGCCCAAAGTACCTCAACGACCGCATGACCTTCTACACACCCACCCGCCAGCTACGATCAACCAGCCACGCCCTCGCCACCGTACCACGCATCCGCAGAACCACCGCCGGAGGAAGATCCTTCTCCTACCTGGCAGCCAAGACCTGGAACTCCCTCCCCACTCACCTTCGGCGAACCCAGGACCATCTCTCCTTCAGGAAGCAGCTCAAGACCTGGCTGTTCGAGCAGTAACTTACCCCCTCCCCCAGCGCCTTGAGACCCTCCCGGGTGAGTAGCGCGCTCTATAAATGCCGTGATTGATTGATTGATTGATATGGCTGGGTCTAAACTGGGGTGGCGTAGTGGGTAAAAGAACGATGGATTTAACCCAGATCTCTTGACTGGGGGAGAATGTTTGAATCATTCAGCATTCCGTCCACAATTTGTTGCAGTTACACTTTTTGCCCTAAGTGGGACGGGTAGCACAGACGTGGGTCCGTTGCTCACTGTGCCACTGGATTCAAGCTAGCCTGGCTGATGAAGGGTGACATACCCAAAACCGGTCCCAGGATGCTTGTTTCCGGTCCAGGGAGGACCTGACTTGGCAGTTCGGTCTGGACTGATCCCATGAGGCACAGGGTCAAGACTTATTTGCATATGGCTGGGTCCAAACTGGGGTGGCATAGTGGGTAAAAGAACAATGGATTTAACCCAGATCTCTTGACTGGGGGAGAATGGTTGAATCATTCAGCTTTCCGTCCATCATTTGTTGCAGTTACACTTTTTGCCCTAAGTGGGACGGGTATGCCCAGACGTGGGTCCCTTGCTCACTGTGCCACTGGATTCAAGCTAGCCTGGCTGATGAAGGCTGACAAACCCCGAAACCAGTCCCAGCATGCTTGATTCCGGTCCAGTGAGGACCTGGCTTGGCAGTTTTGTCTGGACTGTTCCCACGAGGCACCGGGTCAAGACTGATTTGCATATGGCTGGGTTCAAACTAGGGTGGCGTAGTGGGCAAAAGAACGATGGATTTAACCCAGATCTCTTGACTGGGGGAGAATGTTTGAATCATTCAGCATTCCGTCCATCATTTGTTGCAGTTACACTTTTCGCCCTAAGTGGGAAGGGTATGCCCAGACGTGGGTCCCTTGCTCACTGTGCCACTGGATTCAAGCTAGCCTGGCTGATGAAGGGTGACATACCCTGAAACCGGTCCCAGGATGCTTGTTTCCGGTCCAGGGAGGACCTGGCTTGGTAGTTCGGTCTGGACGGTTCCCATGAAGCACAGGGTCAAGACTGATTTGCATATGGCTGTTCCAAACTGGGGTGGCGTAGTGGGCAAAAGAACGATGGATTTACCCCAGATCCCTTGACTGGGGTAGAATGGTTGAATCATTCAGCATTCTGTCCATCATTTGTTGCAGTTACACTTTTCACCCTAAGTGAGACGGGTATGCCCAGACTTGGGTCCCTTGCTCACTGTGCCACTGAATTTAAGCTAGCCTGGCTGATGAAGGCTGACATACCCCGAAACCAGTCCCAGGAAGCTTGTTTCTGGTCCAGGGAGGACCTGGCTTGGCAGTTCGGTCTGGACTGTTCCCATGAGGCACAAGGACAAGTCTGATTTGCATACGGCTGGGTCCAAACTGGGGTGGCGTAGTGGGCAAAAGAACAATGGATTTAACCCAGATCTCTTGACTGGGGAGAATGTTTGAATCATTCAGCATTCCGTCCATCATTTGTTGCAGTTACACTTTTTGCCCTAAGTCGGACGGGTATGCCCAGACGTGGGTCTCTTGCTCACTGTGCCACTGGATTCAAGCTAGCCTGGCTGATGAAGGGTGACATACCCCGAAACCGGTCCCAGGATGCTTGTTTTTGGTCCAGGGAGGACCTGGCTTGGCAGTTCGGTCTGGACTGTTCCCATGAGGCACAGGGTCAAGACTGATTTGCATATGGCTGGGTCAACACTGGGGTGGTGTAGTGAGCAAAAGAACAATGGATTTAACCCAGATCTCTTGACTGGGTGAGAATGTTTGAATCATACAGCATTCTGTCCATCATTTGATGCAGTTACACTTTTCGCCCTAAGTGGGACGGGTATGCCCAGACGTGGGTCCCTAGCCCACTGTGCCACTGGATTTAAGCTAGGCTGGCTGATGAAGGGTGACATACCCCAAAACCGGTCCCAGGATGCTTGTTTCCGGTCCAGGGAGGACCTTGCTTGGCAGTTCGGTCTGGACTGTTCATATGAGGCACAGGGTCAAGACTGATTTGCATATGGCTGGGTCCAAACTGGGGTGGCGTAGTGGGCAAAAGAACGATGGATTTAACTCAGATCTCTTGACTGGGGAGAATGTTTGAATCATTCAGCATTCCGTCCATCTTTTGTTGCAGTTACACTTTTCGCCCTAAGTGGGACGGGTATGCCCAGACTTCGGTCCCTTGCTCACTGTGAAACTGGATTCAAGCTAGCCGGGCTGATGAAGGGTGACATACCCCGAAACCGGTCCCAGGATGCTTGTTTCCGGTCCAGGGAGGACCTGGCTTGGCAGTTCGGTCTGGACTGTTCCCATGAGGCACAGGGTAAAGACTGATTTGCACATGGCTGGGTCTAAACTGGGGTGGCGTAGTGGGCAAAAGAACGATGGATTTAACCCAGATCTCTTGACTGGGGGAGAATGTTTGAATCATTCAGCATTCCGTCCATCATTTGTTGCAGTTACACTTTTTGCCCTAAGTGGGACGGGCAGCCCAGACGTGGGTCCCTTGCTCACTGTGCCACTGGATTCAAGCTAGCCTGGCTGATGAAGGGTGACATACCCCGAAACCGTTCCCAGGATGCTTGTTTCCGGTCCAGGGAGGAGCTGACTTGGCAATTCGGTCTGGACTGATCCCATGAGGCACAGGGTCAAGACTGATTTGCATATGGCTGGTGTTAGACCTGGCACCATTGGCGTGGGTCTCCCTTCCATTTTTCGCTGTTGTCTCCTCTGTTTTACTGGTGTTAGATGCTCTGGGCGCTGTGCAACTGCCATTCAGTGTCACAGCGCGAATGCTCCCTGTATAAATATGTCTATGTGAATTGGTATATCCCTGATTGGCTTATTTGGTTTACCTGTTAGTCCCTAGTAGTGTGGCTTATGTGTGCCCAGGGCTGGTAAACCAAATGCTGCTGGTGGGCCTGCAGCACTGATGTGTGCCACCCACAGAAGCAGCTTGTAAAGTGTGTCTCAGACCTGCCACTGCAGTGTCTGTGTGCAGTCCAGAACTGCCATCTTGCCTGTGAAGTGCGCTCACTTCCCAGCCCCTGAACCTTCCCTTGGCATCCTGTAAGTCACCCCTATGGTAGGGTGCCTTGTATGTGTAAGGCAGGACATGCCTTGGTGTGTGTAGCATGTCCTGGTAGTGAATTATGCCGTATTTCGTTTTTCACTACTGTAAGGCTACCTGTTCCTCATAGGCTAGAATGGGCAGTTTGACTATTACATTCTATAGTCCTAACTGACCCCAGGAACATGGTAGAAAAACGAATTTAGTATGCCTGAGCTCAGAATATTAAAATACATCTTTTAGTGAAGTTTATTTTTATATTCTGTGTTTGAAAATACCACTTTTAGAAAGTAGGTATTTTCTTGCCTAAGCCTTCCAGTGTGCTCTGCCGTTATGTGTATTGGCTGTCTGGTTTTAGAGGGGCAGGACAGGCTGAGTCAGACCTGGGTTGAATAGAGATCTGCATTTAGAGTGTGGGGAGGGGTGGCTCCTTGACCTGAATAGGGCTGTGCCTGGCAAGGTGAATGCTGGCTCCACCTCCCACTGTGTGTCTGCTAGCAGACCCCCTCTTTCTGAAAGGAAGGATGCAGCCTGGTAAACAAAGTGCTCCAGCCTGAGCAGAACTGGTTCTGGCTAGGTTCAGTGACTGGTAGCTTCAAGGATCAAAGGCTTTTGGGGTATAAATATCTGTGCTCAAGCCCCTACACTTTTGTATTGCTTTTGGATCTGGAGAGGAAACTCTGTCCGTGCCACTGGAGGAATCTGCAGGAAGTGACTGTCCCTGTGCTGTGTGTTGTTTCTTGCACTAGCCTGCAGCAGTGACCACTGGACTTTGAAGAAGAGGAAAAGGAACTCTTGAGAGAACTTTTATTTGTGTTACAGCAATTACCCAAGGGCTAGGAAAAGAGCTAGCCTCCTGCTGGAGTCTCAGGCACATCAGACTCCACCACCAACCTCCTGCTTCCTCCCTGCGAGGACTGCTATCTGCTGAGGAGGCTCCTGTGAGTTCCAGGGCCTCTAGTTTGCATCAGAGAAAAGAGGGTGAGAAATCGACGCTAACGCATCTTTGCGGGCCGCTGCAGTTGAGAGCGCTGGGAAAATCATCACGCTACTGCCGCCGAGGGTCCGCAACCCGAAACCATCGCTCACGCCCCTTTGTGAGCCGCTGCAGCCGAGACGCGCTGGAAAGATCATCGCGCTGCTGTCGCCGCGCACTCGCAACCCTTAAAGAAATCATCGCTTCGAGACATCGCAGTGCGGATGCCGTGCGTCCGCCACTTTGATCGCATCGCACCGAATTTCGTCGCTCCCTCGCGGAGCATCTTGTCTTCGCATCGCAACACGATCGCACAGCGCAACAGGATCACCGCATCGACTTCTCCCACGCGGCAAGAAAGTCATTGCATCGGCGGTCCAGCGTGCAGAAGTTGTCGCATCGTCCCCGCACGCATCCCGCAGATCGGCGCATCATCCTCCCTTGCGGCAAGGATTTCAACGCATCGCCGGCCTCGTGTGCCGAGAATCATCGCTACAGCTTATTTGCGACACTTTGTTGGTTTTGCTACTAAACCCAGTTACTTTGTGAAAGAAAGGGTCGCAGAGACCACTGCTTTGAACTTGAACCTTATTTTTGCAACCTTTGAACTATTTTTGACAGCCCTTCAACAGCTATCCTATTTTTGACAGTATTGTGGCTTTTACAGTTATTGGTCTTGTGATAAATCTGCCTTTATATAAAGATACTTATTTTTATAATAACTACTTGTGTGGTGTCCCTTTGTAGTGTTCCTCACTGTGTTACTGTGTATGATCATAAATGCTTCACACCCTGCCTCTGAGATAAGCCTACCTGCTCGTGCTACGTTACCACAGGGTTGAGCAGGGGTATTAAAGAGGGTAGCCCTCTCACTCTGACTTAGGAAGAAGGGTCCCTACTTGGACAGTGGCCAGCCATTGCCAACTAGAGACCCCCATTTCTAACATTGGTGGTCAGCGGTGAGGATCTGGACTTGCATTTATGATCACATACAGTAATTATAGTGTACACTACTAGTGAGTGCAGACCATAACGTACCGCATAAATTTTTTTGAGAATTTTTTTGATCCTATATTGTGATTGATATTGCCGGTGATTTTTCACCGCGCACATTTTCTGAGAGTTTTTGGGATCCTATATTGTGATTGATATTGCCGGTGATTCTTCACCCGCGCCCATTTATTGAAAGTTTTTGATCCCCTATTGTAATTGATATTGCCGGTGATTTTTCACCCGCGCACATTTCTGAGAGTTTTAGGATCCTATATTGTGATTGATATTGCCGGTGATTTTTCACCCGCTTACATTTTTTTGAGAAGTTTTCTTCTGTCCTTTATTGATATTGCCAGTTATTTCTACAATAGGCAAGCCCAGATCCAATGCCTCAGAGGATCTCTCCTGGGAAGAAGAGAAAATAGAAACCTACAATGCCAAGCAGCTCAAATATTTTTGCAAGCAATTCACAGTCCCTATCACAGGTCTCACTAGAAGGGAGGAGTATTACAAGGCGCTGAAGGCCTGGCTAGAAGCCAGGGATGCCCCTAAGGATATAGGAGAACTTGTGGAGGGAGGAGAGCAGCAGGGCGATGTAGTAGACTTAGTAGGAGATCCAGCCCTTTCCAACCCGGGCTCTAGTGTGTCCGCTAATGGTCTGTCCCCAGAAGAGCTGGAGGACAGGGAGAGAGATAGGCGGCATAATATGGAGATGGCTAAGCTTAAAATGGATGGTCACCGGGACCTAGAGAACAAGAAGTTAGAAATTGAGATTATGAGGATGAAGCTTGAGCATGAGAGAGTATTGAGGGAGTTGGAGATTAAAGCTAAGAGCATGGAAATCTCCCCCTCTGGTGGCAGCGTACCTGTAGTGCACCCTGAGAGTAGGGTGTATATACCCAAGGAGGTTATTAAAGATTTCCACAAAAGTGAAGATATTGGGCAATGGTTTGCCGCTTATGAATTAGCCATGGTGTCCCACCGGGTCCCTGAGAAGGATTGGGGAGCGGGGTTGTGGGGACGCTTTGTGAGTGAGGGGAGGGATACCTTGTTGGACCTGCCCCCAGAAAGTAGGATGGTTTATGCCCACATGAAGGAGGCGTTGATGACCCGCTATGGGTTGACCCCTGAGATGTATAGGCAGAGGTTTAGGGTCTGTAAGAAGCTAGAGGGTACCACGTGGGTTGAATATGTGTCTTTTTTTTGCAGAGCCATGGAACGCTGGGTAAAAGGTAGCAAAGTAGAAACTTTTGCACAGTTTTATGATTTGATTGCATGGGAGCATTTATCTAGTAATTGTTTTCCTGAGCTACGCCAGCACCTAATTGATTGCAAGCTGACTAACCCTAGAAAGCTTGCTGAGGAGGCGGACCGCTGGGTGAGCACCCGGGTCCGCAAGGGTCCAGTGGGAGACGGCGCCAAAGGTGGGCAGGGTCCCCAGCAGAGGAGTGGGGGACAAGGGTCAACAGAGGGAGTTCCACCGAGGGCCCCAAAGTAATCCCCCAGGGAACCAGGCAGTGGTGTCCCAGCCCCCCAAGAAAGGAGGACAGGGCCCCCAACAGGTAGGCCTGTTCCCAGGGGGCCCCCACGTGTTACAACTGTGGTCAAGTGGGCCACAGATATTTTGATCCCCAGTGCCCACAAAGGGGGCCAGTGCACCCCCGTGCACCACCCCGCCAGATTGCTAGTGTAGCCCTGGGAGAGGAGGAGATGGGTGCCCAAGAGGGGTGGGATCCCGTAGAATTGACCCTTGTCTCATTAGGGGACTTTGAGATGGTCCCCAAGCCTGCACTGCCTGCTAACACTAAAAAATACAGGCAGTGGGTGACCATCAATGGCCATAGGGTGGAGGCTCTAAGAGACACAGGGGCCAGTGTAACTGCTGTCAGCTCCCGGTTGGTGTCCAAAGAGCAGGTTGTCTCCCATGCATTCTACCCAGTAGTGTCCGCAGACAACTCAGAGAGCCAATGTGAGGTGGCTCAGGTTCCCTTTGAGTGGGGGTGTCTCAGGAACTCTTCAGGTAGCTGTGAGGCCCGCCATGCCTGTAGACTGTCTGCTGGGCAATGATTTAGAGGACTCCCCGTGGGCTACGGTGGAGAGGAAGGCTCACTTAGAGATGTTGGGTCTGCCTGAGTGGGCGTGTGCTACCACTCGGTCCATGGCAGCCAAGGAGGGTGTTGAAAAGGATCTGGAGCCTGAGAGTAGGGCCCAGATCCCTGCCTTAGAGAGAAGGGGCAGGGGCGCGGGAAGCCGGCCCCCTTGGTTCCCACGGCCCAGGAAGGAGCAGACCCTGAGGGGATGCCCTGGAGCCTACCGGGGAGCAGATCACCGAACTGGGGGACCTGCCTGAGCTGACCCATTGGCAGCAGGAAGGGGGACCCACCAGGGAGGAATTTTGTGAGCAGCAGAGAGTTTGCCCCTCTCTTGAGGGTATGTGGAGACAGGCTGCAGCCCAGGCAGAAGGTGACATGTGTGGTTCACATCTGATTTATTGGGAGAACAGTCTCCTGTATAGTGAGCCTAAGGTTGCTGAGCCGGGGTCAGCCCGTGTGCTGGTGGTACCCGAGTGCTTCAGAACCTTCCTACTGGGGTTGGCTCATGACATTCCATTGGCAGGACATCTGGGGCAGACCAAGACCTTTGAGAGGCTGGCCGCCCACTTTTATTGGCCCCAGATGCACAAGAGTTCAGACTCTCATTGCAGGACCTGTGAGACTTGCCAGGCAAGTGGGAAGAGTGGGGGAAGATCAAGGCCCCACTCCAGCCCTTTCCAGTTGTGAGTACCCCATTCGAGCGAGTGGGCATTGACATTGTGGGGCCTCTGGACCCCAAGACAGCCATGGGCAACAGGTTCATCCTGGTCTTGGTGGACCATGCCACCCGGTACCCTGAAGCCATCCCGCTCAGGACAGTGACGGCCCCCGTGGTGGGACGTGCACTGATGGGGATTTTCTCCCGTGTGGGATTCCCCAGAGAGGTGGTGTCTGACAGGGGACCAACTTCATCTCCCAGTACATGAAGTCTCTGTGGAAGGAGTGTGGGGTAACGTATAAGTTCACCACTCCTTACCACCCCCAAGGTAATGGTCTGGTTGA
The DNA here is from genome assembly GCA_963921515.1 of Calotriton arnoldi. Lineage (NCBI taxonomy): Eukaryota > Metazoa > Chordata > Amphibia > Caudata > Salamandridae > Calotriton > Calotriton arnoldi. The sequence goes on from CAWUFW010010205.1 coordinate 143,315, forward strand.
AAGGTTCAACCGGACCCTGAAGGGCATGATCATGGGCCTAGAAGAGCCCCTGAGGCGTACGTGGGACGTCCTCTTGCCATGCCTGTTGTTTGCCTACCGTGAGGTGCCACAGAAGTCCTTAGGGTTCAGTCCCTTTGAACTCCTCTATGGCCACCCGGTTAGAGGGCCTCTGAGTCTGGACAAGGAAGGCTGGGAGCAATCTCCCAGGAAACCTCCCCAAGATGTATTTAGCTACATGTTGGCCTTCAGGAACCAGACTCGGCGTTTCAGAAAGATTGCTGAGGCAAATCTGGAAGCCAGCCAGGAAGAAATGAAACGTTGGCACGACCAGAATGCCACTCTGGTCGAATTTCAACCTGGTCAGAAGGTTTGGGTACTGGCCCCAGTGGAGCCTTGTGCGCTCCAAGATAAGTGGACCGGTCCATTTGAGGTGGTGGAGCGCAAAAGTCCAGTTACCTACTTGGTGGACTTTCAGTCTCCCAGGAACCCCTTGCGGGTCCTGCATGTGAACCGCCTAAAGCCCCACTTTGAGAGGTCTGAAGTGGGCATGCTTCTTGCCACAGATGATGGGGTTGAGGAGGAGAGTGAGCCTCTCCCGGACCTCCTGTGTGCAGAAGAGAAGGATGGGTCAGTGGAGGGTGTGATCCTCTCCACCACACTGACCCCTGAGCAGCAGAGAGATTGTCACCACCTGTTGGGGCAATTTTCTGATTTGTTCTCCCTGGTACCTGGTGTCACTGATTGGTGCGTCCATGAGGTGGATACCGGGGACAGTTCTCCTGTCAAGCACAAGGCTTACAGGGTAACTGACAGGGTCAGGGCTTGCATTAAGGAGGAGGTCTCCAAAATGTTCGCCCTAGGGGTGGTTGAGTCCTCTAGCAGCCCCTGGTCCAGCCCCGTGGTCTTGGTACCAAAAGCTGCGACGCCTGGTGCCACTCCTGAACTTAGGTTCTGTGTGGACTACCAAGGTCTCAATTCGGTCACCAAGACCGACGCGCACCCCATCCCCAGAGCTGATGAGCTCATAGACCGGTTAGGGGCTGCCCGGTACCTCAGCACGTTTGATCTGACGTCTGGGTACTGGCAGATCGCCTTAACTGATGGGGCAAAGGAGAGGTCAGCATTCTCCACACCAGATGGGCACTACCAGTTCCGTGTGATGCCCTTTGGGATGAAGAATGCCCCTGCCACCTTCCAGAGATTGGTCAACCAGGTGTTGGTTGGGCTGGAGGCTTTCAGTGCCGCCTACCTGGATGACATTGCAGTGTTTAATTCCTCCTGGGAGGACCACTTGCGCCACCTCTGGGAAGTGTTGATGGCGCTGCGCAGAGCAGGCCTCACAATCAAGGCCAGTAAGTGCCACATTGGGCAGGGTTCTGTGGTGTACTTGGGACACCAGGTGGGGAGCGGCCAGGTGGCGCCCCTGCAGCCCAAGATTGAAACCATCCTGGCTTGGGAGCCCCCAAGGACCCAGACCCAGGTGAGGGCCTTCTTAGGACTCACGGGTTATTACAGGAGCTTTGTCAAGGGGTATGGCAACATTGTTGCACCCTTGACTGAGCTGACTTCCAGAAGCGGCCAAAGATTGTGAACTGGACTGACACCTGTCAGAAAGCCTTTGATGCCCTCAAAACTGCTATGTGTACAGCACCCGTACTCCAGGCACCCAATTTTGCTAAGGAATTTGTTGTCCAGACAGACGCTTCAGAGCATGGGGTGGGGGCCGTTCTTTCACAGATAAATGAGGAGGGACTAGACCAACCTGTAGCCTTCATCAGTAGGAGGTTACTTCCACGGGAACAGAGGTGGAGTGCAATTGAGCGTGAGGCATTTGCTGTGGTCTGGGCACTGAAGAAGCTGAGACCATACCTGTTTGGGACTCACTTCCGGGTTCAGACAGACCACAGGCCCCTCAGATGGCTGATGCAGATGAGGGGTGAGAATCCCAAGTTGTTGAGGTGGTCCATTTCCCTACAGGGTATGGACTTCACGGTGGAACACCGCCCTGGTACAGAACACGCCAATGCTGATGGTCTGTCCAGATTTTTCCGCCTTAGCGATGAGAACTTCCAAGGGGATGGGTAGTTCTCCCCACATTTCAGCTGGAGGGGACGTGTGTTAGACCTGGCACCATTGGCGTGGGTCTCCCTTCCATTTTTCGCTGTTCTCTCCTCTGTTTTACTGGTGTTAGATGCTCTGGGCGCTGTGCCACTGCCATTCAGTGTCACAGCGCGAATGCTCCCTGTATAAATATGTCTATGTGAATTGGTATATCCCTGATTGGCTTATTTGGTTTACCTGTTAGTCCCTAGTAGTGTGGCCTATGTGTGCCCAGGGCTGGTAAACCAAATGCTGCTGGTGGGCCTGCAGCACTGATGTGTGCCACCCACAGAAGCAGCTGGTAAAGTGTGTCTCATACCTGCCACTGCAGTGTCTGTGTGCAGTCCAGAACTGCCATCTTGGCTGTGAAGTGCGCTCACTTCCCAGCCCCTGAACCTTCCCTTGGCATCCTGTAAGTCACCCCTATGGTAGGGTGCCTTGTATGTGTAAGGCAGGACATGCCTTGGTGTGTGTAGCATGTCCTGGTAGTGAATTATGCCCCATTTCGTTTTTCACTACTGTAAGGCTACCTGTTCCTCATAGGCTAGAATGGGCAGTTTGACTATTACATTCTATAGTCCTAACTGACCCCAGGAACATGGTAGAAAAACGAATTTAGTATGCCTGAGCTCAGAATATTAAAATACATCTTTTAGTGAAGTTTATTTTTATATTCTGTGTTTGAAAATACCACTTTTAGAAAGTAGGTATTTTCTTGCCTAAGCCCTCCAGTGTGCTCTGCCGTTATGTGTATTGGCTGTCTGGTTTTAGAGGGGCAGGACAGGCTGAGTCAGACCTGGGTTGAATAGAGAGATCTGCATTTAGAGTGTGGGGAGGGGTGGCTCCTTGACCTGAATAGGGCTGTGCCTGGCAAGGTGAATGCTGGCTCCACCTCCCACTGTGTGTCTGCTAGCAGACCCCTCTTTCTGAAAGGAAGGATGCAGCCTGGTAAACAAAGTGCTCCAGGCCTGAGCAGAACTGGTTCTGGCTAGGTTCAGTGACTGGTAGCTTCAAGGATCAAAGGCTTTTGGGGTATAAATATCTGTGCTCAAGCCCCTACACTTTTATATTGCTTTTGGATCTGGAGAGGAAACTCTGTCCGTGCCACTGGAGGAATCTGCAGGAAGTGACTGTCCCTGTGCTGTGTGTTGTTTCTTGCACTGGCCTGCAGCAGTGACCACTGGACTTTGAAGAAGAGGAAAAGGAACTCTTGAGAGAACTTTTATTTGTGTTACAGCAATTACCCAAGGGCTAGGAAAAGAGCTAGCCTCCTGCTGGAGTCTCAGGCACATCAGACTCCACCACCAACCTCCTGCTTCCTCCCTGCGAGGACTGCTATCTGCTGAGGAGGCTCCTGTGAGTTCCAGGGCCTCTAGTTTGCATCAGAGAAAAGAGGGTAAGAAATCGACGCTAACGCATCTTTGCGGGCCGCTGCAGTCGAGAGCGCTGGGAAAATCATCGCGCTACTGCCGCCGAGGGCCCGCAACCCGAAACCATCGCTGACGCCCCTTTGCGAGCCGCTGCAGCTGAGACGCGCTGGAAAGATCATCGCGCTGCTGTCGCCGCGCACTCGCAACCCTTAAAGAAATCATTGCTCGAGACATCGCAGTGCGGACGCCGTGCGTCCGCCACTTTGATCGCATCGCACCGAATTTCGTCGCTCCCTCGCGGAGCGTCTTGTCTTCGCATACGCAACACGATCGCACAGCGCAACAGGATCACCGCATCGACTTCTCCCACGCGGCAAGAAAGTCATCGCATCGGCGGTCCAGCGTGCAGAAGTTGTCGCATCGTCCCCGCACGCATCCCGCAGATCGGCGCATCATCCTCCCTTGCGGCAAGGATTTCAACGCATCGCCGGCCTCGCGTGCCGAGAATCATCGCTACAGCTTATTTGCGACACTTTGTTGGTTTTGCTACTAAACCCAGGTACTTTGTGAAAGAAAGGGTCGCAGAGACCACTGCTTTGAACTTGAACCTTATTTTTGCAACCTTTGAACTATTTTTGACAGCCCTTCAACAGCTATCCTATTTTTGACAGTATTGTGGCTTTTACAGTTATTGGTCTTGTGATAAATCTGCCTTTATATAAAGATACTTATTTTTTATAATAACTACTTGTGTGGTGTCCCTTTGTAGTGTTCCTCACTGGGTTACTGTGTATGATCATAAATGCTTCACACCCTGCCTCTGAGATAAGCCTACCTGCTCGTGCTACGTTACCACAGGGTTGAGCAGGGGTATTAAAGCGGGTAGCCCTCTCACTCTGACTTAGGAAGAAGGGTCCCTACTTGGACAGTGGCCAGCCATTGCCAACTAGAGACCCCCATTTCTAACAGCTAGGTCCAAACTGGGGTGGCGTAGTGGGTAAAAGAACGATGGATTTAACCCAGATCTCTTGACTGGGGGAGAATGGTTGAATCATTCAGCATTCCGTCCATCATTTGTTGCAGTTACACTTTTCGCCCTAAGTGGGACAAGTATGCCCAGACGTGGGTCCCTTGCTCACTGTGCCACTGGATTCAAGCTAGCCTGGCTGATGAAGGGTGACATAGCCCGAAACCGGTCCCAGGATTCTTGTTTCCGGTCCAGGGAGGACCTGGCTTGGCAGTTCGGTCTAGACTGTTCCCATGAGGCACAGGGGCAAGACTGATTTGCATATGGCGGGGTCTAAACTGGGGTGGGCAAAAGAACAATGGATTTAATCCAGATCTCTTGACTGGGGGAGAATGTTTGAATCATTCAGCATTCCGTCCATCATTTGTTGGAGTTACACTTTTCGCCCTAAGTCGGACGGGTAGTCCAGACGTGGGTCCGTTGCTCACTGTGCCACTGGATTCAAACTAGCCTGGCTGATGAAGGGTGACATATCCCGAAACCGGTCCCAGCATGCTTGTTTCCGGTCCAGTGAAAACCTGGCTTGGCAGTTCGGTCTGGACTGTTCCCATGAGGCACAGGGTCAAGACTGATTGGCATATGGCTGGCTTCAAACTGAGGTCGCGTAGTGGGCAAAAGAACGATGGATTTAACCCAGATCTCTTGACTGGGGGAGAATGTTTGAATCATTCAGCATTCCGTCCATCATTTGTTGCAGTTACACTTTTCGCTCTAAGTGGGACGGGTATGCCCAGACGTGGGTCCCTTGTTCACTGTGCCACTGGATTCAAGCAGGCCTGGTGGATGAAGGGTGACATACCCCGAAACCGGTCCCAGGATGCTTGTTTCCGGTCCAGGGAGGACCTGACTTGGCAGTTCGGCTGGACTGTTCCCATTAGGCACAGGGTCAAGACTGATTTGCATATGGCTGGGTCTAAACTGGGGTGGCGTAGTGGGCAAAAGAACAATGGATTTTCCCCAGATCTCTTGACTGGGGGAGAATGTTTGAATCATTCAGCATTCCGTCCATCATTTGTTGCAGTTACACTTTTCGCCCTAAGTGGGACGGGTAGTCCAGACGTGGGTCCCTTGCTCACTGTGCCACTGGATTCAAACTAGGCTGGCTGATGAAGGGTGACATACCCCGAAACCGGTCCCAGGATGCTTGTTTTCGGTCCAGGGAGGACCTGGCTTGGCAGTTCGGTCTGGACTGATCCCATGAGGCACAGGGTCAAGACTGATTTGCATATGGCTGGGTCCAAACTGGGGTGGCGTAGTGGGAAAAAGAACAATGGATTTAACCCAGATCTCTTGACTGGGGGAGAATGTTTGAATTATTCAGCATTCCGTCCACCATTTGTTGCAGTTACACTTTTCGCCCTAAGTGGGACGGGTATGCCCAGACGTGGGTCCCTTGCTCACTGTGCCACTGGATTCAAGCTAGCCTGGCTGATGAAGGGTGACATACCCTGAAACCGGTCCCAGGATGCTTGTTTCCAGTCCAGGGAGGACCTGGCTTGGCAGTTCGGTCTGGATGGCTCCCATGAGGCACAGGGTCAAGACTGATTTGCATATGGTTGTTCCAAACTGGGGTGGCGTAGTGGGCAAAAGAACGATGGATTTATCCCAGATCCCTTGACTGGGGTAGAATGGTTGAATCATTCAGCATTCCGTCCATCATTTGTTGCAGTTACACTTTTCACCCTAAGTGAGACGGGTATGCCCAGACTTGGGTACCTTGCTCACTGTGCCACTGGATTTAAGCTAGCCTGGCTGATGAAGGGTGACATACCCCGAAACCAGTCCCAGGATGCTTGTTTCCGGTCCAGGGAGCACCTGGCTTGGCAGTTCGGTCTGGACTGTTCCCATGAGGCACAAGGACAAGACTGATTTGCATACGGCTGGGTCCAAACTGGGGTGGCGTAGTGGGCAAAAGAACAATGGATTTTACCCAGATTTCTTGACTGGGGGAGAATGTTTGAATCCTTCAGCATTCCGTCCATCATTTGTTGCAGTTACACTTTTTGCCTTAAGTGAGACCGGTATGCCCAGACGTGGGTCCCTTGCTCACTGTGCCACTGGATTCAAGCTAGCCTGACTAATGATGGGTGAAATAACCCGAAACCGGTCCCAGGATCCTTGTTTCTGGTCCAGGGAGGTCCTGGCTTGGCAGTTTTGTCTGGACTGTTCCCATGAGGCACAGGGTCAAGACTAATTTGCATTTGGCGGGGTCCAAACTGGGGTGGCGTAGTGGGCAAAAGAACAATGGATTTAACCCAGATCTCTTGACTGGGGGAGAATGTTTGAATCATTCAGCATTCCGTCCATCATTTGTTGCAGTTACACTTTTCGCCCTAAGTGGGACGGGTATGCCCAGACGTGGGTCCCTTGCTCACTGTGCCACTGGATTCAAGCTAGCCTGGCTGATGAAGGGTGACATACCCCGAAACCGTCCCAGGCTGCTTCTTTTTGGTCCAGGGAGGACCTGGCTTGGCAGTTCGGTCTGGACTGTTCCCATGAGGCACAGGGTCAAGACTGATATGCATATGGCTGGATCAACACTGGGGTGGCGTAGTGGGCAAAAGAATGATGGATTTAACCCAGATCTCTTGACTGGGAGAGAATGTTTGAATCATACAGCATTCCGTCCATCATTTGTTGCAGTTACACTTTTCGCCCTAAGTGGGACGGTTATGCCCAGATGTGGGTCCCTTGCTCACTGTGCCACTGGATTCAAGGTAGCCTGGCTGATGAAGTGTGACATACCCCGAAACCGGTCCCAGGATGCTTGTTTCCGGTCCAGGGAGGACCTGGTTTGGCAGTTCGGTCTAGACTGTTCCCATGGGGCATAGGATCAAGACTGATTTGCATATGGCTGGGTCTAAACTGGGGTGGCGTATTGGGCAAAAGAACAATGGATTTAATCCAGATCTCTTGACTGGGGGAGAATGTTTGAATCATTCAGCATTCCGTCCATCATTTGTTGCAGTTACACTTTTCGCCCTAAGTGGGACGGGTAGTCCAGACATGGGTCCGTTGCTCACTGTGCCACTGGATTCAAACTAGCCTGGCTGATGAAGGGTGACATATCCCGAAACCCGTCCCAGCATGCTTGTTTCCGGTCCAGTGAAAACCTGGCTTGGGAGTTCGGTCTGGACTGTTCCCATGAGGCACAGGGTCAAGACTGATTGGCATATGGCTGGCTTCAAACTGAGGTCACGTAGTGGGCAAAAGAACAATGGATTTAACCCAGATCTCTTGACTGGGGGAGAATGTTTGAATCATTCAGCATTCCGTCCATCATTTGTTGCAGTTACACTTTTCGCCCTAAGTGGGACGGGTATGCCCAGACGTGGGTCCCTTGGTCACTGTGCCACTGGATTCAAGCAAGCCTGGTGGATGAAGGGTGACATACCCCGAAACCGGTCCCAGGATGCTTGTTTCCGGTCCAGGGAGGACCTGACTTGGCAGTTCGGCTGGACTGTTCCCATGAGACACAGGGTCAAGACTGATTTGCATATGGCTGGGTCTAAACTGGGGTGGCGTAGTGGGCAAAAGAACAATGGATTTTCCCCAGATCTCTTGACTGGGGGAGAATGTTTGAATCATTCAGCATTCCGTCCATCATTTGTTGCAGTTACACTTTTCGCCCTAAGTGGGACGGGTAGTCCAGACGTGAGTCCCTTGCTCACTGTGCCACTGGATTCAAACTAGCCTGGCTGATGAAGGGTGACATACCCCGAAACCGGTCCCAGGATGCTTGTTTTCGGTCCAGGGAGGACCTGGCTTGGCAGTTCGGTCTGGACTGATCCCATGAGGCACAGGGTCAAGACTGATTTGCATATGGCTGGGTCCAAACTGGGGTGGCGTAGTGGGTAAAAGAACGATGGATTTAACCCAGATCTCTTGACTGGGGGAGAATGGTTGAATCATTCAGCATTCCGTCCATCATTTGTTGCGGTTACACTTTTCGCCCTAAGTGGGACGGGTATGCCCAGACGTGGGCCCCTTGCTCACTGTGCCACTGGATTCAAGCTAGCCTGGCTGATGAAGGCTGACATACCCCAAAACCGGTCCCAGCATGCTTGTTTCCGGTCCAGTGAGGACCTGGCTTGGCAGTTTTGTCTGGACTGTTCCCATGAGGCACAGGGTCAAGACTGGTTTGCATATGGCTGGGTTCAAACTGGGGTGGCGTAGTGGGCAAAAGAACGATGGATTTAACCCAGATCTCTTGACTGGGGGAGAATGTTTGAATCATTCAGGTTCCCGTCCATCATTTGTTGCAGTTACACTTTTCGCCCTAAGTGGGATGGGTATGCGCAGACGTGGGTCCCTTGCTCACTATGCCATTGGATTCAAGCTAGCCTGGCTGATGAAGGGTGACATACCCCGAAACCGGTCCCAGGATGCTTGTTTCCGGTCCAGGGAGGACCTGGCTTGGCAGTTCGGTCTGGACTGTTTCCATGAGGCACAGGGTCAAGGCTGATTTGCATATGGCTGGGTCCAAACTGGGGTGGCGTAGTGGGCAAAAGAACAATGGATTTAACCCAGATCTCTTGACTGGGGGAGAATGTTTGAATCATTCAGCATTCCGTCCATCATTTGTTGCAGTTACACTTTTCGCCCTAAGTGGGACGGGTATTCCCAGACGTGGGTCCCTTGCTCACTGTGCCACTGGATTCAAGCTAGCCTGGATGATGAAGGTTGACATACCCCGAAACCGGTCCCAGGATGCTTGTTTCCGGTCCAGGGAGGACCTGGCTTGGTAGTTCGATCTGGACGGTTCCCATGAGGCCCAGGGTCAAGACTGATTTGCATATGGCTGGGTCCAAACTGGGGTGGCGTAGTGGGTAAAAGAACGATGGATTTAACCCAGATCTCTTGACTGGGGGAGAATGGTTTAATCATTCAGCATTCCGTCTATCATTTGTTGCAGTTACACTTTTCGCCCTAAGTGGGACGGGTATGCCCAGACTTGGGTCCCTTGCTCCTGTGCCACTGGATTTAAGCTAGCCTGGCTGATGAAGGGTGACATACCCCGAAACTGGTCCCAGAATGCTTGTTTCTGGTCCAGGGAGGACCCGGCTTGGCAGTTCGGTCTGGACTGTTCCTATGAGGCACAGGTTCAAGACTGATTTGCATATGGCTGGGTCCAAACTGGGGTGGCGTAGTGGGCAAAAGAAGGATGGATTTAACCCAGATCTCTTGACTGGGGGAGAATGTTTGAATCATTCAGTATTCCATCCATCATTTGTTGCAGTTACTCCCTTATCTACAGAGCGCCTGATTTCTTCTGACGCCGTGATCAATGCAAGCTCAGTGCTATGTCCACTTCGGAAACCATACTGTGATGGATCCAGAATATCATTGCTAATGATAAATGTGGCCAGTTCTTGGTTCATATATTTTTCCAGAAGTTTTGCCGGTAGTGGCAGGCGAGCGATAGGACGATAATTGTCTGGATCTGTTTTATCCAAGCTAGGTTTTTTTAGAAGTGGTAGAATGGAGGTCTTTTTCCATTTTTTAGGGAAGATACCAGTTTTAAAGGCGAGATTGAATATCTCCGTGAGATGGCCGGCGACTAAATTGGTCGCAGAGTGTATTATCTTAGGAGGGCATGGGTCCAATGGTGAGCCGGATTTAGTGGCAGAAAGAAGTTTGGTGACCTGCTCGTATGTTATAGGTGGAAATTCTGAAAAGTGTGCAAAGTTGGGGCTGCAGGGATTATTGGGGTCATGTAGGTCCATACTTTCTGCATCAAATGATGTAGACTGAGGGTAGAAGATACAGGGAACACTAGCGTCCTGTAACTCCCCTCTAGCCACATCAGGGAGTGCAGACTGAGTGATAATATCAACCCCAGATCGCGCTGTAAACATGTCGTAAATACATAAGGGCAGATTTACAAGCCCCTTGCGCCGCCATTGCGTCACTTTTTTTGACGCAACGGCGGCGCAAAACTATGCGGCCTATTTATAACGTGACGCATCTAGGGAGATGTTGTAAAGCCCTGCGTTACATTATACCTGTGTCAGGTATAATGTATGCAGGGTGGGCGTTCCCACGCAGGAAGGCCTCGTAAAAGTGACGCAGTGAAATCTGCAAGATTTCACTGCGCCACTTTTAGGACGCCACTGCGTCAAAACCATACGCCTGCTTGAAGCAGGCGTAAGTAGTGACGCAGTGTAGTGGGAACAGGCCTTAACAAGCATTGCTGGAGTTGCGCCGTGCTTACGACACGACTCCAGCAATGCATGACTCTTGCCCCAACAGATGTGTCAGAATTTCTGATGCATCTGTCAGTCCTTGCGCCATGGTGCGCCGTATTGTAAATACGGCGCATACATGGTGGCGCAAGGGTTTCTCAGGGTGGCGCAGGGAAAGTGACGCATCTCCTCAGATGCGTCACTTTCTTGTAAATCTGCCCCATAGTACCTTACTACAAAAGGTAGAAGGCAAGGTATCGCAAAAGGCCTGGTCAGGTACATTGTCTCTGGGATCTTGTACTCGGCTGAGTTTTTGGACTGTAGCGAACAATTCTTTAGAATTATTCTTCGCTTTTTCAATTTTTTCCGAGAAATACTTGATTTTAGCATTATGGATCATTCCTTTGTACTGAGTTAATAATTTCTTATAACGCTCTTTTTCCTTGATATCATAATTATATCTCCAGCGCCTTTCTTGTCTGCGGCATTGTCTTTTAAGAAGTCTAAGCTCTTCTGAAAACCAAGGTTCGGTGGGAACCGTCCTTGTGGTTTTCCCAGCTTTTTGAGGAATTATTGCTTGAACTGATGGCCCAATCCAGTTGTAGCCCGGTCTGAGACTATGATATTCGCCACTAGTTAGGATTTGTTTTCGAGGCTCATGTTTGTGTTATTTGTCAGCCTGAATAGGATTATTACCGCATCCTGGCATCTGTCTTTGTTTTTAGGTTTGATAGTCATAATAAAGGCACGCAAAAATATGCAGGCTGTTGATGCCCTATTAGGTGTAAAAGGTGTGGCTCAGAATGGCCTCACATTTGGTTGGAAGAGAATTGCGGTGGAAATTAGATTTTGTGCAAGAGAAACATTTATGTGGAAAATGTTTAGGAGGTTAAATCACATTTATGTGCGAGATCCCATTTAGATGCAAAAATTGCTTTTAGAAACAAAATCAGTTTTAGGTATATAATCACCCTTGGTGCATAGTAAGCAGGAATGTGGCATCTCATTAGGGAGTAAAATTACATATAGGTGCAAAATGACCCACGGTAGAGAAGTGTGAAAACACTTTTTGGAGCACAAATCACATTTAGAAGGAATGGTGCATGTAGGTGCAAAATTATATTTAGATACAAAATCAACGTTGGTGCAGCATCAACAGGAGCATGAAAACACTTGTAGGACCACAAATTACATTTGGGTGCTGTCACATGTACCTCATTCAGGCATCAGACCATACAATACATATCCTTTAAGACCTTCTCAGCTCCATGGATATGGCGACATTGGTTGAGTCTATCACCAAACTGACAAAAATGACCTAGCTAATCACTAGGTTAACTAGCTACAAGCAAGACTTCTGGGTTGGGTGACGCCTACATTCCACAAACTGTCACTGTAAGTAACAAGCATTGGCATAGCCAATAGGTCTCGCCTTTGGGACCTTATAAGTGTTTAACCATGCAAAAGTTAATGTTGTTGCACCAAGGATATTATGCTGCATAACTAAATACTTAGAAGGTCCCAAAAGCGAGACCTATTGGCTATGCCAATGCTTGTTAAATGAGGCTGCCATTCTGCAACTAAAAAAACAACAATAGACATTGTACGATACAAGTGCAAGACCGACACTGACTGCTATGTTTAGTTTCGGTATTGCAACCATATTCCTGCTGTGTTTAAGCACCAGTGGTAAATATCAGTATCTACCATGCATACAGCCTAGTAACGAACCTCTGCTACAGGGCCTGGTACGGTGGATAGGTTTTAGCAAGTGAACTAGGATATTTGACATCTAAATCGCAGCTTTACCACTTCATGTAACTATAATAGAAATAAATTATGTATTCTAAAGCTGGGCAAGGAACACAACACAGTGACATTTACATGGTAAGGCTGCCCCTTGATCTTGCCATCAGAAATACTGCCACCCAAGCTGTGGTCAAATTGACCAGTTGGAAATTTGGAATCAGCATGCAGTTTTTTTATTTATTTTTTATCCCGGCTTCCCATTTAACCACACTGGGTGCTCTTCGTTAATCTCTTTCCAGAACATATTATTCAGTTCTCTTTTTCGCAAGATTGGGAGTTTTTAAAATCGATGGAAAATATGCCAGTAAGTGAAAAAAAAGGACTGAATAATAAATGGGAAAAGAAAGATGTGCAAGTCACATGGTATATTCATCTAAATGTAATATAGTGGTAAATATATAGACTTTGCAGCAGGTAGCAGAGTGCAGCGGTCTTGGGTCCACTAATTTCACAAACTGTTTGATCTGGGGCAAATAATATTGTCCCTGTGCCTCTGTCCACTCACCTGGCACAGAGTCAGCACTCTGAAACTGGCTTCATTTTTATATGAAGGTGGCTGGACGTGCATCTCAATAGCTGATGGTCCTCCTGAAGCTGCCTTGTGTAGGACCTCTCATGTGCTGACAGTGCTCCTGAAGCTGCATTGTGTAGGACCTCTCATGTGCTGACAGTCCTTCTGAAGCTGCATCGTGTAGGACCTCTCCTGCGCTGATGCTCCTCCTGAAGCTGCATTGTGTAGGACCTCTCCCTTGCCGATGATGCTCCTGAAGCTGCCTCGTGTAGGACCTCTCCTGTGCCGATGGTGCTCCTGAAGCTGCCTTGTGTAGGACCTCTCCTGGGCCGATGGTCCTCCTGAAGCTGCATGGTGTAGGGCCTCTCCTGTGCCGATGATGCTCCTGAAGCTGCATTGTGTAGGACCTCTCCTGTGCTGATGGTGCTCCTGAAGCTGCATCGTGTAGGACCTCTCCTGTGCCGATGGTGCTCCTGAAGCTGCATCGTGTAGGACCTCTCCTGTGCCGATGGTGCTCCTGAAGCTGCATCGTGTAGGACCTCTCCTGTGCCGATGGTGCTCCTGAAGAGCATTGTGTAGGACCTCTCCTGTGCCGACGGTGCTCCTGAAGAGCATTGTGTAGGACCTCTCCTGTGCTGACAGTGCTCCTGAAGCTGCATTGTGTAGGACCTCTCCTGTGCGGACGGTGCTCCTGAAGCTGCATTGTGTAGGACCTCTCCTGTGCTGACGGTGCTCCTGAAGCTGCATTGTGTGGGACCTCTCCTGTGCTGATGGTGCTCCTGAAGCTGCCTTGTGTAGGACCTCTCCTGTGCTGACGGTGCTCCTGAAGCTGCATTGTGTATGACCTCTCCTGTGCGATGGTCCTTCTGAAGCTGCATTGTGTAGGACCTCTCCTGTGCTGATGCTCCTCCTGAAGCTGCATTGTGTAGGACCTCTCCTGTGCCGACGGTGCTCCTGAAGAGCACTGTGTAGGACCTCTCCTGTGCTGACGGTGCTCCTGAAGCTGCATTGTGTAGGACCTCTCCTGTGCTGACGGTGCTCCTGAAGCTGCATTGTGTAGGACCTCTCCTGTGCCGATGATGCTCCTGAAGCTGCATTGTGTAGGACCTCTCCTGTGCCGACGGTGCTCCTGAAGCTGCATTGTGTAGGACCTCTCCTGTGCTGATGGTCCTTCTGAAGCTGCATCGTGTAGGACCTCTCCTGTGCTTACGGTGCTCCTGATGCTGCCTTGTGTAGGACCTCTCTTGTGCTGATGGTGCTCCTGAAGCTGCATTGTGTAGGACCTCTCTTGTGCTGATGGTGCTCCTGAAGCTGCCTTGTGTAGGACCTCTCTTGTGCTGATGGTGCTCCTGAAGCTGCATTGTGTAGGACCTCTCTTGTGCTGATGGTGCTCCTGAAGCTGCATTGTGTAGGACCTCTCCTGTGCCGACGGTGCTCCTGAAGCTGCATTGTGTAGGACCTCTCTTGTGCTGATGGTGCTCCTGAAGAGCATTGTGTAGGACCTCTCCTGTGCTGACGGTGCTCCTGAGGCTGCCTTGTGTAGGACCTCTCTTGTGCTGATGGTGCTCCTGAAGCTGCATTGTGTAGGACCTCTCCTGTGCGGAGGGTGCTCCTGAAGCTGCCTTGTGTAGGACCTCCCTGTGCTGATGGTGCTCCTGAAGCTGCATTGTGTAGGACCTCTCCTGTGCTGATGATGCTCCTGAAGCTGCATTGTGTAGAACCTCTCCTGTGCTGCTGCTCCTCCTTCCTAGCCAACAAGTATCTCTTTCACAGCTCATGAAGGGCTGAGAGAGCAAGAGTTGCTGGTCTTTTGAAAGGGTTTTGGCTGGTGAGAAAACAAAATGCGAGACGTGGTGTCCTGCAGGCCTCTGTGGGGGCAGGAATAACAACTGCAGGACAAACCTGACAAGTGAGCGACAGCTGGCCACCATAGACCCACGGGAAGGGAGCAGCCATTTTGGTTGCCAAGCGCTGGGCCCTGCTCAGTTGCCCACAGTGCCCCTGCCTAGCGTCGGCCCCGAGTATGTGGGTTCAGCTGCAGTGCTCCAGTGCAGAGGTTCCACACATCGGGTGTGAAGTGTCTCATAAATCTATGGCTGGTGGAGGGATATTGCAAGGGCACCCAGCTGCATCATGCTCTCTGGATGTAAGGCGGGCAGGCCATCAGGTGCAGCTTTCGATACAGCTAGCATAGCGCTGCTCAGATGCCAACCTCAAAGAACACTCCAGAGTGAGATTTTGCAGCAGAAAAACAGATGTTTTTTTCTGTTGACTGTAGAGAAACTAAAACACATGTTGGAAAAAAAAGTTTGATTTCAAGTTTACTAGACAGTCTTTCGAATATAGGGAGAGTAACCTTGCAGACCTCAATGTTGTAAACATTATACATCAGAAATTAGGCGATGAAGATGGTAAACATCCTAGTGCCTCTCCTGACACGTGTAGTGGCCAATTGTAGTCATTATAGGACATTGAAGTAGAAGCCTCGGGTAATTGTACAAATATTTGTGAGTGAATAAGATGACCAACGGTGTGCTAAACCTTGCACCCACACACCCTACAGTTACTACCGCTACCCTCCAGCCATTCACCCCACTAACACGCACACACACGGAAATGAACGACGGATGCACACAACTGTCCCCTTCCAGCAATGCTGTGGACACAAACACACGAGCACCACCACCCAACAACCAGCTGTGTAGCACACGACCTCACTCACATAACCCACCTTCCATCCATGACAGAGGGAGTCATCCATATAGTAGGACATTGTACCATCAGCACGCACATTAAGATGATAAATAAATACTCGAAGAGGTGCTTAGCTCGGTCATCAGACACAAAGGTAATTGGATTCATTTTATTTAAAGTCATTCGCTAACGAAGCATTCAATTCGTCAGTGCTGTACCATTTACTTTCACTCCCTGCAGGACGGCTGGCCGTAAACAAACATTCAGAGTGTTCTTGTTTTAGCCAGTAGATGGCCGTCTAGGTTAACAGAACAAGAGAGGAGCGGGGACGAGAGGAGCGGGGCGAGGGCGAGCGGCGCGGCAGCCTGCTCAGCTGACCAGACGCTCGTGCGTCATGGCCTTTGCTGGCATGTGTTTCCAATTATCGCGCCCGCGTCTGGGCACGATAATGGGAAACACATGTCTGCGTCGCGCATAACCGCCCGAAAAAGGCCACGACGCACGAGCGTCTGGTCAGCTTTCCAAACCCCTTACTTAAAGTCTCGCCAGAGCAGCGCTTGCGCGCTACTCGAGGCTCGACCTAAAAATGGCTAGACAACACAGACATGCGTGAGGAGATGATATCTCTGATCACACTTTGGTGTTATTCTCGCCTGCACATCTAAGGGATCTATGGATCTAAGTTTACTTTTTCGATTTTTTATTTTCCAGCACATGTTATACTTTCTTTTTCTGGCTAGCACTGCTATTGGTATTCTACATGATTAAACTCACTGTCTAATGGCACACACTTGGTGTACTGTAGTGTTTGGCCACATTCCTTACATACAGACGAATTTATTGTTCTAATCGGTGCCTTTATATCCTTAGCTTTACTTTGGATTAGTACCCCTCCATCCATGTTTTTTTACTTTGGTGGTTTGTCCTACTTCGCCCTGAGGAAGGTGTCACCGCATCCCTGGTGATTCACAGAAACGTGCGTCGGCGTTACCTCGTTTCAAGTGATGGAACAAGAAAACAATATATATGAATTGATTTAGGACTGTATATTACAGCAGAAGACTTATGTCATTGTTGACTATGATATTTAAGAAAACTGATTTGATCTCTGTTAATACAGTATTTATGACCTATCTTGACAAACCAGGTGCTCAATTTTGTTGATGTTTGTGTTTGATATGGGAGAGAATGGAGTATGCTTGATTGGTATGTCTGATGGGTGGGTAGTTATATTTGTACATCTTAGGGTTTCCAAATAAATTGTTAAGTATATCATGTTTGTTATCAATAATTAATTATTTGTGTTCTAAAGCTATTGTGTTTCTTCATGTATTGTATTTATGATAAAATAAATAATATAAAAATAATAATAATAAAAAAGTTTTCATGAAGAATTTTCTGTTCTAAGGTGCTTAGCTCCTCCAAAAACCATTGTTGCTTTATTGTTGCTTTATCCCTACGCTCATCAGTGGGAGTATATAGATTTGTGTATTCTTTTTTTTTGTGTTCTTTCCCCTGGTTCCTCTCTCCCTAATTATTTACAGGGGCCCTCTATTTGTTGCGTTACAAACTGGCTTCTGTGACAGGGGTGCCAGCGGTAATGGGCAGATCTCTTTTATTCAAACTCAGATTACCCCACACAAATACTTACCTCAAACATCTAGGAGAAAGTAGGAACTGGGGCACTCTTGCCACATAGATGGGAAAAGAAGAACAATGGGAGGAAACATTTTATATAGGGGTTGGTCCCAATGCATGATGAGTACAGTCATCGGCTGGGAAGGATGGGCTTAAATGACTCTACTCCCGTCAGCCAGTAGGAGCTGGGGATGGCACCAGTGGTGTCTAGGCCAAGTCACAGACGGACAGCTGCCTTCTACCTTTTACTTGCTAACAAGTGAGGAATAAAGGAAAGGGAAGCTAGAGATGTATAACAGGAAACTTTAGTTTGAAAAGTGAGATGAGATGGGGTCCACCTTTTACTTTGCAGGGGTCCAGCTTATCAGTTAAAGACTGTGTCCAATAAGGTAATTGGGAAATTAGAATCTGAATATGTTTCATAGAAGACTACAAATGGACTGGATGTAAAGTCTGAAAGGGTCTGATATGCATCTCAGTTATAAAATGATCTCTTTAAGTAGAATTTCAGTGGGAACGCCTGTTTCTCATATGAAACTGCCACAACTTGATGTTAGAAGTGTGAAAGGAAGGAGAACCCCTACCAAATATAATTCAACAATTGATCAGTCAGTCGCAATAATTGAATCAAGCTATACAGGCACAACAGCATCAGGCCCAGGCTGAATGTTAAGCCTTTCAACAGTACATCCAGCTACAGATGGTGCACCAAACTACAGCCTACAAAACTTCAAGAAGACTTTGTATAACTAACCAATGAAATAGCCACATCAAAGATCCACCTGAATGTGCCTTCCATTGTGCTACAAAAGAATTTAGGAGTTGAAGATCCCAAATATTGTTGTACCCGCTTCTGACCATGTGATCTATGAAGGTGAGGCACAGGAACTGCTGACATGCCGCAGAGTGAGAAAGAGGGTGATTGCACTCTTCTTATCCCTGCAGCAGCAACTTTGCCAAGGTAACATGTGTGATTTGCTTAGCTTCACTTATATCTCCGTGCTTGTGGGGTGGCCTACTGCTACTAACAAACAGTAGAGCATAATACCACCAGTAATCTCACACAATGTGCACTCACCGTAGAGCTCCCATTGGTCCAGATGCTTTGACAGGGCACCCTAATGTTCTTGACTTATTTATGACTATTGAGCTTGATAATGTGTGCAACAGTTTACTATGATTTCTTCCTTAACCTGCCAGAAATGCTGTGTGGCTTCCAGAGAGGTTGGAACACTGTAGAGCACCCTCCGTAACATGATCCATGTATGTGTCTATCAGATGGTGATTCTAGAAAGTATAATGGCTTATGAGGCAATTGAAAAAGCAGTTTTAAGTAACTTTAATATGAAGAAGTATCCGGATGGAAAAGTCCTCTGCATGGTAACAGACATGCAACTTAGACCAGAGTGCCCCAGCTGCATGTAGATCTGGAACCCTGGTTAGAAATTGGTTGGTGGACATGCACGGATCATGTGGGCGTGCTGTGACCCCGGCTTTCCTTGATGGACTGCAGTCTACCATACACCGGGAGGGGCACTTAAGAGCTTTCCTCAAAATGTGTTGGGCTACTGCCCTCAGCCAGAGTTGCTAAATCTGAGTGCGTAGGAGGCAGTATACATGTTTGGTGAAAAGTAGACTGGCCAGGCTGTATACCGTGTGAGTAGGGGTGGAGCCTTCCGGCCCACTGAGTTAAAGTTCCCTGCTTTATTTGAAACTCGCTTGGCCTACATGAGCGGAATGTAGCACTGTGAAGTGCGCATGTGTTTGTGTGTGCTAAGACTGCATGTATGTGTGCCTGTGACAGTACATAGCATGGAGGGCTGTGGGTTCCATTTCAGGAAGTCCAGGGCCTAGAAAATCTTAAAATAAAGATGTGAACTTCAAACCAAAACAGTAGATGAGGATTACTGACATTCCTGGGGTTGGTGGGGGAGCTACTCTGGAAGGGGAGCAGAGCATCTCCTATGCACACCAAAGGCGTCTTATGATTCAAGAAGGGTGCTTGTCAAGGAGGCCAGAACATGTTGTTTATGGTAGATGGTGGTACTAATATGGTACACACTACAGTAACACAGAATCATGAAAGATGGGAGGCTTAATCCTTTGAGCAGTTGAGAGGAATATATCGCTGAAGGCTGACACCTAGGTGTAACCACTTGGCTGCATCCGTGACCTGGGTTGTGGGTCATTAGCTCTGGTGCCACCCCTGCCGGGGCAGACAGGTCCCCTGGGCAAGAAACAGAACCAAGGAGTATGCACTTTAAGGAGCGCAACACCCCAACATGAATTTCAAAGGTACAGGCACTAAATCACATTTGTGTCTGGAGAGACTGTATAGAAGTGGAAGCTGAAAACCCACTTATTGTTCAGAGCTGTGATTTGCGCTAGTGAAACCAGGTCCAGGGATCGAGATCTGTTGATCTCCAGCTGGGCAGGGACACACTGCCCAGGATGCCAAAACACTTGCCTTGAGCCTCGAGCACCAGCCTGCTTGCCTGCCAGGACTAGTGTGGCCTGTGAGGAGGAGAGCCTAAAGGGAGCATGACCCAACAAGGATCCAGAGACGAGGATCCTAGTGAGCAAGGTGTGAGGCCAAAGGTTCATCAGGACTGATTACGCTGTAGGAACACTGCAGTGCCCCGAGGGTCATTCGGTTGTTCATAGTGGGTCTTCACCTCGGGACATTGTTGGGGCTGTCACCTATTAGCATCAATTGGGGACTGTCGCGCAAGTGCTTCGCAGAGGCCATCGCCCAAGGAACCAAGTGAACTCATGGCGACACCCCCCATCTGCCAGGAGAGGGGGCCTTCTCAACTCAGTGGGTGCCACTCGTGACCCAGAGAGTGCACCACCAAGCCCAAGGAGCCTAGAACTTGCATACCTGCTGTCAACAGCCAGACCTGACCGTGGCTGAGGATTCTGCAAGTTTGCCTTCCCTCTGACTCCTGCTGAAGGGTTCCTCCACCAACAGAGTAGGTTCCTACATCATTGAAGGTAATCTGCAAGACACCAAGCTGCAGCAATCACCGGAATACATAGTGGTGCATAGAAGGGTACTGTTACATTGTTGTTACCGCCTGGGTAAAACAAATTGAACAAGGGCTAATTAAGACTTAGGGACTAAATATTGATGCCCACATGTGAAAACTGTGTAAAAGACTTGCATGAACTTGCTATGAACTTTGTGAAGAGATGTCTAGAGCAGAAGGGGGTTGCTCTTGTAGGAGAGTCGCCTAGTATTTAACCTAGACACTTCAGAACAGGGGAGTGGGCCTAGATGGGAGGGACTCAGTGAACTCTCCTGAAGTGCTAGCAGGGCCGGCTATAGTGCTGGTGGCACCTAGTGCGACAATGTTTGTTGGCGCACCCTAGTGACCACCTTCGCCACGGATTCCCTCACCACCACCCTTTAACAATGCCCCTCAGGTCTCCATAACAATTCTCTCTCAGATGCATTTAATTAGTTTTACAGCGCCACTCATACCAGTCTAGGGTGTAAGAGTGCTTTACATCACACACACATTACACAGAGTCAATCAATCACACTTGTGTAAATCAGTGTATAGGAAATGTTACATATGACAGAGGACTGCAAGGTGTAGGAGTCACATGTCAGCCATATTGATAGGCAGTATAGTCAAGGCCACTGGAATTATGCGATTGTGCGGCCTTGGTGATTTTCGCATCATTAAACATTTGCTTCATTTGCAACATAATCCATCATCTGCTGTCTAATCTACATATTTTAACAAAAATGTTTTTATTGTTTCTAGCTCAAATGATTGAAAAGTTACTAAAACTGCAATGGCATGTGTTGCCGCGCAGTTCAAGGCCCTTTGCAATGCTTGACTGGTTACATTTCTGTTGCATATTGCTATAGCTTGGTGCTAAACTGGTACTATTGAGGTGCACTCAATGCCCAGACAGTGTTAATAGGTGTAAAAAGTACAAAACAATGAAGTAATGCTTTCAAAAAGTTAAGCCACATAACTTACCTTTCCTAGATGCATAATTTACTCAATCCTGCTGCATAATATAGCCCTCCCCTGCTGCATAATTCCAGTGGCCCTGAGCATAGTTTAAGGGTGCTTGGTCTGGAAAAGCATAAACTCAGATTTTAAAACGTAACACTGTGGTTGGGGTTTCTCTTTAAAAATAAAAATAGATTGTTACCCAAATGAACCCTTTTTGCAACATTAGGATAATGAAAGACTGGTGGGAAAATCATAACGCTCTAATCTATACCTTGCAGTTTGCATGTAGCTCTTTGATTACAGTTAATAGCTCACTGTTCTATATTGGGATTTTACCTTCTAAACTGTAAGTAACAAAAGGATCTCTCTGACAAAAGCAGAAACCCACTGACCTTTTTCATTATATGCACTGTGTCATCTGCGTGGTACACTCTCTTTGGAGCAGGCATATTAAACCTTTGCACTACTTTATGATGAGCCAAAACTTCCACTAGACAAATCTCCAATCTCTCACCAGAAACAAAATCAATCACCCGAGTTAGCTTTACATTTTTATTATTGCCTGAAAATTGCTGGAGGCAAGGAACGCAGAAGCAGGTACTTTTAATACCGTAATATACTTGTAAACAATGTGCCCCACCCACCACCACCGAAGTCAGCGCACGGTGCCGTGGCACTGGTCGCACCGTCCTAGAGCCAGCCCTGAGCGCTAGACATGACTCTGCAAGGAATTGTGTTGATTATTTCACTGTAATAAAACTGATCTGTTGTGCATAACAAATACTTGTTTTTCCATAAAACTCAGTATTGGTATTGGGGTTGCTAGAGTGCACATTCAGTTGTGTGTTTATGCCTACACTGACACTATACCTCTTCCTCGAATTCCTTGGATTGCTTCACCTGCACTACCACTGAGAGTCAAGTGCTTAAGGGATAGTACCTGATCAAGTTTCACAGAGCTCATACTAGGCTGGGACTTAGGATAGTAGGAAAAAATGACCCAAAGATCACAGTGGGTCCCAGTAACCTCTGTCTGACCTGTGGCCCTCTGAAACGGGTTCTGACGAGAGGAAACCTACAGACAGTAATTCTGATCCCTAAAATTGAAAACAAATCTCCTGGCAAGGCTACAGGACCCTGGCTGATAATTGGCTGCGGACTACAACAGTTACAAAGGAGAAAGTAATATGAGAAAAAGGTAAATTCATCAACAAACACATCCCAGAAGTTGAGGAAGTAGCAGATCTGGCTACTACCTAACAAGGGGCCTAGCTGAATATTCATTTGGGGCCAAGCTCTATCCCATTAAAAAGAAAAACAGCCAGCACAACACCCACAGGTGGAGTAAGGATTCTGCTTCCAGAAAAGTACAGAGCAAGGGGTTGAGCATTAGCCAGGGAGATTGTTGTAGAAAAACCTATTGGCTGTGGCATCATCCTACCCACTCTTCCCCCTCATGGACCACAGTGCTTCAAAAGCACTGAATGGTGCCATACAGCCTTCTCGGAAGGGGAATGCCTATCTCATGGACATTGGAATGGTCAGAGTAAGTAATGGTGAACCAGAAGACTGCAGACAATCTCTGGTCTGTAAATGTAAATCCGTATTTGTAAAGCGCAAACTACTCACCCTTACGGGTCTCAAGGCACTGGGGGCTGTCGTGGAAATTAAGTGAGCTATTGCCCAGAGTCACATGGTGCTGAGCTGAGCTGCCACCAGAGCTGGGGATCGAACCGTGAGCCCTGTGCTCCGAAGTCAGCTGCCCTGGCCGCTGCACCACACCTCTCCACCCTCCCCTGTGCACCTCTGTGATGTGAGCATTAATGGTATATGCTCAAAGAGTTGTTAGATGGGTGACAGCAAATTCTTATCAGTCCAGAGTCATGTCTTTGGCAACCTGAATGATATGGGATAGCCATCTTTTCTATATACATGGGGCTAAAAAACACCTATCCAATCACATGTGTACCCTTGAAGGTAAAAGGCCACCAAATTCCCATGAATGCATGAGTTTTACCCCAGCTCCCCAAGCTTGTAGTTCGAGGTACAACTTGAAAGCAGTTGCTTTGGTGATGTAACATTGAAGCTCATTACTCACCGGAGGATGTGAATGAATAGGTCAGACACCTGGGGTTTTCTACAGGTGAGCCTTGTGCACCATATATAAAATGAAAACCACTGCTGTCAGATGGTCAGAGGATGCCGACTCTAAAGAGGCAACCACATCTCTTATCATTTTGGCTCCCATCATGTGGACAGTGGGGGTAATGGGTCAGGTAAGGAGCAGACCACTCCCATTCTACCTCAAATCCCACATTTCCCTACACTAATACTTATCCTAAACACCCAGAGAAAGAAGGAGCAACTGAACACTTACCACATTGAGGGGCCTACCATATTTTTCATTCTCGAAGTGTCTACTGGAAGAAGAAGGGAGGTGGGCCATTTTCAAAAAGGGGATGAAGCCCAACAACAGACAGGACATGTTTAGGCCAATCAACTGATGGGAATACTGGTCCTATGGTGCTCTCTAATCCTACTGGACAGTAGGAATTTTGGGTGGAGCCAGAGGTATGTAGACCATCCCTCTCCTTAGCTACATAAGAAAGTCTATGAGACGGGATTGACAGAGGAACTTCCACCTTCTAGTTTGCAGGCAAGAGGGAAATAGGAGAAAGGGAGGCTAGGTAAATATACCAGGAAACATCAGTTTGAAAAATTGGAAAGGAAGAAGAGATAGCTAGCAGACGAAGTGCTAACTTCCACCTCCAAACTTGCCGGAGTCCAGCATCTCCATTTTGCACCTATTCCCAACATGAACCACAGAATAAGATACAGGATATGACCTAGGTGCATAGAAGTGTAGATCATAAAAATTCTATACATTGAAATAATTGGAAAATTAGAACCTGAGGATAATGTTCATGGAGGACTACTACTGGACATAATGGCATGTCTGAGAATGTGTCTGGTATGTATCTCTGTATGAAAATATTCACTTTAAGAAGACTTTCATTGTAATCAACAGTTCTTCAAGTGTAACCACCACAAATGCAAAAACACATTTACTCGCAAATCACTTTTAGTGCAGAATAATTTTTACGTACAACATCGGTAGAAGTGTGAAACCATGTAGGAGCGCAAATCACATTCAGGTGCAAAATTACTTTTACTCTTGATGCGGAGTAAGCAGGATTGTGGTATCACATTTAGAAACAAAATTACATTCCCATGCAAAATTACATGACTGCAAAACTATCAGTGGTACGACATCAGCACAAGTGTGAAACACTTTTTTTGCAGCACAAATCACATTAAGCAAAAAAATCAAATTGAGATGCAAAATTACATTGAAATGCTAAATTACAGTTTGGTGAAAAATCACATTTGATGAAATATCACTCTTGGTGCAACATCAACAGGAGTGTGAAACACTTTTAGGTACATAAACACATTTCATCCTTGGCACAAAACCCGCAGGACTGTGGAAAGATGTCACATTAGGAAAGACATTTATGAATGACTATGTCATCACAGCCTGTTGATAGCAAATTGATTTGCAGTATCTGCTTTGGTGCAATATCAGCATTTGTGAACCATATGTAGTAGAATTCACATTAATTTGCAAAATCATACATAGGTGCAAAGTCACTTTTATGTGCAATATCAGCCTTGATGAAGAGTAAGCAGGATTGTGGTATCACATTTAGAAGCAAAATTACTTTTACATGCAAATTACATAAAGATGCAAAATTATCCGTGAGGCAACATCAGCTAAGTGTAGAATCAATTTTAGGAGCACAAATCACATTTAGGAGGAAAAACATATTTACATGCAAAATTTAATTTAAATGGAACATCATCAGGAAAGTGAAAACATTAATATAAACAAAAATAATTTTTATGTCCAAAAACACATTAGGAACAAAATCACACTTATTGCAAAATCACAGTTGGCTCAGCATAAGAAGGAGTGTGAGACTCGTTTAGTGCTACAAATACACTTAAGTAAACTAGTGGACATGTGAGCAGTATCACATTTAGCTGCCAGTGTGGTAGTAAGATATCAGTCTATGAGGAGAAATGTGCACATTGAGGGAAAAAGTTCACCTTCATGCAGTTAATAGCATAAGCGTGCGAAACCTTTACGAGCGCAAATTACATTTAGCTAAAAAGAATCACATACAGGTAAAAACTTCATTTAAGTACAAAATCAGCCTTTATGCAAAGTAAACAGTAGCCCCGCGCTTCCCCTTATCTCTGCACCAAATTCTGGCCAACTAATAATCATGACCTATCATCCTGCTCTACGCAAATATAAGCGACTGATTTGCATTTCACGTATTCTGTATTATGGCAGTTGTATTCAAAATGTGTCTTCGATAACTTCAACAGCATCTCCTCTCCTGGCATATCTAAACCATCTTGTCCACACTTTTGTATGTCAAACTTTGCCATATTCTCAGCTCTTTACAGATATCTCCTACGTTGCTAGTTATGGGCAATTCTCCTACATTTAATGTATCAAATTCGTGGTTAGTCAATTTTATTTTTCCCAACTTCTGTTCGCTAGAATTGGATGCCTTCCACAAAAAAATTATTTCTTTGTCCTCTCGTTCCCTTCTCGATCATTGTCTAGACAAGATATTTAAACTTCTGGATCTCTACTGCATTTCACAAACCTGCTCAACACCTCCTTCTCCGAATGGGCCTTACCTCTATGTTGGAAATAAGCTTCAGTAGTCTCCCAGTTAAAAAAAACAATCTGCTGGCCCTCTTGTTCTCTTCAACTATCACCCTATTTCTCTTCTCCCAGCTCTCTCTAAAATGCTTGAGTTATTTGCCAATGCTCAACTCTCCTCCTTTTTGGAAACGACTCAACACCTTGCCATTCACCATTCATCAAAGTTGCGCCAAAATCATAGTACTACAACCCAGACAGGCTTAGATCTACTGGACTGTTCCCATGAGGCACAGGGTCAAGACTGATTTGCATATGGCTGGGTCTGAACTGGGGTGGCGAAGTGAGCTAAAGAACGATGATGGATTCAGCCCAGATCTGTGACGGGGGTGAGTGTCTGAAAAGTTTCAGCGCTCCGTCCATCATCTCCTTGTGTTTGCTTAGAATCTACTCCAGTCATGTCTTGGAGTAAGTCAAACACCACACACAGCCACTGCCAGGAACTGCAAGGGAGTCACATATAAACTTATGATGGAAAGGAATAAAACTATCACAATAAGAGGAAATAGGAGAAAAGAAATCTAGATACAAAAAAAGTTAAACTATATTTTAAATAATTTTAATATAAATCAGCAGAAGTAGAAATTCGTTTTAATAAGCAAACACACAAACAACATTGAATAGCAGATTTATTCACTTCAGACAGAGTATAGAACATATATAGCTAAAAGCCTACATTCCAATTCAGCACACCTAAAAATGCAAGGAGGTGAGGGAATCAACAATTATGGCTCCACCACACCCATCAGCAGGTGGAACTCAGTACACTGTCAACCAGCCACAGAGCAGCCTGACCACATTCGAAAGCGAGCCATAGCCCAACCAATTTTTCACCTTGCTGCTGAATGTCTTTGTTGCTTTGCCTCTTATTTTGAGGAACAACTACTTGAGGAGGAGAGGGAGGATATACAGCTAGAGCATCACTATCTTTGGTAAGCCCAGAGAAGCAATAGTAGGATACTGCTTCTCTCCTGACGTGATCCTTGCCATGGTTGTGGGCAGGGAGTAGGAGGTCAATTGATCTATGTCAGTTGGCTGCTGGAGTTTCCGTGATATGCGGTTACTAAATAAGCTTATTATTACTTATTATTTACTGAGCCTGCCTGTGTACCTGGGGAATGTCTGCACAAAGATATTCACTCATAACTCCTCTCCTTCCCATTACACTCATTATAGTAACATTGATTGAGAGCATCTTTGGATTTTCTACAGCATTCTTACATTAGCTACATTAAAACAAGTACGTTAAATCTGCCAACAGTACTGGCATCCTTAAGTCGTGTTCCAAATGTCTTGATCATACTGGTGGTCCTCCAGTACTTCCCCGAACTAATGTGCAAGATGACTGTAGCTTTTGTTGTCTTACAAAACATTTCCATGCCACTGTTTTACATGAAGACCTGCTCGTCCAGGTTCCTCGATTGGACAACAGGACACAGGGCAGGGTCTACTGGTATGTGACAGACTAGCTCTCATATTTCTTCTGAGCTGCTAGTTTGAATGCTGCATCAGTGGGTGGATAGTTTCGAGTCAATGATGAAATATGGAGTATGTGACAGTCCACACATACCATCCTGGGACACAACTGTTGCATTAACAAGATGCCGCAACCAAGCTCACAATCCTAAATGTAATATGCAGCTGCACACATATGATTCAATTAGTCATCCATGTATTCCATCATACATCTACATATAACTTTCCCCCATACTTATAATTTCCCCTCATATAAGGGTGCCCCACAAGCAGTCTACAAAGAAAGACACCTAGCATAACTTGGATTTCACCCACATAGCTACGTCACACATTATACAGTTATGTTTTCCTAGTGTGCAATATCACTGGAAAGTGTTGTGCAGTTCCACTCAGGTGCATCCATGACCCCAGCATGCTGTACCCTTCACTCTGTCTTTTATCCCATAGTTTCTATGCCTATATAGCAGAGGTGGATTTCTCTGCTACATAGGAATACACATAGTACATAGTGGTTATGGATTTTTTCTCCAACCACAACAAATAGGAAGTGAAATTGAGGAGGAAGAAGCAAGACCCTTCCTACGTCATTCGTGGACAAGAGCAGAATCTCCCTCTATCCTGATGCTGCTGTGACC
The DNA here is from genome assembly GCA_963921515.1 of Calotriton arnoldi. Lineage (NCBI taxonomy): Eukaryota > Metazoa > Chordata > Amphibia > Caudata > Salamandridae > Calotriton > Calotriton arnoldi. The sequence goes on from CAWUFW010010205.1 coordinate 171,475, forward strand.
TTAGAAGCCACTAGACTGAGGAACACAAAGAAATGGTTCCCAACTTCCCCAGAGGTCCTCAAAAACTATCCTGTGATATATGGGGGACTGGCAGTCCTGATGAGAAAAGCAGCACATCTGGATATCTGGGCTAGCAATGGCAGGCATTGCAGTGTAATGGGTGTTCACTCTCGTCCAACCATGGAATGCTGCAAGTACTGGCAGGTACCTATGGCACTGAGCACACCTGAAGGCACTGGATGTGCTTCAAATATCCTCCCAGGCCCATATGCAATATCTCTAGCTTAGCCCACTGCACAAAAGAGTCCCAAAAACAGCCTCAGTGGACCCCCTAGCTCGGCAGGTGCTTCAGCAGAACAATGGTAAGTCACAGCATATGTAGACTGTACTGCTTCATTTGTGAATCGCAAGTGTTGTTGTGTCATAGCTCTCGTTTATTGGGACTTCGTCATTTTCACATTGTCTGTACGTCATGATGTCAACCATAAAGTGTGATTGAGAGCATGTGGTCAGTGTAAGTATCATCTGAATTTGTCAAATTTACCTTAATACACATATTAAATTCAGCTGCATCACAGTAACTTCATTATCTTAGCTCACGTGTACGTTTCAAAAGACTATTCAAGTCACCATGGTCAAATCTCCTTTTTTATGACTTTGACACTTTGGCCCGATTACGAGGTCTGCAGTTACTCAGGAGGGGCCTGTGCCGGAGGGGGAGCCCCGTGTTGTCCAAGTGTCAGACACAGAGACTAGCCAGAAACCTTTGTTCTCAACCTAGGACAGTAGCAAGGAGACAGTTGACTTTTAAACATTAGTTTGGGATTTTCCGACTTTTGTTTGGACTACTGTTTTGGACATTTGTTTTATTTCCTTTATTTTCCCCACTGTGCAGTAAGTATAGACATGTTCCCTAACCTGAGCCACGTTATTCTTTATTGCCCACCTACTGCAAGTTTACTCTCCCTCCCTGGACTAGGGTTCTCTTCTAGTTATTTTTCCCTTCAGCAATCTATGTCCCATTTCCTTTTTTCATTTCAACAAATGTTTATATAATTCTTCAGTTTTATATCTTACTTGAATTTGTTGTCACTCTGTTAGCACTCTGTAGGAATGTCTGTTAATGGATGTGTGTGTAGAGGCCTAATGGCAAATTGTACATTATCAAGACTTTAAAACATATTCCTTGGTATTACTGAAATGCACCCACCATCAATCCAAGGAACACCTCAGATTGTAAACAGGTGAAAAGGAGATGCAACTGGTGTTTATTAATTTTTTTTATCAAAATATGTTTTACATGCATATTTTTTGTGAGATGCATGAACACAAAAGTAGTGTATGAGATCTGAGGACTGGGCAGTGACTGGTAACTGAAGTTTTCATGAGGGTGGTGATTGTTGTCCACACTCCAACAAGGGAGTTTGTCTGCATCCCAGAAAAAGCAATACTGGATCCATATTGGGATGAAGATTAGTTTGTGCACAGGAAGCAGGTGGTTTGGTGGGGGTGACCATGCAGGTGGTTGCCAACCTCCAGGTGTCTGATGCTCCTAACTTGGCACTGCAGCTGTATGAGCTTCATAGAAAAGTCATGGTTGGTGACTTGCATTCTCTTGCATTGACACATAGAAATATTCCCAGGGCAACTTCACGATAGCCTAGAGACTTTAGTCTATGTTATTCAGAACCCGGTATGTATCTCTGTCAACCTTGAGAGGTCTTCCTGGTGGGTTGAGCTGTTGCACACGTTCTTCCCCTTTCATGAATTTCACCATGCACAGAAGACTGCTGTTAAAACAACAACTACTCCCAGAGAACACTATGCACTCATACATTTGTGGCCATCTAAGACTGCCGGCTGGTTGTCTTCCGCATTGAGAATTGTTAGCTCAGGGGGTTGTAGGGTGGAGATTGCTTATTAGGAGAAAGGAAGCCTCCCATGGGATTTCCACTATATGAGAAAATGTAGAGAAGACCGGAGTAGCTCCTGGTTGGAAGGTTGGAACAGGGAAGGCAACTGAAGTACCTACAGGATGAGGGGTGAGACCTAGGTAGGTGGGTCTAGTATATGACGCTTTTTATATTGTGCTTGAGGACTTGCATTTCAGAAGAATGCCACAGGAGGGAGACTGCTGGCCAACCGTGCAGTGGTCTTTGGAGTGTCATCTTGTGTAGGGCAAACATCTCCATCTTTGAGTTTGAGGCCGCAAAGATGGAATGCAGGAGGACTGGGGTTTCTCCTGGGATTGCACGCCATCCTCTGCTCATGGAAAGAATTGCATCAAAATCATACTGCTTGTCCCCAGGAAATGTAATGGAAAGTTAATACTTTGACATTAGAGAGGGTGTAGTGTCAGCAATAAGATATGTTGTTCATTAACTTTAAGATAGAGCTGATACTTCAACAAAGACATTTAAGGGTATCTAGCATATAAGCCTATATGTTCAACATAGACATATAAGGGTATTTGGCATATACAGGTGTCATTTAGTATATGCCCATGGATATGAGATAAGATAGAGTCCTACTTAGCAATGCCATGATTGATTGCTGTGTGGATGAGCCCCTTATGTCAGCTGCTCACCAAGAGCCCCCGAAGGTAACTATGGACATTTGTTCCTTTTACTCCTGAAAATAAGAGTAATGAAAACTTTAGAATTCTGACAGTGTGACTGAGGACAACTGTGCTAGGTGTCACAAGTTGTGTCAATGCATATAAATACAAATGAGTGATATAGTATATTCCTTCCACATTGACAAAATGAGAAATGGACAGACATTTGTTAAAAATGACAAAATGGTCAATAAAATGACTGACAGTTGGTAGGGGGCCTAGTTGTAGTTTGCATGATGTTTCTTGTTGCGGTGTGATGAACGGGGAAAAGTATGGACACCAGTAAATGTTGTGATACTGGAGCTGTAGAGAAAATCACATAGAGAGCACTGAAATACCACAAGAAGCATGAGGGGCATATTTACGTTCCCTGGCGCGTCCCTGCATATCAGCATGGGATGCGCCAGGGAAAATGCGTCACGCAAGTTTACCCTTGCGCCACGTCCGATGCGCCGCATTTACAATGCGGCGCATCGTGGCGCAAGGATAAGCAGATGCGTGACGCATCTGCCGGCGGAAGGTTGGCGCAGTGCTGAAGTTGTGTCGAAAGCGCTACGCAACTCCAGCACTGTTCCAACCTTCCCTATCCCTAACATGGTGCGTCAATCCTTACGCCTGCTTGAAGCAGGCGTAAGGATTTGACGCACCAGCGTCAGAAAAGTGACTGCGTGAAATCTTGTAGATTTCACTACGTCACTTTTCCGAGGCGTTCCTGCGCCGGAACGCCCCCCCCCTGCGCCGGTACGCCCACATGAAACCTGATGCAGGTTTCATGTGGCGCAGGGGTTTACTACGTGACGCATCTCCCTAGATGCGTCACGTTGTAAATATAGCGCAACGCGGCGCATGGTTTGCGTCGCCGCTGCGTCACATGCGTGACGCAATGGCGGCGCAAAAGTGGCGCAAGGGGCTTGTAAATATGCCCCGTGAGTGTATGGGAACATGTTAGCATAAAACAGCGACCAAATATCCACATTGTGGTACCCTAGGTGACAGCTACTGACTGAATGGTGTACATCAAGTGAAAATAGTCATTACAACACAGCTGTTTCCACACATGCCATTACAACTCATGCTCCATTACAACACATAACCTGTACTATGCATTTTTTACTACACATATGCTTTTACCACGCATGCCTTTACAATGAATTTCGTTGTAAAGGTATGTATGGTAAAGGCATATGCATAGTAGTAAGGGCATATCCGTCGAAAGAGCCGCGTTGTTAGGCAATCCACGTCATTAGTGGAAACGGAGAGATGCTTCCTCACAATGACGTGCACCGTCCCTCAGATGGACTGACGGCATGAGGAGAGAGGTAAGGGGGACTGGGCTTGGGGCGGGGGCTACTATTTTAGGGGTTTGGGTTAAAGAAGGGCTAGGGGATGTGGGAGGAGCGCAGGAGTAGTGTTTTAGGGTTTAGGGCAGGGGAAGGCGTGGGGTGAGGGGGTCACATAGAGATAGGGTTTTAGGATTTAGGGCAGGGGAAGGGTATTTTTTAGAAGGTTTGGGGGCCAGGGCAGGGATACATCAGAGACCGGGATTAGGGTTTAGGGTAGGGGTCAGGGAGACCTTTGCCATGCATAAGCCTTTAACATACATGCTTTTCCCCCAAAACATCCAAAGACAACAGGCAGGCACTTGGGGTAGATTCAAAAACAGACAGCCTGTAACCTTTTCTGATTCATCTGCGGATTCAGACACATCGGACCCTGGTGCAAGCCCCAGCTCGGCCCCCAATAACCTTAATTTTTTAGGACGAGGCCAACCATTCCAATCAGAGAGAGGGAGAGGGAAACCACGTTACAACTTTCCCCCAGGAGAACGCCAGACACGACGGAAATTTTATCAATGGGGTTACCAATACTAAATGACCTTGGTTTAGAGGATAATTTTTCCTCAACCAATATAGAACAGATCCCCATTTTCAACCTCTCCAGTCATCAACTTTCTTCCACTGAAGTCTCCTTACTGAGCAAAGGACTCTCATATGTCCCCACTGAAAAACCAGATTGGTTTAATATACAGACAGAGATTTTCCAATTTTTAGGAAAATAAGATTAAAATCCTTTTTTCTCCATAAGGAATCGCCGCCTAACAATGACACCACAGGACTGCGACCTAAATCGTCCTTTAATCCACCCACAGGTGCTCTGCCCCCAGAAGTAGTTTCTTTTGAGAACTTAGTACTTAAAGACCTGGATAAGTTAAAAACCAACATAACTTTATCCCCTACAATATCAGCTTAGAAGAGAAGAAGAGTCTTATCAAACTGAAAAACGTAGACCACATCATTATAAAGCCCTGTGATAAAGGTGGTGGAATCACTATTCAGGACAAAACAACGTATGATAACGAGATCATGCGCCAACTAAATAACACTACTCACTATAAATTACTGAGACACAACCCCCTTGTGGAGATAAAAAATCAGATCCAGACCATTACAAAGGCAGCTGAAGACCTAGGTTACCTCAGTCATAATGAGTTCCTCTATCTTAATAAACAAAACCCCAGGACGCCAGTGCTATATACACTGCCAAAGTTCACAAAAACCTGGAAAATCCTCCAGGTAGACCAATCCTTTCGGGATGTGGTTCCATTCTTGAACCACTAGGAAGGTATGTGGATTTCTTTATACATGACCTGGTACAAGACACCATAGCTTATGTCAAGGACACTACACATTTTATTAACTTGGTGGAACAGGAACAATTTGACCCCACATGTAATCTCCTGGTCACATTGGACATAGAGTCCCTGTATACTAATATTCCGCAGGACAGAGGAACTAGAGTTATTGAGACCCACCTTAACAACAGACCAAGACCACATAAAGTCCCAACTGAATTTGTCATCTCTCTCCTTGAGATAGCCTTGACACAAAATTACTTTATGTACAATGACAAATTCTATAAACAGTGTAAAGGTACTTCTATGGGAGCAGTTTTTGCCCCAAATTTTGCCATACTTTTTGTGGACGACATCGAGAAATCATTTGTCCTTAACCAGATCAATCCATACCATAGTAGAATTAAGAGCTGGCATCGATACATCGATGATGTTTTCATGTTATGGCAAGGTAGCACTTCTGAACTAGATGCTTTTGGGACTTGGCTGAATAACTGTCAACCTGACCTCAAGTTTACCTATAGCTCAAGCAACACCGAGATAAACTACCTAGATGTTAGTGTCAAAACAGCGGAGGGCGGGCTCTATACAACACTTTATAGGAAGCCGACAGAACGCAACACCCTTCTTCATTACAAGAGTGCCCACCCAAGAGCACTTAGGGATGGCCTCCCCTTTGGCCAACTTTTGAGGATACGCAGAAACTGCAAGCTCAAAGAGGATTACCTAAGAGAAGCAGACACACTATGTGAAAAACTTATCAGCAGAGGCTACCCCAGACGCCTTGTCAAAAGATCTCTGAAAAGGGCTTGGTTCTCCCATAGGGAATTTCTACTAGAAGCAAAGCCCAAAAGATAATGTCACGCATTGCATGCGTCACCACGTTCTGTCCAGTAAGCAACAAAATAACCAAAGTGATTAAAAAACATTGGCCCCTCATAACCTCAATCAACATTACCAATGAAGCTCCCTTGTTCTCCTTCAAACGCGGGCGCAACATTAAGGATCACTTGGTTAGAGCCCAGCAACCACTACGCAAGGATAACATTTTACTGACGAGCCTAGGTCTCCCACCAGTAGTGGGCCATTTCAAATGTGGTAATTGCGCTGCATGCCCTTTCACAAAAAACACAAAAACTTTTGAATATGGCACAGTCACACATAAGCTGAATTTCTTTTCTAACTGTAATTCGGTAAATGTAATTTACTGTATCCAATGTCCTTGTAACCTCATTTATGTTGGCCAAACGACCCAGAAGGTGAAAGCAAGAATAAGCCAACATAAAAGCAGAATACGTTGCCAAGTTATCACCGCACCGTTGGTCGAGCACTTCCTGGATAAAGGACATTCTGAACAAGACCTCCATTGGCAAGTAATTGACATTGTTCGCCCAGGCAACAGAGGCGGAGATCCTCTAGCGATCCTTAATAGACTTGAATGCAAATGGATGTTCAACTGCCGCTCCATTGAGAATGGACTAAATACGCTCGATGAATGGAACATGATTTTGTAATACCATGCTAGCTGCAATAAGTCCCAAAATGTATATAAGATGCCTGTAATTATCATGTACATAATCTTTTTCAACTGTCCTACCCATCTTTCCTAAATTCTCCAGTAGGTCCTTTTCTGGGCCCTTGGATGGGTTCCTGCCCTTTCTGTAATTAGCGGCAACCCCACTTGTGAAGTCACCAGCTTGCTGGTTACATTTGTTATGCATTTCCCAGCCCCTTTCGTTTTTAATTTTCTTATGCTGCACTCCCCTGTGCTCTAATAATTCTATCACTCACCTAATATGGCCGCCACCTTGAGCCAGCTTATGCTTAGGATACACGCTAATTTTTATCAGTGACTCTCTGCGCATGCGCGCTAGTCCATACGCGCCGTTTTATTCTGACTCAATTCCGGTGCCGGCAGCACTCGGATTCACTCCGCGACGGATGTGAAACCCTAGATCTCCGGACTCATCCCGGTTCAAGTAAGTACCCTGTTCCCTTGGCTCCTGAGTACATAGCACTGATCCCCTTGCCATGCCTTGAACTACACCCTTCTCATTGCAGAATAACCCTTGGGTGCCGTCGATTCCTTTCCTCATTACCCGGCTGATTTACATCATCCTTGTAAGTATTCCCCAGCCCAGCACTGTCCCTTGAGCTCCCCTTGCCCGGGTACACACTCACAAAACCCCCTTTTTCCTTTTAGGATCCTTGATCCGATCCTCCATCCACCCGCCTTGGGACTTCAGCTTCGCGGGTTCCAATCGCGTGTTGACCTTATCCTTTCGCTTAATTGACTAGGTCTGTACTTCCTTATTGCGCTTAATTGTCCTGCATGCCGCAGATTAAGACACTCTCCTTCGTCGTGTACCGAGTTACCTTGCTTAATTTCGGACACTGCGCAGACGTAACCTTAGTCCTGGTGGCACATCTTTATCCCCTAATTAAGTATGCACTTATTAAATTGTTCCCTTCTTGCTTCTTTACCTGCCCTTTTGCGCCACCTTTACTAAGCAGTTTTCAGGCAAATGTTAATTCTATTATTGTTGCCTTTGACTAATTGATCGTCCAGTAAGATTATAGTTTAAAGCTCGCATTAATTGTGCTTCTGTTTTTAACACCTGTACCGGGACACTTGGTCACTTCGTTATTTCTCTCTTTTATAGATTCTAATTGCTCACACACCAGTCCTGATGATGATCTTTTAATCAATAAGATCGAAACGCCGTCGACCTTACAACCAAAAACTCCTTCATTGTAATTGAATAGTTTGGAGTTTTTAGCTTGTTGTCAATGCGATGTAATGTTTTAAATGTCACTAAGCACTTTCACTTCACGCACTTGCACTTTTTGTGTGAGCACCAGAACTATTAAACGTTGAATATTGAATGATACTCCATTTATGGTGTTAATAAATGTGATGTCATTCTGCACCCTGTGTCCTGGCATATATTGCTTAATGAGTCCTGTTTGGACTACTATTGAAAGTAATTGTTTAGATTAACTCTGCATTCATTTACAGTAGCCCAGGCTACACGAGGACCCTTGAAGCCTCCCTGAGACCACTGTTCTCCTTAACCATCAAGTGAAAATAGTCATTACAACACAGCTGTTTCCACACATGCCATTACAACTCATGCTCCATTACAACACATAACCTGTACTATGCATTTTTTACTACACATATGCTTTTACCACGCATGCCTTTACAATGAATTTCGTTGTAAAGGTATGTATGGTAAAGGCATATGCATAGTAGTAAGGGCATATCCGTCGAAAGAGCCGCGTTGTTAGGCAATCCACGTCATTAGTGGAAACGGAGAGATGCTTCCTCACAATGACGTGCACCGTCCCTCAGATGGACTGACGGCATGAGGAGAGAGGTAAGGGGGACTGGGCTTGGGGCGGGGGCTACTATTTTAGGGGTTTGGGTTAAAGAAGGGCTAGCGGATGTGGGAGGAGCGCAGGAGTAGTGTTTTAGGGTTTAGGGCAGGGGAAGGCGTGGGGTGAGGGGGTCACATAGAGATAGGGTTTTAGGATTTAGGGCAGGGGAAGGGTATTTTTTAGAAGGTTTGGGGGCCAGGGCAGGGGTACATCAGAGACCGGGATTAGGGTTTAGGGTAGGGGTCAGGGAGACCTTTGCCATGCATAAGCCTTTAACATACATGCTTTTCAAACAAAATTTGTTATAAAGACATGCGTGTTAAAGGCATGTTCATTGGTTTGCTTTGTAATGGCATTCATGTTGTAGCGCATGCGTGGTAAAGACATGGGTTACAACGGAAGCGATGTAAAGTTATACATCCATCAATTAGAGGCAGAAATTCATGTGACGTGAAATAGTGTTAAGGAGTGTGACGAAGGACATATCACTCGAGGATTAGCTGCAATATGGACAAAGCTGGATTGAGTGGTTGACAGACAAACATATGCTTGCCAATGAAGATATCAAAATTAAAAATGTGTTTGTGAATGGAAGACACAGACAATAGAGCTGCATCTTTACCAATTACAGTAGATGATGGGACATGCTGACCATGGGACCCTTATTGTATTAAGGAATCACTTTTTCACTGTCTTCACACTGATGCAGAAGTAAAGATGCATAGACTAATATTAATTGACATCATTTCTGACTTACCCGACTGTGCCATCCATTTGGTGTCTGAAGCAGTCTACATGGTGGATCAGATGTTGCAGGGGCAGTGGAGATGGTGGCAGGTGGTTGAGAGGCTGGCAAGACAGCACCTGCTATAGATACAATTATATTATGTGGATGAGTATATTTGAGGTCTCCTCACTTACAATAGAAGTATGTGACAAGTATGTTGTCTCAGCATACGCATACAAGATACATTTAAGCAGTATTAAGCTATGACCATCAAAGATATACACTTTTAAAGAGTGTGGTTGTGACACTGATAGCCCTGATATATTTACATGAGAAACTCGGCAAACAGTAGAAAGATAAAGAACTCATCAACACATGGGGCCGAGGTACGACAATGTACTACACCTCCCATCAGCCTTAGCTATTCTGTGGCACCGACATGGAGCATTGACTCTTTTGACTACACTTCCCACTAGGCAACGCTTGTCCCGGGCGCCCGCGCGAAGCTGTGACATCCGGTGCATACACCGACGGGTACTTAGAGTCTCGCGCCGCTGCCCCCGATACACGGCGGCGGGCGGGGCGAGAGGTACAGGTACTCCGCGGTGACTGTACTTTGAGAAAGTAAGTTGAACGTGTGAGTTGTGAGCGGGGATGTGTGATGCACAAGGGGATGGTAGGAGGAACCTCCTGACACCGGTAATTGTACGTAGACTGCATGGCACAAGGGCTACGTTTGCGGGCTCCGACCGCAGAGAAAGGTGCGAGTATGTTTTGATGCACTTTTTTATAAAAAAGTAATGATTCTGCCATTACAAACATCGCAGAATTGTGAGCGGTGCATGTCAAGAGTTTAAGGGCACTATACACATAGGATTAGATGGGAAGAGGACCGGCACTCGCGTTCTCTGATTTAGACAGCCAAGAGAGTGAATGAGCTTTGTAACATGGCTGTTTAACTCAATAATCACCGGAGAAATGAACAGACAAACAAGGAATGACAAGGGACTTAAAAAGGATATATGTTTGGTCGAGATACATCGTTATCTGATCCAAGGTAATAGATATCACTTCTGTGTCACACAGCATGTAATGTATTCCATTGTTTTCCACACTGTGTGACTAAAAGACAGCACCAAAACCCCTGACCTGCATGGTGCAAATTAGCGATATCCAGTAGGTAAGCATTGGAGCAAACACGAGACTCCACCAGCATGAATGCGATCACACCAGAGATATAATGATACCTGGTTGTTTTCCACGATATAGAATACAACGGCTTTGTATATAAATAAGTAGAGGTCTTGGATTAGACACTTATGATCATAGTTCACGAGGAACTGGTTTAATGTCAGATAAACATCCTAGTTTTGATATGAAAAAGTGTACAGAGATCACCATTTAAGAGATATGGTATTGAGGGATTGTCACACATGTTATCACGGAATAGAGGATAACTGTAATTTTAAGAACACTACAATTGAATACATTAGATGGAGAAATTCACGGTGGAAGTAACCTGTCCATATTAAAGCCAGGTGATTTGTCCCACTATATATAAATCTTGTTTTTCTTTTACCCTTTCTTGCAGAAAAACTCCTGGAATACAGAAAATACAGGTGAGCGCACTAGGCCTCATTTTTTGCATGTAAAAGAGCTGATTTTAGAGCAGGGACATCTAGGAGTAGATTTTCTAGCCCTGAAGAAGGCCCCAGACCCGAGAGGGCTCACGTTGCGGGCCGAAACATGTTGGCATTTTGAAGAGGGTAAAACTGAATTAATAGTGTTCAGAGTAAACCCCTTTTGGTTCACGTTTTTATTTAGTACCCCAGGTACCCTATGAATAAACGTTTTGTTTGGGTATACCTGTAGGTATTTTTAACATCACTCATCTTGTTCCCTGCATGGCCAGTTGACATTTTATATAAGAACTCCCATAATATCTTTGGTTGAGTCCCCCCAGGTAGTACCATCTTACCTGGGTGTGGAAAGACGCCTATGTTGAAGCATGTCACAATAAGTGAGTGAGGCGTCTTCTCCAATATCTTTGGATATCCCATCATCCGAAGATACTTTGAGGCTAAACAAATTACCCCTTGCACCTCTCTTTTTCTGTCCTCCTCGTTTGTTGTTTTTTGATTGCCTGGACATCCATAACGGATATACAGACATCAGAAGTTGCTTTTTTGTGATGCAATTGTACCCGGGAGATTGCAACTGATCTGCTTCTCTCACTCTCTTTTGTGAATAAGACACTGATAGCAGTACCTGGCTGGGTGCTAGGGATGTGCAGAAATGGTGTGCTGACCCTGCCACGGAAGACCCTGTTGCTGCTCTAGCTGTCACAAATAATGCATCAGACATGGAGACTGTAAAAAGGAAAGGTAGAGGGTGTCTGTATGGTGGGTTATTAGTTGAGGTAATAATAATCACAATCCTTGTCAGGGTGAACCACAATAGTCACTATGTAAACCTGTGTTTAACCCTCTGGCTGCTTTACACAAAAGCAGTCACACTTAACTTAGAGGCAATGTGTAAAGTATTTATGCAGACCTCAAACGGAAATAAAGTGATACCACAGTACAAGAACATTCCTAAACTAATTTGAAAAACAGAAGCATTTTCAATTAATAAAATAACAACAAAAAGTCAATTAAGTAGAAATGGAGTTATGAACTTTTAAAGTTTTAAGTAAAAATAATGTCTAGAAGAACAAAGTACAAATTGCGGTTATTTGGTTGTGCTGGACTGGAGCAAAGTCAAAAATTCAGTCGGACTGCGATGTTACAGGGCACTGGTTCATCCTGGCATGTATCTTCAGAGTCAGGAAGGGGTTGGGTACAACCTTCTGCCTATCATTTGAAGCTCAGGATGGGCTGAGTACAAACCCTTGTCCCCACACCCATGGCCGTTTTGTCACCTTTTGTTCCCTGTCTGGAAGGAATACACATCACACCACATGGGAGCCGCTAACAGTCATGTGACCCTGGACACTATAAAAAAGGCACATTTGGTTAAAACAGAAAGATGCCAGCATTCTAAAAGTGTTATATAGCAATGGGGTAACCCGATAAGCCACTGGACTCGGGCACAATGTGATACATAAGTTAGTGTCACAGTGGAGAACAGTCTAAACATATACAATTACAGAAAAAGATCCTTGATTAATTAATCAACATTAAACATCACCAGGAAATTGTACCAACAATGGTTGTGATTTTATTTCATCACAAAGCAGGAGTTAATCAACTTATAAAACACAATATATGTCACATTTGGACAATTTTAGAGAAAATAGGTGCATCCAGGATGGGGTGGTAAGTGCATGGGAGGGATTTGTGATAGTGATGTGAGGAGGGAAGGTAGTGCGTATATATACATCAGCAATCAATATTTACAACCTATCCAGCCAGAACGACTGGCCTGCACATATATGACAAATCATAACTGTTAGACCTGGCATCATTGGCGCGGGTCTCCCTTCCTCTTTTCGCTTCTTACCTTTTATGTTGGCTGGATTTAGATGCTCTGGGCGCTGTGCCACTGCCAATCAGTGACACAGTGCGAATGCTCCCTGTGTAAAGATAACTGTATGAATTGGGATAACCATAATTGGCTCGTTTGGTTTACCTGTCAGCCCCTAGTATCAGTGCACTGTGTGTGCCCAGGGCTGGTAGACCAAATACTGCTGGTGGGCCTGCAGCACTGATTTGCGCTACCCACCGAAGCAGCTTTTAAAGTATGTCTGTGTAGCATGTTCTAATAGCGAGATACCCTCCATTTCACTGTTTACTATTGTGAGGCTATCCGTTCTCATAGGCCAGAATGGGCAGGCTGAGTATTACATGCCCTAATCCTACCTGCCCCCAGGAACCTGATAGGAACGTCGAATTTGATATGTTTAAGCTCAGGACTTTGAGATACATCTTTTAGTAAGGTTTATTTGCATAGCCCGTGTTCGAAAATGCATCTGCTAGAAACAAGGTATTTTTTGGCCTAAGCTTTCCTGTAGGCTTTGCTAGCGTGTGTATTGGCCATCTGGTTTTGGAGCAGCAGGGCCAGCTGGGTCAGACCTGGCTGGAGAGGGAGATCGGCATTTAGAGTATGGAGAGGGGTGACTCTTTGATCTGAGCAGGGCCGTGCCTGGCAAGGTGAATGATGGCTCCACCTCCCGCTGGGCGTCTGATAGCAGACCCCCAGATTCTCAAAGGGCAGGATGTCGCCTCGTAAACCAAGTGCTCCCCGACCCCCACCGAACTGGTTCTGGCTGGATGCAGTGATTTGTGACAGCAGAGAACAAAGACTTTTTAGGTATAAAACGCTGCGCTGAAACCTTTTTCAAGTGTGTTCCTTCTGGATGTCAAGACGAAACTCTGTCCGAGTGAACAGAGGAAAGGACTTTGAAACTTTCACTAAGCTTGCTGAAGAAACTACTCGAGGGCCTGAATTGAGAGCGCCTCCTGCTGAAGTCTCAGGGACATTAGACTTCACCCCGTCAGCCGTCTGAATTCCTGTGCTAGGGATTCTACTTGCAGGTGAGGTCTCCGTCGAGTAATCCGGAACCTCTAGTTCTACTGTGAGGAACGCGGACTGGTAACCCTTGTTAACTCTGTGTGTGGGCCGCCGCAGCTAAGAGAGAGCTGCTGCCGCTGAGTGCCCGCCTTAATTTGAATCTTCAGAATTATCGTTGAATCTGTGTGGGCCGCCGCAGCTAAGAGACAGCTGCCGCCGCTGAGTGCCCACCTTAATTTGAATCTTCAGAATTATCGCTGAATCTGTGTGGGCCACCGCAACTAAGAGAGAGCTGCCGCTGCTGAGTGCCAGCCTTAATTTGAATCTTCAGAACTGTCGCTGAATCTGTGTGGGCCGCCGCAGCTAAGAGAGAGCTGCCGCCGCTGAGTGCCCGCCTTAATTTGAATCTTCAGAACTGTCACTGAATCTGTGTAGGCCGCCGCAGCTAAGAGAGAGCTGCCGCCGCTGAGTGCCCGCCCTAATTTGAATCTTCAGAACCTTCGCTGAAGCTGTGTGGGCCGCCGCAGCTAAGAGAGAGCTGCAGCCGCTGAGCGCCCGCCTTAATTTGAACCTTCGGAACCTTCGCTGAATCCGTGGGGGCCGCCGCAGCTAAGAGAGAGCTGCTGCCGCTGAGTGCATGCACCTTCGCTAACTCCGCATCATTGTGATTTGTCCTGTGGGCAGCCGCAGCTAAGAGAGAGCTGCTGCCGCTGAGTGCCCGCATCTTTGTCAACTCTGCCTCATCGTGATTTGTCCTGTGGGCTGCCGCAGCTAAGAGAGAGCTGCTGCCACTGAGTGATCGCACCTTTGCCCACTCTGCATCATTGTGATTTGTCCTGTGGGCTGCCGCAGCTAAGAGAGAGCTGCTGCCGCTGAGTGCTCGCACCTTTGCCAACATTTGCATCATTGTGATTTGTCCTGTGGGCCGCCGCAGCTAAAAGAGAGCTGCTGCCGCTGAGTGCTCGCACCTTTGCCAACTTTGCATCATTGTGATTTGTCCTGTGGGCCGCCGCAGCTAAGAGAGAGCTGCTGCCGCTGAGTGCTCGCACCTTTGCCAACTTTGCATCACTGTGATTTGTCCTGTGGGCCGCCGCAGCTAAGAGAGAGCTGCTGCCGCTGAGTGCCCGCACCTTTGCTAACTTTGCATCATCGTGAGTCGTCCTGTGGGCTGCAGCAGCTAGGAGAGAGCCGCTGCCGCTGTGGGCCCACCACGGAGCTGCACGACGAGAGTCATCGCCACCACCAGCCGGGGCCGCCGCAGCCGCGTGCTGCTGCCGCTGAGGGCCCGCTTGTCCCCGAGTGCCCGAATCATTATGAGTGCACGTTGTGGACCACTGCAGTCGAGAACTGTGGTCGCTGGGAGTCCGCCTGTCACCGTCTCCACTTCTTCGAGAAGCTACGTGCTGTGTCCCCGTCCAACGGCAGGTATCTGGTGCGCAACGGGTCGCGTAGACCCAGGCCTTGAACTCAGTCAGTGCCACATTCTGGTGAATACGTTATTGCCTTTTTAAGTCCCTACTGATTTACGTGCATTGTGACTGGTTGAAACGCTTTTGAGAGTCCCGTGCTAAACCTTAGATAAAGATACTATTTTTCTATACCTACTTGAGTTGTGTCCTTTTGTGGTGCCGTTACTGCCTTATTGTGCATGGTCATAAATGCTTCACACACTGCCTCTGAGATAGGCCTAACTGCTCGTGCTACGTTACCACAGGGTTGAGCAAGGGTTATCAAAGGGGCCCACTTGCCCTGACTTAGGAAGAAGGGTCCCTATTTGGACATTGGCGCCAGCCATGGCCAACTAGAGACCCCCATTTCTAACATTGGCGGTCAGCGGTGAGGATCAGGACTTGCATTTATGATCCACGTACAATAACTGGTAGACACCACTAGTGAGTACAGACCAAAGCGCAGACACGCGCAGACATTTTTTCCCCATTGTTTGTTGGTTGGTTGTTCTAGTATTGAATTGTTGATCGCAGCCAAGAGTACTGCTAATATGGGAAGGCCAACATCCAATGCTTCGGAGGATCTCGCCTTTGAGGAGGAAAGATTAGATACCTATACTGCCAAACAGCTGAAGTCATTTTGTAGGCAATTCGCAGTCCCCGTGATAGGTCTCTCTAGGAAGGAGGAGTACCACAAGGCGCTGAAGGCCTGGTGGGAAGAGAGAGTCCGCTGGGGATGGGGAAGAGAATGCTGGAGGGCAGCAGGATGACGCAGTAGAGGGGGGGAGATAGAACACCCTCCAATCCAGGTACTAGTGTATCCCAAAGGAGCCTGACCCCAGAAGAGCTGGAGGACAGGGAGAGAGATAGGAGGCATAGTTTGGAGATGGCTAAATTGGGAGGTCAGAAGGACCTTGAGAGTAAGAAGTTAGACATTGAGAAGAATCGATTGTCAATTGAACTTGAGAAAATGAGAATGGAACATGAAAGAATGTTGAGGGAGATAGAGATCAGGGCGAGGAGTGTCCCGGTCTCCCCCTCTGGTGGCAGCATACCTTTAGTAACTCCTGAGAGTAGAGTTTATATTCCTAAGGATGTCATTAAGGATTTTCACAAGAGTGAGGATATTGGGCAATGGTTTGCCGCATATGAGATAGCAATGGTGTCCCACCGGGTCCCCGAGCGGGATTGGGGAGCGGGATTGTGGGGGCGCTTTGTGAGTGATGGTAGGGATACCCTGTTGGACCTGCCTGAGGAGAGCAGCTTTGATGACCCGTTATGGTTTGACCCCAGAAATGTACAGGCAGAGGTTTAGGACCTGTAAGAAGTTAGAGGGTACCCCGTTGGTTGAATATGTGTCTTTTTTCTGCAGAGCAATGGATCGCTGGGTAAAGGGTAGCAAAGTGGAAACTTTCGAGCAATTGTATGATTTGTTTGCGTGGGAGCATTTTTCTAGTAACTATTTTCCAGAGCTACGCCAGCACCTGATTGATAGCAAGCTGACTAACCCTAGGAAGCTTGCTGAGGAGGCGAACCGCTGGGTGAACACCCGGGTCCGCAAAGGTTTTGTGGGAGACTTCGCCAGAGGTGGGCAGGGTCCCCAGCAGAGAAGTGGGGGGACAAGGGTAAGCCGAGGAGTTCCAGAGAGGGCCCCAAAGTAATTCCCAAGGGAACCAAGCAGTGGTGTCCCAGCCTCCCCCTGAGAAGAAGCCAGTGTCCCCGACAGGTAGGCCTGTTCAGAGGCGGCCACTCACTTGTTTCAAGTGTGGTCAAGTGGGCCACCGGTATTATGATCCCCAGTGTCCCCAGAGGGACCCCAATGCATCCTCTCGTGCACCACCCCGTGCACCATCCCGCCAGATTGCCAGTGTAGCCCTGGGGGGGAGGAGGTAGAGGTTCAAGGTGGGTGGGATACCATAGAGTTAACCCTTGTCTCGCTAGGAGACTTTGAGAAGGTCCCTAACCCCACACTGCCGAATAACACTCAGAAGTACCGGCAGTGGGTGACCATCTATGGCCATAGGGTGGAGGCTCTCAGGGACACCGGAGCTAGTGTGACTGCTGTCAGCTCCCGGTTGGTGTCCAAAGAGCAGGTTGTCCCCCATGCATTCTGACCTGTAGTGTCAGCAGACAACTCAGAGAGCCACTTCGAGTGGAGGGGGGGGGTCTCAGGAACTCTTCAAGTGGCTGTGAGGCCCGCCATGCCTGTAGACTGTCTGTTGGGCAATGATCTAGAGAACTCCCCGTGGGCTACGGTGGAGAGAAAGTCTCATTTGGAAATGTTGGGTTTGCCGGAGTGGGCGTGTGTGACCACTCGGTCCATGACAGCTCAGAAGGATGTTCAGGAGGGTCTGGAGCCTGAAAGTATGGCCCAGGCCCCTGCCTTGAAGAGAAGAGGTAGGGGGGCACGGGAAACCGGCCCCCGCGGTTCCCACGGTACCAGAGGGAGCAGACCTTGAGGGGGATGCCCTGGAACCTACAGGGGAACAAGTGGCCGAACTGGGGGACCTACCGGAGCTGACCCATTGGCAGCAGGAAGGGGGGCCCTCCAGGGAGGAATTTTGCGAGCAACAGAGAACCTGCCCTTCTCTTGAGGGGGTGCGGCGACAGGCCGCCGCCCAGGCAGTAGGTGACCAGACAGGGTCACATTGGATCTATTGGGAGAACAACCTCCTTTACAGCGAGCCTAAGGTTGCTGAGCCTGGGTCAGCCCGTGTGCTGGTGGTACCCCAGTGCTTCAGGACCTTCCTACTGGGGTTGGCTCATGATGTGCCACTGGCCGGACATCTGGGGCAGACCAAGACCTTTGAGAGGCTGGTCACCCACTTCTATTGGCCCCAGATGCGCAGGAGCTCAGATGCTCACTTCAGGACATGTGAGACTTGCCAGGCAAGTGGGAAGAGTGGGGGGAAGATTAAGGCCCCACTACAGCCCTTTCCCGTTGTGAGCACTCCATTCAAGAGAGTGGGCATTGATATTGTGGGGCCTCTGGATGCCAAGACAGCCATGGGCAACAGGTTCATCCTGGTCTTGGTGGACCATGCCACCCGGTACCCTGAGGCCATCCCGCTCAGGACAGTGACGGCCCCCGTGGTGGGACAGGCACTGATGGGGATTTTCTCCCGTGTGGGATTCCCCAGAGAGGTGGTGTCCGATAGGGGAACTAACTTCATCTCCAAGTACATGAAGTCTCTGTGGGAGGAGTGTGGGGTAACATATAAGTTCACTACTACTTACCACCCCCAGGATAATGGGCTGGTTGAGAGATTCAACCGGACCCTCAAGGGCATGATTATGGGCCTAGGTGAGCCCATGAGGCATAAGTGGGACGTCCTCTTGCCATGCCTGTTGTTTGCTTACTGTGAGGTGCCACAGAAGTCCTTAGGGTTCAGTCCCTTTGAGCTGCTCTATGGTCACCCGGTAAGAGGGCCTCTGGGTCTGGTCAAGGAAGGCTGGGAGCAATCCCCCAGGAAACCTCCCCAGGATGTGTTTAGTTACATGCTGGCCTTCAGGAACCAGACTCGGCGCCTCAGGAAACTTGCCTAGGCAAACCTGGAAGCCAGCCAGGAAGAGATGAAACGCTGGCACGATCAGAATTCCACTCTGATCGAGTTTCAGCCTGGACAGAAGGTTTGGGTCATGGCCCCGGTGGAGCCCTGTGCGCTCCAGGATTGGTGGACCGGCCCCTTTGAGGTGGTGGAGCGCAAGAGTCCTGTTACCTACATAGTGGACTTGCAGTCTCCCAGGAACCCCTTGCGGGTCCTGCATGTTAACCGCCTGAAGCCCCACTTTGAGAGGTCTGAAGTGGGCATGCTTCTGGCCACAGATGCTGGGATGGAGGAGGAGAGCGAGCCCCTTCCTGACCTCCTGTGTGCAGGGGAGCGAGATGGGTCAGTGGAGGGTGTGGTCCTCTCCACCACACTGACCCCTGAGCAGCAGGGTGATTGTCGCCAACTGTTGGGGCAATTCAGTGATCTGTTCTCCCTGGTACCTATTATCACTGATTGGTGTGTCCATGACGTGGACACCGGGGACAGTCCTTCCATTAAGCACAAGGCTTACTGAGTGACTGACCGGGTAAGGGTCTACATTAAGGATGAGGTTACCAAAATGTTTGCCCTTGGGGTGATTGAGTCCTCTAGCAGCCCTTGGTCCAGCCCAGTGGTCCTGGTACCAAAAGCTGCAGCGCCTGGTACCACCCCAGAACTTTGGTTCTGCGTGGACTATCGGGGCCTCAATTCAGTCACGAAGACTAACGCGCACCCCATCCCCAGAGCTGATGAGCTCATAGATCGGTTAGGGGCTGCAAAATACCTCAGCACATTTGATTTGACGTCTGGGTATTGGCAGATCGCCTTGACCAAGGGAGCAAAGGAGAGGTCAGCCTTCTCCACACCCGATGGGCACTACCAGTTCCGGGTGATGCCCTTTGGAATGAAGAATGCCCCTGCCACCTTTCAGAGGCTGGTCAACAGGGTGTTGGTTGGGCTGGAAGACTTCAGTGCCGCCTACCTGGATGACATGGCGGTGTTTAGCTCCTCTTGGAAGGACCACCTGCGCCACCTCTGGGAGGTATTGATGGCACTCCGGAAGGCAGGCCTCACAATCAAAGCCAGTAAGTGCCAGATTGGGCAGGGTTCTGTAGTGTATTTGGGGCACCAGGTGGGGAGCGGCCAGGTGGCGCCCCTTCAGCCCAAAATTGAAACTATCCTGGCGTGGGAACCCCCAAGACTCAGACGCAGGTGAGAGCCTTCTTAGGACTCACGGGGTACTACAGGAGGTTTGTCAAGGGATATGGCAACATTGTTGCACACTTGACTGAGCTGACTTCTAAGAAGCAGCCAAAGAAGGTAAACTGGACTGACACCTGCCAGAATGCTTTTGACGCCCTGAAGACTGCCATGTGCACCGCACCCATGCTTCAGGTGCCCGACTTTTCAAAGGAATTTGTTGTCCAGACAGACGCCTCAGAGCATGATATAGGGGCTGTTCTGTCACAGATCAATGAGGAGGGACTAGATCAACCGGTAGCCTTCCTAAGCAGGAGGTTACTTCCCCGGGAACAGAGGTGGAGTGCAATTGAGCGTGAGGCATTTGCTGTGGTCTGGGTGCTGAAGAAGCTGAGACCATATCTGTTTGGGACTCACTTCCGGGTTCAGACCGACCACAGGCCCCTTAGATGGTTGATGCATATGAGGGGTGAGAATCCCAAGTTGTTGAGGTGGTCCATTTCCCTACAGGGTATGGATTTCACGGTGGAACACCGCCCTGGTACAGAACACGCCAATGCTGACGGTCTGTCCAGGTTTTTCCGCCTTAGTGATGAGAACTCCCAAGGGAATGGTTAGTTCTCCCCACATTTCAGCTGGAGGGGACTCGTGTTAGACCTGGCATCATTGGCGCGGGTCTCCCTTCCTCTTTTCGCTTCTTACCTTTTATGTTGGCTGGATTTAGATGCTCTGGGCGCTGTGCTACTGCTAATCAGTGACCCAGCGCGAATGCTCCCTGGGTAAAGATAACTGTATGATTTGGGATAACCATAATTGGCTCGTTTGGTTTACCTGTCAGCCCCTAGTATCAGTGCACTGTGTGTGCCGAGGGCTGGTAGACCAAATACTGCTGGTGGGCCTGCAGCGCTGATTTGCGCTACCCACCGAAGCAGCATTTAAAGTATGTCTGTGTAGCATGTTCTAATAGCGAGTTACCCTCCATTTCACTGTTTACTATTGTGAGGCTATCCGTTCTCATAGGCCAGAATGGGCAGGCTGAGTATTACATGCCCTAATCCTACCTGCCCCCAGGAACCTGATAGGAATGTCGAATTTGATATGTTTAAGCTCAGGACTTTGAGATACATCTTTTAGTAAGGATTATTTGCGTAGCCCATGTTCGAAAATGCCTCTGCTAGAAACGAGGTATTTTCTGGCCTAAGCTTTCCTGTAGGCTTTGCTAGCGTGTGTATTGGCCGTCTGGTTTTGGAGCAGCAGGGCCAGCTGGGTCAGACCTGGCTGGAGAGGGAGATCGGCATTTAGAGTATGGAGAGGGATGACTCTTTGATCTGAGCAGGGCCGTGCCTGGCAAGGTGAATGATGGCTCCACCTCCCACTGGGCGTCTGATAGCAGACCCCCAGATTCTCAAAGGGCAGGATGTCGCCTCGTAAACCAAGTGCTCCCCGACCCCTACCGAACTGGTTCTGGCTGGATGCAGTGATTTGTGACTGCAGAGAACAAAGACTTTTTAGGTATAAAATGCTGCGCTGAAACCTTTTTCAAGTGTAATAAAGCAGCCCCTTTTACTTTCGCTATATATTTAAACATGCATTGACAATAAAATTATATATTTTTTGTTTTCTTAAAACTGCTTCCACCAAGATGGTGGACATCATGAACACAGAAAGTCAAATTTAATTATCAAAAATTCACCTGCCACTCAAATTAATGGTTCAGTCATGCTTTAAAACTACAAAGAAAAGTAATCTAAAGCATATTTTATTTTTAAAATGTAGTTTTGCCTCATAAGTCGGCGGTCCACCATTTTGTGTACAGTGGTTCACTGCTCCTTGTAGTGACCAGACGTGCTTCCTAGTACAGGAGTTTCAGTCAGGATGATCACCTAACTGCCACCTTCCTTCACAATTAAGTACTGATACAATAAATTAGCAGTATAACATGAGAACAGTTTCTTAAAATTAACTTTTTAAATCTAATCTCTATATAATTAACAGAATGGTTTCAAATACAAAAAGGAAAGTATAGAAAATCAGATCTGCACAGTAGTACATTGGGGAAACACCCAATCAATAGCCATTGCAGTAAGTATTCTTCATATTTTTTTAAATGTTAATTCATGTTCAAACAGTAATAATCCTCACGTAAAATATTTAGCATATGTCTGTAGTTAATAGGTATAATAATAGGTATAATTTTATATTTGATTCTTAGTTCTGTAAAATTTCAATTAGATTGCCAGTGGGAGTGGGGCAGGTTTATTATTCAACCCCAAGTCAGGGCAGACCTCAGGGAATGTGCTGGACAGTGAATGGGTGACATATTTTCTATTCGTCCTCCAGTGAGGGCAGACCTCAGCGTAGGTGCTGGGCATTGGGAGGGGGCCAGATTTACTATTCTAACTCCATTCAAGGCAGACCTCAGGCAAGGTGCTGGGCAGTGGGAAGGGACCAGAATAACTATTCTACATCGAGTCAGGGCAGAACTCAGGGAAGGTGCTGGGCAGTGGGAAGGGGCCAGAATTACTATTCTACATCTAGTCAGGGCAGACATCAGGGAATGTGCTGGACAGTGGGAGCGGGCAGATTTACTATTCTAACTCCAGTCACGGTAGACCTCGGGGAAGGTGCTGGATAGTGGGAGGGGACAACATCTACTATTCTGCCTCCAGTGAGGGCAAACGTTGTGGAAGGTGCTGGACATTCTTTACATTGGAAATAAGTAATTCCATGTTTTAAAAAAGAGAATGCATTGCAATAAACAATAATATTCAACATTAACTGACAAGTCAAATATTGGTCAAGAACAATAAACATGTAAACATTTCTCATAATTCTTTCAACTTTACACAGTGGTTGCATTTCTCAAAAACAATGACCAATCTTTCAGTCAGAATCAGATCTGTAAGGCGATGATTTCTGTCCATCAAATCTGTCCGGAATTTTCACTTTTTGATCACCTGTTTTTTCACCTTTTTATTGTAGGTGAGCCTCATACAGCCTAAATACAAGGTAAATAGGCTGCACATTATTACCACCAGTATCTGCCTTTTAAATTAATGTCACTTTGATGCAGGAGGGGTAAGGGACACTTGGCTGGTTACACATGAACATCAGGGCCGGACTGGGAAGCGAAACCGGCCCTGGCAAACAGCTCGGCCGGCCCCCCTAGGGGTGAGAAGGGGGGTGCGGTCGAGCTGTTTGATACAGCCGATTTCGGCCGTTTTTGTTACAGGGAGCCGATATTGCTGGCCGCCGGTAACAAAAACGGCCCCCGAGGGCCTAAAACCGGCCCCCTCCCTTGCGGCCTACTGGGGAAACGCCCGTTGCCCGCAACGGCCAGTCCGGCCCTGATGAACATGTGTGCATATGCATGTGCACAAATGTGAGGGCTGCACATGTGTCTCCTATTGTGCACAGTCCAGTCCAGTAACTGTGGACCGGTAGCCTGATGCAGAGGGCACTCTGCAGGATTGGATATTAACCTAGGATAGTCCTCATGATGTTAGTGTACACTCATAGGGAAAGCCAGTGTGGTTTACTATCTTGTCTGCAGTGACCCTGAATTGTACACATAAAGGGAAGATTGATTTAGAGTGCAGTTCTGCTTTCCTTTGACCTACAGAGTCCAGCCGCGGCCCATGCAGGTAAGAGCGTTGGGGCAGTAGGGCCAGGTGGGGAGGGGAATTTTGACAGACGACCACGAGGGAAAATTATACGAATAATAAATTTCCTGTTGTCGTCTGTCAAAGTCCCACCCACCCGGCCCTAATGCCCCACCGCTCTTACCTGCACAGGCCGCGGCGACAGAGTCCAGTGACATATCAAAATGGAGTGGAACATGTCCATCAAAACCAAATCCAAGAGTTACAAGATGCTATCTCTACAATTTAATTCAGGATTGTCTTTTCTCTCTGGCTCAGCTCAGGATCAAAGTCCAGGCCTTTTGTCACTCTGATGTGTCAAGTTAATTACATTTCTTTCCAGCAGCAGGAACAAAGGCTGCCCCGCACAAAGAGAGCAATTAACAGTGCTTCACTCTCCTCCTGAGGAGGAAAGGGGTGAGGATGAAAAATCTGCATCAATCAATTAGCTCCACACTATACTAGTCATGGGCCATCCCAAGCCCACTGAACAAAGGAGGGAGCCGAGACCTCTGGAGCCAACACAGGAGTGGTCTCTGCTTAGAGGGTTTGGTGGGAAAGGCCCTGGCAGTGATGTCAGCGAGAGGCAGCGGTCAGGCCCCCAGAAGAGATGTGACCAGTGACTCCTGTGTTATGCCATTTTAAATTGTCCCAGTATGCTGTGAGGGGGTTGGGACAGAGGCAGAGAGGTGATGTGGCACCCCACGATCAGCCAAAGGTACCTGGCTTCTAGAATTTTCTGCCACCAATCAAAAGGTCTGGCACAAGTGGGGGAGAGCTCTCTCTTGGTTGTGCATTTTGCTGGACACTGGGACTGGAGGAAGCAGCCATGGACAACTGGGAGGAGGAACCCCCTGATATTTATCTGGACTAAGGGATCTGACTACAGTTGCCCCCAGGACCAGTGGGGTTCTCCCCTGGAGCAGCAAAGCTGGTCTCCTTACACTCCCTAAGGGCTAGTTGGGGGCAACAGCTGGAGTACTATGCCAAGGAGGAGAGAAGCACCAGAGGAGAAAAAAGAGAAAGGCTGGCAAGGGGAGCCAGGGGAACCAGCACCCTGCACAGTTCACCACTGTAGAGGCAAGCATTTCTAACAAAGGAAAACGCAAGAAAAGCAGCATTTATTCTATAACAAATAGGGAATAGGCTTTTAAAACGTAGTGGCTATATTTACTGCAAAGAGAGAGTAACTGAGCTCAGGAGACACTGGAGGAGCATTACTTTACAACCTGTCTCAAAGGCAGAGCGGTTACTCTTGGAGAACTTGTTCTGAGGACCACAGAGCATAATCACTTTGCCTGCACAATGGAAGTTGAAGTTAGAGAATACACTAAAAAGAACTTGCTGCCACCTCCAGTGAAGCCTGTGGCACAGTACTGAGGAAGGTTGCTCAAAATATTCCCTTGCACATTGTCAGTAGCATGCCTGCTAGCCCTAATATTAGAAATATGATTCAAAGACAGAAACAGGCAAGTAATCCTCATCTTAAAAACCCACACACCTTTTCAGACATTAACATTGTCCCAGAGCTATCACAATCATTTACTAAACAACAATTCTTATGTATGATAACCAAAATCCAGAATAACTTATACTAATTATCTCTACACTGTTACCCTCAAGAACAGTGATAGTTTGGATGGTACTTTTAAATGTACCCCACATTATGTTTCCCAAAGATAAACAATACATGCATCTGTCTGTAATACAACTGTACCACTACCACTAATTCATGAATTACTGCCTGACAAACATTCTAGTACAAATACTGAGGGCCAGATTTATCAAACTTTGACACAGTGGTATGCAGCAAAACAACTTACTGTGCTTGCTGTGTCAAATTGAGAGGGCATGAATGGGCCATATCTATCAACATATGGTGCATTCCAGCTCTCTCTGTGCGCTGGAGCGCTTTTGGCTGCCTAGCGCCAATGCATGCAAACTTGTGCCATGTTGCAAGGATGCCTGAATTGCAGGTAGGATTGTTTATGTGCAGTAAGTCGACACTTTCCTGGCCAAAAACATTTCTAAGAGTCTTTTTCCTCGACACACTTTGAAAAGATGAAACAACCAGGACAGATAAAGATATTTTTCCTTGTAGCGTCTGTATCAGGAAGGCATACAGTTTTGATGGTTTACCAGATTTACCAGTTTTGGTAAATCTGAGAATGTGCCCAAATACATGGGTGGGTGCATGGGAACATCCACACTCCATCCATGTAATGCTTTTCCGGTGCGGAGTAAGGCAAGGCAGGGACTTGCGCTGCCTTGCTTTACTCCAGATCTACCAAGCCACGCAATAAATCTGACTTAGGAGTGTGCTGTCCATGGGTCATCTAGCATGACTCAAGGGGAACGCCATCCTATGATAAATCTGGCTCTGAGTTTTTTATCAATTGAAAAAATTGAAACCTTAGAAAAAAATTCCTAGGAAAATTGTAATTGATTTTGGAATCCAAATGATAAATATTGTCACTAAATTGTACCCTACAGCCCACACTCAGAGTTGTTTTTTCACTTGTCCGAGTCACATTGCCTCAAAATTAAAAAAACAGCCTTAGTACACAGCTATGGCCCCGATTTACTAAATTATTATGCAGCGCAGTGTAGCAGCCACCAATGCTGAGCTGCGTGAGACCGAGAGTGCAGGAGAGCACAATATTTACAGAAATATGGCACTCTCCTCCGATCTCCCTAGCACCTGAGCAGAAATGTGCTGCAGTGTGCCATGCACACAACTTTGCACTATAGTGCAAGGTTGTCTGCGTGAGTCTAGCTTAGGTTTTGTACTGGAAGGATACCCTTCCAGTACAACATACTATGCTTAGACTTGCTTTAAAACTTTTCCCACCTTGCATGTGTGTTGTGCAGTGCTGCACACCTGCAAAGTTGGAAAAGAAGAGAGAAATAAAAGCATTTCTCCGTGATAGCGCCTGGTTGAAATGGGAGCTATTTTTTTAAGCAAAACCCTGTCTACTTTTTTTTAGTAAATAGGGTTTTGCATCAGAAACCTTGTGTGGTTGCATGGGAACACCCATGCACCACCCATGGAATGCCTCCTTGGCGCTAAGTAATACTTTCAAGTGATTTTCCATGGGCAAAACAAGCTTTGTGCTGGAAAGTAAATCGGTAAAAAAAAGGCTTTGTGCCGGTTTCCATCAACACGCCGCTGAATATTAGTAAATATGCCCCTATATCTCAAGCGGTAAAATGGTACTCTTCTATTGTGCAATCACTATATTTTTTGAAAAACAAAGAAAAATGGCCCCTTTACTAAATTACTTTGAAGAAACATGGGTGCTTATATACAAGCCCCTATCGCCACGGGAATGTCACTTTTTTCACCGTTCCTGTGGCGATAGGGCCTCGCCTTATTTACAAGGCAGTGTTAAGCCACTTAACGTGGCTTAACGCTGCCTTGTAAATAAGGCCCCCTTTCATGCTATGCTTAGCGTGAAAGGGGTGGGCAATGGGTGTTCCACCGCAACACCCATTGATTTTGACGCTGACCTCTATTTACAAGGGTGGCGTAAATAGGAGGCAGCGCCAAAATTAAGACCAGGGGAAACCTGGTCTTAACTTGGCGAAACGAGGAGAAATGCTTTATTTCTCCTTGTTTTTGCTTTTTCCATGTGTGCTGCCTTGTGCAGCACACATGGAAAAAGCAAAACGCCTTGGATTGTCTATGTTCAGGAAGGTGACCCTTCCTGCACATTAAACAATCTGTAAAAAAAATGACATTGTGTAACTTCCATGTGTGCTGCATTAAGCAGCACACATACAAGTGACAAAACAGCATTTAAAGATTGTTTATGTGCCGTTAGGGTCACCTTCCTGAACATAAACAATCTTCCCCTGCACGCAGACACCCTTGCACTATGGTGCAAGGGTGCCTGCGTTGGCGCTAGGCTGCTAAGCGTAGCACCAGCGCAGGGGGAAACGCAAGGTTGCACCATATTCTTATAAATATGGTGCAGCCTTGCCTTTCTGAAGTGGCGGAGTGAGGCGTTAAGCCATGATGGCTAAAGCCCACTCCGCCACTTCTTTGTACATATGCCCCATGGTTTGGGAATCTGAACAGGTCTGGTTGTAGAAGGAAACCACATTTTCTTATACAGTGGTGCAACTGCTACAACACCTGTTTGGAAGGACACCACATTTTCCTATACAGTGGTGCAACTGCTATCCAACTGTTTGGAAGGCTGACAAAAACAAATAATACCCTTGAGGGATGGCATAACTCTTTTTATTAATGCAATTGGAAAAAGTCTCCCCAACGTCTACCATTTCTTGAATATTTTGAAGAAGGGGCAAAGTTTTCGAGAGATGAGACAAGCACAACCTTTAACTGGTAGCCTGCAGCCTTGAATATCTAAAAGAAGCAAAGAAATGTCTCAAAGATTATTATCTAAATTTCAAGAGTTTTCATTACCCGGGACTACAGACTACCTGGAAACATTGCATATATTTTATATTTATAATTACAAATACACCTTTGGATTAATTCCCTCTTTTGCTATATTAAATATATTTTAAATTGGTTTCTTTTAAAAATAATACAGTTAAATTAATAAAATATCACTTTCCTGGAGATGATTTCTATTTCAACCCTTGGGATGTTCCTCTACTTTCCAAGGGTTGAAAAAAGAAAACATCTCCAGGTAAGTGATATTTTAATGATTTAACTGATTTACTCTCTCCAATAATTTACATTCTTAAAAATCAAAACCGACTTTTCCTAATTTGCTTTCTCAAATAATTTAATTACAAAATGTATACAATGTTTCCCCCCCAAAATCTTTGTTTCTTCCCTAACTTCGTTTTTTTTCTTTTATCTTCTTTTCTTCTTTTTTCAAATATTTTCTAGTACATCCCTTTAAAAAATGCGGCAAAAAACTAAGAGCTTTTTTTTAAAGAAAAAAACATTCTATAATATTAACTTGAATATTGATCATAAAATCTTTTTTAGAATGTTTAGTTTACTTTTTCGACAAATAATGAAAAAGACCCAGACAGTTAGTAGACATTAAATTATACATATTGTTTTTCAAATTGGCTTTTCACTGCCTCCTTCACTCTCTATTTGCAGTAAAATACCTATCTCACATATATGTATAAAGGTTTAAACTGGCTTACCTGACTGCATCACTTGCTCCGATTGTTCGCCTGTGCAGCACTCCACCAAATGTAGAAAGAGACACACAACCGCGTACATTATGAAGTCCTTTAGAAATAAAACAAGCATGGGAAATGCAACTGGTCTCGCATTTGTTTGAGTTGGAGCTATTGCCATTGTAAACGGCAATGCATTTTCCTTATGTGTTATGGAGTGTTGAAGTACTGGGTTTTATTGGACCCAGCGGTGCCAGGGAACACACCCAATGACCTCGAGTTCTTCCTGTCTCAGACTACAGAAACACAGAGTCTTCTTGGTGGCTTCAAAGATCAATTTATTGGCTGCAGCCAGCAACAGGTATCCTAGAAGTACAACACGGTGTATGTTCTCAGGAGACTGCCTTTATCATGCAAACCAGCTATCTCTTTTATACAGAATATTATGCTTTAGGCAAACATTCCTTATTTTTACAGTGGGTCATTCACATATTTCTTACAAAAAAAAAAAAACAGATTCATGATGACAAGCCCATTTTCAGTTTGTCCAGCCCACAACCAAATACCCAGTGAGGCCCAACACCTGCAACAGATATAATCTGGACCCCTAATAAAACCGGGCACCTCCTCCTCGTAAAGCAGGTCATAAAGAAAGAGCAGTGACAGGTGTGAATAAGATTTAGATATAGATGTGTGCAATGGAGGGTTTATGGCATGCTGCACCTGGGCCCCTAATCTCGATCGGCCACTGGGAACTAAAACTGGCTGAACAGGTTCTGGCTCTGGACAGTGGAGTCAGCTTGCCCAGGTCACTGAAAGTGTACGTGTCCCCTAAGGCGCGTTTTGGCTTTAGTCATTGCCTTATGTGAGGGCAACCACAAAATGGCTGCCGTACACAAAATGGAACCCGAGGGTTCACAAGGGAATCGTTAATATTAGAGTGATCCCGTCACTCGAATATGACGCAAATACTCAGATATAGCATACCTGTCATTACCGGTCTGCTGATACCAAAATCGTCATGTTACAATGATGTTAATGACACAGGTCCAGAATTTTCAGTACCACAGACCCTCCTTTTGCCCTTACATAGGCAATTTACTTACACTCATGCTAATCTGAGTCTAGGTCTATGTTCATGAATTCATTGAGATGTTGCTGTAGCATCATCCTATTACTTAGCTCGTCCCTTGATACAGGTTTCCTTACACATGATGTAACACATAGGCCGCATATGGCAGGAACACACTGTATGCACAGACAAAACAGGAAAAGGATGGCTAGAAGTATCCCAATGACCATCAGAACTTTCCATCCCCAGGTGGATAACAGTTCCCAGAACCATCCCATCAACGACCAGTCTCCTTCATCTACATGGATGGATTCAGAGATCCTATGTAGTTTGGAGATGGCCTGGTACACTGTTGGAGCGTTATCTGGAATGAAAATGCAACAACTGGATTGGATCACTCTACATACCCCACCACGGTCTGCAAGTATGATGTCTAACGCGACCCTGTTCTGCAGGGTCATAAGGCGGTCCGACTGGAGCTCAGCAGTCAAATTATTAAGGGCACCGACAGTTTCGACTATGGTGGATTCAACCACTCGCGTCAATTGCCTCACATTCCTGTTGTTAGCCATAGGTCCCCAGAACGGCAGAAAACCCCTAAAGAAGTCTCCCGCTTCTTGTCCTGCAGTGTCTTCCTTGCTGAAGACACCCCTAATTCTTCTTATCTTATGGTAATCTGCCGCAGCTGTGTAGGTGGGAGGCAACAGGAATGAAACGAAGCATGTGCCCGAGAAGTCAGGGGGCAACCACGTGTAGGCCCTATCATGGCAGATAAAGTAGGTACCCCTAGCTGCTAAGAACAAAGGGGAAGTCTGAGACGCAAAAATATACGTTTCAGTGCAGATACTCTTCCCTAACTGAGCTCTTGGAGTCTTGCCATTACCTTGCAGACATAGATGACCCTGATGGGGTACAATCCAAATTGGAGCGGATCTTTTTGCTTGCTGGTTCTCGCTCAGACTCGCTCCATATCCAGTCACGTTCCATCCAATATACGCTAGTGTCTCATCTTCCGGGATAGTTTCGTAGGAACTAGTTCCCCTTATCATGTCGACTATCCCCTTAACTAGAGCACTATTCTTTGGGTTGTCTTTGACGGAACGTAGGGGGTGGATTTCGCGAGCATAGATGAACATCGTTCGGTATGCCCACACAGAACCATTGTAGCTGAATAGCAGCACTAGGTAGGGAATACCTTTCTCAGTAGTATGAGGCATAAGGCCACACACCCAACAGTTGGTTCTGTTCACTACTAGCTGGTGTTGGTGTAAGAGCTGAACAAAGGAGTTGTTCATAAACTCTAATCTTCTAACGGACTCGTGTTCAGGTAGAGGGTGAAAAGAATGTGAGGAGATAGTAGAGGAAGGCATGGGCTGTACAGTGGGTGCAGATGTCACTTGAAAAGAGAATATGATATACCCCACTAAAGACATCATTAGACTAAGTAAAATACAAAGACACATAATTAGAAAACATTTTCTGCTCATGGTTGCACATATTTTCCTCTTGAAACTTATTCTTTCAACAGGTCTCTCCGTCTGAAAAGGCTCCATCCTCTAACGTGCTGTTCGCGGCGGTTGGTTTTCTTCACTTGAGAGTGTTTCTGAATGTCCCAGGGAACGCCCTAGAACAAACCAGACCCGTAGACCTTGTGTCCGCAGGCTACACACTCAAGTCTTTTCACCACGACCCTACAGCTGAACCCGGATGGTGGTTCAAAAACAGGTTTTCGGATGGGAGGACCAAAATTTCATTTTATTTGTCCATGACTCTCGGTCGCAAGTTATAACGGCTTTTTCCAGGCAATGTCTGGTCGCAAAACAAAAGTTCAGGCTCAGTAGTGTCCAATCGAAGTGGTGATGGTATTGCTCTTTGGAGAAGATCGTCACTTTCTCGCTCAGAATTTGTCCCTGTGACGCGTGCGTCACTAAAAGGCAGAAAACGAGGCACTGTTTCAGTTTCCGAGTCAGCAATTCCCTCCTGGACCCACCGGTCATATGGTAGAGGCAAAGGGACCCTCTTACAGTGTACGCCGTGGATCCAGTTTTTCTTCCCTTGTACTCGCACTGCAGATCTTGTGGACAAAATCACCAAATAGGGGCCAATCCAGCGGGGCTGATCGTTCTTTGTCCGCTGAAAGTTCTTGATTAACACCCACGATCCGGGATTGATTGCATGCCCTGGATCTTTAGAAGCCTGAGGCAGTGTATTATGAACCTGTTGGTGTAAAACACGCAATTTAGCCGTCAAATCATGCAAGTAATCAAGCAGTACAGGGTGTTCAATCTCGCTGAATTTCGTTGGCCTCGGCACTCCCCATATGTTAGCCGGGCGACCAAACACTATCTCATGAGGACTAAGTCCTACTCGGGAATGTACGGTCATCCTAGTTGACAACAGTGCTAATGGCAACGCATCAGGCCATTTAAGGCCAGAGCTTGCTTGTATCTTGGCCAGTTTTAGTTTAAGAGTGCCATTATAGCACTCAACTAATCCAGCTGATTGGGGATGATTTGCAGCATGAAATTTCTGCCGGATTCCTAAACCTTCACACACTCGTTTCATCACTTGACCCACAAATTCACCCCCATTATCACTCCACACCATTCTCGGCAAACCAAACCTAGGGAAGAACTCTTTGAGAAGGGCTTTCGCTGTGGACAAGGCAGTATTATCTTTCAGAGGATATGCCTCTACCCATCTTGAAAAGGCACAAACAACAATGAGTACGTATTTCAAATTGTTGCACCTCTCCATGTGGATGAAATCTAGCTGCAAAACCTCGAACGGATACGTTGGAGGCGCAAAATGACCAGCTTGAGTTGGGGTTCCCTTACCAGGATTGTATTTCAAACAAACCATACAATTTTTGACCACATTCTCTGCACATTTGGGAATTCCAGCATTTTGCCACACTGGAGCCAATAACTTACAGATTCCTTTCACACTGATGTGGGCCATCCCATGTGCCATTGTAACCACTGCAAGCACATATGTATCGGGTAACAACCATCGCTGATGCTCTGACAATTCAACCCAACAACCATTTGCATCCAATTTACCCGTACTCTCTCTCCACGTACTTAATTCCTTCTCCGTAGCTTCAGCTTGGATGGACTTCACACTCTCTATCGTATCTTCACACATTCCAACGTCACCAATCCATCTTGCAGGGCCCGCAACATACATTCGACTCATCACATCTCTTGCTGTTTCTTTCGCAACTTCATCAGCAAACATATTACCGCGACCAACGTCGTCAGTGATCTTCTTATGTGCACTGCATTTCACAATCGCGACTTGCAATGGCAAAGTAAGTGACTCCAGGAGCTCATTCACCAATTGACCATGCTGTATTTTCGTACCGTGAGACGTGAGGAACCCACGTTCCTTCCACAAGCGTCCAAAACTATGGGCCACACCAAACGCATACTGGCTATCGGTATATATGGTCACTTTCATTCCTTTTGATAATACACACGCTCTCATAAGTGCAGTCAACTCTGCTGCTTGAGCTGAATTATGTGGGATATGTGCAGTTTCAACAATCGTATGTAAAGTCGTGACAGCATATGCCGCAGTCGTATCACCATTCGGAAGCTTGAAGCATGACCCATCCACCCATAAGGTACCATCACACTTTACAAGAGGAGTGTCCCTAAGATCTACTCTCCCTTTCGTTTCTTCTTCTGTCCTAAGAAAGCAATCATGCTGTTCCGGAACATCTGTCTTTGTTATAATTGGCAACAATGTAGCTGGGTTCAGCGTGTTGCATTTTCTTATGTGCACATGGCTTGCTAAAAGTGTCAACTCGTAACCTGACAATCGAGCACTAGTTAAGTGCTGTGTCTTGGTCCTGTTTAACCAAATATCCACTGCATGTGGGACCATCACGACCAGCGTATTATTCATCACCAAACCAGCAGACTGTCGAATAGAAACAGCTGCTGCCGCTGTGGCTCTCAAACAACTCGGCAACGCTCTAGCTACCGGGTCCAAAATCGACGAGAAATATGCACATGGACGTTGCTTGTCCCCAAAAGACTGTGTTAACACTGATAATGCACATCCTTCTCTCTCATGGACATACAGCGTAAAGGGCTTGCTGTAGTCGGGGGTACCCAACACAGGAGCCGAACACAATGCATCACGCAATTCGGAAAAACTTTTCTGACAATCTTCGGACCAAGGAAGGGGATTCGGCGTGTCTTTATAGGTCAATGCTACCAAAGGTTTAGCCATCAATGAAAAATTCGGTATCCATTGTCTGCAATAGGATGTAATACCTAAGAAAGCACGCACTTCTCTCTGTGTCATTGGCACACTTAATTTTGCAATTGCCTGAATTCTTTCTGGGGTCAATCTTCTTCCCTCTTTCGATAAGAGGTGACCTAAATAGGTCACTTCTTGTTGACAATACTGTAACTTGGAAAGAGACACTTTGTGGTGTAAATCAGACAAATGACGCAACAATGACAAAGTGGCTTCTTTACAAATCTCCTTAGTATCTGCAGCAACTAACAAATCATCGACGTACTGTAGAAGGGTAGCGCCATCAGGTAACACAAGAGTGTCAAGCTGAGACTTCAGAGCCTGACTATAGATAGAAGGACTTTCACAAAAACCTTGAGGAGCTCTCTGAAATCGGAAGCTTTGGCCTCCTAAACAGAATCCAAAAATATCCCTGCTCTCTACGGCAATAGGGATGCTGAAGAAAGCATTCTTCAAGTCAATCACCGAGAACCAAGTGGCTGAGGCTGGAATCATTGTCAGTAAAGCAGTGATATCGGGAACGACTGGAAACTGTGGCACAACTATCTTGTTTACCTCTCTAAGATCAATCACAAACCTGTAAACAGGTGGCTGAGAAGAGTCAGTACGCTTCAAGACAGGTAAAACAGGACTATTGCAAACATTACCTCTTGTCTCTTCAATTACATTTTTCTCAATCAAATCATAAATGATCGCTAGCAACGCTTTTTCACCTTCATTAGAGATCTTGTATTGGGGAATGCGCGGCATTTTAACATTGGCTTTCAACGTTACAACATATGGCGGTATTTCCAAAAGACCTACATCATTGGGACCAGTAGCCCAAAGAATATCAGGGAGAAACGACAATTCTGTTGGAAGTTTGTCCTTTGACAAATATATTGGTGAAACCACTGTCTTACCCAATGTGAGTTGTACTCCCGAAGGAGAACAATACAATGTCGCATACAATCTTTTCAGCAGATCCAATCCTAACAAGTTCTCACCACAACCTGTCGTTAGAATAAGTGGTGCTTCGATTTCACAAGGTCCAACAGAAAGAGACATAGGACTAGAAATCGGGTTCCTAACCGGGGCGCCAGAAAAACCTACTGAAACATTAGTTTCACCAGACAAAGGTGCGCCAGGAATTTAGAGTGCATAATAGAACTCTTTGTAGCACCAGTATCCAACAGAAAAGGCTCTGACACACCTGATGTAATCACCTCAATATAAGGTCCACTCTGATCTACTGGAACTGAAACAACTCCCTCTCTTTGTCTATGGCTGTCCTAGCAATCATCACCTTCCATACTCTCACCTTCTGCATAGTAGTCATCAGCATAGTACTGAGTCGTCCTACCAGACGCGTTATTCTGCTGATCAAAACTATTCATTGAATTTTGAGGAGGAAATGGGCGCGCGTTCTGGGTGAAATTTCCGCGTCCTCTAGCTCTAGGTGCTTGTGGAACACCTCGACCTCTTGCGCCAGAAATACCATTCATACGCTGCAACAAAATAGGGCAATTATATTTAAAATGACCTTCTTCCTTACAATATGAACATTGGTTAGGGCCTATCAGAGCACGTTGTTGAGGATACTCAAACCTTTGCGAATTCCTCTGATACTGTTGAGGTTGCTGATAGTCACGCTGATTACTACGAGGCGGATACGCTTGTTGTAAAAGAACCTTTGTTTTTAACTCTTTAGTTTTCTTGTCTGCTCTATCTTTCTCATCTTTATCTCTATTTTCGTAGTATTGTGCAGTAGCCAATATCTGTGCTGAAGAGGAAACGGCCCAAGAACTCTCTGAATCTTTCAATTTTTTACACAATTCGGGAAGCAAATTATGCACAAACTTGTCAACAAACAACCTTTGACCACCTTCTGTACTCATATCCTGACCACTGTGGTCGATAAATGTCTCTTCAAACCTAGTGAAGAAGTCAGATACACTTTCCTCCTTCTTTTGCTTGCATGCAGACAATTTATCCCAATTTACACGCATTGCAGGCATCAAAGTCTTCATGTAAGTAACGATCCTACCAGGGAGGTCTGCTACTAAAGGCTCTGGTTTAGCACCGCCTACTTGTCTGTCATTTGCCGCATTGATATTAATCCATGTGTCCCCTAACTCCGGCGCATGATCCGTGTGACGGATCACTCTCCATAAAGGCTGTGGGACCACATTTCCAAACAACATGTCTATATCAGCTAAATTCATAACACAGGAGTCTGCAGTCTGTGATAATTCCTTATAATAACCTGCAGGGTTTTTACGGGGTCGGGTAGAGTCTGCTTAAGAGCCAGGACTTCAGTTCGCTTCCATGGAACATGTACCCACACACGTTGAAAATGAGGCTGAATAGGTGGAACAGCATTTAGGTCTCCTTCTTTCCAAACTGGGGGAACTTCTCTCATGGGATACTGTCTGACCTTCCTTTTAACAGAGGGTTCTGGCTCAAACAACAGTCGAGAAATACCCTCACTCCTAAATGATAATAATGTCGCAACTGCTTTCTCAATATCGGAACCCACAATCGTGCCTTTGGAAAACTCAAACCGTACATGACACAACTCAGGCGGATTGGCCTCCATATCACAATCTTTTAATCTTTCAAGAAGAACTTCGCACATTTTGTCAAAAACATATCTCTGTTTCGGTGCTTGCCATTGGTGGAAGACATCCATAACAGACTCTAACTCATATCTTGTAGGGTCAGTGACCCATTTATGCGCCAAATGATCCAATACTCCCTTCTCTCTAGAATCTGGCAATTGGCTACGCAATTGTTTACGCTCTAAAACGGGGTCGTAGTCGGTGACCCAAAGAAAGGAGACAAAATACTAGTAACAGTGTTTGTCATTCTCTGTCGGACAGAAGGAGAAGTTGACAAATGAACAGGAGGAAAAACAGGAGGAGACAAAGCAAATGCAGAGGCAGTGTCAGAAGGGATAGTGTGGAGGGAAATAGATGCAGGGGGCAAAGTCATAGGAAGTAAAGATGGAACAGGTAGTAAAGGTGGCAGCCCTTGAGGGGCTGCGCCATAGTAGTAGGAGCCAACTGAAAAACAGCTGGTGGTTGTGGAAGAACCGGAGGTACAACAACTGGGGGTTGTACAACTAAAGGTTGCGGAGGTGCTGTAGAATCTGCGCATAAGGAGGTGGTGAATTCAACAAATGAGACATTAAAGGATCCTTCTCAAGTTCCTTCACTGTATCTTGCTGAAGAGGTGGCAAAACTGGATAACATTTATCAATTGCCAATTTACGTTGCCTGTGCAGCTGTTCACTCGCTTGTTCCTCTTCATCATCCTTATACTGCATAGCAGCTTGCATTATTGAAATACCCTTTTCTCTTTTATTCTTCTTTACTAATTTAATTTCTTTCTGTTTGGCTTCTTTTCGCCATAGGCGGAAAGAGTCAAACATCGCCGGCCGGGCTTTCTTCTTAAAAAGTCTAACCTCTAAATTATCCAGAATTTCGGTGTCAAAACTACCATATTGGGGCCACTTTAGGACACCATCTTTCCTTGTGTACCTAACCCATACGTTATTATACGTGATAGGGCCCACTCCATGCTTCACGTAGAGCTCATAGGTTGGAGTTCCAATTGGAGGAACCGGACACGAGTCCTCCAATCGGGAATCCCTATTACAACCAAGACAAAACAAATTTCCAAGTCTGCTAAGACCAGGCATCTTCGCTCACTAGTCTAGCTTCAAACTTCAAAGGATTATCGAATACGACAGTCTCGTGAATACACGAGTCCTTCGGCTTTGGTACTTGCAAGTTCCAAATCAAAAGATCCTAACAAATCAAAGATCCCATGGGATACCCAAAACTAAGAACCAAGACTAAGGACTGGGAGACGCTCCACTTATACTTAACTGAGGTATCGATGACGTCACCAGAAGACTCGTCTATTGTCTCGCTCTACAAATCATAAAAGGGTCCAAGACAGGGCGATAGTCAGGGCAGCAGTCCTTCGTAGCCGTCGGGACGCGGGGAACCTCGCAGCAAAGACTTTCGGACCACGAACGACATACAGGGGTCGATGAAGTGGTTGGCCTTCCTCCAGAATTTTACACGAAGCTCCTCACGACCTCTGGCTTGGACCGGTACCGCTGAAATCACCCCACGTTGGGCGCCAATTGAAGTACTGGGTTTTATTGGACCCAGCGGTGCCAGGGAACACACCCAATGACCTCGAGTTCTTCCTGTCTCAGACTACAGAAACACAGAGTCTTCTTGGTGGCTTCAAAGATCAATTTATTGGCTGCAGCCAGCAACAGGTATCCTAGAAGTACAACACGGTGT
Source organism: Calotriton arnoldi (assembly GCA_963921515.1). Taxonomy (NCBI): domain Eukaryota; kingdom Metazoa; phylum Chordata; class Amphibia; order Caudata; family Salamandridae; genus Calotriton; species Calotriton arnoldi. The sequence continues at coordinate 209,920 of CAWUFW010010205.1, forward strand.
ATGTTCTCAGGAGACTGCCTTTATCATGCAAACCAGCTATCTCTTTTATACAGAATATTATGCTTTAGGCAAACATTCCTTATTTTTACAGTGGGTCATTCACATATTTCTTACAACAAAAAAAAACAGATTCATGATGACAAGCCCATTTTCAGTTTGTCCAGCCCACAACCAAATACCCAGTGAGGCCCAACACCTGCAACAGATATAATCTGGACCCCTAATAAAACCGGGCACCTCCTCCTCGTAAAGCAGGTCATAAAGAAAGAGCAGTGACAGGTGTGAATAAGATTTAGATATAGATGTGTGCAATGGAGGGTTTATGGCATGCTGCACCTGGGCCCCTAATCTCGATCGGCCACTGGGAACTAAAACTGGCCGAACAGGTTCTGGCTCTGGACAGTGGAGTCAGCTTGCCCAGGTCACTGAAAGTGTACGTGTCCCCTAAGGCGCGTTTTGGCTTTAGTCATTGCCTTATGTGAGGGCAACCACAAAATGGCTGCCGTACACAAAATGGAACCCGAGGGTTCACAAGGGAATCGTTAATATTAGAGTGATCCCGTCACTCGAATATGACGCAAATACTCAGATATAGCATACCTGTCATTACCGGTCTGCTGATACCAAAATCGTCATGTTACAATGATGTTAATGACACAGGTCCAGAATTTTCAGTACCACAGTGTATGTATGTTGTGTGTAGTGGAACTATATTGGTTGGATTGGATTAGTTAGTTGTATAATTGTGTGGTGTGGAATTGTGTGGAGTGGATTTGTGTAGTGGCATTATGTGGCATGGTGTGCTGTGGAAATATATGGTTAGCAATTATGTGGCATTCAGTGTTGTGGCATTATGTGGAGTGGGATTGTGTGTTATCGAGTGGTAAGTAGTTCAGTTTAATTATGTTTTGTGCTGTTGAATTTTGCGGCACAATGTGGAATTGTGTGGTGTGGATTGGATTATGTGGTGTGTTGTGTAATCGTGTTGTTGAGTTGTATTATGTGATTTGGTGTTAAATTTTGTGGTGTGGACTGGAAATGTGTGGAGCTGAATTGTGTGGCATGGAACTGTATGTATAGCTTTGCGTTTTTGGTGACGGAAAAGAACAAATAGGTAGGAGCTAAGCATCAGATCTGTGTGTTTGAAAAAAAGGAAAGAGTTGGAGCTATTGGCATTGTAAATGACTCTTACCAATGTGTTATGGATTGGAGGGGATGTATGTGGTGTGTACCAATTATGTGGGTTGGATTGGACTTGTTAGTTGTGGTATTGTGTGGTGTGAAACTGTGTGGTGTGGATTTGTATAGTGGAATTAAGTGGTATGATGTGCAGTTGTATTATGTGGATAGTAATTATGTGTTTTTGAGTGTATTGGAATTATGTGGAGTGGGACTGTGTGTAAGTATGTGGAATGGTATTTTGTGTTGTGGAGTGTTATGTAGTGGAAATTAACAAAGACATTATGTACAATTAAATGACTATTAAAAAAGAATTAACAAAAAATGTCTTCTAGTTTTGTTGTCCTTGCAATGCTGGAAACCTCTTCCTGCCTGTTGTAATGCTTGTTTATTATAGCTTTTTTGTTGTTATGAATGAAGGGACATAAACAATAGGAAGGTTTAGATTGAGGATTGAGAAATAGTACCTGAATTACAACACGAGCAGCGGACGGGCACTAGGAGAGAATCAACAGATGCCAGATTTCGAGGGCACACTGAGGTGGTGTTAAGTAATGCCGAAGTGGGGCTGAGGTGGTGGTGTGCTGGTGCAGATGTGATGCTCAGGTGATGCTGAATGATACTCAGGTGGTGCTGAGTGATGCTGAGGTAGTGGTGTGCTAGTGTGGAGGTGATACTGAGTGTTACTGAGGTGGCGCTGAGTGGTGCTGAGTGATGCAGAGGTGGTGCTGAGTGATGCTGAGATGGTGGTGCTGCGCTGGTGCTGCGCTGGGGCTGAGTTGGTGCTGTGTTGAGGTGATGTTCTGCTGATGCTGAGGTGGTGCTGTTTTGGTGGTGGTGCACTGATGCGAAAATGGTGCTGATGTTTCTGTTGTGCTGCGTTGGTGCTGAGGTGGTGCTGCGCTGATGCTGAGTTGGAAGTGAACTGATGAGGAGGTGATGCTGAGGTGGTGCTGAGTGATGCCGATGTGCTGGTTCATGCTAAGGTAGTGGTGCTGCACTGGTGCTCAGGTGGTAATGAGAACTGTTGAGTTGGTGCTCTGCTGAGGTGATGCTGCACTGATGTTGAAGTGGTGCAGTATTGGTGCTGAGTTGCTGCTGAGGTGGAGCTGCTTTGGTGCTGACGTGGTGCGGAGTCATGCCGAGGTGGACCTGAGTCATGCTGAGGTGGTGCTTCTGCACTGGTGCTCAGGTGGTGCTGCACTGATGAGTAGGTAGTGCTGTGCTGATGCTGGGATGGGGCTGTGCTGATGCTGAGGTGGTGGTGTTCAGGTGGTGCTGTGCTAATGCAAAGATGGTGATGCGCTGGTGCTGCACTGATGCTGAGGTGGTGCTGCACTGATGCTGAGTTGGTGCTGCCCTGGTGGTGGCTCACTGATGAGGAGGTGGTGCTGTGCTGAGTGATGCTGAGGTGTTGATGAGTGATGCTGTGGTGGTGCTGAGTGATGCTGAGGTGGTGGTGGTGCACTGGTTCTGAGGTTGTGCTGAGCTGGTGCACAGGTGGTGCTGAGTGATGCTGAGGTTGTGCTTAGTGATGCAGAGGTGGTGCTGAGTGACGCTGAGGCGCTGAGTTATGCTGAGATGGTGGTGCTGAGTTGGTGCTGCATTGAGGTGATGCTCTGCTGATGCTGAGGTGGTGCTGTGTTGATGGCGGTGCACTGATGCGAAAATGGTGCTGATGTTTATGTTGTGCTGCGTTGGTGCTGAGGTGGTGCTGCGCTGATGCTGAGTTGGTAGTGAACTGATGAGGAGGTGATGCTGAGGTGGAGGAGTGGCTGCCGTCATCAAAAAAGAACTATCTGCCTCTACTCTGCCACACTTTGAAATTCCGTTAGTTGACTCTCTTATAGTCAAACTAAACCTGCACAATAGCACCCTGATATGTGTGGTACTATACAGACCTCCTATAACGATGCCTGATTTTCCCAAAGTCATAGCCAACTACATTGCGTCTTTAACTACTGACTACGACAAAGTGATGGTCGTAGGAGACCTGAACTACTGGGCCAATGAGACTGAAGGGGGAAAGCCGTCCAAGGAACTCACGGACCCCTTGCCTGCCTTAACCTCACCCAACATATCCACACCCCCACGCACATTAAAGGCCATACTCTTGATCAAGTGTGGTCCATCAATGTCAATTTGCTCAATTTGGTAGTTTAACCTTGTGCATGGTCAGATCATTTTACCATCAGTTTTAATCTGCATGCTCTACCATTGATCATCAATCCCTCTCACTCCAAAAGTACCTTCAGAAATTGGAACCGGGTTGATCTGTGAAAACTAGTGGATACGCTGTCCTGTGAGCAGCCGGTCCCTGAAGGAGATCCAGACAACTGGGAAATAGAGATCACTGACTTGCAAAGGAAGGCCTTTAGCCGCCATGCTCCTTTGCAGACCAAAATGTCCCGCTCTAGGCGGCACGAAGCATCTAAATGGTTTAACAAGGACTTAAAAACACTTAAACTTCAAGTACGCCAAGCCGAGCGAAAATGGCGCAAAACCTATATAGCGGAAGATAAACTAAATTTTAACACATATTTACACATGTATAAATCAGCTATTTTGGAGGCTAAGAGAGCCTTTTTCACCAATAGGGTACTCAACTCCGACAATGGCTCTAAAGAAATTTTTAGGATAGTGAAAGAACTATTCAATCCGAGTCGCGTGACCCCGTCCTTTGCCTCTAGCCAGGAACGCTGTAATGACCTGAACTCCTTTTTAGTAGAAAAAATAAAAAAAAAAAAAATTCCATTGTTCCCAACAACTGTAGTACTATAGACAATAGGGTCCACTCCAACTCATACTCCCTTAACATCTTCCCTGTGCTAGATAAGCAACGCCTTTTGGATCTCGTAGCAAAGGTCAAATCAGGCTCCCCCAAGGAGGACTGCCCCATTAACATTCTGAAAGCAATCTATCGGTCCTTCCCTGGTATTTTTCTTAAGTTTCTGAATCTCTCACTGTCCCACGGCACTGTACAACTAGCTTTTAAAGAAGCAGTGGTTATCCCACTTCAAAAAAAGCAAGGCATTGATCCCAAAAAACTGGAGAACTATAGACCTAACTCTCTTCTCCCGTTCCCGGCTAAATTGCTGGAGACTCATGTTGCTACTTGTCTCAGTTCCTTCTTGGAAACCACCAAGTTCCTGGACACTTACCAGGCAGGCTTTCGTCCAGCGCACTCCACCGAATCTGTGATTCTATCGGTTCTGGATGACCTCAAAGGACAGGCTGACACTGATTGCACTCAGGCCCTGATCCTCCTTGACCTGTCTGCGGCATTTGACACCGTGAACCACAAACTTTTGTTGGATCGCATTGCCGCAGCGGGTCTCGGGGGTTCGGCACTTGACTGGTTCAGATCCTTTTTAGAGGACCGCAAACAGTCGGTGTGGCTCTCGCCTTTTAAATCCAAAACGGTAGCGTTGAGTTGTGGCGTCCCACAGGGTTCCTCCCTCTCGCCGATTCTTTTCAATATATATATACGACCCTTGATTTCTAGTCTTCGGCAGAGGGGGGTTAAGATTTTCAACTATGCTGATGACATGCAGCTAATCTTTGCCCTAGAGAACTCCACGGAATCTAAAGACTTCGTCAGGAGGTCTATGATGCATGTTAAAACCTGGATGGACAACAACCAATTAAAGTTAAACTCTGAAAAGACCGAGATAATTGTCCCCAATAGCAAACTAGCTCACTGGACTCCTTCCTACTGGCCCCCTGAATTGGGTGTGGCACCCACTCCAAAACCAGTGATAAAGAGTCTGGGCCTTCATATCGATGCGGATCTCTCTATGAGTGCCCAAATTGGCTCAGTTACATCTGCCTGCTTTGTCCAACTTCGCAAACTGCGCAAGATTAGACGCTTTTTTAGTAAAGAGGCTATTACCCAAATTGCAATAGCCCTTATTCTATCCAAAATTGATTATGGTAACGCCCTTTACGTAGGTCTCCCACAATTCCAGAGACATCGTCTTCAGATGATCCAAAATCAAGCAGCAAGAATCATCTATCTCAAGGATAGACGCTGCCATATCACCCCCTTGCTTAAAGATCTCCACTGGCTCCCAGTGGAGCAACGAGCCTTGTTTAAAATGGGATGTATACTTTTTAAAGCTATACAAGATACTGGCCCTGGATTTATTGTCTCGCTCATCAGCAAACACTCACCCAAGCGCACTCTGAGATCTATGCATCAGAACCTTCTGACGGTGCCTAGAATCAGACGCAAACGCATTGGTGGGACCCGGTTCTCTTTTTTAGGTCCTAAGATCTGGAACGCATTTCCTGCCTTCCTCAGGCTTGAGGCCGACTATCTACGGTTCAGGAAACAACTCAAGACCTGGCTGTTCACCTTGGCCTATAACTAGTTGCTATTCTGCTTAACTGCTTCCACCTGAGACTCACCAGCACCAAGAAACCTGTCGGTGTACGTGCGCTATACAAATAACCATGTAACATAACATAACATAATGAGGTGGTGCTGAGTGATGCCGAGGTGCTAGTTCATGCTAAGGTAGTGGTGCTTCACTGGTGCTCAGGTGGTGATGAGAGATGTTGAGTTGGTGCTCTGCTGAGGTGATGCTGCACTGATGTTGAAGTGGTGCGGTATTGGTGCTGAGTTGCTGCTGAGGTGGAGCTGCTTTGGTGCTGAGGTGATGCGGAGTCATGGCAAGGTGGACCTGAGTCATGCTGAGGTGGTGCTGCTGCACTGGTGCTCAGATGGTGCTGCACTGATGAGGAGGTACTGCTGTGCTGATACTGGGATGGGGCTGAGGTTGTGGTGTTCAGGTGGTGTTGTGCTAATGCGAAGATGGTGATGCGCTGGTGCTGCACTGATGCTGAGGTGGTGCTGCACTGATGCTGAGTTGGTGCTGCACTGGTGGTGGCTCACTGATGAGGAGGTGGTGCTGTGCTGAGTGATGCTGAGGTGGTGATGAGTGATGCTGAGGTGGTGGTGGTGCACTGGTTCTGAGCTTGTGCTGAGCTGGTGCACAGGTGGCGCTGAGTGATGTTGAGTTGGTGCTGTGCTGAGGTGGTGGTGCACTGATGCTGAAGTAGTGCTGCGTTGGTGCTGAGTTGCTGCTGAGGTGGGGCTGTCTTGGTGGTGGTGCACTGATGCTGAGATAGTGCTGTGCTAAAGCTAAGATGGTGCAGTGCTGATGTTACGGTGGTGCTTCACTGGTGCTGAGCTGGTACTGCACTGATGCTGAGTTAGTGCTGCACTGGCGGTGGTACACTGATAAGGAGGTTGTGCTGAGCTGATAATGAGGTGGTGCAGAGGTGATGTTGAGGTAAGGCTGAGTGTTGCGGATTCCTTCATCACCACCACCCTTTAACAGTGTTCCTTAAGGCTCCATGTTCAGATCGATTTGATTAGTTATAAAGCGCCACTCATACCAGTGTAGGTTGTGAAAGCACTTTGCAACACATACAAATTACGCAGAGGCAATCAATCATAAGTGTATAAATTAGCTCAAAGGAAATGTTACATAATACAGATGACTTCAGGGTATAAGAGTCACAAGTCATGGATATTGGTAGGCAGCATTGCTAAAGAGTGCTTGGGCCCCAGAAGCACAAACTCAGAATTGAAAACAGCACACCATAGTTGGGGGTTCTCTTAAATAAAAATAACTGAATTCTACCCAGATGAACCCTTTTTGCAACATTAATATCTGCTCTAATCTATAATTTGCAGTGCATGCAGTTCTATGATGACAGCTATAAATTCACTGTATTAGGTTAGGATTTTAACTTATAAGCTGCAAGTAACAGAAAAGCAGTAACTCACTGGCCTATTTACATTTTATGCATTTTGTGTTCTGCATGGTACACTTTCTTTGCGGCTGGAATATTAACCCTCTGCTAACTTGCAATGAGTCAAAACTTCTTCCACTAGACAACTCCATCTCTCCAGCAAGAACATTAATCACTGGAGTCATCTTGACATTTTTATTGTCTGGAATTGCTTGAGGCCTGGAATGTGTCAGGGAGTGCTTTTAAAAGCAAAATAAACTCGGAAACACTGCCCCTCTGCTCTGAAGTCAGTATCCAGTGCGATCACACTGCCCTTGTGCCGGCCCTGCGTTCTTGTTCTGCATTTATTTAATGTACTACATTCAAATGCATATTTACAGGGAACATTCTTCCAGAAAGAAACATTTTGGCCTCAGCGCTAAACCAAGAGCAGAGACTTCCAACCCCTCAGCCAGCAGCCAAGCACAGGTCCTGGAGGGTAGGAAAGAACAAAAGCAGCATGCATATGAAAGTATCATTTGAAGCGTTGATTTAATGGAACTGAAACAATGGCTGTTTTTAAGTAGTGGTTTAACTTTTTTACCTGATTTAGAGCTGCAATAGCTAGATGGCATGCTGTCGCAGTGTTTTTGTGCCTGTTTGTAGAGGAAATTAAAGGAGGCAGACTTAGACTTAAAACCACAATAATTAATTGCTTGCATTGCAAGCCAGCCTGGGAGCTGTCTTCAGGAAGAATACAAAAGAATGCCAGCTACATGGAAGGTACTGAGAGGGTTAATGCTGCAATAAAATGTAAGCAGCTACAGGTTTGAGTAGCCACAGTGTAACACGAGGTTGAAAACATAATAAAATAGTCCCCTCATGAACAGATCAACAGAACAAAGCGTAATGATATTGTACTAAGTCCCTGCTCCTTGGAGGAAAAAGGAGAGACAAAGAGGCAGGACTGGCCACTAGTAAGCAAGGATTTTTAAAGGACATTGAAACAAACAAATGAGAAGCAAGAAATGGCATTTGGCCCACAGAGATATATGTATACTAAAGTATAGAAGAGGCCGTACGCTTACGCTAGACCTAAAAAAAAGGACAATGTTTGGCATTGATCTTTATGGAAAACCAGGGGAACTGTATTAAAAATAATTATTAAAAATGTTTTTGGTTCATTATTATTTGGAACAAACTCATAAATCAAAATTATTAAGAAATATTGTTTACACTTTTATAACAACCTCATGCTAAAACAAGTAATAAATAGAGTTTTTAAACTATATTTACTGTCTTTTTTAAATATATTAGATTTTTTAATTATTTTCAAATTGTTTTAATAATATTTAATTTCTTTTTAAATTCTGAAATATTTATACACTTGGTTTTGTATAAAAATGTCAAACATTTAAATATAATTATTAATTGGTTTAAATATGTTTTAAAATGTAGCAAAATTAATACTCAGATACTAGGAGAACTGCCTGAGTATTAATACTCTTCCCCACTCATATCTCCTATATCCCATGCATCCCATCCCAGTTGTTTTTTCCTGCGCCTTTACATTTTAAATTATTAATGTGTTAATATTTAAATATCATAACAATATAATACTAATACAATTAATACCTGAGTAATAACACACTTCTCCAAACACAGCCCATTTATCCCCTGCATCCCGTCCCAGTTGGTAATTGTTAGATGGCAAATACATTATCGGTTAATATGTTATTAATTCTAAAATAATTATTTTAATTATTGTTTAGGTGTTAATTTTAATGCCCAAGTATTAATACACTTTCCCTCCCATAGCCGCTATAGCCCATGCATCCCATCCTCGTTGTTAAATATTAGATGGCCAATACATTTTAAACTAACATTTTATTAACATGTAATCAATAATATTAATACTCTGATATTAAAATTAAAATGTGAGTATGAATACAATTCGGGAATTTCAGCCCCTAATTCCTCTGAATCACGTCCCAGTAAATAATTGTTAGATAGCCAACACATTATAAATTATTCTTTTATTAATATTAAATAATTATTTGAACTAAAATTTAAGTAATAAAATCAATACCTGAGTATTATTGCACATCCCCATCCATAGCCCCTATATCCCTATATCCCATCCGTCCCATTTGGTAAATGTAAGATGACCAATACATGATAAATATTTTATTAATGTATAATTAATATTATTAATTCACACTCCTGTATTAAAATTAATTCCTGAGTATGAAAACAATGATGGATTGGGAAGCTGCCCGGAGCCTTAGCCTAACAGCAGAAGGGATCTACTGGCCAAGGAGAAGCAGTGTGTGGCACAACTAGTGCTGCAGGCACTAGTTGTGTCTTTTGCTTTCTCGCCCTAAGTGCGCCGGGTATACCCAGACGTGGGTCCCGGGCTCACTGTGCCCCTGGATTCAAGCTAGCCTGGCTGATGAGGGGTGTTACCCCGAAACCGTTTCCAGGATGCTTGTTTCCGGTTCAGGGAAGACCTGGCTTGGCAGTTTGGGTTGGACTGTTCCCATGAGGCACAGGGTCAAGACTGATTTGCATATAGCTAGGTCTGTACTGAGCTAAAGAACGATGATGGATTCAACCTAGATCTGTGACTGTGGGTGAGTGTCTGAAAAGTTTCAGCGCTCCGTCCATCATCTCCTTCTGTTTGCTTTGTTCGCCCTAAGTTGGCAGGGTATGCCCAGACGTGGGTCCCTTGCTCACTATGCCACTGGATTCAAGCTTGCCTGGCTGATGAGGGGTATTTCCCCAAAACGGGTCCCAGGATGCTTGTTTCCGGTTCAGGGAAGACCTGGCTTGGCAGTTCGGGCTGTACTGTTCCCATGAGGCAGAGGGTCAAGACTGATTTGCATATAGCTGAGTCTGAACTGAGGTGGCGAAGTGAGCTAAAGAACGATGATGGATTCAACCCAGATCTGTGACTGGGGGTGAGTGTCTGAAAAGTTTCAGCGCTCCGTCTAGCATCTCCTTGTGTTTGCTATGAAAACAATTACCCGCCCCTATATTCTGCGCAACCCGAACCAGGTGGTAATTCTTTCAAGTGGCATACATTTTAATTGAATATTTTCATCATTATAAATTATTTATTTAAAGTAATACGCAGCTAATAAAATTCTCCACCCAGTTGATTAATATAAATACATAAATAAACTAATTAATTATATTGATATACATATCAAATTTAATATCTGAATTGAATATACAACATAGTAATAAGTTAAACATATTTTACATATTAAAACATTTTTTAAATGTAAGATTACAATTATTAAAAGAATATTTTTTAAAAATCAACTTACTCAAAATTACCTATACTTACCTTAATGTGTGATAAAGGCATGCATGGTAAACGCATGTTTGGTAAAGATTTGCGTGAGGAAGGTATCTTCATTGTAATGACTGTAAATGTAAGACATGGAAAAAACTTTTTGGTGAAGGCTTTTTCCCTCAGAGAGCTAGCCTTGCAGCAGTGAAAAACAACTTTTTTTTTCTAGGGTTGAGTGTAACTGACGTAATACTCTCTAGCGTAATTACTCATAATTATCACAAAATTACTCTGAATTATGCGTAATTGTGCGAAACTGGGATTAAGGATGCAATTTGCTCTAAGGAAATAGCACTAAATGCTACAGGACACAGAGAGCAGTAGCCAGCTGCTGCTCTCTCTCTCATAGTTCATTGTTCCTGTGGTAGGATACTTGCCAGAACTTACTTTTAAATACTCAAGCTGGCATAATGGCGTAATTTCGGTAAATTTACAATTTACTCCTACTACACCGACATTTTAAAATTTCACTCAGGTCTAGTTTTTTCACTGACAGGTTACATAAAACTTAAGTACCCATGTCCTACTTATTAAATACCATGCACCCTGCTCCATGAGCCTTTAGGGCCTACCTTAGGGGTAACTTATAAGTATTAAAAAGGAAGACTTAGGCCTGGCAAAAGGTTTACTTTACTAGGTCGAGCTGCAGTGGCAGGGCTGAGACGTGTTCTACATTGACACTTTAGTGGATGGCACAATGAGTGCTGCAGTCCACTTGCAACATTTAATTTACTGGCTCTGGGTGTATGTAGTACCATTTCCTAGTGACATAAGTAAATTAAATGTGGCAATTAGAAGAATACCAGTTCATTGTTGAAAGGGAGTGCACAAGCACGTTCTAACTGGTTACCCGGAGGAAAATGTGCAGAGTGCTAATGCCAACAAAAACGGGTTCAGCAAACAAAGAGGGTAGTGAAGGTAAAAGCTTGGAGAAGAACAATGGCAAATTTTCAACAGTGTCAAGATTTATGCAATAAATTTTCATTCTAAGGAGGAGCTAGAGACAGTGTGTGAGTGATATGTGGGGGATGCATGCCTGCCTGTGGAGGGTGAAAATATGTAATGTTTGAAGAAAGTGTGACATGAGGGTGAATCATTATCTATTTTTTAATATAGAGGTGTTTGTTCTTACCTCTTCTCACACTGAAATTCCCTGGAATAGGGACAACATATACCAGGTGAGAGTGCATGCTAGGGAGGGTACCGTCACTGAGGGTAATTAGATGGTAGGGGAATTCACGTCCAGCATCGGGCATAATCTTTGCCACCTGCATTCAGCAAAACGTGCCCTTCACCTACCTCCTCTCATCCTGCCATTTCTTTCCCCCATGGTGCGTACCTCCATCATCAATGCATTCACAAAGTCTGTAAGCTCCTGCCACATGGCGCCATCTCCACTTCACCAAGGGTTTGTGGAGGAAGAACATTCAGTTTCCTTTAGTGATCTGCTAAAGGGTAATGCAACTGCAAGCTCTCTCTTCTCCTAATGGACGTAGCTCTTACTCTTGAGTGAGATGTTCTGCATCTTGGAGGCTGTACTTAGTCTCTCGCATCTGCAATGTCACACAGTACAAGGAGAGAAGGCAGAGTATATTCTGCATATATATGCTTGTAGTGTTAATGATAGGTAGGTGTGTTTGATTTTTATCATTTGATGGCTGTTTTCTCTCTAATTCGTAGTTCTATGCAAAACTATGTTTATCGGAATGTGTCTAAAATATGCCTGCAAAGTTACTAGTAGTCACTTTATGATCTTTGTTTCTGTTATACATGTCTCCAAATGTATTTGCCATACACTGCTACTACAGGGTGGAAATCTTCTCCTGAAATTGCTGAATTGCATATAGGTAGAGATAGGTAGGTGTGGGTGAAGATACATGTATGAGTGCAGAAATCTCCACACGTAGTTTTCTCTTTCTCAATATACCCCAAAGAAGTGAAAAGAAATATTAAAGTGGTGATTGGATATTAAACCAAATTGCTATATCAAAGGATTTATGCAACAACAGAAGGAGCACCCTTGTGTCCATGATATGAAAATGAAATTTTCCCGACTTTTAACACCTCATTCACTTGTGTAATGTTTTTCTAAAGTATGATGTATTTAATCTTTGTGAAGATCTTCCTCTTCTAATACATATGAATTCCCTGAAAGGGGCATTGGACTAGGGAATGATGTATTTTCAGTTAAAAAAACGTTACTTAGCGTTCTTAAGTTAAGAATTGCATAAATAGACGAACGTCACTGTAATTATGTGTTGTTTTGTATGTTTTCAGGGCTTTTACTTAGATAGTGTTTGATTTAGTTAAAGAATACAATAATACCAACTCAATGGTCACCCCAAATTATTGATCATCTGATTTGGTAATGATGCTCTGCACAACATAGAAATGAAAAGACTTCCACCTTGTCATTTACAGTGTACGGAGATAAAATAAAAATAACAAACATGGTGGGGCAAGGTAAAAAATATATCACTCTGCGACACCTGCTGGCAAAATAATAGTTACATTAAGAAGAGTCTGGGTTTTGTTTCCCCACTCTCACTGCCCCTTTGCCAATGCATTTTACATAAGACCCTCCATGGACCACCTAGTTTGTTTGATAGAGCGTTGTAGAGCATTGTGCAGAGAACATTTTACCTTAGCAAGAAGCCGCGTTCATGAGAGCTTGCAGATATTAGGGTATGGTCAGTTTGATCCTGCAGAGAATAGATCACAGAAATCGGGATGCGATGAAGAGGGGTGGATGAAAACATGCAGCTGAGACAAGAGGACACAGCGAATGTACACTTGGGACCAGATTTACTAACTTTTCGTGCGACGCAGCACAGCAGCCAAATTTGCTTCGCTGCATTGTGCAAAGGAAAAAAACAGTGCAGAGCCAAATATACTAAGATTCGTCTGCTGCTGCTGTCATTCCCTGTGCAGGTGCAATTGTGATGACTTGTCATACCAAATGCACCTATTTGCCATACATAGGGTTGATGCCTCACAGTAATGGCAAAACAAGCTCACAAAACAATGGAGTAATGATCAGGCTCCAGACGACTTACAGATAAATGATGATTTATTCGTGCAGCGCAGTACCAATACAACAGCATCTCTTCGAATGTGCATAATACTGCTGCAACTCCCACAGTTCTACATTCTAAATGCCACTGTTCCTAGCACACTCATTGAATGTAACTTGACTAACAACAACACTAATAAGTATACATTTGTAAAATGATTAAGACATTAAAAAAGAAACCACATCTTCCTCCTGAACCAAAATAATGAAACAAGAGAAAGAAAAAAAACAACAGTGTTGTGCACAACACCCACTTGAACTCCATGGGCTCCACAGGGGCGATGCTGGAACGCCCACTGTCTAGAACAGCTCTGAAATCTGGAACTGACCACTAGGGCTTGACAGGTGTTTCAAAGGGCAAGGGGGATTGGGTAAGAAAGAAGAAAGGGGCTGGGGGATTGGGTAAGAAAGAAGAAAGGGGCTGGGGGATTGGGTAAGAAAGAAGAAAGGGGCTCCTAGATCTCAATGCTCTTCTCCTTTTTTCCTCCCATTGTCCCTGCCGGTCTTACTTCAGACTGCATCTACGTCTCACGGAATGGGGTGGATCTTGTATCGACTTCGCTAATTTTCACAAGAAACAACAAGTTAATATTAACACTTATATCAATGATCTTTCTCTTACATCTCAAACGTAATTCATACTCTCTATAAACAGTACCACCAGCCTTAAGACTCATCCGAATCTTCTGACAGAGTTCTCAGAAGTGTGCAGCAACATTTTTTTTTTTAGTCTCTGTCTCCTGAGCTTGAGCTCTGAATTCCTGAATTCATCTCCTTTGAGGATTCTTTGTCTAGAGTGTTTTTTCACAAATAACAATAGTCCCAACGTCTTTTCAAAGGCTTCTTTCAACTGGAGCCTCACTTAACAAAAGCAAGTTCAAGAAACTAAACCAAACAAATTGTTCCTTCTACTAATTTTTTCATTGTCTAGTATCCACTGAAATTTCAAGACTGGCTAGTGTTTGTCCAATAACCTTTTTTCTTGATTTTACCTTTTCATAGTGATGCGCCGTGATGAGGAACAGTCTCTAATGTTCTTTCTGTTCTTGCAGGAGCCGCCAGATTCACTGGAAAGAGGTGCTGGTAGAAGAATCTAGAACTGGGTAAGTGCGAGTGGAGCTCCTCTTGGAGTGGCTTGGCGGGAAGACGAAGCACTAGGAACTGCATTCCAAATGGAAACTATGCTGTGCGAGCTCTTGTGGCTTTGGGGCGTGATGTATGTACTCGCACCAAGCCAAGATAGCCGTGGTCATGAGGTGCAGCAAGATCTCATGTGTTACCACAAGGTTTCATCTATCAGGAATTTCCTATGGTCACATACCTGAAACAGGTCCCAGGGCCTCTACTTGCACACCAAGCCACAGAAAAGTGGGCATTAAATCTTGAAATACCTTCGAGAACATCGAGGGAGGGGCCAGAGGGCAGAAAATGTATATTTGAAAAGTGCGCTATGGCGCAACGTGCAAATGATGGAACCGATGTTCCTCACAAACAGAGCTATAAAGAACTATATACATATTCTTCGAGTAACAATAACATCTTTATGCATAATCCTTGTATATTTCAGGTGCTCGTCTATTCCTACTTGTTCCTTTCACGAATGAAATCGATCGCATTACCATTAATCGGATCAGTGGAATCAGATCCTGCTACATCAATCACTTCATTTACTTGACTGAAGTGATTTTGCTGCAATACATTTTATAAGTACTCAAATTTCATTAAAAAACTCGCATCCTCTTGTTTCTAGATATTACCATTCAAATGAAATTCCAAATTTTCCCATCTTGTGTAAACACACTTTTAGAGTTCACTTTTACCACTCTCAAAGCCTTCTGAAATTTGTAAACACTCACAGCCAGTAAACTGGGTATGTGAATCCTCACCCAATCTCCAATCACAAAAACTTCTTCTAAAACTTCCATTTCAAATCGTACACTTGCTTGGCTTTGTATTGTTTCCTCTAACCTCAATGCAATGTTCATTTTATCCTTATTGATACCACTTCCATGTTCTTTTTTAAACCACCATGGACACAACTTGGAAAGCGGGTCTCTTTCTTTCATCAAATGAAATGGGCTAACTTCAGTAGTGGTATGTGGTGTAATACCACACATCCACAATTTGTCTCTCAATACGTGTTTCCATTTACATCCAAAACTTTGAGCCCATACAATGCTATCTTTTGACACACAGTTTACCTATCCACTTGAGGATTGCCTTGAGATTCATACAATGCTCTAGATACACGCTGAATATTGCAATACTTGAGAAAACTCTCCATCTCATGAGATTTAAACTGTACACCATTGTCAATGGCTAATAGTTCAGGGCACCCTTCCCTGGCAAATATTTCCTTAAAAATTCAAAGACGGCATTGGTTGCAGCTTGTGCCACAAACTTGACCTCTGGCCATTTCGAATAATATTTCACCAACGCAAAACGTGAATCCTGCCGTAATGAATAAAATGGTCCAGAAATGTCAAAAGCTACCTTCTACCAAGGAACCTCTGGTCAAACTATGGGTTTTAAAGGTGTAGGTGTTAGTTCACTGCCTTTTACCGCCCCTGTATTACTCTGCCCACCAGGCTGTCCAAACCGGGTCACCAGAAACATGACCTAATAAGTCTCCTCATGGAAGATATCCCAGGATGTCCCTCATGTGCCAGTATCAATATCCTTTTTGTGTCAAGGATGGAGGAAGATATTTACCTTCCTTGTACAACATACTTCCTTCAACTTCCAGCTGTCCTGAAAGAGTCCAAAAAGACAACAATTCTGGAAGTAAATATTTTTTCCTACTACGTTCCTTTTTTACCATTTTCAACAACTCATCATTACTCTCACTCTCTGTCCACTTCTCTTCTACAATACCTTCAAATTACCCAGACACGATGTCTCCTATAGTGGCTACTATATCCACTTATTCCTTATCCTCCATGTGCTCATCAGAAAGGACAAATGGAAGTCATGACAGGCAATCAGCTGCCACATTGTGTCTTCCAGGGACAAATTCCACTTTAAAACTTTACTCCTGAAGTCCTGAGGTTAATTTTGCAATACCTTCGGTTTCATTCCACCCCCCACAATTGGGCAAAATACCAACAAGAGGCCAATGGTCAGTTATTAATGTGAAATGAGACTCTCCAGACATAATTTCAACATTTTCAATAGCCCATACACATCTTTTTTTCTATGACAACATATCTGCTTTCAGTGCTGGTTAGAGTACTTGAAGAAGATACAACATTCCATTACTCTTTAACCCCTTAACTGCTGGGCCTTTCCCCCCCCAGTGCTGAGCCCTTTTTTGGCTATTTGGGGTAGTTCGCGCTTAGGCCCCTGTAACTTTTTGACCACATAAGGTATCCACGCTAAATTTGCGTCCTTTACTTCCAACATCATGGGAATTCTAAAGGTACCCAGGGTTTGTGGATTCCACTGGAGGGGACCCAGAACTTAGCCACAATACAGCTAAATTTAGTTTTGTTTTTGGAAAAATGGGAAAAAAGGGGCTACAGATGAAAGCGTCTAGTTTTTCCCCTGAAAATGGTATCAACAAAGGGGTTGTGGTGCTGAAATTACCATCTTCCCAGCTTTCAGGGACAAGCAGACTTTTGTCAGAAAACCACAATTTTTTACACAGTTTTGGCATTTTTCTGTGACATAGCCTATTTTTGTTATTTTTTGTGCTTTCAACCTCCTTCCAGTTAATGGTAAAAATGGGTATGAAAGCAATAATGTATCCTGGAAAGCTATACATTTCTGAAAAGTAGACAACATTTTGAATTTAGCAAGGGGTCATTTGTGTAGATCCTTCAAGGTTTTCATATAGAAACTAACAGTTGAAAATAGAAAAAATTGAAAATGAGTTAAAAAAAACAGCCATTTGTGCCAACGTTTTCACCTGTAACGTCTACTAAGTATGACAGATGTTACAAATTTTTATCAGGAGACCTGGCGGAACGCTGGGAGGTAGGAAATTTGTGTCAGCCCGGTGATCCCACAACTTTCCCGCACAAAAATGTGTGGTAAAAGTGATTTTTCAAGCGAAATTTGAGGTTTGCAGAGGATTCTGGGTAAGAAAACGTTGGGGGATCCACGCAAGCCATACCTCTCTGGAATCCCCCGGGAGTCTAGTTTTCAGAAATGTGTGGGTTTGGTAGGTTTCCCTAGATGGCCGCCGAGCACGGGGCCAAAAACACAGGTGAACCCCTTGCAAAACCAGGTCGTTTTGTGATAGGCAATTTTGATGTCTCCTCATTACGTTTTGGGCCCTTGCCTGTCGCGGGTACTTGGGCCACCCACACGAGTGAGGTACCATTTTTATCGGGAGACCTGGGGGAACGCTGGGTGGTAGGAAATTTGTGTCAGCCCGGTGAACCCACAACTTTCCCACACAAAAATGTGTGGAAAAAGTGATTTTGTTCAGCACAATTTGAGGTTTGCAGGGGATTCGGGGTAAGAAAACGTTGGGGGATCCACGCAAGCCATACCTCCCTGGAATCCCCCGGGTGTCTAGTTTTCAGAAATGTGTGGGTTTGGTAGGTTTCCCTAGTTGGCCGCCGAGCACGGGGCCAAAAACACAGGTGACCCCCCTTGCAAAACCAGGTCGTTTTGTGATAGGCAATTTTGATGTCTCCTCAATACGTTTTGGGCCCTTGCCTGTCGTGGGTACTTGGGCCACCCACACGAGTGAGGTACCATTTTTAGCGGGAGACCTGGGGGAACGCTGGGTGGTAGGAAATTTGTGTCAGCCCGGTGAACCCACAACTTTCCCACACAAAAATGTGTGGAAAAAGTGATTTTTTCAGCAAAATTTGAGGTTTGCAGGGGATTCAGGGTAAGAAAACGTTGGGGGATCCACGCAAGCCATACCTCCCTGGAATCCCCCGGGTGTCTAGTTTTCAGAAATGTGTGGGTTTGGTAGGTTTCCCAAGATGGCCGCCGAGCACTGGGCCAAAAACACAGGTGACCCCCCTTGCAAAACCAGGTCGTTTTGTGATAGGCAATTTTGATGTCTCCTCAATACGTTTTTGGCCCTTGCCTGTCGCGGGTACTTGGGCCACCCACACGAGTGAGGTACCATTTTTATCGGGAGACCTGGGGGAACGCTGGGTTGTAGGAAATTTATGTCAGCGGTATAGCCTATTAGCATTTACAACATCAGGCAGCCGGCACATGTTTCGTCTCTGGTGACTTTTTCAAGACTGCGAATGTATAAAGATCCTACAACTAAAGTTACAATCTTGTTATTATGGGATATAATGTTCTCAATCGCCAGTAAGAAGCAAGTTTGATGAGAGACAGGATCGTCATGTGGCCCAACTAGAAACAATGTCATGTTTATGCTCACATTTCTTAAGTTGCCTTCTTTCTGCAACACTGTGACTTTTGACAAACATTTGTGTACGTGTCAGTGCAGGATAAGATTCCCCACAACTGCATTTGCTTAAATTTCAACTTCGTAGGCACAATATCGTGACACCTTGAACATACAGTATGATGTATAGAGTTAATTTCACAAATAGCATGACTTATTGTAGCCCAGTAGGCGATGAAGCTATCTAGCTAACATAAAAAATTGCAGCCTGACAAAGACCTCAAAATGCCAACATGGGCACTGTTTATTATATATGTGAATTCATTGACACTTCAAGGTCGTGGTACTTCTGAATTCTAGCTCAGCTGATTCCTGTCTCCTCCATGAGGGATGTCCTCTTTCTAAACCAAGATGGACAGCCAGATGACACTTGCCCGCAGGTAATGGGGAGTTATATCACCCGACAGGGATTCTTGGCACAACACCCGCCCTAGGCCAAACTAGGTTACAGAGTGTTAGGCCATTAACGGTCAAAGACGGGCCCGCTCTTTACACGGCCCTGTGGGATACCTGTGAAACTTTAATGGCATCAGAAAGTGTTCAGGCCCCTCTTTGGTTCAAGGGGGAAACTAGCCGGCGAGGGGCTCTCCGGTGTGCAGCATGCAGGCAGGAAAACCACTGAAGAAAGTGTCCCGCTCCACAGGATACCTGCAACACTTTAATGGTGTCACAAAAAACTTAAAAGGAAATGAGGAAAGTAAAGATAAAAGCACCAAGCGCAGGAGGGCCTGTCAAGCCTTCATAGTCACGACTTCGATGGGGCTTGCCAGTGTAGGAGCTGGTAGATTCTACTCTATCTGGGAGTGGAGGATTTTTAAAAAAAACACACCTTCTGTGGCAACCGTGAGAATTAAAAACAGATTCTTATCACTGTGGACTGTGACTTCTTGCAACGCAACAATTATAAAGAGCTCTTTGGCTTAAAAAAAGGATAATGACTTTCTTGTGGATGCCCTCTTATCAGATTTCAACATCACCCGGTGTAGTAGAAAGTGCCAAATCACCAAGGGTTCAAGAGCTAGACTGAGAAGTTCAGAGATTCGAGGTAGTAGCTCTCCCCCATGTCTAAAGAAAAGATCCAGAATGGTTAAAGGTCTGAGATCTGCCTTTGACAGATAAAGTGTAGTGTAGAACCTATAGTACCCCTGCAGGACCTGCGCTTTTGGATAACATACACTGTGGGCCTGGTGGCAGACTGATTTTGAGCACCCCCACCGCGTAAGTTAGCCTGTTTGCATTAGCTAGCTCACAGTGCCACTAGAATCTCCTTTTTATCAGAGAGATTCGTTTTTGGCAACCTCAGAACACGACAACCCTGATTCCTCAGACTCGTGGAAACAATGTACTACTTTTCGCTCAGTCACTCGTGCTTGCTCATTAGGTCTCAGAGAGTTACACAGAAGAAACAGTTGAGCATGTTTACAATAAGAATTTATTGCACAGTTGTTCTTCTAGTATAAAATATATGTGCTGCGACAGTAGCAGAGATATATGATCAGCAGTACAGAGAATAAGAAAGGATAGTACAGTTCTACCATTTTGCAATAGTCATGAACATATACATGAATATAAAATGCATTTGTAAAATAAAGCGCATACTCCTACGATGCCTATCTAGATGTACCTAAGTGTACCTAGCATGTGAGTAGGTGTGAAAGAAGCCAAGAATCCCGCTAGGATTTAGTCAAACCCCATTACCTGAATAATGAGAGTGTGGGACCTCGTCCTGGCCTCGAGTTGGACACCCCGCAAGGGATGATTAGACCACTGTCCGCTGGAGCGATTGCATGCAGGAGCCTCAGCATCTCTGGTCAGTGTGTCGGCCTGGAAGTCTCGGTTCCCTCTAACTACTGATAGCAAGAGGTGCTGTATTTGTACAGAAAAGTATAGAGTCCCTTTGTCCCTTGTGTCTTGTGTTAGCCATTGTTGGGTATGAAGATGACGTATGGGATGAACCGGTTACGTAGATGTTTATGCAGGTGGATCCTAGCCCCTGCCTGGTTTCCTAGAACTCTTATGAATATTTAATCATACTGGATGAGCACATCGAAGATGGTATAGGAGGCCATTGTTCGGGAAAAACCCTCCTTCTGTACCCAAACCACAGTCTAGATAAGGTTCAGCCCTCGGCGCCCGTTATTGTGGAGAATAGGGAACTAATGTAGGTGAAAGATTATGCCTATATTAGGGCATCTCAAACTATGCCTATATTAGGGCATCTATATGAAACATAACACCCACTCCTCTTAATAGTCAACAATAATAAACAATGACAGTAAAACTACTAAGTCATACTAGGTGGTAGTGCATATAATTGTCAGTGAGCCATATAAAAACATTTTAAAAAAATTTAAAAGCATATTTAAAAACATTTCTAAAAGGGAAAACGTGAAGAGTCAGTTTTTGAGTTTGTACTGAAGCTAAAGTTCTAGCTGAGTTCATTTAAAGAATTTAAAACTTCCACAAGCTTTTTAGAAGGCCATGCTTTCTCTAGCGATAGTGGCAATTTAGTAGGAAATGTTCCAAATTTAATCAGAGTTGAAATGAAAAGCCAAACTCCAAATTCTTTCCAAGCACATTATGAGTCAATTGAAGATTAAATGTCCTGGCTGGGAGACGCAACATCACAGTCACTTGCTGTAGGGGACGGGAATTGTAATATTTCACACAGTACGTCGATGGAGCACAGATGAAATTCAGTATTGCCCATAGTTGGCATATCGGCAGCCTGTGCTGTAGTCGATACCTCAGTGCCAGTAGTGCTAGTTGTAGCGCTTGTGCTGGTGTCAGCGTTAGTGGTGGCTGAGTAGATGCTAACCCCAGTTGTTAAAGGCACCTGCGGGTTTTCAAGGAATGCAGTCGTCAGGATAGGAATACGCTGGGGACACAGCCGAGCGTGGGACCTCAGCGGTTCCAGCTTCATGTTCAAGTCCGCAGGCGATTCTGATTCGAGTGTCAGACAGATGTCCAACACGCATTCTTCACCGCAAAACAGGCATCAAAGAACAGGTAAGATGCAGTCCATCCAGACTGGTCTAAACGATAAGAGCCAAGAAGCACTCAGTTCTCGTAGGCGAGGCGCGCCCAGATGTTGTACCATGCGTTCACTGTATCTACGTTCCAGAAGAGCTTTCGCCATTTCGTTCGTGATTGGGTCGTCCATTGCTTATCAGGAAAATGACGATCAGGATTCCAGCTATTAAAAGCAGTATCAGAGGTAAACCTCCAAAGATGCTTCCAAATACGGAGTGTATAAAATTTGGGATAATTCCGAGGACTGTTTGGAAGGTGCTTAGAAAACCTGACCCTATGGTCTTAAATAAGTGTACAATACCACTCGTATCAGACATGTTAAAGATACGACCCACCATTTCTACGAAATGAAAGAGGCAGTTTGTACGAAAAAGTGCCTGTATCTCGGTCGAGGTCCTTGCCACTTGAAGATCAAAGGTCTCTTGAGCGGAGGTTAAGGGTACAGTTTGCTGTAAAAGCATGGCTTTCATTCTGCTCAAAGTGTCAAATTTTATAAAAGATATCTCTAGCGAAGGCCACAAAGGCGCCTCCCTGACTGTACTTGTTGGGGAAACAATACTTGCATACAGCAGGTAACCCTGGCGTTCACGGTGACCAGATAGGCGATGCCCGGAAGCATACCACAGCAACCTTGATCATTCAGCATCAAGTAGCTCCCGTTCGAGAGTAACTCAAAAACTGGTGTGATCATGGCAGCTGGAGTTCCTTTCATGTGGGAAGACAGATTCGCCACCGAACCATTACAAGCTCTGTGTAAAATAATGTCCTGACACATGAGAGAGCCGCTTAAAGCGTTCCTGCAGTTTGTACCACTCAGGAATACTTCACGATCCCCACTCCGGCATCGAAATTTATATGGTAATTCTCTACCCAATATTTCATATCTGCCTGCCTGCCTTTGCTCAAGGCAATACTGAAACTGAAAGGTCGTGACCGGGAGAGTGACATGGCCGTGGATTAGCCATTCTGTTGATGGTGATTCCGCCACTGTGAATGGTAGCCTGTCCAGTTTTTCAATACGCAGCATTGTATATTTAGCTCCCCTTTGTGCCATTTCTATCTGTGTATCTGTTAGATTGTATTCAGAAAACAGAGACGCACTGTTTATAAAACGCCAAGGCACAAAGCCTGCACGCAAAGATTGCAGCGTCCAGCTTAATAACATAATAGAACGTAACTGAGATTGGCCGTGTTGTAATATGGCTAAATCCTGTTCCAGTATGTCGATAGCAGAAGATACAATGTTGCCCAATGAATATATCCTGGAGGTCAAAGTTGTTAACCCATTATCTACCACAGCTAAAGCTTTTTCTAAGTTTATACGGTCTATTTCCCGTATTCTCTCTGCAGCTTCTTGTTGGGAAATCTTCCAGTTTTCATTATAGGCAGCATATATGCCTGCATATATGAAACGTTTTTGACGTGTTTTCCTGGGTCCTAGTAAATAGTCCCTAAAATCCATGTCAAGTGAGAGTAAAGATAAGTGTTGTTTCACTTCTGCAAGTGTTGAGGTTTCTAGCCAACCGAGGCACAACCTCCCAACACTGTAGGATGTCACTACCCCTGGATGTTCTCTCTGTACATAACGTGGGTCTGGCCTATGGATACTGAGTCCCTCGGTGTCGTTCAGGAATCGCTTATGACAGCTATTCATGTCTAAGGGCCAAACCACCCACTGTTTCCAATTTGGGTCTGTTCTATTGTACTCTAAGATGTCATCCACTTTTGCCCCTTCTTTTGTAGTTGAATTCTGCCACCCCCATATGTCGGTGTTGGAAACCTAGGGGTGTTCAGGCCCTTGCTCTTGGCTAGTCCAAGACAGGATGTCTGTTGCACAGTGTCATTTAAAAAGATCATCTGCTGTGGAATGAGGCATGCTCTAAATAGTGCCTCCGTACCCTGGACTTGCCAGTCCCTTGAACCCCAAACTGATTTTAAGTCAATTTCGTCTTTCCATAGGTCGAAACCCTGTTCAGACAATTGGACCAAAAAGGAAGCAGAGTAAATCTGTTTAGTGTTTGTCAACATAATTTTCATTGCTGATGTTGGTGCAACCTTGCAGTAATATGAGGCTGGATCTGTGGTGTTAAGCCCTGAAAAGTATGAACATTTCTGTGCAAACGTTTGTGAACTACTTTTTGGTGGTGTTGGGCAATGTTCCCACTGATGGTATTCAAAAACATTCCTAGGTGAAATGGATTTGTGCAGGAAATGATGACCATAATGTTGGTAACAGTACAATGTGTCATAATCTGAAGAACTCTCTAACATTTCATTATTAGAAAATGCTGCAGTTTTCTCTAAATCAGACAACATGTTATTCACTGTTTCAGATTCCCAATCATCAGAAAATGTACTTGAGGTAATGATATCACTTAATGAAAATTTAAATATATGATTAATTTTTAAAAGTTCTGATTGACCGAATATGTTAAAATCAACCTTGTCCCATACTATACCATCCGGTATAGGAACTGCTGCAATGTTCACTGATGACAAGTCTCTTTGCTCACGATGTGATGATGGATGTGGCTTCAGTAGTATGTTGACCTTTTGGGCTGTGGAGCTTTGTTGAAGATAGCGTCCATTAATAAGCATACTAAAAGTTAGTACTAAGCCAAGCCAGAAAAGAAAAAACAATATCCCAGAAATTACCCAGAGTTCAATCCAAGGCGATACCAGGTATGTCTTTTTTAGAAAGTGAAGAAAGTTCTTTATTTGTTGCTTGAATGGTGTTTTGGCTAGCGTCGTTTCCGGCTCGCTTGGATCCAGAGAAAACGTATCAAAGTTTATGAAATAGCCAGAAGCAGTTCGATCAATTGTAGGAATTCCATTGGGATTAGTTGAAATTTTATTTTGCTCTTGACGAGGCATGTTGACGTAGACTTCTGTATTTGGTCTAATTGCAACTTGTGAATTATTCTGATGTACATTTTGAATTTGAATGTTTGGTTCAAGTGGAACAAGTTCCATAGCAGTGTTGCTTAGTCCTTCATTCCTTACAGGTGGCTCTTCAAACGTGATGAGTCTTTCTGTTTGAACTTCTTTGATTGTAGCTAGAGGAGGGCGTCTGCTACTGTGGAGACCACGAGGCCTACTGCTTATTATTGGCCACATAGTGTGGTTTGATTAAGTCGATTGAGACAAATCTTTTCTCCTTTTTCCCGGCAAGAGGCGGCAAAAGTACAGTTCTTGTTTCTTGTACTGCAAGGACTGGTACAGGTGTTCTGTATGAATGTCCAAATTCCTTCTGGTCCGCAATTTTTTCTCTGACCAGATCCCTGACTTTTGGGATCCAGACAGGTCTTGCCGTGTCTGCCTTGACTTCCCCAGTGGTGGTCTGCTTTAGTCGGACATTGCTTTGTTTTATCCTGGATTCATTTAGATCCTGTAAAACAGCCAAACGATCATGGATATCAAATTGTTTTTCATCCGCCACTGCGCCTTCAAAATCAAGATCAGGTACCACATTCGTGTCCCATAGAGGACTTCATATGGAGTGACACCCCCTAGAGAGTTTCTTGGCTGGTTGTTTAACGCCCGCTGTACACCATAAAGGTGTTTGACCCAACTACCGCCCTTGCCTAATACCCTAGCTGTTAAAGGTTGCTTTAAGTCCCGGTTTTTCCTCTCCACAACCAAATTTCCCTCGGGGTGGTACGGAGAGGAGTATCGCAATGCTACGCCCATTCCTTCCATGGCCTCTTTGTAAGCCCGAGAGCTAAATGCAGGCCTGCGGTCAGAATGTAACGTGCTAACTGCGTATGTGCCGATAAAGACTCGCAAATCTTTGATAACAGTTCGAGCGTCAGCCGAGTGCTGATGCCATACCCATAGGAACCTCGAGCAGGAATCCACTGCAACCATGATATATTTGCAAGCCCGGTCCGTTTTTAAGGGGCTGCAGTGGTCCTAGTACACACATGTGAGAGGTTTGTCTGATTTTAATAATGGCGTCTGCACGGGTTTTGCTACCATGGAGCCTTTCATCTGCTGGCAGATGTCGCAATTCAAGACATAGGGGTCGATTCCGATCTCGGTCGGAGACGCACCCAACGCCATTCGGTCGGGAAAAAAGCCATGCGAATGCATGTTTCCCGACCGATCCGCACATCAATCCGAACGAACAAGTACGATGCGCACAACAGCACAGATTCCGACCCAGTCGTACTCACCCAATCCAGGTCCTGATCCCCGACCGAGCCGGATCCGTTAACGCAGAGTCGAGTCGCCCGGAAGCCAAAAAGCAGCCCCGTCCGGCCGGACAAGTACGATGCGCTTCTTGTACGCGCCGAACCCGTCGCTACGCACGGCACGTCAAAGCATCCGGGAGAGGCGCACACAAGCTCCGATTCGCGCCAGAACACGATCCACGGCTACGAGACGAACACGCAAGCGACGAGGACGAGGCGAAGCAACGACAAAGACGAACGAGACGAACCAACAATGAATCCCATCGTTCCGATCCTACCAATATTCTACATCTACTACCGGAACAGGCACGGACGCGTACGGCGCAGAAGGTAGGTCAGACACCAACCACAAACACAAACACAAACTACACGTACCCGACATATCACACACACACAGAGGGATGCAGAAATTACTTACTCCAGAAGCAGCAGCACCATAGGGGCGGGATGCCCATCACCAATGCCACATATACACATAGGGGCCCGGATGCCTGTCACTACTACCACCTCTACCCATGGGGGTGCCAGCTGCCTACCACTACTACCACCTCTACCCATGGGGGTGCCAGGTGCCTACCACTACTACCACCCTTACCCAGGGGTGCCAGATGCCCACCACTACTACCACCTCTACCCATGGGGGTGCCAGGTGCCTACCACTACTACCACCTCTACCCATGGGGGTGCCAGGTGCCTACCACTACTACCACCTCTACCCATGGGGGTGCCAGGTGCCTACCACTACTACCACCCTTACCCAGGGGTGCCAGGTGCCTACCACTACTACCACCTCTACCCATGGGGGTGCCAGGTGCCCACCACTACTACCACCTCTACCCATGGGGGTGCCAGGTGCCTACCACTACTACCACCTCTACCCATGGGGGTGCCAAGTGCCTACCACTACTGCCACCTCTACCCAGGGGGTGCCAGATCCCCCATCATCACAGTGACCAAAATGTGAGTGTGGGGTCCATAGCTGAAGCACATATTGAACATTGTGGCAATGGGGTCCAAACCCCCATCATCACACTGACCAAAATGTATGTGTTGACAAAGAATAAGCTGCAACTGCCAAACTGCATGGATGATTCCTGGTCACAGAACAACAAACACATCAGTGGCAAAGTAGTGCTTGTGTCCCATAGCAACATAGAATGGGGGAGGCAAACAGTGCAGTGCAAACAAGACATACCTTTGGCCATGTGCAGACAAACATCACCCATGGGGGCTGACACTGTCAACATTCATCAATGACACAATGACAGAAGTGACCATCAGAATGCAGACCCACATATTTGCAACAATGGGCACACAAATACAGATACCCAGTGGAGACTGTAGAAGGGAGGTGAACAGATACCATACCATGGCAGCAATGGGACACACACACAATGATCATTGTGCTGACTGATGACCTAGGAGTCCCAGGGACAGCAGGGCAAACACACCAAACAACATACAGCCAATGGCACACCTAAGATATGCCAATGCAGTGGTGCCGATGCACATACACAAACAGGCAGACCCACACTGCACATCAAACACAACAGTTGAGGGGGGGGTACCAGTGTCCCCAGGCAACCACACAACACATGAGGAGCCCTGAATACCAATTACACAGATGTGCATACAGTGCCACACAAAGGTAACTCATGGATCCAAATCCCCTATGTGGGCAATCAGGCATTGTCAGATGAGAGGGAGCACAAATCACACATGTCACACAAGCATGTAGGAACAGCAACTGACACAGCAAGACACACAGACACCACAGCACCACACCCAGGGCCCCCACAATGTGGTGACCCTGGGCTGCATTACAATCCCACTGTGATGACAAAGCTAGATGTCGTTCACACTGTGAACCACAGTCATGTGTCCTGAGCAACAAACTACCATCACACCTACACAAGCACAAATCAATCAGCACGGCCTGTCAGCCAAGGCCAACATGGAGGCAGGGGTGTAGCCGGGCAACAACTCTCATCTGCACACACTCAACACCACACACCTCGACCTCCAACAATGTGCAGCAGTGAAGCTCACATGCACTGGTGACATTGCACATGCACCCATGACAATCCCAGGGGTGGTGGTGGGAACCAAGGTGCAGAAACACATCACACATGGCCACTCAACCAGACTCCTGAATGTCTGACACACTGCACACTGCACACTATGCTGTACATGGACATGACGGCAATACCACACCAACCAATGGGATCCCAGCCACAGTCACACACCTATGAAGAAGCCAAGGTCACCCACAAAGAACACACATAGACAACTACCAACATTGCAGCCCTGAGGAGTGCCAGCAGTCACACACACAACGTGTCACAACCAATGAAAGCTAACACAAATCAGAAATCACATGACAGGTGTAAACAACAAGTGCAAAGGGGAATCCTGACTGTGACACATCAGCGTCTGCCCACAAACTCAGCCCTGACCGCAAACACACCTATGGGTGACACCCTGATGACCAGTAATGTGCCATGCACCCACATCACAGAGAACCCAGGGAGAAGACTTTGGGGGAACATAGCTCAACTCAGCAAGCATCACAAACAGGAACATCACTAGGGATCCCAGCATGCACAGCAACATGGAAGTGAACACACACACATGCTCATACAACACACACCTTGGGCGCACGAGATGTCACAGGAGTACACATTGCCATGAGGGGACTCCACTCCTGTGTGAGGAAAGCTGTGCCATATGTCGCATCAGTAGGGCTCCATCATGTCAGCAGAACACTTGGTCACACAGTCAACAATTAGCACCAAATGAAGGCTCCCGTCACATCAGCCTTGTCATGGGAATGTCAACGAAATCAACAGCACAGATCCAACACACATGTTTAGCAAGTTGCACTGACAACACAGATGAGTCCTTCCCCAATGATGCCCAAACCTGCATGTCCAGTGGAGATGGCCACACGGTCAGGGAACTAGACTAATTGAACAATGGCAAACACAACAGATGTGCATGGGTGGAACCCACAGATGTGACATTGCTAATGTAAGTAGGAAATCACATTGCAAAATATTGAAAACATGACACCCTCAGATGCTGCTAAGGATGACATGGATACACCACAGGATAGGACACTGTCCCCCGGGAACACATGGGTTCCTGCACAGTAACACTTCATTTTCATGAGTCCAAATATCACCATCACTGCAGCAAGGGCATGGTTAGTGTCATCAACATCATGTACATCAGAAGTAAAAGCACTAGAGAACAGAAAGTTGCTTTATTCAGCATGTGGGTTCAAAACTTGGAAGAACTGTAAGGTATCAACAAAGGCCAATGGCCAGTCCATCAAGGAAGTCTATACAGGGTGACAGTGGCAGATGTCACCCTACGCATGCCTGCACTGATCACAACCAGGGACAATCCCCTAGGAGGGGCATACGGGGGGGGCAGGCCAGGCACCGCAGGGACAGGATCAGGGCTCACCAGGAGGAGGCAGGGAAGGGGTGGTGGGTGCTGGAGACCCAATGTCAACTGCAGTGGAGGTGTCTGACATGGTGTGTGCCGGCACAACTGGGGGGCATGACTCAGATGTTGTGGGTGCCGGCACAACTGCAGTGGACCCTGCAGATGGAGTGGACAGGTCCGCCACTGCAGCGCCCAAGTCAGATGGTGATAGTGGACTCCACTGCAGTGCCCACCTCCAGGGGAGGAGAATGGGGATCAGGTAAGGTGGGCAGGACAGAGGGGGAGGACACCCTCACCACATCAGTGGTACAGACAAGCGCAGCGGGGGTGTGGGGCCGGAAGAGCAAGTGGCAGGGGAGAAGGCCTGACCCTTCTGGGGATGGTGTATCTGTGGGTGGGGGACCTGGGGCAGGGTGTGATGGGGGCACCTGTGGAGTGGGGGCCTGAGGGATGAAGGAAGGAGACTTGGTGCCTGAGCTGCAGGGCGGCGGCGGGGTCTTGCTCTTCCGGGACCGGGGGGACTTGCGGGTGGGGGCCTCAGTCGGTCTGCGCCTGGGGGATGGTGTCCGGGGGCCAGGGGCACTCCGCTCCGTGTGGGTGGGCTTCCTCTTCCCCCTGAAGGCTGGATCAGCTGGATCGGAGGGGAAGAGGCCAAGGTCACAGAGGAAGAGCTGCTGTGTCTTTGGGGTTGCAGGTGAGGCAAGGGAGGGGTCTTTGGAGGGAGAGGCAACTGAGGACTGCGCAGTGCTTGTGGATGCGTGTGTTTGTGCCTGTGCCCCATCCCCTGTGAGTGTGGTTGCAGTCCCCAGACGGTGCGTGCGTGTGCATCTTGTTTGTGGCATGTGTGTCCGTGTGCTGCATGTGTCTGTGCTGGTGTGTGCCTGTGCCAGTGTGTGTGTGCTTGGGACGGGTAAGGTGCTGGGGAGTGTGGATGGGGCAGAGGCAGGAGGGGTGAGGGACTGTCGGAGGAGGGACACTGCTGCCGTCAGGGAGGAGTCCATGGACCTATTGCCCCTCTGTAGGTCACACATGCCCGATGAGATGCCCTCCATGAATGACACCAGCTGAGTCAACAGACTGGTGTGTGCATGGAGGACACTCAGCATCGCTGTCTGTCCTACATGGAGCTGGCGGAGGAGGTACACAGACTCCTCACTCAGGGCAGCAGGGGACACAGGGGCAGGGGGTGCGGTGCCTGGCCCGAGGGAGACACGCTCCCGAACATGGGAGCCTCCACGGACCTCGGGAATGGGAGCCGACGGGAGGGCGCTTGTGGTGGTGGTGGTGGCGGGGACAGCAACACTAGCTGGGGTGTGGTGGCTGCTGACACCCGCCTCCATAAGGGAGTCATCGTCCGAGTTGCTCTGGTCCTCAGCTGAGGTGGATGGTGCTGAGGACTCCTCGGTGTGGCTCCCCTCGCCCTCCGTGCCACTGGGTCCCTCCGACCACTCCTTGGCTGCTGACCCAGTCTGGCTCTGCGGCTCCTCCTGGTCCGTGGAGCTGTCCCCTCCTGTGGCCGTGGATGTATCTGCAATCAATAGGGAAACAGACAGACATCAGTCACCTGCACCGAACGCACACACCACAGTAAGTCCAGCACATTACAGAGCAAGCCCTGGCATCCTTAGTTGAACATTGCTAAAACTGCACAAACAGAACAGGAGGTGTCAATTGTCAGTCTGATGGTCAACCATGGCACTCACATCCCACCTGGCCTTGCACCCATCTGTCTGGTGTCTGTTGGATGGCAATACCCCAGTGTGGACACAGGCACCACCTACACAATATTTGGACAGTGCAGAGAACCCGGTGAAGCATGTGGACATGCACACATCACAACTCTTGCCACTGAGTCTGTGCAGGTGTCCGGATGAAAGGGATGCCCAGAGTCAAATAGGAAATGCATGTGATGCATACCAGCGACAGACACCATGATGCACCCATGTCCTGATAGCCATTGCCACAATGGTGTGCATGTAGCACATGTCACTCCCCTGCAGGATCACTAATAGGAAGTCACATGCCATGGCACAGCCATGCCTGCTAAGTCATACATCACTGTCTCCAGTCACATGGGCAGGGCAGCCAGACAACAACACTCTGCACTGTGTCACAATAGTAGATCATGAGGAATGCAAGTCCTGGAGCTGAACAAGTGCACATGTACATCCCCCACACACCACATCATCTGTACCCTCATCTGTCCAGGTCATACCCATTGGACATATGGGAGACCTGTAACACTACCCTCTGCACCTGAGCACATCACTATCTGCTGTGAATGGGAAACAGCTGCCTGAACCTCATATTCGCATACCCCAGTCTGCACGGTCAGGTGATCAAACACCTATGTGTCACACATGTATCATCTCCTATGGTCACATCTCCGGTGGCATGCGGAGCCCCAACCGAGGAACACCCCAGCAGACCTGACAACGAAGCCACAGCACACTGACACAGAGGCAGACACCTGAGGGGACAAATCACTGAGCAAAACGGGTCAGCTGATACACGGCAGTGGGAGTACAGAGTGTATTGTATGGCCTGGAGTAGGCATGACTGTCCTGTCCCACATGAATGAGGGATGAGCCCTGGACAGTAGGCAGCTGGCTAAGTATGTGTGACACACATAATATACACACTCCTGGGGCACAAACATTGTTCCCACCCGCAGCATGGGTGTGTGCCAGATACCCCAGGCACATGTGGTGGATCAGCTCAGCAATTGGGCCACATATCAAAGTGACACGCAGAACACATGTCAGAACACAGGCAATGTGTAAGCAATGGACCCACCCATGATGCCCACCACAGAGTCAGGGAAACAGATGCTGTCCCCCACCTTGATTCAAGCAAACTGCAAGGACACAGTACCCAAGTGACACAATACCCTGACTGTAAGGGCCACACCTGGGTATCAGATGAGGAGTGGGCAGTGCACAATAGAGGGACATGGGTCCTGGACCACAAGACTGATGTACTGTGGAAGTTTAACCAGGCCAGAGGAGGGCACATAGCATGGCAGACATAGTTCACAATGCAGACATGGATTGCACCACTTACACACGCCTCCTTGCTGCTCTCTGGCCTTCAGCTGCCCATCCAGATCAGGGAAGACCACCGCCAGGATCCTCAGCATGTGGGGGGTCAGGGTCCGGTGTCCGCCCCTCCTGCGAGGAGGCGACAGCTTCAGCTGGACCCGTGCGATCCTCCGGGTCCAGCCCCGAAGGTCCTGCCACCTCTTCTGGCAGTTGCGGATCTGGCGCTTGTAGACCCCCCCGGATCTCACTGCCCGGACGATGGTCAGCCATATCTTCTGCTTCTGGTGGGCATCAACCTGTGAGGATGACAAAGTGAGAATGCCATAACTACACGTGCAACATAACCGTGCATTACAAAGTTGGATATACATGTCTCAATCACAGGGGCATATGATGTACACAGGCAGTGCAACGATGGCCATGGACAGTATGCCAGCAGTTACTACATGGTATCATTGCCTGGGCATTAAAACCTTGTTTAAATGCACTGTCACTGCACTATACCTGTCCAGTGCATGTAACTACACACTATGGGGGGTGACAACTACTCAGTGAGCCTGCTAGCCAGTGGCGTGCAGACTGTTAGCCTTGCTAGTCAGACAACATGCACATTTAGAAAGGCAGTGGACAGAACACTCACCTGCTCCCCTGCTTTCCCATACAGCTTGCTGTACTGTGGAAGGAGGCCATCCAGCAGGACCTGGTTCTCCTCAGTGCTGAAGGCTGGGGCTCTCTCCACAGTACGTGCCATTGCAGGGTCCAGAGGGTGCAGAAACAGCAGCAGTGTAGTGGCAGATGTCGTCCTGGAGCATGTAGTGCAGGCAAGTGAGCTCTCAGGGGAACAGCCAGCATTATATGTGTGCTGCAGAGGCAGATACTGTCCCATTATGTCCAAAGTGATAGGTCCAAGTCGTTTGCATCATCTGAATCTGGCCAATCCATGGAATTGCACCACTTACACACGCCCCCAGCATCCTTCAAATGTTCAACTTCATGACACCCATGAAATTGCAACATTGTTGTGGGTGACCAACTGAATTTACAGCATCAGACTCGTTCAAATTTTGAAAACGCGTCCGTTGCCAGGCCAGGCCATAGCCAATGGGTGCGCACCAATCGGACCATTGCTGTTCAATGCGCACATAGGATACAACGCGTACCCGCACACATTGAATGCAATGGGCCGGCCGGGAACACCGATCGGACCATTGCTGTTCAACGCGTACATGGGATACAACGCGTACCCGCACACATTGAATGCAATGGGACGGCCGGGAACACCGATCGGACCATTGCTGTTCAACGCGTACATAGGATACAACGCGTACCCGCACACATTGAATGCAATGGGCCGGCCAGGAACACCGATCGGACCATTGCTGTTCAACGCGTACATGGGATACAACGCGTACCCGCACACATTGAATGCAATGGGCCGGCCGGGAACACCGATCGGACCATTGCTGTACAACGCGTATTGCCAATACAACGCGTACCAGCGCACATTGAATGAAATGGCCAATGTGTGCGCACTGATCGGTCCATTGCTGTCCAACGCGTATTGCCAATACAACGCGTACCAGCGCACATTGAATGCAATGGCCAATGTGTGCGCACTGATCGGTCCATTGCTGTCCAACGTGTATTGCCAATACAATGCGTACCAGCGCACATTGAATGAAATGGCCAATGTGTGCGCACTGATCGGTCCATTGCTGTCCAACGCGTATTGCCAATACAACGCGTACCAGCGCACATTGAATGCAATGGCCAATGTGTGCGCACTGATCGGTCCATTGCTGTCCAACGCGTATTGCGGGTACAACGCGTACCAGCGCACATTGAATGCAATGGCCAATGTGTGCTCACTGATCGGTCCATTGCTGTCCAACGCATACCTGTACAAGTCACTGGCATATGTCACCATGCCTGTCACAGGTGA
The DNA here is from genome assembly GCA_963921515.1 of Calotriton arnoldi. Taxonomy (NCBI): domain Eukaryota; kingdom Metazoa; phylum Chordata; class Amphibia; order Caudata; family Salamandridae; genus Calotriton; species Calotriton arnoldi. The sequence continues at coordinate 244,317 of CAWUFW010010205.1, forward strand.
ACATATGCCAGCCACATATACTTCCCAGGGAGTGAGGGGCACACCTACAACACCACAGCCTGTCCAAACTGTATCCTAGGGCATGTAAGGCTGCATTACCTATTCCGTGTATGGGGGTGAACATGTTGTTCTGTGGGTGTCACTTGGGGGAAGACACCCCCAGGCTGGGCACGTGTTTATGGGGACAGAATCCTTGGTGTTTCGTGTACATGACCACTGTGATGTGCAACTGTTCATATCTGAGCATGTGGCATGGTCACAGTTCACGGTGGTGTATGTGTATGTCATGTCACATACCCCCTGAGTCCCATGTGGGACGTTATGTTCAACCCAGGGTGACCTATTGGCACAATGGTGATGGTCCTCTACAGTCTGTGTGCATGTTGTGTTTACAATGTCTCTGATTTCATGTGCACAATGGGAGGCAGTCTCCACATCCACGTTGTTTGTGCATGGACTTTGATGTTGTGCGTGTGTGTCTCACAGACGTCCATGTCTGTCCTGCCGAGGCAACAGGGACCACTACCTGTCGGGCTCATGGTTGTTTTGCTGTGGTGTATACATGATACACCATGTCATGCCAGTGTCCATGTGGCAATACAGGGTCCCTGGGAATCTACCAGTCGTTGAGCTGTGATGCCTGGGGCACATCAGTCCTCACATGTCACTGTGGGGTGTGTTTGTTATTTGGCAGCAGGAGATGGGAACTGGGACACGGCCTCATGGTCTCCAATGGCACGACCTGGGACTTATTGATGCCACTCGTTGAACTGTGATGTTAGATATTGGCCATGTATGTGCCATACATATCCGTACGTAACTGCACACATCATGTACTTGTGCCTCATTATGATGTATCATGTGATGTTGAGTGTGTTCAATGCCACATATGTGGGGTGACTGACAATCTTGCTTTCTTCACCTATGCACTGCAGGGCACCAGCTGTCCATAGACCATTCCCTGACCTGGCAACGATGGTGGAACGTGACAGCATCCGACGGTACCGCTTCACCAGGCAGCTGATTGAGGATTTGGCAGTGCGCTTGGCACCACATTTGCAACCTGGCCGTCCGTACCCTACAGCGCTGACCCCCAAGGTGAAGGTGATGGCAGCCCTACACTTCTTTGCCACCGGTACCTTTCAACACACTCTGGCGACTGCTGGTGGGATGTCACAGACCATGTTCAGCCGTGTGCTCCGGGATGTTTTGGAGGCTATGTTGATATACCTGAACCAGTACATCTATTTCCCTAGACTCCAACGACTCACTGGCGTGAAGAGTGACTTCTATGCCCTGGGGAGGATGCCGCATGTCATTGGCTCCATTGATGGGACACATGTGGCTTTGGTATCACCACAGGCCCAAGAGCAGGCCTACCGTAACCGCAAACACTACCACTCGGTCAATGCACTGGTGGTCTGTCTTGCAGATATGAGCATCACACACGTGTGTGCCCGTTTCCCTGGTTCTGCACACGATGCCTACGTGATGAGGAGTAGTCGCATCCCGAGGATGATGGCACAGATGCGGAACCAGCGTGCCTGGCTTGTTGGTGTGTACTGACTTTGTACCATTGTGTGTGTTCTGCTATGTAGTGTTCCACCCTCTTTTCCAACTCTGCTAATGTGCAATTGTCTGTATGTAGGTGACTCCGGATACCCCAACATGCCATGGTTGCTGACGCCCCTCAGGAACCCTGTGACACCAGCCCAGGTGCGCTACAATGAGGCACATGGTCGGACCAGGAGAGTCATTGAGCGGACATTTGGTCTCCTGAAGAGCCGCTTCCGCTGCCTCGACAAGACAGGAGGGTCCCTCCCATATGCCCCAGCAAAGGTGTGCAAGATTATCATCGTCTGCTGCATGCTCCACAACCTGGCAGTGCGGAAGGAGTTGCCTCTCATCCTGGATGACGATGACCAACGTCCGCCACCTGTGGAGGATCCTGGCCTGGACCACAATGCCAGTGATGATGATGATGATGTTGAGGGTGATGTCCGCACACAGCTCATCACCAACTTCTTCAGCTGAATGTGAGTATCCAGAGATGTCATGTCAATGATGTGAGTTTGCATGATATGTGTTGGTGGTGCTCTGGTGCTGTTTGAGTGTGTCCATGGGCTACATGTCTGTATGCGTGTAGCGATGTGTCCTTGCAGGTAGTCTGTACTCCCCAACAGTGTTGACATGCTAACTTGGTTCTGGGTGGGTATCTTGTAACATGTATTGTGCATGAGTATTGCAGTTCTGTCCTGTTCTTCAGTACTTTTGACTGTGTGTCATTTCTGTCCTTCACAGGGTACTTTCAGAGTCGTTTGGTCAACTGTGATCCCCAACACCGTGATTCGACTTCCCGGTGGTAGCTGTTGTGTCCCTACAGGTGATGTGCACCACACCCATGGACTTCCTTCCTTCTACACTTGTTGACTGTGTGCCCGCTGCCAGGTGGGATTACCTTGCATCTGTGGTGGTTACAACATGTTGCAAATGTGTAATAAACCTGTGCTTCACTTTGTGATGTGCGTTGTCTGTGGTCACACATCTGACTGACATTTGCTTACTGCACCAGTGGGCTAGTTAACACAGACTGTGAATAGGTGTTGGGTCTGTGCAATGCAACGTATTTCCTGGCAACATCAGTGTAGGCGATGAGTCAGATGTCCATGGTGTGTATGTGTTGTGTAGCCCTGGTGGTGTGCCTCCCCATATGTGTGACGTCGCCATGACTCACATGCCGGTGTTGTACTTGCTGTAGCAGTTAGCATGCACAGTGTCATTTCCCCGATCATCATCGCAACTTCTGAGACAATATAGGAATCACAACAGAGGCAAGTATGGTGTATAAGTGAGTTTATTGACATACATGTGTGAGTATAGTGCACAGGTTGTTGGGTGCTGTACATTGTGATTGTGATCCAAAGTTCCTAGATAATTTGGAAGTCCTGGTAGCAGAAATGTCCAGAGTAAAGTCCACAGTAATCAGAGACATTGGTCCAACTTGAGCTCCCCATGTCATGTGGGAGAGTTGTGTTGCAGTCAACAGGGTGAACAGTTTGCGCACAAAGGTTGTTCTCCAGAACAGGTTTTGGCTTCCTGGGGGTTGCACATGGCCATCGGCCTCTCACTTGCCCCTCCTCGGACGGCCCCTCTTCTTTGGGGGACCCTCAAGTGCAGGCTGCTGCGGTGCAGGGGACTCTCCGCCAGAGTCATCCGCCCTCCCTGTGGCAGTTGCAGTTGTTTCAGCACCAGATGTTGTGGGCACACAGGGAGGTGTTGACTGATTGCTGCTCATCTGGTGGAGGCATTGTAATATGTCCCTATGCACCGCCGTCATCTCTTGCAGTGTGTCCCACTTGGACTCCACGCGGGACATGTGTGAGTCCAAGCGGGCATGATGGGCAGCCTGCTGCTGTTTAATGTCCCTGAGGAGCCCCACTACCTGGCTGAACTCTCCGGTGCTGGACTGGTAGGCATCGGCTATGCGTGCCAGTTGTGGGTCATCATGCAGTCCAGACCCCTCTGTGAGCAGCGACCTATGTCTCCCACTCCTCCCACCACCCCTGGCGACACGTGCAGTACCTGAGGTGGCAGGCACAGGTGACCCTGGGCCACCTTGTGGGTTGTTGGTGGTGGTGGTGTCCATGGCCCCACGTTGGTCCAGGGTCCCTGTGCTGGTGGTGGTGCTGCTCCTTGGTCTGTCCATGTCGGCAGGGGTGGTATGTGTGTTGACAGTCGTTGGAGGGGTGGGTGCAGGGGGTGCAGCTGGTGGTCCTGCTGGTGCTGCATGATGACTTGCTCCGCAGGTGCCAGGTAAGTCTTCTTCATCCGAGGAGGGCAGAGGCTGTTCCACACCAGTGAGCTCCGTATCCTCTTGAGCCTGGGACGAGGACTCCTCAGCATCTGCTGCTGTGTCCCCATCATCACCTGTTTTTGGGAGACACACACAATGTATGTTATGTTTCTGCAGGCATCAATGGTTGACACACCTGACAGTTGTGACTGTGCCTCTGGGTGCGGGCCTGTACATTGCATTGTCCTAAGTTGTCACAGTCAGGGGTTGATATTGGTGTAGCACATTGTCCTGCATTATTTGGGCATTTCTATGTGAATGTTGGGGTGTGTACATTGTCTGCATTGGTTGTATTTGGTTGTCAACCGCTCCTCCTTCCCACCCAGCCAGATATTCCACCATGGACCATGCTTCCATTGCAGGGAGTGCAAGTTGTCTTTCAGGATGTCAGTCAGTGGTGTCCTGCTGTTGGTTGTTGCACGGTTGCCAGCAGGGCCTTGTGCTCCCCACAGCAGTAGCCAGTGTCAGCCATCTTGTGAGTCCTTTTCCACTCCCTGTGATGTGAGCATGGTTGAGAGTGGTGTTGATGGGCCAATTGTGAGGGTGAGCAATATCTGTGCCTACAACTCCCATCATGCTATTGCCTCCACCCCCCTTCCCAGCATGCCCATCCTTCCTTCCTTTTGACTCTGCTTCCCTGTGGGGTGGGCTGCCTGTGCTGCCAGGATGGCTGGGAGTGTTGTCCGGGCAGTTGTTTGGCTAAATGTCCCAGGAGTGTCCCTGTGCTTCACACAGCATGACCCAGGGTGGTGGTTCTTTGTGGGATCTTGAGTTAGGATGTGAGGCATTGCATTCCGCCAGGTGTGTTCTGTGGAGTTTGTGTTGAGGGGCGGTATGAGGGGAGGTGCTTGTGACTATGGTCAGTGCTGTGAGTCCTCCTTCCCACCCAGCTAGATGTCCCACCATGGACCGTGCTTCCATTGCAGGGAGTGCAAGTTGTCTTTCAGGATGTCAGTCAGTGGTGTCCTGCTGTTGGTTGTTGCACAGTTGCCAGCAGGGCCTTGTGCTCCCCACAGCAGTAGCCAGTGTCAGCCATCTTGTGAGTCCTTTTCCACTCCCTGTGATGTGAGCATGGTTGAGAGTGGTATTGATGGGCCAATTGTGAGGGTGAGCAATATCTGTGCCTACAACTCCCATCATGCTATTGCCTCCACCCCCCTTCCCAGCATGCCCATCCTTCCTTCCTTTTGACTCTGCTTCCCTTTGGGGTGGGCTGCCTGTGCTGCCAGGATGGCTGGGAGTGTTGTCCGGGCAGTTGTTTGGCTAAATGTCCCAGGAGTGTCCCTGTGCTTCACACAGCATGACCCAGGGTGGTGGTTCTTTGTGGGATCTTGAGTTAGGATGTGAGGCATTGCATTCCGCCAGGTGTGTTCTGTGGAGTTTGTGTTGAGGGGGGTGTGAGGGGAGGTGCTTGTGACTATGGTCAGTGCTGTGAGTCCTCCTTCCCACCCAGCCAGATGTCCCACCATGGACTGTGCTTCCATTGCAGGGAGTGCAAGTTGTCTTTCAGGATGTCAGTCAGTGGTGTCCTGCTGTTGGTTAGTGCACAGTTGCCAGTAGGGCCTTGTGCTCCCCACAGCAGTAGCCAGTGTCAGCCATCTTGTGAGTCCTTTTCCACTCCCTGTGATGTGAGCATGGTTGAGTGTGGTGTTGATGGGCCAATTGTGAGGGTGAGCAATATCTGTGCCTACAACTCCCATCATGCTGTTGCCTCCACCCCCCTTTCCAGCATGCCCATACTTCCTTCCTTTTGACTCTGCTTCCCTGTGGGGTGGGCTGCCTGTGCTGCCAGGATGGCTGGGAGTGTTGTCCGGGCAGTTGTTTGGCTAAATGTCCCAGGAGTGTCCCTGTGCTTCACACAGCATGACCCAGGGTGGTGGTTCTTTGTGGGATCTTGAGTTAGGGTGTGAGGCATTGCATTCCGCCAGGTGTGTTCTGTGGAGTTTGTGTTGAGGGGGGTGTGAGGGGAGGTGCTTGTGACTATGGTCAGTGCTGTGAGTCCTCCTTCCCACCCAGCCAGATGTCCCACCATGGACCGTGCTTCCATTGCAGGGAGTGCAAGTTGTCTTTCAGGATGTCAGTCAGTGGTGTCCTGCTGTTGGTTGGTGCACAGTTGCCAGCAGGGCCTTGTGCTCCCCACAGTAGTAGCCAGTGTCAGCCATCTTGTGAGTCCTTTTCCACTCCCTGTGATGTGAGCATGGTTGAGAGTGGTGTTGTTGGGCCAATTGTGAGGGTGAGCAATATCTGTGCCTACAACTCCCATCATGCTATTGCCTCCACCCCCCTTCCCAGCAGGCCCATGCTTCCTTCCTTTTGACTCTGCTTCCCTGTGGGGTGGGCTGCCTGTGCTGCCAGGATGGCTGGGAGTGTTGTCCGGGCAGTTGTTTGGCTAAATGTCCCAGGAGTGTCCCTGTGCTTCACACAGCATGACCCAGGGTGGTGGTTCTTTGTGGGATCTTGAGTTAGGGTGTGAGGCATTGCATTCCGCCAGGTGTGTTCTGTGGAGTTTGTGTTGAGGGGGTGTGAGGGGAGGTGCTTGTGACTATGGTCAGTGCTGTGAGTCCTCCTTCCCACCCAGCCAGATGTCCCACCATGGACCGTGCTTCCATTGCAGGGAGTGCAAGTTGTCTTTCAGGATGTCAGTCAGTGGTGTCCTGCTGTTGGTTGTTGCACAGTTGCCAGCAGGGCCTTGTGCTCCCCACAGCAGTAGCCAGTGTCAGCCATCTTGTGAGTCCTTTTCCACTCCCTGTGATGTGAGCATGGTTGAGAGTGGTGTTGATGGGCCATTTGTGAGGGTGAGCAATATCTGTGCCTACAACTCCCATCATGCTATTGGCTACACTGACTTGCCCAGCATACACATATTTCCTTTCTTTCAGTGGGCTTAACTGTGTGCTGGTGTTGTAGTGGTGGCTACTTGTCTGGATGTGTTTGTCAGTTATATTTGTGCCACTGCCTAGCTGTAGTTGTAGTTGTGTTTGTACATGTGATGACACAGTTAAATGTCACTTTGTGATGGCATGTGTTGTGTTTCTCTGAGTGACATACACATTTTGGGATGATTCTGTTCTGGTTGCTGTGTATTTGCTAAGAGTGCATGGTTTGACTCTCCCCTTGACAGTGATGTGTGTGTGTAGTCGCAGAATATTGTGTACATTTGTTGTGTACTCACCAGGCTCTGGGATGTTTTCTAGTCCATAGACGCTCACTGGTGGTAGGATGGCCCGCACCTTCTCCTCCCAGGGCCTGAGGTATACTGGCTTGGCAGGAGGGCCACTGCCGGTGTGTTGGCTCAAGATGTAGTCCTTCTTCAGCAGCTCCTTCACCCTCCTGCGCACGTCATACCACCTGTTCTGGATGTCTGTCTTTGTGCGCAAACATGGTGATTGTGCGTTCACCCTGTCGACGATCCTCTCCCACATCTTTGTTTTCTGTGACATGGGTGTCTGTTGGACCAGTGTACCGAAGAGCTGTGGCTCTACCCTGAGGATCTCATCTACCAGGACTTCCAATTCACTATCTAGGAACTTGTGATTCTTCTTTGGGGGCATGGTGATGGGTGGTGATGGTGAGTGATGTGTGTGTTGGTGTGCAGGTGAAGGTGTGTGAGTGTGTGTTTTGCTAGGTGTATGTGAGGTTTCTATTTCTTGTGGTGCTGATGGTGTGTGGCTTGTGTGATGGATGAGCTGTGGGTGTGTGGTTGCTGTCTGTTGAGTGCTGGCAGGTATTTTGAATTTGCAAAGGATCATGGTAGGGATTTGGGTCCTTTATATGGGTGGAGTTGTGGGTGTGTCTTTGTTCCCTGCCCCTCCCCCAGTATTTATTGGCTTTGTAATTGCTTGTTTGGCCTTTTTTGTGTATTTTCCCTTTGTACTTTTCGTGCATGTAGGAGATGTTCTTGTGACCGAGTCGGACCTTGCAGTTGTCTCGTACGGGCTTGTCCGTTTCGTTCATGCTGTGTTTGTGCTGTTTTCTATGCTGCGTACGCGTCGGTCGCGGTGTTTTGGGTTGCTTCGGCTCGCAGTTTTGTATGCGTGTCGGTCGTACGGCTTGTCCTCCGTGCGACTCGGTCGTGTTTTCCACGCCTTGCATCGTACTTGGCGGGTGGGAGTCCGCGGGTACGTCTCGTTCGGTATTGTTCTGGGTGCGAGTCGGTCGGTTCGAATCGCGTGTTTTTCCGGCCGGATTGCTGTTTTCCACGCGGCTCGGTCATTCGGCTTGTGTTCCGTACGAGTCGGTCGGGTTTTGCTCGCTTCTCATCGTACTTGGCGGGTCGGGCTGCACCGGTACGTGTCGGTCGGAATGTATTCCGGCTCCGAGTCGGTCGGTACGTTTTCCGGCCGGAATCGGAATCGGCCCCATAGTCTTTAGTTTGCTTAGTTAACCCTGGCCACCAATAGCGCTGTTTCAATAAAGAAATAGTTGCTGTAACGCCTGTGTGCGCAGAGCCCAAACCCTTGTGTGCTGCTAGTATTAAACCTTGCCTACGATCTATATTTGGTATTACCCTATCCCCCACTCCAGGAATCTGAGCTTATGGAATGTTACTTGCATCTAACTTGTAGGAGTATTTGAGTGGAAATTTTTTAGGTACTGCTGTGCTGCCTTTGCTTGAAGCAATGACAGCTACCATAATCTCACCGTCTATTCTCGTTTTGGAATGAGTGAGTGCAGCTACGGAAGCCGTGCGAACAGCCCCCCTTTGCGGCTTCATCAGCCAATGAATTCCCTTCAACGTGAACGCCATCACGTTGATGACTCAGTGTGTGGATCACGTGAGTCCTTGGTAGCTCGTTTTTCAACTCTGCTACCTGTTCCCATAGCATTTTATGCTTAATTGTGCCACCTTTTGCATCTTTAAACCCGTTTTGCTCCCAATGATCTAGGTATTCATTATATGACTGAACACAGTAAAACGAATCACACACGATTAGCGTGGGGAATTCATGATCCATATTTACCAGTGCCAGAATTAGTGCTTTTAACTCTGCCAACTGTGCCGTGCAGTCTCCTAGCGATTGCGTTTTTGTGCAACTAGGATAGAACTTTCCATCCTGCATGTGACCTTTAACGATAGCACACGCTGCGCTGTATTGCTGCTTACTTCCTATGGCCGGTTGTGCAGAACCGTCAGTATAAATAATATATTCATACTGATTGAGAGGCAAGATTTCATTTGGTAGAGGATATTCGTGTTCATATTGCAGGAATGCCTGTGTTTTTAAACTTGGATCAAATCTGTATTCAACGTCCGTTGCAGTAAGAGAATTAGCCCATTGTATCCATCTTGGATGTAAGGCTTACGCATTTGGAATGCTAGCCTTTGTAACAGCTTCTAAAGCCGGTACCGGGGTTACGACAATAATGCATTTCCCCTGAGCCAGTGCTCTTTCTCTTGCTTCAGCGGTCTGAACAGGTGTCAGGATTTTCTCTGTTGAAGTGAAACGCATTTCTGCATTTGTGTACAGGTGTGATTTGTATGCGATTGGTACTGTTTCTCCTTCATTGAAGGTTAAGTAAATGTACCCGCATTGACCCGCAATTATACGGATCACCAAGTGGCATACGTTTACGCGTGTTTGTAAGTGTTTGGAAGCTATCATGTCTTCCCGGAGTGAACGAAGAATATTAGTATGTTCTTGTGTCCAATTTTTGGCTGAAAAGTCAAGTTTTATTAGGTCGTAGAAGGGTTTTACCCTTTGTGCGTAATCTAAAATGTATGTTCTGCCGAAATTTAGGAATCCCAGTATTGATTGTAAATTTTTTTATAATTTTGGAGGCAGGAGCAGCGCACATTTTTCTAAAAAGTTTGCTGCTAGACTTTTCCCTTCACTTGACAGCTCATATCCCAAAAATAGGACATTGAGGTGGGCTATTTTTGATTTTTAAAGTTAAATTTGTAGCCCTCAGTGGCAAATCCCATAATAATGGTGCTTACCGTGGTCAAGTGCCTCTCTAAGTTATCGTCCGTTAGATAAATGTCATCAACATAGGACAATGCTTCTTCATCAAATTTTTGAAGTAACTCTGTTACCCTTCCTGAAAATACCCTGGGGCTATTCTTATACCCTTGGGGGAGTCGACAAAATTGTCGCTGGGACCATAACATTGAGAATGCGGTTAAATACCTGCTTTCAGGCGCTATATTTTGGCAGACAAATCCATTTGAGATATCAAGTGTTGTTTTGTATTTTTTCCGCACAATGTTATTCATTAATGCGGCACTATGTGCATTTTGGACAGCAAATGTCTTTGTGCATGAGTTTAAATGTCTGTAATCTAAAACTAGACGATATTTATTGTCGGGTTTAGAGATGGGAAACAAAGGATTGTTCATTGGAGAGTAACATTTTTCAATGACCCGTGGTATTCAAGTTGATCTAAGATCTCCCTGACCTGTTTTTTAGCTTCTTGCTTTATTGGGTATTGCCTCTGAGCATTAGGTGAAACTTTTAACGGGATCACGTGGTAGGTTGAATCCTCATCCCACCCAGCGTGATTTTTGTACAATGCTGGAGCTTGGGCTACTGCCCACTCCCGTGCATATGTATGTTTAAGGTGAACGGGAATATGGTCGGAAAATGCAGGAAAAATTATACTTTCTCCCCTGGGGCACTCCATTACGAATGCTGGCGGCCAATCTTGTTCGGCTAACATGATGTCATACCCAAATGATAAGTTCTTCCAAAAGAGACCTTTTATTTTCCTGGGCTTGTCCCCCTCCATCCGGAGTGTTATTTCATGTAACTTATGTGGGACGCTCACCCTTTTGTCTGGTGTTTCCACTGTGATGTAATCATTCAAGTCCGCTGTCACCAGAAATTCCTTCAGGTTCTGGCGAGCTCTGTTACTTCTGCGGCACTGTCTAGCATCGTCCGAGCCCATTCCCCGTTCAGAAGTTGTGTCCTCAGAATTCTGGACATGTCTGATTTTCAGACCACCAACTTTCTTTTTCTTAAATTGAGGTTTTGATTTTGGCTCATCTTCTTTTTTGGAAGTAAAGTCTTGAGCGCGCTGCTTGTCTCTGGACTGTGTGCGCTCGTCTCTGTGTTCTGACCGTCCTTCTCTCTCTGAGTTTTTCTTCGAGCCCTGAAAGGAACGAGAGGAACATGTATCAGTATCCTGATACCTGTCAGGTTTCCTAATATTATCCCTATTCCTAAGGTTGTACCTCTTTTCAGAGGGCTCCTGTGGAGGAGACCTACCTCGGGACTGAGATCTGTTGTCTTTAAACTTTAGTTGTTTTTTATTATCCCACTTCATTTTAGAAGAAGTCGGTGTCTGCTTAGAAGTGTCCTTTTCGGGACTGCCCATTAGTTGAGGTTTTACAGCTTTTCCCCCCAAACTGTCCCTGCCTGACTCTGCAAACGCAGTTTCAATTATTTTGGGTAGTTCATTCTCCTGTTCTAATGGAGAGAACTCCCATAGGCGTTGGCGGTTTGCCACTGATGTTGCTTCCCCTTTAATGTTAGCTCGTATTATGGCTGATACCTGGTCGTAGTTATTTAATAACTTCATCCCTAAGTTCAGGGCAGGCTCTGCTCCGTACTCATTTTGTATTTGTCTTAATACATCTGGTATCACTGCTAATGAAGGAATACCATGAGTTCTGGTATATATGGCAGCAAAGACTGTACCCCAAGAGGTACAATCCTCTAACTGTGGTGAAATCCCCATGGTCAAGCAGATTGCTAACATTCTGTGTTTTTCAAATGGTGTGGTATTTGGGAATACTGCTTCTAACTGGGTTATTTTCTGAGCTACCCAGAAAGGAATCTGTTCACGTTTTGTGGGCATTTTACCCATTACCGCGTGTAATGTTTGTGGAGTAATTTTAGTAGCTGTGCTCTGTGTAGGAGCTGTATTTGGTGTAATTACTGTTGGTTGGACCGCAAGTGTCCTCATGACGAATTGTGTCATGTTTCTGTAAAGTTTTATCAACTCTTTGTGTTGAAAAGCAATTCATCATATGGCATTGTGTCAATGTCAGGATGTGGTGCATAGGTCGCTAATATTGGCCATGTTGCTCCTGGTCTTCCTAATGGACCAAGTCCTGCTCTTCTTCTTGAGTGGGGTAGGGCGCCATTAAACCAGAAATTATGTTCCTGGTAGGTAAGCGGAATCTCAATCTCCTCAAACGGAGTGTAGACCGCTGGGACTTCTTCATGTGTAAAATAATGAAAAGCTTTTGTTATAGCATTTGCTGCTGGGAATGTAACCCATGATTAGAACACCTCTGTTTGGAAATCTTCATGTGCTTCTATCATGAATATTACTACACCTCCTCTGGATGGTACACCATTTTTGAGGAGTTTAACTGTGAGTGTTTGTCTTACATTGGGTGCAATTTGTATTGCATTGGCATCTTCCTCAGAATCTGACTGACCTACTTGTGCCAGCGGGTCTAATTCTCAGTTTTCGGTAGTCATTGTGTTAAGAATACGGAATAACTGTCCAAGGAAATTAAGATAAGGTGTTTTTGCACAATTTTGGGAACTAAATGTCCCTCAAGCTTGATAAACCAACAGCCAATAAATAGGATTTCTCGCCTACTCAGCTGTGGCGGAGTTTGTGTCCACCCACTCCAGACGTCTCTGGTTTTTGTGAGTAGGGGTCTCTGAGAATAAGCACGACTGAACTACTCAGATTCTACTGTTAAATAAGTACCAAACCAATGTTGGTGGCGCCATGTAGTGTATTTCCTATAGTACCCCTGCAGGACCTGCGCTTTTGGATAACATACACTGTGGGGCTGGTGGCAGACTGATTCTGAGCACCCCCACCGCGTATGTTAGCCTGTTTGCATTAGCTAGCTCACAGTGCCACTAGAATCTCCTTTTTATCAGAGAGATTAGTTTTTGGCAACCTCAGAACATGACAACCCTGATTCCTCAGACTCGTGGAAACAATGTACTACTTTTTGCTCAGTCACTCGTGCTTGCTCATTAGGTCTCAGAGAGTTACACAGAAGAAACAGTTGAGCGTGTTTACAATAAGAATTTATTGCACAGTTGTTCTTCTAGTATGTGCTGCGACAACTGTTAAACAGTAGCAGAGATATATGATCAGCAGTACAGAGAATAAGAAAGGATAGTACAGTTCTACCATTTTGCAATAGTCATGAACATATACATGAATATAAAATGCATTTATAAAATAAAGCGCATACTCCTATGATGCCTATCTAGATGTACCTAAGTGTACCTAGCATGTGAGTAGGTGTGAAAGAAGCCAAGAATCCCGCTAGGATTTAGTCAAACCCCATTACCTGAATAATGAGAGTGTGGGACCTCGTCCTGGTCTCGAGTTGGACACCCCGCAAGGGATGATTAGACCACTGTCAGCTGGAGCGACTGCATGCAGGAGCCTCAGCGTCTCTGGTCAGTGTGTCGGCCTGGAAGTCTCGGTTCCCTCTAACTACTGATAGCAAGAGGTGCTGTATTTATACAGAAAAGTATAGAGTCCCTTTGTCCCTTGTGTCTTGTGTTAGCCATTGTTGGGTATGAAGATGACGTATGGGATGAACCGGTTACGTAGATGTTTATGCAGGTGGATCCTAGCCCCTGCCTGGTTTCCTAGAACTCTTATGAATATTTAATCATACTGGATGAGCACATCGAAGATGGTATAGGAGGCCATTGTTCGGGAAAAACCCTCCTTCTGTACCCAAACCACAGTCTAGATAAGGGTCAGCTCTCAGCGCCCGTTATTGTGGAGAATAGTGAACTAATGTAGGTGAAAGATTATGCCTATATTAGGGCATCTCAAACTATGCCTATATTAGGGCATCTATATGAAACATAACAAAAGCACTGAAGACCATCTTCATAAGGCTTGCATGGATCATTTGATCATCCCTGCATTGGACATGTAAACGACTCTGGAGGGAGTGAGTCGAAAAAATATGCAGACCTTTCCTAACAACTCTTAATGTGGTATTATTCATCGAGCACGCTTATCCTGATCTGAAGAACATTTTTGACAGCTTTCATTTACAAAAAGCCACCATCCGTTGCAAGTATTTACAATAACGTCCTGGAACACATGCTCACCTCATTCTTGGTATCTGTTTGCCGGTTTGCCTTTCTGTTTTAATAAGTAACTGCAAACAAACTAAACAAACAGTTTCGGGGGATTATATGCACTGCTAGGAGAACAACATAGACATATTGTCTCCTGGCACCTGTCCCATGAACAGCAGAACTTACCCGACTGTAGAGTAAAGTAGGTAAAAAAAACTACCCACATTTTTCATCTCTTCGCAGCAGTTGCTTTTACAGTGCATTGCGCAAAGCTTTAACTAATCAGTTACAGAATCCTGAGTTCTTAAGACGTACAAAGGAATGGCGCCATCCACCACCCCTCACTTTCCTCACCTTCGAGATGGAATTCTTGGAGACCATTGTTCTCTAGTTGTGTACCATGTCCCATTCTGTATTGAGACCCAGGCCTGCTTGAGTTTAGGAAAACTGAGGCCAAGACAAACAGTGTGTCACTGCAGTGCACAGTCAGCCATACCCGGCATGTCCTGAACAACCACCACAGCCAGGCAAAGGATGGTGCTTGGGCATTTGCAGGGGAATGGAGTCTGTGCACTCCAAATATTAGAGCTATGGCAAGAATAAAGCTTTATTATTTTTGCCTATGTACTGCGATTATTTTGAACTCGTGCTGATGGAGTGTGCACAATGCTGTTGAAACAGCACCGCCTTGGCAGTCCAGACATCAGCAAACTGGGAAGGAAGGTCTGGCTTACCAAACACAAGCTGCATGAATTGACCCATCTGACTTCCGATGTGCTTTCAGAAAGAAGTGCACATTTCTGGGAAGTCAAGTTAGGTGTTATTTCATGGGTATAGCCAGGGGAGTAGCCAGAAAACTAAAATACCCCCCACTTCGAACCAAAGCTTTTATGGCACCAAGCAAACAAAGCAAATCATCACGACCCTCCCCGGACGAGCTCTCTTGACTCTTCCGTCCAAGCACTTATCCATTCATCCTTCTATCCTCCTGATATCAATTAATCAATCAATCAGGGATTTTGAAGCATGCTACTCACCCGTGAGGGTCTCAAGGCGCTGGGGGGTGGGGGGGATCGAGCAGCTCCGTGGTCATCCGAAGAGCCAGGTCTTGAGATCCTTTCTGAATAGGTGCAGTGTCAGACTTCGTATGATGCGGAGAGGGAGTTCGTTCCAGGTCTTGGCCGCGATATAGGAGAAGGATCTGCCACCTGCTCTGGCCCTGCGGAAGTGGGGGACCGTGGCCAGGGCTAGGTCGGCAGAGCAGAGGTTTCTCTTGGGGGCGTGGAAGGAGAATCCACAATTTCACCTTTACATTCTGTCATCCATTCATTCTTTCATCTATCATTCAGTCTTTCACTATTTCGTCCTTCCGCCCAGCCATATTTAAACCTATGCATGCATCTCAAACCTATCCATCCATCTATCTATCCATCCACCATTTCACTAATACTTCCATCCTTTCTGTCACTCATCCATCAATCTACCCTTTCTCTACATCTATCATTCCTTGCACTCCATCCATCTATCCTCCCTTTCACTCATTCATCCATCCATCCTTTCACTCAGCCATCCAATCATCCATCCTTTCACTCATCCTTCCACCTAGCTGCATACCCATACATTTACCCTTTCACTCACACATCCACCCACTCCCTCATCCATCCATCCTTTCACTCATCCGTCAATGCTTTCACTCATCCATCCATCCACCCACCCTTCCACTCATTCATCCATTCTTTCACTCATCCATCCATCTGCCCTTTCATTCTTCCACCCTCCATTTCACCCATCCATTCTTTCACTTATCCACCTTCCCCTTCACTCACCCATCCATTATTTCACTCATCCATCCTTTCACTCATCCATTCTTTCACTCACCCATCAGACCTTTCACTCATTTATCCGTCCTTTCACTCATCCATCCAACCTTTCACTTCATCCACCCATCTACCCTTTCACTCCATCCATCTGTTAATCCTCCATTTCACTCATCTCATCCATCAATCCATCCACCCTCCCTTTCACTCATCCAACCATTCTTTCACGTATCCTTACTTTCATCCATCAATCCACTCTTTCACTCATCCATCCATTCTTTCACTCATCCATCCTTTAAGTCATTCATACAACCATCTACCCATCCATCCATCCTTTCACTCACCAATCCATCTACCCTTTCACTCACACATCCATTCATTTATCCTTTTACCCACTAACTTCCCTTTGTCTGCTAATTTGCAGATAGAAGAGGCCCATCAAGAACTCCACCCCGCTGTAGCTTCTAAAGTTGGGGGATCACGGCGTCCCAGCATCCATCCATTCATCCATCCATCCATCTATCCTTTTGTTCATCCACCTATCCACCATTTCACTCCACTTATCCATCTACACTTTCACTAATCCTTCTGCCCTTTCTAATCATTCATCCACAATTTAATTCATCCATCCATTCACCCTTTCATCCATCCACCCAACCTCTTTCAGTCATCCATCCATTCTTTCACTTATCCTTCTATCCACACGTGTATCCATTCATCCACCCCCACTTTCACTTATCCATTCACTCTTTTATTCATTCATCGGGGAAACATCTATTACAACACAGGCATTACAACGTAGTGCCTTTACAATGCAGTCAGTACCATGACTGCGATGTTACAACAAGTTCCATTACAACGCAAGTCATTACAATGACTTGCTTTAGGAAATGTGGTGTTGGATTTTAAGTCCAACACCTCCCCTACTGAAAAACTGACTGGAGTTGGAATAGTAATTTAAACTATTCCAAAGTCCAGCGCTTCCCTAAAGCAAGTCGTTGTAATGACTTGCGTTGTAATGGAACTCATAGTAATACATCCATCTATTCACTCATTCATCCACCCTTTTACTCACACACCTATCCATCAGTCCTTTCACTCACTCAACCAACCAACCACCCTCCTTTCACAATATTTAAGAGCCTTTGCCTGCCGAGTTGCAGACAGGAGTGGACAATCAAGAACCCCACCCGCGCTTAAGCTGCGAAAGCATGGGGGGGGTGGGTGGGTCACGAAAGCCCTTGGTTGTAGCAGTCAAACTAGTTCATGGAGGAATGTGCATTAGATGTCTATATAGACCTGCATACTACACAGTGGAATGTGGAATCAGAAACCTATGCCAGGAAGCTTACCTGTCGTGAAGGTTTTTGTTACAAACGGCCAATGACTACAACTAAACTTTTTGCTCAGTGGCAGACCTTCTGGTACCAGTGGTTTCTAGATCGCACATCCACGACAATGCTGTTTGGGTTAGACTTACAAATCACATATTCAATATTATTCATGAAATTGAGAAGGGTGCTCACTCGGTATCATTGCACCCTGCTACCAATGGGGTGAATACTGGCTGTGAACCCAAAAGTTCACCATATCAAATTATAACCACTTGATATCGATGCGCACTCAAAGCCATCACGTTGACCAGCCGTTCAAAGCTGATTCCACTCCCTGATACACTCTCGATTGCTGCAGGTTTTCTGTTCTCCTGCATGCATACTAAGTAATCTTTTTTTTCTTTCTCCGAAAAACCAATAAAAAGATTTAAGCACAAAGGTGTTTCCAGAATTGGAGATTTTTATTTAAACAGGTGTTTAAACAGTCCTACAAATCTTGGTTGCCAATTCACATTCCGTCTCTTGCAACTTTTTCAAGGCTTAGTAATATCTGTTAAGAAGAATAAGTTGTCACCAGACATCTTAAAGGATCTCCTTCTGGGGTATCGAAGTTGTCAATGATTGCGGTATGCCTATTTAAGAAAGCAGGAATTGTCCTAATTCCAAATAGTCTTGCTCCTATTCATGACGAGAGCAGGATTCAGGTATTAACTGCAGAGTGTAAAATAGCGCTGTATTAGTGACCACTGTGACAGTAAAAGCAAAGAATATCTTTCTGGTCTTTACATCAGTATAAAGGTAGGTATTAGGAAAAGTCCCGAATGGTCAACATGAATATTTAGACTGCGGTTTGGATGTGCTTCAGTATCAATTTGTTACAATTTGAGCTTTTGACGGGGTTGTGGTAAGGAGCAGGGTGTTTGTGTGAGCGTGAGTGGGGCCTAAGTGAGTACGAGTGTGTATGTGTCTGTGCAGTGTGTGTGTGTGCTCGCGCCTGGGGGTATATAAGGGGGGCTAGGTGTAGTGTGTGCTTAGGAGGTTTCTGAGTTTAGAGGATATTTGTACGTAGGAGGGGTGTGTGTGTGTGTGAATAGGCATGTTTGTGAATGTGCCTCCACCCACCAGGAATCAGTCAGAGAACTAAGGGGCATATTAACAACGAGGCGATAAACAATTTTCGCCGCTTTAGCGTCCGTTTTCGGACGGAAAGCGGCGATAATTCTATCGCCTAATCAGCAAGGTCACGCTATCGCGTGAATCCTTGCACTATCGCCCTTTCCCCCAACGCCCATCCTTGCATCTCTAATGAGATGCAAAGTGGGCGTTACTGGGCGTACCCCGGATGGGCTACGTTGCAAATATCGCCGATGTTCACATCGCGATATTTACAAGGCAGCCCACAGGATTATAGCAGACGTTAGATTTTGGCGAAAACGGCCGTTTCGCCAAAATCTAACGTCTGCTATAATCCTGACTTACCTATGTTAGGCATAGGAGGTGGATTCTGCTGATACGACCACAGGGTCGTATCAGCAGAAGTCATCGCCCTTTTGCAGGGAACATCGCTGGAAACCCAGCGATGTTCCCTGCAAAGGGCGATAACTTCGCTATCTCTGGAATTTTTATCGCCCTGGAGTAACGCGTTGTTAATAACGCGCTACCAGGGCGATAAATGCCAGAGATAGCCTGCGATAATATAATTATCGCTAAGCACGGCCAGCGATAATTATCGCTGGCCGTTGTTAATATGCCCCCAAGTATTTCCACATAATCCCTTGAACTCCAGACTCCAATACAGTGATGCCAAGTCTAATGAGTCGTTCTGTACCCACTCTGCTACTATCATGGGACTAAGCTCATTTTTATGTCTGGCTTAAATCAGGACCTTTCATTTTTTTGCAAAAACACAGACTGACTTGAGACAGTGTCAATCAAAACTTGGATTATGCCACAGGAGTATTCTGGCTATTTACATGTATCCTTCCATCTCCGTTGAAATGGATGAGGGCATATTTAGCAACTGAACTGTTGTTTGAGATGCTCAGAGGATGCATCTGATCTTCAGTCTTAAAACCTTTGCTCTTGCTTCATGTAGAAAAATAACGTGTATTCTTAATGCCTCACTGCTAGAGAGGGTTCTCTTTTATACCCTGTATCTACATTACTCTGACTGTTTTCGAATACAAAATAAACATTTAAAACACATTGTTTAAAAATTGCTGTTCCCATTTTTTAATCTCGAAATATCTTTTGTGCCCGGTGTATAGAAATGCCATTGATGTGTCTTTTGTTTCTACAGGTCATCTCCATGCATTTTCTCATATGTCCAGAGCAAGGCTCTCGAGTCTGGCAGGTTTGTCCTCTCCAGGTTGCAGCATAGGGTGAGCACAGCACAGAGGCTCAGCAGTGTTGGGAGGGGCTGGGAGAGGCCAGCTTGGATGGGAAACTCGAATGAAGAGGAGAGGTCTGGGGTGGAGGGAGCAGGGGAGCAACCACGAGGGGAAACATAATTTATGACGCGGTCGGAACCTCGCAATACCTTTACCACGCACATGCCTTTGCCACGCATGCCTTTACCACGCAAATCTTTACCACGCATGCCTCTACAACAAAATAATAATATATGATTCATTGTAAAGGCATGCATGGTAAAGGCATATGCGTTGTTAAGATTTGTGTGGTAAAGGCATGTGTGATAAAGGCATTTGCGTGGTAATGGACCCGTTGTAAAGGCATGCGTGGTAATTCCATGCGTGGTTCCCTCAATTACATATAGACAGCCCAGGCCCATCTGTTGTCTGCAGACACCATCTCCCATAAAATCACAGCTAACAAAACAATTGGCGATAAAGCATAAATACCCGTAGTGCTGGCAAAAAAGTCTGTAAAACTGACAGAGATTATAAAAGGTACAAAGAAGCACAGATGAGAACAATCATTGGCAAAGCCAATAGGTCGTGCCTGCTAGAGCTATTGGCTTTTGAAATGTTTTGTAGCCATGCTGTACAGCATTGTGGATTCTTTGCAGTGTGGCTATGAATAATGTTAAACAAGCATTTGCAATGCAATAGGTCTCACATTTGTGAGAGTTTAAGCTATTAGCATTGTAAATGACAATGCCTTTTATCTATGTTAAATAAAAGACAATGACATTTACAATGCCAATAGCTCAAACTCGCATAAATGCGAGACCTATTGCATTGCAAATGCTTGTTTCCTGACGTGACTTGACTGCTCCTCACACAACAAGCACACAGACTTCTGAGCAGAACTTTAAGTAAGTGGTGAGGCCCCGAAGCAATCACACGCGACCCCCGCTGTGCTCTCAGGCAGTGAAATCGCCTATGGAAACAACGGGTAATTGTCCCACCTGCTTGGAATGCATGGCACGCAGAATGTAAGGAAAGCACGTCGTGCCTGCAGCAGGGCAAAACCCATTAAAGAAAATAGTGCTTACAGACCAAATAAAACATACCGTGTCTCAACAGAAGTATAAGGGCTAGTCGCCATGGGAGATTTCAAATGAAGACAAGGCGGTACTAAGGAGGGACTAACAAGGCGATTAAGGAATCAGAAGCCAGCATTTACAGAGGACAAGGACACAAGCCAATGAAAAATATGTGCAGAGAGTGGGCGGAGCTTCAAATCCCTAAATCAATACAGCATGACGCAGAGCAGCGCATGCGCTGCCCAGGCTCGACCTAAAAAACTGATAAGAACCTAAAGTTTGTTGTTGTTGATGTGCTTGCTGAGTTGAATGGTCACACAGTTTTTAAGTATTTTTGCCAGGTAAGGGAGAACAGTGCTAGGTACAAAATTTAGTATGGTCCACATCAACCGTTTTAATTATAGGTTGTCATTAGCAGATTTTGAGAAGGTGATTACAGTACCACTCTGGAGTGAAACTTTTATGTAATTTAGCCAGAGAGTTGGAAGGGCATCTCTATTTTCTTTACAGAGGATGAAGGGATGGGATCACCAGAGTACAACGAGGGTTTGGTTTCAGTGAGAGCAAAGGTGCTGCAGTTAGCTGAGACTCCTTGGGGTAAATGTTGGTAGATTTTATTCAGTCTCAGGAGCAGTGTCAGTCGGTTACCCAGTTCAGTGATTTTGCTGGAAATGTGGCTAATTTGCAGCATCTGTAAATATCTAGTTCGTTAGTGGAAGTGAAGGACTATTCTTCAGGGAAGCTGAATACCTTCTTAGGGTGGTGACTCTCATGATTTATTCCACTTTTAAGGGGTGTCTGCTAAGGTTAACTCAGAAGCTTTTTTAATGTGTATCTCATGACCTTGAGTTGTGGAAGGGTGTCTTCTGATGGGCGCTCCTTCATTTCCAACCCATTGCTCTCTGTGATTGCCTTTGCCTGCTTACTTTGTAAGAATTTCTGTGGGGTGTTTATCATTTTATACATTTTTATTTAGTGACAGGAGTGGTGCTGCTGAGTCCATGATTAAGATTGTGATTGCATTTTCGAATAAGCAAATCTGTATCAGTGTCTTTCAGGAGGTAGCAGTTCAGACGCTTAAGTCTGATCCAAAACCACAAATTGAAGATTAAACAGAACACCAATTAATGCAAGCTCTGCACACAATCTTGCATTTAAACATTCTCCTAAGCTCACACGAATTCGACCAAGTTTTCAAAAACGAATTCTGGTTCAATTACACATCTGCGACCTCTTTTGATGCTCTGGACCAGTCAGAATACTCAAACATCTGCAAAAAAAGATCTGAGAAAAATGGAGGTGTCATTCCGGACAGTTGCAAAAACTCTTTCAAACTCCTCTCAAACTCAATACAGATAATACAATATAAAGCTTGTTGTTTTCATACCATGTATTGTATCGCCCTATTGAGCACAACCAGCATTCCCTGGACAATTTAAGAACTAATAAAAGCGATCGCAACAGCCCAAATCAACAATATTTTTCTCAGTGATCTAAACATCTCATACATAAAGAAAAATCCACTCATAGGAAATTAAAATGCTCTATTACGTACCGGTAATCTTCATTACTCCGGGTCCCGTTTTCCACGTCCCATTCATTAACAAAGTGGAGATAACCATCTCCCGACAGAAAAAAAGACCAGAGGAATGCTGGGACCCTAACCCCACCCCTCCCACTGGGAGTACATAAGCAGCACTTACCCAGCAGTCCGCCTGAACCACCAAGCCCCCCAGGAAGGCCGGTCGTCCGGGAGGGAGGGCGGGGCCTATGAATGGGACGAGGACAACGGGACCCGGAGTAATGAAGATTACCGGTAAGTAATAGAGCATTACCCCCAGGTCCCTTATGTCCTCGTCCCATTCATTAACAAAGTGGAGAATACCAAAGCAGAAAACCCGGCCTTCCAAACCACAAGGACAACCAGGAAACCACACCAAAGGCAGCAACCCAAGGCAAACAAAAGGAGGCAACCGCAGGAAACAACCGGCCAGTAAGCCAGAACAGGCCAGCAGGGACACAACCAAGGATCGGAAACCGGGCCAAGGAAAACAGAAGGCCACAGCCACAACAAAGAGGCAGCCAACGAGTGAAACCGGAAACAGAGCAACCAGGCCAAAAAAAGGAAAACCGAAAAGGAGGCACCCCAAAGAGACACCAAAGGCAAAGCCTCAGAAGGGAAACAGGCGCCAAAGCAACCAACACCCCGGACCGCAGCAGACCAGAGAAGACAAAACCTCAACAGGACACGGCCCAGGGATCCCACCGGCCAAAGGCCGACAAACCCAGCACCACCAGGAAGGCACACGAGACCCGGCAGCAGCCAAGCACACCGGAGAAGCAAAAGGAAAGAGGCCAAAGTCGGCCAACAGGGCGTAGGCACCCCAGAGAGCCCCAAGGACAAAGGCCCCGAAACCCGGCAGTGGAGACCCAGGTCCCAGGAAAGAACGGCCAGCACCAACCACCAGAACCGCCGGAAGACAACCACCAAGCACCCAGCCCGGGAGGCAGAGCGACAGCGAGAGCCCAGGAGCAGGACAAGAGCCAAGAAAGGCCAAGGGACACACAAGAAAGCAGGGGAAACAGGAACACAACCCCCGGAACGGCGCCCCACAAGGCCCACAGAGCCAGCAGGGAGCAGGCCCACGAACCCAACAGAAACGAGCCCCCGAAAGAACGAAACACCAACCAGGAGGACCAGACAGCCAGACCCCAACCAAACAGAAAAAGACAGGGAAAGAGCCAGAGACCAGAATCCCAGAAGGCCAAACACCCCACAAGGAACAAGGCCGCAAACCGAACCAGGGCCCAACACGAAACCCCAGAGCCACAGGGGCAAGGGAGGCCAGAAGAACAATCCAACCAGAGACGCCCCCAGAAAGACCCGGCAGACAGCCGACCAAACAACAGAGAGGCCAGCAAAGACAGGGGACCAACAACCCTGAGCCGCACAGGCACGGAAGGGGCGGGACAGGGCCAACGGCCACAACCCCAAAACCCCCAACCCCAAAGGGAGGGAAAACAAACCCCCCAAACCAGCCAAGCCAGAAAGGCAACAGAAGGCCGGGCAGCAGCCAAACAGACCGCACAGGCACACAAGCCCCAGGGCCCAGCACGCACCAAGGGTGGGCAGGAGCAGGGAAAAAAGCCCCAGGGCGCACAGCACCCCCGACCAGGAATTAACCAGGCCAAACCCCACCCAACTCCGGAGAGGAGAAAAGAGCAGGAGCCGCCAGGGACGAACGGCCACAGGCCAAGAAAACAGCCACAACCAGCGCAACAATCGCAAAAAGGAACCAAGAAGCCAGGGCCGAAGCCAAGCAACCCGCCAAGGCAGGAGGACCCGGCGGCGCAAGCCACACCCGGGAGAAGCCCACGCGGCGCACAGACCAAAGCAAAGGGCAAGGAGGCCGACAGAGACTCCCAGCACAAAAACCGCCGGACCATACAGCAAGCCGGACGAAACCAAACAGAGGCAACAGCCAAAGCGGAAACAGGAGGAAGCAGAGAAGCCAGAGGCACAAGCAGCACCAGACCCCAGACAACCAGCAGCCAGGAGGGCAAACCCCCACAGAGGCAAGACAAACACCACAGGACCGCACCCCGACCGGGGAGGGGGGAGGGGCACACAGAGCGACAGACACACACCGGAAGCAGCACCCAGGGGAGCACGCAGGGAAGACAGGAGCGGGCGGACAGGCAAAGACAGGCCCAGACCAAAGAATGAGGCAAAAACGGCAGGACCACCCCACACTCTGGCAAGAACCAGGAACCCACAGGAGAGGGACCAGCCACCGAACAGGCAGGAAGCACACAAGCCAGGACCCCAACACCCGGAAAGGGACCGGGGACGCCAGGCCAAACACACCCCAGAGCCGGCCCAGAAGCCACCCCACAGCCAGCCAAACCAAGGAGGCACAGCCGGAGGCCAAGCCGAACCAGCCGCAAGCCGGCAGACCCACAGAATACCAGGACCCCACACAGGCCCAAGCAAGGCCAGATGCAGCCCAGAGGCAAACAGGCCAAAAAGGCCGCTAGCCACAAGAAGGGCCAACGGAGGAGGAGTGCCGGGTCACCGGGGGAAACCCGGAGCCCAACACCAGCCAAAGGAAACCCAGCAGAACCAGGCAAGAAACGCGGGCACCCAACCAGAGGCGAACCAAGCCCAGGAAGAACAGCGGGCAAGAGCAGGCCCAGGAGCGCACGCAAGGGTACGGCCGAAACTACCGCCGCGCCAGGCCAGGACAACCAGAGAGTGCACAGGAAAGGACGCAGGGCCGAAGAATGCGACCAACAGGCGCCGAAAAGCCCACAGAAGCAGGAAAGCCCAAGTGGCCACCACCCAGGCACCCGCCAGTCCCGACCCCGTCAAACGGACGAGACCAGGAACCCCGAGGGAAAAAAGGGCCAGAGGCGGAAAAACCGGCACCAAGCCAAGGAACCGCACCAAGATCCCAGGCGGACCCCCAACAGTCAAGGGAGAACCTCAGAGAAGAGTGGAAACTAGGCGCCAACGACCAGGACACAGCGCCAGCGAAAGACAGCCCAGCCCAAACAGCAGCTGCATGAATCTCGGACCCCCAGGGACCACCGGAAAAAGGAAGCAAAACAGGCGAACACACCGAACGCATCCCACGGGGGACAGGAGAAGAAACCACGCCCCCCCCAGCCCAAAGAGCGCCACCATGCCAGGGCGGGAGGAGGAACCAAACCGGGCGCCAGGCACACCGGGGGCAGAAAAACCAGCCAACAGCCAGGCCGTGAGAGGGCCGGAGCACCAAGGACAACCAGAGGCAGATCCCCAGTCGCACCGCACACCAAAGGAAGAGCAGGAGCCCAACCCACACAAGCCACAAAAAAATGACGGAAGCCACAGCACCAGGCAGGCCATGGCAGACACCCATCTAAGCAGGAACCAGGCCTGACCCTGCCAAAATCCAAGAGCCGACAAGGACTGGGGCAAGCAGTGTGGGAGAACCACAGGTCACACCGAAGTCCCAGCCACACAGCCCCACAACCAGCACCAAAGACACAACCACCGAAAGGAAACACAGAGAGCGGGAACGGGACCCGAAGGGAGCAGGGGCCGAACACCAGCACCAGACATAAGGCAGAGGCAGCCAGCAGAAAAGGGGCCGCAGCAGGAGCAACCACAGACCGAGCAGCACGGCCGGCGGAACCAGGAGACAGGCGAAGCCAGACCCAAAGAGAAGGCCTCGGCCAGCACCCACCGAAGCAAGCCGCAGCCAAAAAGGCATGCTCAGGAAACAGAGAAGAGCCTGAAAAGGCAAGGCCAGAAGACTCGCCAGGACAACCCCAGAGAAGCAAGCGGAGCGCAGCAGCAGCAGGGGAACACAAGGACCAAGCCAAGGAACCCACAGCAGCCAGAAACAGCGCAACTAAAGGGCCAGAGCTACTACCAACCAAAAACAGCAGTACCCAGCACGGAAGAGACAAGCAGCAGGACACTGCACCAGCTAGCCAGCCCACATGAAGCAGCCCAAATGCAGAGCACAAGTCACACACGCAGAAGGCCCCGGGACACACACCGGCAGCCCTATGCCACACGAAACCAGATCCAACGCGGGGAAGGAAAAGAAGGGCACCGCGCCCGCAGGGAGCCCCAGGCGCAAAACCCGCCAGCCCCAGGCTGCACAGGGCCCCAACCAGGAGCACACACAGGGCGCAGCAAAGCCTGCAGCGACAGAGGCAGTGAATGGAACCGCACAGGCCACAGGACCAGCCACCAGGGCAAGAGCGAGGAACAGGACAACAGCACACCGCTAGTAAACATAACATCGACCTCAGAAGGATGGTAGGCAAACACAGCCTCGCTGGGACCCGAACGTGTGACTCGTAAAACGCTGCAAGTAGCAGCAATGAGCATCCAACACACTGCGCCAGCAGGAGAATGGGGAAGAGGACACCAATACCACCGGACACAAACATGTTGCCCGTTGGCTTCGGCAGGCCCGGAAAAACAGCGCAGGAAGAGGGAGCATGCCCCCCCCCCGGCCACACAGGCCGTCGCGTCCCCCACCGCAGAAGCACACATGCCGAGACGCAGTGCCCGCTGAGTGACGCCAGCACTGGAGGTGGGGCCCGCTGCCCGGTCCAGGCCCTGAGGGAAGCCGGGCTGCCATGCACAGCCTGGGGATCGGGAACCGAAACCACAAAGCGATGCCACAAACACCCGCAGGAAGGAGAAAAAAACACTGCTATGCGGAACTTACCCGGAGAGGGGGCCGGGACACCAACAGGAACAAGGCCCCCACTCCAACAGCCAGCCCAAGGCATCCACAAAACACGCCAGAGCCGGGAAGGCAAGGAACACCTCAATGCGGCACGTCTTCCACCCGGCCAGGCCATAGGAAGACGTGCACGCGACCCGGAAGCAACCGGGAGGCCACACACCAGCCGCAAAGGGCTGGCCACGAACATCCCTGCCTCCCAGCAAGCCCGGCAGGCCAGGAGGCAGACCACGAAACCCCCGCCCGCACAGCCAGGCAGCCGGGCGGGGGGAGGAGAGAAGAAACGCCACCCCAGCCCAGCAGGAGCAGCACCAGCATCCACATCCATTCTGTCGACAGACAGAAAAAAAGAACAGGCAGAATGCTGGGTAAGTGCTGCTTATGTACTCCCAGTGGGAGGGGCGTGGTTAGGGTCCCAGCATTCCTCTGGTCTTTTTTTCTGTCGGGAGATGGTTATCTCCACTTTGTTAATGAATGGGACGAGGACAACGGGACCTGGGGGTAATGTATATGCACCCGTCAAGATCTAATCCAATCAATCTCCCAAACAACAGAAAGAAGAGCAACACAGCGGAATTAATTTTATGTCCACCAAACGTTATCTTACAATGCAACTCACCTGATCTAGATTGGTTTTAGCGCTGTGCTTCCATTTAACAACAAAGTTTACTAAACAATAAAAACCTTCAAAAGTCTGGAAAAGGTCAATAAGTGAAATTCCCGCCCAGCACCTTTCAGAGGACACTGCTGATTCCCCAATAAACTACTTACGCTGAATCAACAAAACTCATCATAAACAACTTGCACCACTGAATTTAAAGCCATTAAAGAGGAACTCCAACCACCATGCTACTAGAATGAAATCAATATCAGCAAAAGGAACCAGGGATTAAAGAGCTATACAATTACTACATACTAGGTTATGGTGGTGCTGATGAAGGCACTAATGACCGATAGCAGATTCTAACAGTTACCCAACTCTGGGGCATATGTATGAAGCCCATTTCCTGTTCGCAAACGGGCCGATTCTCAGAATCGGCCCGTTTGCGAACGGGAAAAAGCCTTTTGAAATGTATCATCCCAAAAGGCCCTCGCAAAATAGGGAATCGCAAAATTTGTGATTCCCTATTTTGCGAATGCATTTAAGGAATCGCAAATTGCGATTCCTTAAATGCGATGTAGAAAGCACCCAAGTTGTGCGATTTCTCCTTAAGAAATCGCAAATTACGACCAACTTCAAGTTGGTGGTAATTTGCGATTTCTCTGAAAAATGCACGTTTTGGCATTTTTCAAAGTGCCATGTGGCACGCATACATGCCCTTAGGGCAAGTATGTGCGCCACATGTGCACACATGCTCATGTCAGGGGTGCAACAGGGTGTCCTTATGACACCCTTGCACCCTTGAAATTGCATTCGCAATTTGCGAGTACTTAATGGGTACTCGCAAATTGCGAATGTCTTCCCATTCATTTCTATGGGCCTCTAGGCCCATAGGAATGAATGGGAAGGTATTCCTTAATTGCGATTCGCAATTTGCGAGTCGCAATTAAGGAATGCCAAGGAATCGCAAAATATTTGCGGATTTTTTATTACATCCCGTTTTGCGATTCTCAAATAGCGATTCTCTAAAAATCGGGAATTGAGAATCGCAATAACGGTATTTGATACATATGCCCCTCTATGTTTTATCAACCTCAGAAGGATGAAATGCTGACTGGAACCAGTGACATTCAGACTAAGTGGGTGAAACACAGATCCCTGGAATAGATGCATTAGTCCACTGAACCACCTAATCCGGAATGTGATTATGTGAAAAAAGGGACATTTTTACAATTTGTGAATAAGCATAGTAAATTTGATTTTCGTGAATCTGACCTATTTTCTGTTGTAAATGGTGAGAAGCCTTCAAGCTGTAAGTTCTGCGGTGACACTAAACATCGTGGAATATGTGAAGCACTGTATGCCACCAAAATGTTTAAACTCAAAATGATATTACTGGTGAGGACGTGCACACATCACCATCACTAAGGACCTCTCCAGGAACTGAAAATATTTCATTTTGGTTTAGGACATTCTGGGCTGAGTCACAAGGGCTTCTGGGCACATAAGGTGTGACATGTGGTTTGTGGCCTCATGGTCTGCCTTGCTAAGTTGGCCTAGGCCTGACTGCCATGGTGCCTTTTTTGCGCACGTTACTTCGTGCCTTTGTTTTCCAGCCTCTGCTTCTGCCCGGCTATTTTAGAACTGTCTGCATTTCTGCCTTTCACCTTTTCTCCTGTTCCCTTTGGGTTACGTCTGCACAACATGTACAAGGTCGAAAAACAACATCCCTTGTTCTTGCTGATCTGGCCAGTCCCTCGCACTTAGACATAACACTAAGTACAGCTGAACTGGAGAAATTTGTGTGCTTTTAATATTGTGATTTCACGGTTAGAGGCACTTGGAGAAAAACCTTTCCAGAGAGAAGAGCTGTGCTTGTCTGATGATGTAAACCTTGCATCTAGATATTGAGGTATGGGGGTTCGCCTGACAATGCCCAGAGGTCTTCTGTTTTTATAACTAGCTACTAGCAAGGGGAGGGTGGTATGGTCATTTAGCCCTGTATCCACTGCTTTATGAAATGCTTTCCCCGTTTGTATTCTATGGAATTGTAACTATGCTGATTATATTAAACTTATGCATTATGCTGATAGTACTGGCACGTGTACTGTATCTTAGAGCACGGTAGTTGAAATAAACATTTTAAACTATACAGTGTCTCTTATTACGCACGTTGTGGACAGGTATGAGTGAGTTATGAAAGGGTGTTCTTGCTCCCGCGAGTCCTGAGAGAGAGATACCGTGTTCTGGGTTGTCTAATCATTGGTAGCATCGCTGCTCATGAGACGCTAAAGCTAGTCGGATTGGGATTGTGGGTACTAAGGTGTATGGTTGGCTCACCACTATACTCCGAGGTTCTATTATCCTGTGCATAGCTCTGTGTATGTGCAGAATCCCTACAACAGGTGAACTTAGGTCATTGAAAAACATTTTCATGGGCAAATTCCCAATCTTGAATGATAGAATAGGAATGGAAACATTTTACCGCCCAAAAGACATTTGGAACTGTGGAAATTCCTCCCCTGTGGTGGCGTTCCCTTCATTGATAATGGGTGGTCCTAAGTACAGGGGTGGTGGACAGCGTCAAACCTGTACATTTGTAGATATTCGCACTCACAAGTAATTTCACGCCCTGGAAATACTCACAGATTTACTCCATTTAAGGGTAGGAGTAAGTATGTTTCTAGTGTGGAGATGGAAGGGAACATCTCATATCTGGGTGTGCAGGGAAAGGAGCTCCTCCACGGGGGAAAAGAAGTTTGTCCACAGAGAGGCAAAAAAAAGTGACATGATAAATGAAACTTTCTACCACATGGAAAGTCTGCAAGCGTAAATGTTACACATCTGGGTACTCCTAGAAATTACATTTATTTCCAGAAAATCTCCTGGGATTCTTTGCGAAATCACCAAATGTAGGAGTTTTGTCCAGATATAATACGGTCTGGCTCTTGTGAATGGGGCTGTATAATTTAAAAAACTGGCAACGGGTCCTTTTGCAAGGGCCTCCCTCCTCCCAGTATCCCCCTCCTCCTTCCCGTCTGGTGCGGTTCAAAGCAGTTAAATACAGATGTTGCTGCGAGAGAGGATCCTATTCGAGGCATCCTAAAGTAAACAAGCATTTACAATGCAATAGGTCTCGCATTTGCGAGAGTTTGAGCAATTGGCATTGTAAATGACAATGCTACTTATTTATGTGTTTTGAAAAGCTGCAAGCTGTGCATAAACAAGCACTTTGTACTTATAGTCCTTGCTTATGAGAAGCAAAGCTTCCACTAACTGCGCCTTTGCGCTTTCCATATGTGTCACAGAAGCAGATACTGCCTGCTTCTTCCTGAAAGATACAAATAATCAGAAGATGGCATACCAAACAGGAGTTAAACATCTCTGCTGGCAGAGGTTCTTACCCTCCTTTAGCAACTAGAGAGGGGGCAGAGTATGGCGAGAATGCATACAAAGACCAAACTATGAATTTTGGCAAAGCATCATTCCAAAACTGGGCAAGTTGGCAAGTGAGGAACCTGACAATACTTAGGACAAAAAGTTAGTGTTCAAGTAAAACCAAGATTCCGTCCAGTAATCTCACTTTGAAGAGATCTTAGCATATCACCTGCTCAATACAGTCAGTCAGAACTAACAAGGTTTTTTGGTGGCTTGGACAACAGAAAACAATGTGGCCTACCTGACAAAAAGTTCAATCTGATAGTTCCCCTCACAAAAAATGTGAAAAATATAAATAGTAGTAACTACATTTTAAGGGACCCACTGAGACAGTGTGAGGTAGAGGTGAAGGGCCTTGGATTTTATTCATAGGCTGACAGATGAAGTTTGTTTCTGCACACAGCACATGTAACTTTGGGAATATTCAAGAGAACTGCTAGTCAGAAGTTCAGTTCTGGGCTTGTCAGTAAATATTTCCAAATGTTTGATCCTTTTATTGATAAAACTAGGAAGTTTACAAAGTATGGTGCAGCCACACAGTCGTTTGACAACATTTTAATTACACATATAGGTGCAAAGATCTTTAACCATGCCTTAAAATCCACATAACGGATCACTCAATGCTGCTGTCAGCATTTCCACACCCAAACAAGCAGCAAAGCAACTGTGGCCATTTGCCCTGCTTCCCTTTGTACCTAAAGGCATAGTTAAAACTGTAACAACCAAAGCATAAGGTTCATGAAGCTAAACATTAACTAAGTCTTGTTTTTCTCTGGGACCTTATTTAATGATCTCATGGACACTGGTTGGTGAGTAGTGAAGTCAGAAACGTCAACTTAGATGAGAAGAGAGCAACCAACACAATTCCTGATACAACGAAAGATCATTCCTTTCCAAAGACGTCTCCCTTGGCTATAGACTGTAGCAATGAGTAGGCGATCTGACAAGCAACACCAGTCACCAAAACGCAGATCTCTTCAGACTGTAAAAAAAAAAAGGAAACATAATACAGAAAACTCCATGCAAGCATACTATACAGCCTAGCATTTTTCTGATCTTGTAAAGAGAAATACAAATGCTTGTCATGTGCCTGCTTCAAAGGGAGCTGTTTTATAAAATTAAACTCTCTCGTAAATTCTGGGCAAATGACCATAGGAGAAAAAACAGTTTTGCTCACGGTGGATTTGCTGTGGGATTCAAACTCAAATATGTATGAGCTACAATCACTCCATGTAAGACTGAGGGAAACATTTATCCGCTTCTTCACTGTAACTGGTACACACTCTGGGATCAATGGAGAAAACCGAAAGCAGAAAATTAACCAGTCTCATTAGTACAATGAGAAACACGTTTGCAAATAACACTTGCAAGCTAACATAAGTGAAGCAGTAAATGCAAATGTGTCATACAGGTGTGGACTGGGAACCAAAAGCTGTTCTGGCAAAAATGCTCAACACTAGCCTGATCCTTGTTACTCTTGCTCTGTCTTTCCCTCCATTCTGTGTCTGTATGGTCTTTCTTCATCACCTCTCTCTGCTTACGACCCCTGCTGAAATGAACTCTAGGGAACTGGAGAAAGAATAACGGAAGCCCTAGCCTCCAATGGCTCTACCCGCCCTGAGATGCACTCCACCCCTCCCTAACCCCTAACAAACACTCAATGAGCTAAATGGACATGCCCTGATATCTGTTATACATTTATAAAACGCTCACTCTGAGCCAAATTGTCTAAGTGACAAGAGATGCTGCAGAACACCTTTTAACTGAAACTTGCTACAACACGGACAGCTAGCTCGAAATACTAAATGTATATTTCCTTAGCTTTACAGAACAAGAGTGTGCTTTAAACTTCAAGGGGAAGAGCAATGGTCAATTAAGGGCGAAATACAAATAATTTTTGAACTTCTTGCGATCTGAAATTGAAGTTGGGCTCCTAGATGAGAGCCAGGCAGCTGGATCTCAAAATCTGGTTCGGGATGTAGAGAATTAAAAAAAAAATTAAAGTAGCCACAAAAGGTTTAGGGTGGTCGTTAGGCAAAACCTCACTGCATAGTACAACGGAGAAAAAAAAAGTAAAGCAAGCTGTGTAAAACACATAAGCATATATGTAAAAGGCAGTTTAACCGATGAGGAATGACAGATGTTAATTGTTACCCAACTCAGTGGTACTCATGTTGTCCACCTTGTAAGGAAAAAAGGCTGAATAGACCAGCTGGGATTCAAGCCTCTGGCCATGAGGATACATCCCGACCCCTGAAGAGGATGCACGGATACTAAATCACCAGACCCAACTACGAAACATAAATTCATGCTGCAACGCAATGTCGTTGTTTACAGAATAAAGAGGTTTTTTTTTTTTTGGAATAACTTTATACAAAAAAAACCCAATATAAACAGCCACTGTTTCTTAGTGGTCTACTCAGGACAGCTGCTTTCACAATTTGTTAGGAGACGGAAATTGCATTCGAGGACAAACACCTACTTTAGGAGAGCAGCTGCTTGAAGTTTATAAAACTATTCTTATAAAAACGGAAGGAGTCTGTGCTCCACAAGAATATTTTAGTCGCTGCAACTTGTTTGCACCAATGCACTAAATTTGGCTTTACAATTCATTGAATTGTAATATTAAATCGCATCACATGCTTTGGAAAACGATCGAACAGTTTAAAAACATGTTTTGTAACCATCAAGAAGCACAAGTTAGGAAAACGCAGACCACGTGTGTTCTTGTAATACTGATTCCACTTAAACCCTAAATAAGTTCGTGTCAACATTCCCTGGCAGATTAGCAAGCAGAGGCTTGTTGTGCAGCATACTAAATAAAAAGTTGCCTAATACACATAGATTACACAGTCTCAGAGAGAACGGGAAAGTGGTAAAACTGACAAAAGGGACGTAGATTACATCCCGCTCTGCCAAACGTTTAAGCAGAGACGATTGCAGCCATGTTATTTAGTAAATAATTGTCTCGTGCACGTCCCGTCCTGCCTGCAGCTTGTTAAATAAATAAACAATGGTGAGAAAGACAACATTGGGAGGAGCAGGAGAGACGCAAGGATGAAAGCACGATGCAAGGACGGGTAACCAGAGTTGATTATCCGCCACGTTGTTTATTAAATAATTGCCTCATACACGGCCCTCCTTCCTGCAGCCTGTTAAATAAACAAAGATTAGGAAGGCAAAACGGGATGGGGCAGGAGAGATGCAACAATTGGTGCAAGATGGAAAAACAAGGAAAAATACCTGCTCTTCGACCGGCTGCGAGCACTGTTTTCTATGGTACTGATAAGAGGAGAAACCTCCACGTTCACCGTAGAGCGTGCGAGGAACAGTATGCAGCTTGGGTGACTTGGTGCGCATAGTACCAGCATTGGCAACCTACCCCACCCCTCCAACGTAACATGCATGCTCATAAATAAACACACAACACATTTCTTGTTTGGGTATAATTGCTGCAGGTTTATTACATACACCGTTATGTAATATGGTGGGTTATCTTACGGGCGATCCAAGGGCAGGCAACCGTCTGGGCTGCCTGCCCGCCTGATGAGCCAAGCAGCACTGGGGCGAACCCCATCTGTGCTGCCACTTCTGGTGATCCTCTTCCCGGATCACGTGACACATGGTCCCTTATTACTCACGCCCCTTTCAGGGCGGAGCGTAGCATAGCAAACCCCCGGTTGTTCAGGCCCACAACCGCCCGAAGGACTAACGGGGCGCCGACACGGTTTTCCAGGAACCTCCCATGAGGCTCCTAGGATTTGGCTCTGGCACCCACCATGGTGCCGCGCAGAGGTACCCTTCTGTACCCCTCTGCTTCCAGATCGCCCTGTAACTCCGCCTGCAACGAAAAAAGACAACATTACAACATTCTCTGCCTCCTGCCTGCCACGAACCACGTTGGGTAAGCGGTAGGGTGGGAGACGGCGTGTCCGGGTGCGCGAAAGAGGACGACAAGATGGTGGGGGGAGGCCTATATACCCCTACCCCTGTCCTCGCGCCCCGGAAGTGATGCTCGCCTAGCGCGCTGCGACAAGGCTTGGGGGACTCCTCCCTGAGTCCCTGCCCCTACGGGGGTGTGGGGTGCCCAGCTGGTACTAGAGGGCTGCCCTCTTTAGTGGCCCCCTGCGGGGGCCTCGGACAGCCGCATAGTACCAGCATTGGCAACCTACCCCACCTCTCCAACGTAACATGCATGCTCATAAATAAACACACAACACATTTCTTGTTTGGGTAAAATTGCTGCAGGTTTATTACATACACCGTTATGTAATATGGTGGGTTATCTTACGGGCGATCCAAGGGCAGGCAACCGTCTGGGCCGCCTGCCCGCCTGATGAGCCAAGCAGCACTGGGGCGAACCCCATCTGTGCTGCCACTTCTGGTGATCCTCTTCCCGGATCACGTGACACATGGTCCCTTATTACTCACGCCCCTTTCAGGGCGGAGCGTAGCATAGCAAACCCCCGGTTGTTCAGGCCCACAACCGCCCGAAGGACTAACGGGGCGCCGACACGGTTTTCCAGGAACCTCCCATGAGGCTCCTAGGATTTGGCTCTGGCACCCACCATGGTGCCGCGCAGAGGTACCCTTCTGTACCCCTCTGCTTCCAGATCGCCCTGTAACTCCGCCACAGCTCTGGAGGTGGCCACCGTCGCCGCCAGAGCCCCCACCAAAAGCTCCTTTCTCACCTGCAACCTCTCATTCCCAGGCCTCCTGCAAAGCTAGGGAAGAGATCCCTCCCACTGGTGATAGATGAACCCCATCTATATCACAATAGCCCTTGCCGATAGCCTGGATCAGCTAGTGTCTAATGCAACACAAAGGCCCTTCTGCCCTGTGAATTTGTGCCAAGAACTATCCACCCTCCTGTGGGAAAGTTCCACTACTTCACATAACTCAGCCCCGTGCCAACTCTGGGCGGGGCAGATCAGATTCCCTGGCTCACATTGCCCCATGAATTTGCTGAGCTCACCTAGCTGCCGTCCTACTAGGACAGTGTGTCTAGCGCACCTGTGTCCCCACTTAAGGGACAGCTGCCCGCTTGTTGGGAGACCGCTCCCACACCCACCTGCCTACTTTTGGCTATTCGGGCGAGAAGGATTATACTTTAACCTTTGCACCGTCCATTTGCTTTCTAACTCATGACGCACAGGAATGTCCATAACTAGACGTGTGTGATGATGAGCCAGGGTGCCCTCCTGCCCTTGCCGTGCATCCCTTATTTCTTATGGGAATTTCGCCAGCTCAGCTCCCTTCGTGGTGAACCCCCGTAGGGATACCAGCTAGAGAATCCGTCTGATTAATGCAGTGCGCACTGGCTGCCATATGGTGCCTAACTTTAAGGATTGGCTAAGTCCTACTTTGCCCTTCATCCCAGAATATTCCCGAATAGGGGGGGGGGGGGTTCACACTGCTCGCCTTGCCTTTTGTG
Source organism: Calotriton arnoldi (assembly GCA_963921515.1). Lineage (NCBI taxonomy): Eukaryota > Metazoa > Chordata > Amphibia > Caudata > Salamandridae > Calotriton > Calotriton arnoldi. The sequence continues at coordinate 280,515 of CAWUFW010010205.1, forward strand.
CTTGGCACCTTGTTCCCCCCTTTCTTGGGGACGCAGCACTATGTTTTAGCTGATAGCACCCCCGCCCAGTGAGGCTAATATAGCTAACCGGGCAGGGCATTTGACCTTAACTGCAGGAAAAGTCGACAGGCTAGAACCCTCCCTGCGAGAGCCCCCGGATAGGGGGGCAGGGGCGTTCACACTGCCCACCCCAGGGCAACCCCAGCGGTGGAAAATTGCCTGCTCAGTTAAATTTAGCTTTTTGTTGATCACTGGACATGCCAAATGTTCTTTTACATAGTAGCCTTTTGTGCTTGACACCTTGTGTCCCCATTACTTGGGACGGCAGCCCACTGTTGGCTGACAGCGTCACCACCCAGCGTGGCATCTATTACTGACCGGGCGGGCGTTTGCGCCTAACTGCAGGATCATAGTCAACTGCCCTTTGTTCTGGGGTGCACTTATTTCGCCCCTTTGCCCAGACTTATGCACAAACCCCTTTGCTTGCTACCCTGGTGAACACCTTAATGGTATCGAAGCTGATTTGAAACAATGTATGTCTTGCGCCCACTACTGGAGACACCTCACCCTTTCGTGTAATTACAACTTACGCAGCGCACCCCGCTTGCCTAACTGCCATCGGATCACAGAAGCACAGTACCTACTGTGCCTCTCCGACCCTGGATGCTTTAAACCTGCCACAGTGACGGAAACCAAGCTTCCCAGTTCCCTGTTTAGCTGCAGTACACCATCAGTGGGTCCGCTAGGAGATACCACAAACAGACACACATATGTATTGTGCCCACTATTGGAGACAACTCACCCCTTTGTGGAGTGACAACTACACGGTGCCTACCCAAGTCACCCAACAGACAAGTTGGCCCTGACTACCTTGTGTTCTGGTGCCAGGTTTGGGAAGAGCCTTGCCTTCACTAGCTGCCCCCCTGGGAAACACAAAGACAGTGCTCTGGTCCCTCGAGTAGCATCGAACCCCTGGTCAAATAAGAGTGACAACTCCAACTTACTTAAGACTACACCATGACCATGGGTGGAGTTTAGCTCTTCCCCAAACTTCTGCTAGCGTAACCCACGGTCACGCCTCCTGTTCAGTTCACTTTAGTAATTCATGGCACTGACCCACAAGGGCCTAATACTGGGCTGTGTAAATGTGGCCCAGGGTGACCTTAACACTCGGCTTGGTGTGGATGGGTGCTAACAATACCTGGCTGAAGTGCAATCCCTTTGACAATCACTCCTGACAAGATGTGCCAATGCAGGTAGAAGCAAGAGTTATCCAGCCCACCTTACTTCCTGTCCCAGTGATCTGAGTAACTTAGTGAAAGATGCACCTTTGAACTGGTAGCGGAAACTGTTACTTACGCCTGCAAATGCTCTGCTCAGAGCAGCCCGCCAGACTAATGAAACGTTGTCAATTTGGCTGTCAACTTTGCTGCCTGTGCCACCCTTCCGCCCCATGGAAATTGTTCTGGGCTCTCGCTTACTACCCTGCTGAGTGAGCCCACTGTATTCACCAGATTCATTAACAATTTCCGCTTCTGACTGTACTTGGTAACACGTACACCCCATGGTATCTTGGCGCTGCATAACATGTTTGTTACTCAGCTCCATGGTACTTGTTTTATCGACCTCAGAAGGATGAAATGCTTGTTGATTGCAACCTTGTTGGTGTACATACATAGAAGAGCAGACTAGACACCCGAGTATGAATTACTCTTGTGCAGCTTACTGCTTTTTAAATTAAGCCCCTGCTCGCAAACTGGGAGAGGGATAGTGCAGTGGGCACAGTTAACAATGCTTCCATCAGGGACAAACATCTTGCTAACCCGGTTTGAGGAGCAAGCACGCTGATGCTGATCATGGGCGGGCCCATGAAATCCCACCCTTATCCGGCCCCGCCAAATTCTGGTAGTAGTGATCCTAGCACAATTGCAGCAATTTGGTGAACGTGCCAGGTTTACAATGATCTGTACTCGAAAATACCAGGACTGTGGAAGGTCTGACCTCGTTCTAGTGCCACAAAGATTAACGTGTTTGTACCAGTGTAAGCATTTTGTGTTGTACTAATGCGCACACGTCATAGCAGATAAGAGGCTGCTCTGCTTCCGGTGGAGGGTGTTCGAATTTCTTGGGAGGGAGGGAACAGGGTCTCCAGAGTGGATGCTACCTGGCCGGCCCACGAGCAGTCACAAAGTGCCACACAGGACAGCTGAAATGTGACATCCAAAAACAAACAGTGCATACGAACCACCACTGTCAACTCCCACTCCATGCAAAATCCTCCCTTGGGCTGGCCCCACCATGATCAAACACGACATCTCGACTGAGCATGTGAGCGCCGAAAATTCACAGCTCGCCGACAGCAGAGAAGCGGCCAGCTCCCATCGTCCTCACCAGAAGGCACCGGTTCTAAATCTGGCCCCCCACATGATCTTGGGCAGAAAAGTTAACCGGTGAGGATATCAACTTCCTCACCTGCAAAAGCAGGGAGTGCTGGCAAACAGGCTCATCCCTGAATACCAGTCACAATGTTAACCGTGTATGTCCCAAAAACGTTAGAGGGCCTTTCCCCTCCAACATGACAAATTGTTGGCCTCCTGGACACCTCTGCAAGTATGAGTGTGTGCCCACGTGTACAACTACATTTGATGCATGTATTGGACACTGTGTCCAACAGTGCCCAGCAGTACATCATCCCATTACTCTGTTGGTAGTGTGGGACTAGATACCACCATTTCCGGTACCAGTAGTGCTTCACGGCAAAGACAACGATTGGCCTGCCACCAAGAGGCATGTCTGCTGGCCACTGCCTGCACACACCTCTGATCTGCTGCCTGCTCTCACCCCTCTGCAGCTGGGCCAATGACCAGCTGAGCCATCTCACCCGTCTCCCCAGAGTCCCCTGCCTCACAATGCCATGGTGGGCGTCCAAATGACCCGCGTGAAGCGCCCGAGCTGCCACTGGAGAGCCTCGGGTCTGCAAACCCCTGCCCCACACCTTTCAGAGAGAGATGCTGTCAAGTGGTGCTGCCCGTCAAAAGAGTGTGTACCACGACATGCGCGACCCTGGAGCACAGTTCAAGCCAATTCGATTGGTAAACTCTCAGCTGCGCCCGGCAGGGCGACCAGCGACATAATGCGCTCAGCTTCCATTCCTACGGCGGTTTGACGCTGTACAGGTGTGACTACTGGACACAACCGTCTCCCCTTTCAGCCCTGGACATCTATTACCGATTAGTTTAAAAGTAAAGACATAAAAGGAGCGGGGAAAACAAACAACCAGAACGCCCTGGCCACCCTGAAACACAGCCCGCACACCTTGACACTCAGCGTGCGAAGAGGACTTAGCGGCTTGATCGCCTCGGGCATAGAATCCCCACAACAGGGTGGCCTCCGCCACAGACCTATCACGCTTTGGCTCCAACACGTTCCCCCGTGGAGCCCCTGCAAATGGACCGCAACACACGGACATTATGTAGAAAGTAGAAAATTACCTCGATCTATATACCTCAAATACAATGACACATACGTCAAAATAGCTAACGAAGGCCCCGTGAACGCCCAAAACCCTGCGCTCTCACGAAGCATGTGGTGCCCAAACAGACAACTACTACACCTGAAACCGGCTCCAGTCCCCCGCTGCAACACCAAGACAATGATCGACATTTCCTTCGCGGTAAAACATTGAAAAGTTAGGCATAACTTAATTAAATTTAACACATTTCCTTATATAGGCTCGCATGTGTTCGAACTAAAGACCTGCAGGTCAATAAGCAAGGCGGTCTGCCTACCAAACAAAGCTGGCAAAGGACATTTATTTGTGGATACTCCCCTGCTCGAACCTGCTTCTCGAACACCAAAGTCCGGAGCTCTGGCCGTCACACTCATCACAAATGACGACAAAATTTGCAATTAGCCACGCGGAGCGAGAAAAGCCAGAAACGTTTTCCCTGCGTCGAGAAACGGAACCGCAAGAGCGACCAAGAAAGTGAAGGTCCCTCAATCGCTGACCCGCAGGACCCGCCTGGGCAATTACGCCAGTCCCCCAACCGCAACAACCAGAGGGGGTACACGGCATCCCCGCACACCACCCTCTTACTCTAGGAGACCAGCCCGAGGGGCGAGCCAACCACGCAGACACGCCCCTCCTCAACACAAGTCAGGAACCGGTGCAGTCCAAGTCCCCGGGCCGAGCAAGAGCTCCACTGACATGAAAGCTCCCACTCGGGGCATTGCCCGGAAGGCAACCCCCACGGGACCCATCCCCCCAGCGATGCGCAAGCTAAACAAATATGAAATGGGGGGGGGGGGCGCCTCCGCCGCTTTAAGGCTTAGGGATACCTTCCCCAGCGCAAAAACCGGCCAAACCTAGGCCGCTTTTTTTTTTTTTTTTTTTTTGCTGAAGGCAGCGCCACCCCCGCATGTCCGAGACCGAGCACGCGGCTCGCCCCCAGGCTTGACTGGGGAGGGTACAAATTATACCAAGGCAGTCCAACAACCCTTGCATGGGCGGCAGATGGGTCCAAGTGGGGGAACAATGATGCACTGCTAGGGCCTCGAGAAACCACCCCGGAGGGGCCCACACGCACAGCTCAACTTTTTTTTAATTTTTTTATTTTTGTTCTTAAATATATATGTATATATATATATGTAAACTGCCACCGCGCGGCTTGATTCTTCCTTTCTGCACTCCTACACATCATTTCTATTAATAAACTTACCATTCTAACATGGCACTGTGGGAACTGTGAATTACAGGGGGGCAAAATGGCGCCGGGGCACCCCAATGCAAGCTTGCCGTTGGACCCCAATGCAAGCTTGCATGTATTACAAGGCTTGCGCTTGCCACGGTGACCATATCGGCTTTTATTTAATGGATAACAGCTGCCGCTCACGCTAATCACACTAGCTGCTTACTTGTTGTACCAAAGGCCCCGCAGCCTCTGCCGTGCGCTCCGCACAAGCACTTTCCCAAATGGACATCCGCCCTTTGGAAGCCGGCTAACGAAAACAAGCCTTGGCCAATAGCTAAAACGAGCAAGACCAGAGCGCGGAGCAGGGAAGACCAGAAATGTTTCCAATGCGCTGAAAACGAAACCGTAAGACTGACCAGAAAGTGCAGCAAGGCCCCTCACTCGATGACCAGCGGGAAACAACTGGGCAATTGTGCCACTCCCACCAACTGTGACAAACCGAATGTGGGGCATACGGTGTCCTTGAAAAACCACCTTATGTATTCTAGGAGGTGGACGCGAGGGTGAAACAATTCCCACCACCACGCCCATCTGCCACAGAAGTCGGGACCCAGTGCAGTTCAGGCCCCCCGGACTGGGCCCGTGTTCCACCGACGGCAAACAATCTCCGGCCCAAACGACACGACGGGGGGGGAGGGGTGCAAGGGGCATCCGGCCCCAAAGATCGCGCCGCAACCAGTCCGCTCCCCCCCTCACCCCTGGGTTCCTATTTTAAGAAAGGGGGGGGGAGGCTACGCCGGCTACCACGCAATCCCTTTTCCATTCCCGCCCGACTAGGCCCCAGGTATTAGCAATGCCAGGGAGGGGGCTTCGCGACGCCGCTGCCCCCCCCGCAGCGTGGCCAGTCGATAGGTGCAATCCCAAATGAGGGGGAGCCTCGCGAGCCTGCAGCTCTTCTCTCCCCCCCCCCCGATGATGGTAGGCCCACACCGGATCAGCCCTGACCAGGCAACCCGGTTAGCAGTGGAGAGGGGGGCTGATCTTGCCCTCCCCAGCGAACCTTCGGCTCAAACGGGCCGGAGCTCTGGACCCGACTCCGCTTCAACATTAACGGCGGAGGGGATCCTGGTTACCTTGCCCACGACCCGGCAAGGGGCCGCTGCTCCAATATGCCCCGGGAGCTGACATACCCCCCCCCCCCAAGACGGACTGCAGCCACGGAGATGACTGGGCTCCGCAGCTCTGCCTAAGCAGCGGTACCCCACCTGACAGCGCTCGCGATAACCGCAGAGACCCCGCAACCGCCGATGCCCGCCCCACCGCTGGGGGCAAGGTAAGCACCCCCCCTCAGTGCTAAGATCGGCAGCTGAGGCCGAGAGGCTGCATCCTCTCCCCACAGCCATAATGACCGGACTAGGAATGCCGGCGCTGGTACAACCGCGCATACACGGTGCAGGGACCCACGCCTCACGGCAATGCCACGCCAGCTCAACGCATGGCAGCTGCAGCCGACCCGCAGTTGAGAGTCTACCACTTGGGCCCGCGGCTAGGCGCCTCGAAATGCAGCGCTACACACACAATTGCAAACACAGCAACAGCCTCAAGCCACATTCGAACCGCTGTACCTAGAGGCGACAGGCTCGTGACGAGTGCTCCTCTGCACTGCTCTGTTTGTCGCAACATCGTGCGTGGGGGGAAGTGCGAGGAGCCAGATGACCACATACGGGGGCGGGGATGGCCGGCGGCGGGCAAGCGCCTTGTGGCATCCTTTTCATGGAGGCCGTGCTGAGGAGAGTTAACAGGGCGCTAAACAGTGTATCGCCCTCTATGGTGGGCGGGGGGCTAAGCGGGCCACTAACCTCAACTCCGTATAAGAAGACCCGAGCGATCTCACACGATAACGAATTGGACCAGCACGGCGTGTCCGGGCGCGCGAAAGAGGACGACAAGATGGTGGGGGAGGCCTATATACCCCTCCCCCTGTCCTCGCGCCCTGGAAGTGATGCTCGCCTAGCGCGCTGCGACAAGGCTTGGGGGACTCCTCCCTGAGTCCCTGCCCCTACGGGGGTGTGGGGTGTCCAGCTGGTACTAGAGGGCTGCCCTCTTTAGTGGCCCCCTGCGGGGGCCTCGGACAGCCGCATGGAGCACGACAACTCGTTGGGGACAACGGCCCTTCCTGCCCTCAGCTTGTTAAATAAACAATGATGAGGAAGGCTAAACAGGATGGGGCAGGAGAGACGCAACAATTGGTGCAAGATAAGAAAACAGGAAAAAAAAAATACCTTCCCTTAGACCGGCTGCGAGCGCCGTTTTCTATCGGAATGATACGAGGAAAAACCTCCACGTTCATCGTAGACCGTGCGAGGAACAGTATGCAGCTTGGGTGACTTGGCGCGCATGGAGCACGACAACGCAATGGGGACATTATAGAGTTTGAAAGCTACATAACCAAAACAGTAATACTGATATGAGCAGAAATGTTCACGTAGAGCGTGCGACAAACAGGATGCAGCTTGGGGGACTTTGCGGGCACCCAGCACGACAACGCGACGGGACATTTATAAATAGCTTTTGAAGGCTAAATAACCAACGCCATGCTGCGTGTCGTGGTGGCAAAGTGAAACAAGTAGTCCCTAAATGAATAGACAACAGCCAGCAGCGGAACTAGACTGTAGTTGGTCGGTGCTGCTTCCTGCAAAACGGAGGCAAAACGGAAGTGACATATGGGATTAAAAGCCAACAATAAGCCAGATAAGAAGACCAATGCCAGAATCAACCAATGGCAAGCGACAGGAGAAATTACCCTCCATATTGTGTTTACTATAGGTCTTGCGACAGCGCATGCGCTGTCTACGCGAGACCTAAAAATGGGCTTAGTTTATTTCTTATATTAGCAAGTTTCTATTGTGACAGCATGTGTCAACAGCGCCAAGAAACCCCCCTGGTTAAGGAGTACTTTACAAACACGCTTATTATATCTTATGCCACGTTGCAGTCTTTCCTGTTATCAGTAACGTTTATTAGTGAAATTGAGAATGTGTTTAATTATTTTGTGTAATAATATTAGTTACCTGTTTTTTTATACAGAATTTTCATCTAAAGTACTTTACATGGAAAGTTTTTTACACAATTACTGTCACCAGCGGCGGCGCGTACAGGTAAATGTTGTGGGGTGGTGAGGTGGTGCAGGGCTTGGAGGGGTGGGGGGTAGTGAATTCCGACATACGACGGGAATATGAAAACTAACTAAATAAATAAAACCACTTTCCTTGTGCTCGCCGCATCACAGACTTCTACGATGCGGCGAGCGTAAGGTAAGTGGTTTGATTTATTTATTTATATAGTTTTCACATTCCCGTGGTATGTTGGATTCCACTACCCCCCCCACCCCACCCCCGACCCACCTCACCGCCCTACAGCATTTACCTGTGTGGACCGCCGCTGACTGTCACCCATTCAAAACTAGTTTATCATAAAAATGTGTACTTAAGCGGACGTTAGTTTCATGAAGAAAAGAAAAAAAAACACAAGTAGGTGTTTGAAGTTGGCAGGGAGACCGAGGAGGGCATGGAAAATTATAACAATTTGTTTTCTTAATAGTTAATACAGAACTGCATCACACTGGAGGAAAATATAGATCAAATGCTTCATTTATCTTTTCAAATTTTCAAATTGTGCATGTTGATTTGATAGATTCAAAAATAAATAGTTAAAAATGTATCCTAAACTTTGTAGCCTATTTTCATGTCATCCAAATCAATAATTCTTTGATTATTATTATAATTGTTAGCATAATTTGATCAACAATTTAACATTCTCATGGAATCCTTAAGGTTACTCAGAAACTTCTCAGGAAAGAAAGGACTCTGATGACGCTCAGACCAAATGTTTTCTGTACACCAGACACTTTATCAGGACAATCTTCAATACATCTATAGAAGGTGTTTTCTGTACAGCTCCTAGTACCGCAGTTTTTGCCATTCGTATGTGCTTTAAATTACAGGTGCTACTAATACCCCATTTAATGATACCCAGGATACTAACTTAGAAGTATGAAAGTTTGAGTTGACCTTGCCAGGATGCAAAGTAATAACATGCAGAGTACAGCAGATGTCAAAAGTAAGCTCTTAATTTGCTGAGCTATCTTTCTGCTTAACTCGCTGAGCCACCTTGCAGCTTAACTCGCTGTCTGGGCTGCAGTTTCTCCCAGGTTTATAACATCAGTGACTCGTGCACGAAACTTGTTATACTGTCAAGGGTTCAATCGCTACCTTCCACAAGTAGCCTAGAGCGCCTAGAGCCGATATGTTTGTGCGCTTTACAAAAAGTGTGCTTTCTTAGTCAGGTAGAAAACATCGACTTTTTGAAAAAATAAACAGCGTTTAACGAGACATTGTTACTTTGGCGTCATAGAAGTACATTTCCCCAAGACAGATGAAAACGTGAAGAGAAACAAGAATATTCATAAATTAATCTTACAGCTTTATAAAAAAATGATCCCATTTCAACACGAAACAAAAATCTGCATACGAAGGGTCTTATGTATATAAAGGGTGGGTCATTTCTGGGGCACGCGCTGCAAACACATTCACCTCTTTGTGTTTAAAAATAGGCATTGTTAATATGAACGACCGTGGAATGATGAAGAGCTGAGTAGGCCCTGTCCAGAATGGTAGCCTGTGACGTGTCTTACACACACAATGCCTGGACATGTTGTGTGTAGTTGTACTTGTATCTAAAGGGTGCAGTCACTTCCAGTGACAATTTGATCGGTGCTCGTTCCCCACGCCCCTCCTGCCACGCCCCCTTCTCCCGGAGGAGTCTAATCTTGGATGCAGACATTGTATGGAGAACAAAAGTGACTGCACCCTTTAGATGCAAGTACAACTACAAACAACATGTCCAAGCATTCACAGGAACGTTCCGGTCTCCCTACTGTTGCGAGATGTAGGACTGGCTAGAGCGCTGTCATTTTCTCAGCATTTCATGGCTCTTTTAATATATAAAATATAAACTAGCTGATGGGGAGCTGACAACATTGTGGGAGCTTGTCAGTTGGGGGTTCCCAATGATGTCACACACAAAGACAGCGTTGGCCAAGGTGTCCAACAAACTTCAATTAATTCCCAATTTACACAAATATGGGGCATACCCACCCGATGGTGTAACGCAAAATGATGCACCTCCCTGCAGAATGTGATGAGGAGCCCCTACACCTCGCAAATCTAGATCTTCACTACCTGGAGCTGACTGGGGACCCTCAGAACGGGGATAATATAACAGAACATAACCTGTATTTGTAAAGCGCACCCTCACCCAAGGGTTTCTTGGCGCTGAATAACATGTTGAAGGGGCGAGGGCCTCTGCACTGGAGGGACGGTAGAGGCATGCGTTCCACCCGTGTGCACCAAGAGGAAGCGTAGGATTAACAGCTGTTACTGCCCAGAGCAAATGGCAAAAAGGATAGAAGAAGCACGTGCTTCAAGACCATCGCCCACAGATCACCCGTAGATTCTGTTAATTGTTGGAAACTGCCACCAGATTTTATTTTTCATCCTCAGTTTTCAGGCATCCGGAGGGAATGAAGAATGACCACGCCACGGAGGCGCGGGTGCACATGCAGCTGTATGTGTGCTCTGATGCCGCTGGGACGGACCGACACCGAGAGTGCATGTAGTGGCCTGGGGTGAAGGGCACTAGGACCCTGCACCAGACCACAAGGCAGGAAGGAACTGGACACCACTTCCGGTCAGGGAGTGGGCAGGGGCAGACACTGATGAGGAGGGCACGAGGATAGACGTGCATGTGGGCAGAGAAGCAAATACAGCAAATAAAGAATAAAGTAACCATACCTGATTCCTGCGTGGTTCCTTGGGTCAGAGAACACGACAACTGGCGACGAGCAAGGTGGGATATCAAGGCGACACCAGACGCATGCACCGAGGTCCCTCGTGACTCAGAAACGGAGCCAGGAGCCCACCCTGGTCCGCCTGCCGCCTGAAAAGAACAGGAGAGGAATAGCTGCGACGTCCGGAGCCCACCCGGTCGCAGGAAGAAACGGAAAGCAAAACACACAAGATGATGGACGGAATGCTGCACATTGGCAAACATTCACCCCCCAGTCACAGATCTGGGTTTAATCCATCGTTATTTTGCTTCACCACGCCACCCCAGTTCAGACATAGCCATATGCAAATCAGTCTTGACCCTGTGCCTCATGGGAACAGTCCAGACCGAACTGCCAAGCCATGTCTTCCCTGGACCGGAATCAAGCATCCTAGGACCGGTTTCAGGCTAGCAGCATTCCGTCCATCATCTTGTGTGTTTTGCAGGAAGAAACGGAGCCAGGAGCCCACCCTGGTCTGAGTGCTGAGGATCGGAGCATCAGCGCGGGAGCCCACCTGGCCGCAGCGAAGACGCAGTAAGAGGCCCCCCACCTGCCTGACAGCAAGCGGTACACCTGTCTGAGCGTGGGAGCATCGCGCGCCTTTCAGAGATGCACCCGACTGAGCGTGGGAGCTTCTCGCGAAGATTTAAAGGCAAATCTCGCGTGAACAAGGCGGACATTTTGGGGTCAGGCGGGAGAGGCCAATCAGCACCCAGGAAGACCCGGCGGCCATTTTAAAGGGTCAGGCACCGGAAGTCTCGGTCTCGCGAGACCCGGCGACCATTTTAAAGACAGGCGGATCAAGCAAATAGAGGAAGAGGAAGGCCGGGAGGCCATTTTGAAGCCAGGCAGAAAACAAAATAGCGTGGAAAAGTGGAATTCAAGGCCAGGAGGCCGGATTACAGCAGACAGACAGATAAATTACAGAAATTACAGACAGATAAATAAACACAAAGGTGTAATTAAAGGGGAAAGACAACAAATTAAAGGCAAAAGGGAACTTGGGAATAAAGACATTAAATAGAGACAGAAGTGCCACTGTCGCTGTAGAAAGAAAGCAATTACAGAGAAAGAAGGCCTGCACAGAAGCTGCACGTCAGTGAAATGGTTGACACAGAAAGTGACACAAAGGGTCCACAAGCAATATTTCGCAGACCATAGCCATTCAGCCTATCGGAACCACAAGCTGGCATCAGGTGGGAAAGGTGGATTCGGCAATTCGAGCGTTACATGCGCGCCACGGACATCGTAGACAGCAAACAGCTGGACCTCTTTCTGAATCTCGCAGGGGATGAAGTGGAGGACCTGCTCATAACATTTCCCAGCGATCAAACAGCGACATACAAAGGGGTGATACAGTGCCTCACAGCGAAATTTGACCCGCAACAAAACATTGACTTTGAGAGATACACCTTCAACACGGCGTGTCAGCGACCAGAGGAGTCCCTTGACGACTTCGCAACACAACTGCGAAAATTGGTCACATACTGTGAGTTTGACAAGTTTGACAATGAGCAAGCGATACGACTGCGCATCATTGAAGGCTGTCAGTCTGTAGAGTTCCGTGCACGTGTTCTGAAAGAACCAACGACGCTGGAGAAGATATTGACCATGGCCCGCACGGAAGCGAGAGCAACGGCGCATGCCAAAGAAATGGAGTTGGGGAAAGAAAAAAGGGTGGAACAAGCGAATCGCATTACGGGAAATGGCAAGAAGAAAGAATACCCGGCGCCCTCACCAACAAAGAAGAACGAACAAACGTGCTACAGATGCGGGCTCGACTTTCCGCACGTCGGTGCATGCCTGGCAATGGGGCCAAAGGTGCAGGTAATGCAACAGAGATAATCACTTTGCAAGCGCCTGTATGAGCAGGCAGTTTAGAAGCGAGCGAGGCAGAGCGGCAAGACCAAGAATGACCACCAGCCGGTATGCCAGACACATGGAAACAGCGAATCGCAGTTCCTCCGATGAGTCGAAAGAAACGGTAGCACCTGTGAGTGTGGCACGACTGTATCTAATGTCAGATGCCCCCAAGGAAGACTGGAGACCAGAGCACATTCATCTTGTGGAGAAGCATCAAATAAAGAAAACTGCAACCGTGGACATTGAAGTAGGGCGACATAATACACGGTTCGTGCTTGACAGCGGGGCCACATGCAACATCATGTGCATGTCGGAGTATGAGAAAATGAAAGTGAGGCCGCCGCTATCACCGTCCACTGTTGATGTGTTCACGTGGGGCTCCAAAAAGCCGGTAGAGAACATGGGGAAGTTCACAGAGACCTTAACGTACAAGGACAGGTCCTGCCAAGAAGAGATACATGTGCTGAGAGATGACATCCCAGCACCATGCCTGCTAAGCAATGTCACGGCGCAGGTGATGGGTCTACTAGCAATGACATATCACATGTCGGAGAAACGGAACATTCTACAGGAACATCCGGCCCTACTGCAAGACCTAGGAAAACTGAAAGGGAAACAAATAACGTTGCACATCAATGAGGCGATCAAGCCGGTAGCACAACATCATCGACGGGTGCCCATACACCTACAACCACAAGTTGAAGAGGAAATTAAAAGTTTACTGGCCCAGGACATCATTGAGCCCGCAGAAGGGCCGACGCCATGGGTGTCTCCAATAGTGGCGGTTCCAAAAAAGAACACCTCCAAGATCCGCATATGTGTGGACATGAGGGTACCGAACACAGCAATTGAGCGAGAACGCCACCCGGGGCCACATCTAAACGAGATGATCAGCTGTCTCACTGGGGCCTGCCGATTCTCGAAGTTAGACTTGTGCAAGGGATACCACCAACTAGAGCTGGACCAACAGTCAAGATACATCACCACGTTCTCGACGCACATGGGCCTGTTTCGCTACAAGCGACTGAGCTTTGGCATTTCATCGGCTGCAGAGATATTTCAAGAGACGATAAGGCAGGTGATAAGGCCGGTGAAGAACAGCCTAAACTATAGTGATGACATTCTAGTATTTGGGCGATCAGATGAGGAACATGACAGGGCCCTGCATCAAGTATGCCTACAGCTGGAACAAGCGGGACTAACATTGAACGCAGACAAGTTCGAGCTGGGGAGAAGTGAATTGGTATTCTTCGGACACATCTTCTCCAAGAAAGGAATGAGGCCAGATCCCAGCAAAGTAGAGACACTGAGAAACGCGAATCCTCCGACAGATGTCGCAGAAGTAAGGTCATTTCTGGGGCTTGCCAGCTACTGTGCTCGCTACATCAAGGACTTCGCCACGGTGAGCACACCGCTCCGAGAGCTAACAAAGCAAGGTCAGAAGTTCCTCTGGTCACAGGAATGCAGTTGGGCGTTTGAAGCCATCAGAAAAGCCGTAATGACTGTAGATCATCTTGCCTATTTTGACCCTTCGCTATGCACTGAGCTGACGGTAGACGCCAGCCCAGTCGGACTGGGAGCCTTACTAGCACAGCACCTGCCGGGGAGAGATATTCACCAAGAAAGATTGTTGCGTATGCAAGCAAAAGTTTGTCTGACATTGAGAGGGCGTACTCCGAATCAGAAAAAGAAAGTCTAGCAGTGGTGTGGGCGTGTGAACACTATCACATGTTCATATACGGGAAGTCGTTCACCATCATAACAGAGCATCAGGCTCTGGTGACAATATATGGAAATCCGTCGGCGTAAATGCCACCTCGCATTGAGCGCTGGGGCATACGGTTGATGGATTATGACTTCAAAATTGTGCACAAGCCAGGAAAAGAACACAACCCGGCTGACTACATGTCGAGACACCCTCTACCACAGGCACCAAAAACCGCATCAATGGCTGAGGAATATCTCAATTTTGTACTAAAGCAAAACACTCCGGCGCCAATAACATTAGCGGAGCTAGAGCAGGAGACAGCGAAAGATGCCACCATGCAACTGGCCAAAGAAACGACAAGGATGCAGAGATGGAGACACATTAACAACAACTGCACCTGGGGAGAGGGAGTAAACAAGGAGGAAATGCTAGCACTAAAGAAGATACATGAGGAACTGTCGGAGACAGAAACAGGAATAATGATGCGAGGAACAAGGATAGTGATACCAAGCTCACTAAGGCGACAGACTGTCAATGTGGCACATGAGTCACACCGCAGCATGGTTGCAACAAAAAAACTGCTAAGGGAGAAAGTCTGGTTCCCTGGCCTGGATAGAATGGTGGAAGACGCCATCGTGATGTGTCACATCTGTCAAACAACAGGAGAGCCAGCAAAGCCCGAACCACTACAAATGTCGGAACTCCCAAGGGCGGTGTGGATAACGTTGGCAGCTGACTTCTTTGAGCCACTGGACACGGGCAACTACCTGCTCGTGATCATTGACAAGTACTCACGATTCCCCATAGTGCGCCACGTATCATCAACGTCGGCAACAGCGACGCTACCAATACTGGATGACATATTTGCAGCCTGGGGTTCCCCAGAAACTCTAAAGAGAGACAATGGTCCGCCATTCTCAGGAGAAGAGTTCTGAAAATTCATGACCTACCTGGGCATTCATCACAGGGAGATAACACCGTTGTGGCCACAAGCGAACGGCATGGTGGAACGGTTCATGGGGAACATAAAGAAGACTGTCCAACGAGCGAAGCTGGCGCAGATCTCCATCAGACAAGCCCTGTGTCAGGAACTACGAGACTATAGAAACACCCCCCACAGCTCCACGGGAAGATGCCCCGCTGAGTTGGTGCGGGGGAGGACAAGCAGGACGAGGCTACCACAGACAGAAGCAACAGTGTCACCAGAGCACAGCAGCATGGCAGCTAAAGACAAAGAGGCTAAATAAAAGATGAAAGCATATGCAGATGCAAGGCGACATGCCACCCCGGCGCACCTCAAAGAAGGAGACGCAGTGGTAGTGCGTCAGCGACAGCAAAGAAAGTCCAACAGTCTGTTCTCAAAGGACCCGCTAACGATCACAAACGTGAAGGGGCCAATGATTACGGCTGAGTCAGAACACCACCGAATAACACGGAACAGTTCCCATTTCAAAGGACTGAAGACCGTGAATGAAGACGGCCAAGATACTGCAGCAGAAGGAAGTGAAGCAATGGATCACAACGGAAAGGGAACGGACAAGGGTGAAGGGCCAGCAGAAGAACTCCAGGAAGAGGCTTGTCCAAGAAGAGCAAGCAGAAGGCTGAAAAGACTCATTGAAGAAATGCAGTGAGGGGGATGCACACCTATCATGTTCTTTGCTCTGAGCTATCTTTTATCGAGGATAGACGTGCATGTGGGCAGAGAAGCATATACAGCAAATAAAGAATAAAGTAACCATACCTGATTCCTGCGTGGTTCCTTGGGTCAGAGAACACGACAGTGCAGCTGGACTCTGCAGTGTCCCTACACAGCTACCTAGCCTGCGTCATTCAGTCACCACACTGGTAGCTCATGTCTAGCTCGCTAGCCCCTAGGTGTGCTCATGCAAGAACCTGCCCTCCTCGAGGTACGAACACACAACTTTGGGCTTGGCTTCACAGTGATTGGCCATTGGCTCCTTAAAGTGTGCTGCCATTACTTTCTTGCAGGGGGAGGAGGCAACAGGCTGGTTATAGCATGCCAGGCCTGAAGGAGAGACACCGGCCCCCTGGCAGCAGAAAGCCATCAGGAGTTCTCGCTATCAGAAACAACACCAGTCTCGTTTCCTGAAAGATTTCTAGCCTGGTTGTGTGGAAGGAAGACTTGGGCGAAAGTGCCTGGAACAAAGAACCCCGGTCGGCTGGCACACCAGGCTCGCAGCTGCTGGCTGAGGCCAGCCACACAGTCAGCAGCTGTCCCGGGCTGGCGACAGGAAAAAAGATAAGAGCAAGATTTACAAGCCTCTTTACAGAACCGTAGCAACTGACCAAGTGAAAACAGGACCATTGTGCCAAATGCTTTCAGCAAAAATTGCTAAAAGCCTAAAAAGTATAACCACGAAGAGGGAGGCATTGCGAAAGAAGTACCCCCAATACAACTGTGGAATTAGGAGGAGGTCGGAGGGAGGAAAACTATGTTTAAATGTAATCAGCTATGGTGTTGAAACTACACACAGGCAAACAGAAACAGAGCAGGAAACAAAGAAATAAAGTAGTCCCCCAGAGAACAGACAAAGAACTGTAGTGTGATGAGACAGTACTTAGTCCCTGCTGCATGGGAGGAACGGAAGAGAGAAAGGAGGGACAAAGAGGCAGGACTGACCACTGGCAAGCAAGGATTTTTAAAGGACACTGAAACAAACAAAACAAAAGCTGGGGGATGGCTTTAACCCAACATAAGAAATTACAATAGGTCTTGAATGCTCGACCTAAAAACGATATGATGCATCCAGGGCTAATGCACATTTTTTTTAAGTGCATTAGCTCTAGATCAGTCGCAGCTCCTGGAGGGAGTGCTGCGGGGCGGGGGAGGGGCAGGGTGGGGGGTAGTAAACTCCGGTATACGGCCGAACAGAGTTAAGTACATAAATAAATAAATAAAACTAATTACATTGTGCACGTTGCAACGCCAAATGGCGATGCGGCGCGCGCAATGTAATGGTCAGAGGTTGGACACCATACACACATAGCTGAAGTCATGTAAGTGCACATGTCGTCCAGCACCTATCCAAAAACAATGTCTGGCTCACAGAGGTGGAGCTTGCCAAAGGGACACACCCCCATTGCACATGCGTCAGTCAGTTCCTCCCTGTGTTGGGACGATGCTCATTGTGGCACACGAGTGGACAATCTAAACAACACACCTCACAGTTAGACACCAGTGGAGTGGCATAGACTTTATTGGCATGTGCGTGTCAGTACGGACGAGGCAACGGCCACAACAGGCAGGGACATGCTTAAGACACTTACACGCAGCATGGGTACATGTCGAGGTTCAGAAAATGTTGCGGCTGAAATGGACAACATTCATCACGGATGGCAACGTTCACAGCCCACCTTGCCTTGCTGGATGAGTCATGTGTTGTTTGGCGTCTGCCCATTGCCCCGTGTGAGGGGGCACGACTCACTGCACGTGGGATCTGCATGGTGCTCTGCCTCCGGAGTGCGCCGATTGTCTGCTCTGCTGACAGTGATCAGGTGTGAGGATCCGACAGGTTCACATGTCGTGCTACATTGCTATGTGTGTGCTCTCCCCCAGCAGTAAGTCCGAATTGGCAACGTTGCCAAACGACGCTGTTTTGCTCTGACCATGGACCTGCGTCACCTTGCACAGGTGTGCGTACACACGTGTTATTCCACGCACATGCATCCAGAGCCCGAACGAAGGCAGACGTGTCCTTTGTTGTGGTGGGATATGTGAGCAATCCCAACGATGCAACAAGTTGTTGGGCCATGTGCTGTGGGTGGCAATCGGATGTGGCTGCAGGAACGTAGTTACTCGTCCATGAATGCCCGTGCAGCTTCATGTGCAATGTGTTCCAATAGTACGTCGTTGTCGTGTTCAAGGAACACCAGGGCGAGCCAATCCATTAGGTGGTCCGGGCAGGTGTGCTCAGCCCACGCCGTCTCACCGATCCACAACACAGCCCAATAGGGGAGCGCCTCGATGTGGTCACTGCACACGAGAAATTGTGCAATCTCCCATGCACAACTACCAATACATACGCAGTATGTCAAGGCATCCCAAGCACGGCTGTCTCAGTTACACTCCTGTTCGTGAGCCAACAGGGGGCGCAGACACAAGTCATAGTCCAATTCATCAACAGTTGTGTTGGATAGGCAGACATCCATGGGACACTCGAATGTGCATGTTCGGCAGTGGAACTAGGGCTGGACGCAGGTGACGTGGGCAATGCGGAAGCTGAGCCTGTAACTGATCCGCAGCACTGCCAGTGGCAGTGCGCCCAGTAAATGCAGCATACGTGCACGATACTGTTCCACGTGACGGGGGTTGTGCATGTGCCCGGTATGGCCTGCCATTGCGTTGGTGCGTCTCGTGAACCGGCACTCTTCTGAACTGCGGCAGTTGTGTGGAGGATATGCCACAGCTCTGAGCAATGATTCGAATGTGTGTGCAATGTTGTGGGTAATGGGTTGCTGTTTCCGTGAGTGTCAAGGGCATCCCATGCGGGGGTACCTCAGGCAGGGGCTTCTCTGTGTGGGCTGTGGATAAGTCGGATGGTTCATTTGCAGAATGCGTGGTGTGGGAGTCGTCCCCATCTGCCATTCCATCTCTATCAGGGTGTTCCAGGCGCGTTCTGGACCAAGGTCAGAGGTGCAGGTGTCCTCCCGCCTTCTGCATTGGGACAATGGTGCTTTCATCCCTGATGTTTGTCTGACTACTACTTGCGTTTTCGGAATGTGATGTGGCTTTGGCGCTGAGATTGGGACACAGCCTTGGGCTCATGGTGTACGGATGGCGATGCACACACACATGTTGGCATGTGGAGCCAAGTGCCCGGGCGACCTTGCGCTGCTTGTGCTATCTCACTCCGTCTCCCTCCCTCGCTCTCTCCCACTCTTTCCTTTGTTGGGCGCATGGCACACCTTCTTCTCTTGGATTTGGTCTTCCAGGCTGTGTGCTACGGATTGTCCAGTGAGGAGCCGCTAGGACTCATCCTAAGGGTTGTTTCTGCTTTTGTTTGTATGGTGTTTTGTGTTGGTGATTGCATTGCTGTATGACTGATTCTCCATTTTCTGGCCATGCATGTATGTTTATTTTCCTGCTTGTGCGACATCAGGCAAAATGTTTGTTTTGGGATTCGTGGTGTTGGTGTGCAGTTTCTTAGTCCGGGGTTGGGGGTGGTCCCGGGGGGGAGTTGCGGGCCCGGGTGTGGTGTCGGTGGGTGTTGTGGCCCTCTTGGGTGTCTGTGCTGCATGTTCAGTTGCTCGTGGGCATCTGTTGTCCTTCATGTGTGGCTCTGGGCTGTGCTCCCTTTTGTGGTGCTGGCTGCCGTCTGACTTTACACCAGGTCAGAGCAGGTGCAAATTTCCTGGTGCTAACGCGCCTTATCGCCTGTTTTGTGTTCTTATCGCCGATGTGGCTGGTTGTTGTGAATGTTGAGGTGTGATGTTGTCTCGGCTTTTGGCACGGGAACGCCTACTCTGCATCTCATTAGCGATATTTGCGGGGGTCCTCTGTGGCGATGTTTTTTGCGGCTGCTATCGCGGGTAAACTGGTGCTGTGGGCTGTTAACACCGGCTTGTGAATGGGGAGGTAAATTTATCACGACTTTGGCTGCGATAAAGTGCCATTAATTCGGCGATAGCTCCTTGTGAATATGCCCCATTATTTCTTATGCATTGCTCTGGATATTTTCATGTCTCTGAAGGCCTGAATAATTTGTTTAAAGAGTAAACAGTGATAGGGTGAGCACATCCCTATGAAGAGAGTGAATAGGGCAAAGATGCCCACCTCCTAGGCCATTCTTTAACAAAGTGGACTCTGCTGTTTCTTTTAAAAGTGTTCTGAGTATGACAGTTAAAAGTTATGAAGATAGCTCACAACGCTAAAGCATATAAACAGCTCAGTCGCAGAACAGGTTCCATTTACAGCCCAAACTAAAGAGTGTACAATTTATAGATGGGTGAACCTTGGCAGACACTGCTGTTCTACTCCTTAGTTTAATAAGGTTTATTGAGGACAAAACATATTGTAAATTGCAAACAGGGAAATTGTACAGAAAAATAATAATACATGAGCAGTAAGAAAAGATGACAAAGAAATATAATGCAATAAATTAATATATGCAGGAAGTAATACAACATTAGGAACATATTAGGAAACAAAAATTTTGCCTCATAAAGCAAATAGCATTTTTTGTATTTTGAGACTCTAAATGGAGGGAGAGGAAAAAAAGGGGGGAGGGAATAAAAAGGGAGGAAAACAACCTGAACAGAGTAGGACAAATGGCAAAAATATGGTGAAATTAGAGACAAAAAGAGGTAAAAGAGATTTTGAAGAATGAAAAAAATATATATAGAATCAAGGAGGTTTAAGAACTTCTACATCTCTAATGTTAATGGTATTTCAATTGAGAGGTAAGATGTCAAGGGAAGCCATAACAGGTCTCTCCTAATGGCTACTTGCAGTGAGGATGAGTGAGCAGTGTCTAATCTGTGATTTTGACAAATCAGGTTCCACCAGGTAAGGAAGGAAATATTTTTAGCATCCTTCCAATTGGAAGTGATGACCTGAAAGACAACCGCCAGAAGAAGATCTACCAACATTCCGTCAGTCCTGTGGCCATATCATATATCAGAACAATTACCAAGAAAAAGATGAAGAATGCTATAAGGGGTAGTGATAGAGAAAATCTGAGACAGTTTGAGACATACCTGCTTCCAGAAAGAGGAAACGTTTGGGCGAAGAAAAAACATATGAAAAAAGTCACTGTAGGAATTTTTACAATTCCAACAGTTACTAGTGGCCAAGAGTTATCTTTGAATAAAGAACAAGAGGTTGAAAACAACCTATTATAAAATAAAAACATAGTCTGAGTGGTGCTGGCGGATTGAGAAGTATGATGTATTTTATAATAAACTTTATAGAGTAACAGGGAAAGAGGATTGTAGATCCCGTTGCCAAGACTCTTCAATTTTGGTTTTAACCCTATCCGAGCCCGAGGCGGAAATATGTTTATACAGTGTAGAGGCCTTGGTTTCAAAAGAAAAATCAGGAGTAGTAGTAAGGGTATTGATGTGAATGAGAAGGAATAGTGGAAGGATCAATGACATTACGTCTAAGAATGTCTAAGAGGATTGAATAGTTAGTGTAATATGAAAATGGAAAATGAAAATGGATACGTTAGTCATAAAAATAAATAAAATGGTCGTCCGAGGGGAAGCATCTGTAAATAGAAATTTATGATAGGCAAAATCATCATTTTAATAGTATCTAATCTACCCCACCAAGAGATATATAGAGGGGACCAATGAGCGGAGATGGTGGAAATCTTTTGCACTCTATATTGATTTTAATAGTATCTTTGATAGACGAGGAGTATAGGATACCCATACATTTGATTTTGGAAGAGTTCCAAAGGAAACCGGTGTCCTTAAACATATCTTTCAGGCAAAATGTATTGAGTGGCATTACTTCAGATTTATCTATGTTAAGTCGGTAACCGGAATCAGCAGAATAGCGAGATAAGAGCTGAAGAAACTCAGGGACAGTAGCATAGAGATTGAAAATGAAAAGAAGAATGTCATCTGAATAAGCAGTAAATTTAATATTAAGTTGACCACAAATGAAACTAGTAAAAATTTGAGACCTATGTATGGTTTCTAGAATAGGCTCCAAAGCAAGGATAAAAAGTATAGGTGATAGGTAACAGCCCTGTCTGGTTCCTATAGTTAATGGGATGTATTTTGACTGAAGACCATTGGTGAAAACCCAAGTGGAAGGAGAGGTGTAAAGGATTTTAACTAACTGAAAAAGATCTGGGACCAAAACCGTGCCATTGAAGGGCTCTAAACATGAATTCCCTTATTGTGAGATGTGGAATAATATTCATGTTCTAGTTTTTTATTATGTTGCAAAATTAGAGGATTCTTTAGCCATAGTATTTTTCTTCTGGGAGATGTAATTAATAATGAATCCTCACGCAGAAGTTTGAAAGAATCCCAAATGTGGTGGAAACCAATATCAGGAGTAGAATTAATATGAAAAAATTCAGTAATACATTTTTCAAGAACTGCAACAAACTGCCCATCCTGTAGCAACCAATTATTAAAACACCATCTACTAGTGCAAGTGGGGGAATAGGAGGGTTCAAGGTCTATTATGACGGTGGCGTGATCAGAATCCAAGATGGGGTCAATTTCTGAGTGGGTAAGACGTTGTGTGAGTTCTTTATCAAGAAAAATGTAGTCTATTCTGGAGGAAGAGTGATGAGTGAGAGAAAAAAAGGAAAATTCTAAAAGGTTAAGGTTACAAATATGCCAAGCATCAACTAAACCTCTATCTGAAATAGCTCTTGAAAAAGCCTTTTGCATATTATTATGGACATACTTAACAGTTGATTTCCAATCTAAAAAAGGATCCAGCAACTGATTACAATCACCATCTAAAATAAGATTGGCATTTGAAACCCTCGGTCTAGGTCCACTCTCTCCCTACTGCTCCGCTGTGCCGTCTCTTGCCTCCAGACCCCGACCTCCTCCTTGGGAGGTTCGAGGCTGCTGCCCGCTCCTGCTCCTGCTGCCCGCTCCAACTGAGACCAGACTGCCTCCAACCACCGTAACCTTTCTCAGCCGTTTTTTTTCTTAATTTTTTCCCTGTCGTGCCACTGTTATTGTGCCCATCTGTGTCTTGCTCTAATTCCACCACTGTTTTTATTTTCTCGTGCCTGCCTGTTCCTTTTGCCTTTCGCCACTGCTACCCCTGCGGCCCCTCCCCCCCAGAATTCCACCCCGGAATTTCCCCGTGGAATTTCCCCACGGAATTCCCCACCGGAATTCCCCTGCTCCCGCCTCCCAGCCTCTCCTCCCTCCCACCTCCCCTACTTAATGGCGGCCGCTGCGCAGTCGCGCAGCGGACGTGTGCAGCGGGCGCACCGCTGGCGCACCGAAGGCACGCCAAAGGCAAGCCCGTCTGCGCCCGTCCGCGACCCGACCGTGGCCAGCGCCAGGAACCCTGGACCTCCCACTACCCATCGCTATGACACCCCCACCCTCCTCGCACTCAACCCTGGAAGACTTAGAGAATGCCAACATGCCTCGCCGAACACGACCCATGGGCAGTTCTCCTGCCTCCACTGCCGCCAGACCCTCACCACCACACCGGCCTCCAACACCGCCGATGCCAGCACCGGCGACACCCTAAAATGCATCCTCCTCAACGTATGCTCCGTACACAAACACGCCATGGAAATCTGGAACCTACTCAACTCTCTTTCGCCCGGCATCGCCTTCTTCACAGAGACCTGGACCAACGCATCCTCCGCCCCGACATCAGCACCGCCATCCCAGACGGATACAAGATCCAGAGGAAAGACCACCCCAACCACCCAGGAGGGGGCCTCGCCATCGCCCACAAGATCACTCTCCGCCTCACCACCTCCAGCGAAACCTTCCCCTCCGCCGAACACCTGCACTTCAAGATCCAGACCACCCCCAAAGCCACACTCCGAGGAACGCTCGTCTACAGACCCCCCGGCCCCGAACACCCTTCGCCACCACCACCACCGACTTCATCGCACTCCACGCGATCGCCTCAACAAACTACATACTCATTGGAGACCTGAACTTCCACCTCGACAACCCCAGCGACCCCAACTCCACTATCCTTCGTGACAACCTCGCCAGCATCGGACTTAAACAACTCGTCAACACACCGACCCACAGAGCAGGACACACCCTCGACCCCATCTTCGCGGCAGGAAACAGCGTCCATTTCAGCCACACAACGCAGCCGCCATGGACCGACCACCACTGCGTACACTCCGCCATCAACAAACCCAAGGCACCCAAACCAGCCCCACGCCCACCACGAAGGAACTGGAGCAAGGTTACCGATGAGCAACTTAACTCCACCCTCACCCGAGACAACCACACTTGGGCACCCGACGCAAACAGCGCAAACGACGCAGCCAGATAACTCCACTCCTGGATCTCCAACTGCGCAGATGAGCTCGCCCCGCTACGCAACCCTGACAGACAACGCCCCAGGAAAGCCGCCTGGTTCACAACCGCTCTCCAAGAAGCCAGATGCACCTGCACGCGCCTGGAGAAGAACTGGAGAAACACCAAGACAACCGAAAACCACACAACCTACAAGGATGCCATGACGGACTACCACAACCAGATCAGAGCCACCAAAAGGAACTTCATCCACAACAAAATCCTGGCCAACTCCACCAACTCCAAGGAACTTTTCAGTGTCATTCAAGAATTCACCAACCCACGCAGCGAAGCCACAGACATCACCCCATCCCAAGACCTCTGCGACAAGCTTGGAACCTATTTCCACCTCAAGATCAAAAACCTCTACGACAACTTCATCGACCACCCACCAGGCACCACAGACGGCCCCCCGCCCCCCAGAAACACCAGCCAGCCCACCATCTCCAACTGGACACCGATCACAGCCGAAGACACCGCCTCGACCATGAAAAGCATCCACTCGGGGGCCCCCACCGACCCCTGCCCCCTCACATCTACCACAGAGCCGTGGCCGCCATCGCACCCAAACTACAACTCACCATCAACACCACCTTCAAAACAGGCACCTTCCCAGACGACTGGAAGGGTGTAGAAGTCAGACCCCTGCTGAAGAAGCCCACAGCTGACCCCACCGACCTCAAGAACTATCGGCCCATCTCGCTCATCCCCTTCGCAGCCAAAGTTGCAGAGAAAACAGTCAACAGGAAACTGACACGATTCATTGAAGAGAACGCCGTCTTCGACCTGTCCCAATCCGGATTCCGAAGCAACCACAGCACAGAGACCGCCATACTCGCCGCCACAGACGACATCCGCACCCTCCTGGACCAAGGCCACTCCGCAGCCCTCATCCTACTCTACCTATCAGCGGCCTTCGACACCGTCTCCCATCGCACACTAGTCGTCAGACTACACGACGCAGGCATACAAGGAACAGCCCTGGACTGGATCCGATCATTCCTCACCGGAAGAAGCCAAAGGATCAGACTCCCACCCGTCCTCTCCGACCCCACGAAAATCACCTGCGGAGTCCCACAGGGTTCATCACTGAGCCCCACCCTCTTCAACATTTACATGGCCCCCCTCGCAGCAATCGTCCGACAACACGGCCTCAACATCGTATCCTACGCCGACGACACCCAGCTCATCCTCTCCCTCACCAAAGACCCCACCACTGCCAAACTCAACTTCCAGAAAGGAATGCAAGACGTCGCAGTCTAGATGACCAACAGCTGCCTGAAGCTCAACGCCGAGAAGACAGAAGTCCTCGTCTTCGGCACCACCCCTTCTGCATGGGACAGCACCTGGTGGCCGACCGCCCTCGGAAGCTCACCTATCCCCTCAGACCACGCCAAGAACCTCGGCATCGTACTCGACTCATCACTCTCCATGAACCGACAGGTCAACGCCGTCACCTCCAGCTGCTTCAACACCCTCCGCATCCTCCGCAAGACCTTCAAGTGGATCCCCCTGAGTCAAGGAAGACAGTCACCCACGCACTCATCACCAGCAGACTGGACTATGGAAACGCACTCTACGCCGGCATCAACAAGTCCCTACTCCGCAAACTCCAGACAGTACAAAACACCGCCGCCAGACTCGTCCTCGGCATCCCCCGACACGAACACATCAGCCAACACCTACGAAGTGTCCTCTGGCTCCCCGTGGAGAAAAGAGTCACTTTCAAAATCCTCACTCACGCCTACAAATGCCTACACAACAACGGACCCAAATACATCAACGACAGAATCAACTTCCACGTACCGAAAAGAAACCTCCGATCTTCCAACCTTGCACTGGCCAAAACCCTGCGCATCCACAGAGCCAGAGCAGGCGGAAGATCCTTCTCTCACACTGCAGCCAAGACCTGGAATGAGCTACCGGCAGACATCAGACGCGCCCCCTCCCTGAACACCTACAGGAAGACCCTCAAGACCTGGCTCTTCGGCTAAACAGTTCTGCGGACCCCCCCCTCAGCGACTTGAGACCCTCACGGGTGAGTAGCGCGCTTACAATTCCCTGATTGATTGATTGATTGATTGATTTGAAACAGAAAGAAGTTTGATGGTGAGAGAGTCCCAGAAATATGGGTCCCCACCATTAGGCCCATAAATATTAACAAAAGTTTAAGGACATGCAATAATTGTTATGTCTAAATGGAGCCACCTGCCCTCTACATCACTTTCTTGTTTGAAAACATTAACATATAACGTTTTATGAAACAGTATAATAACACCATTTTCATGATGAACAGAAGGAGAACAATAAACAGAACCAACCTATCCTTTCTTAAGCATGTGAATATCTTTCTCTAGTAAATGGGTTTCTTGTAACAGAGCGACATGACATCAAGATTTATAAAGATGTGTGAGAACTCTTTGTCTTTTAACAGTGCTCCGAAGTCCCTTGACATTCCAGGAAATAATTTGGAGATTATTCTTATAAAACAATCAGCAACCTCTTTAACAGTGTAAGTAGAACATGAAAATATATGCAAACATAATAATTTGCCAATAAAAAATGAAAACAATAAAATATAAACAAGAAGGAGAGGAAGCAGGGAGGAAAGAGAAAGAAGGGAGTCAGGAAGGCAATAGAAGGAGATCCAGAGGAGGAAAAAAAAATAGACTAGAAAAATAAGAGGAAACTCAGTGATAAACAAAAGAAGAAAAAGGTAAAAAGGACAGACACAAAAGGAACACAAAAGGAGTCCATAAAAGACCCACAGTGTAAGGAAGAAGAGAAGTTTGGTAGAGGGTCCAAGGGACCAGAACCATAAGAGAAAAGAAGAATAAAAGAGTAAAATTAGAAAAGGAGCACAATAAAGCACCATAAAAGATGATCCAGCCAGACCACCGGGCCCGAGAGCATATGAATAAGATAGGAAAAATAAAAGTCTGGATAAAAGTAAAGACAAAAAAAGAATCTGAAGAGGACAGAGCGAGAAAGGCAACAAGAAACTAAAGTAAAGGTGAGCTTAACTGTCTAGGAGAGACAATGGAGATGAACGTTCTATGAAACAACCACTAAACGAGGACCATTAGACTACACCATCAGTGACGAACATGAGACCTAATGAAAAAAGAAGAGAAGAATTTGATAGACGAAAGAGGACAGAACAAGGACAATTATACAAAAATGACCACCCACAGAGAAGTAAGAATATAAGACAATAAAATTAAGAGGTCAGTGAGACTTCAGGTGCCACCAGTGTCCATATCCTCTCTTCTATGAAATTGAATAACAGTCCTTCAGTTGAGCTGGAGAATTGAAGGAGGAGGTCTTGTCTTTGTAGGTGGCCTGGCTTTTTCCCATCTAACCTGCTGTAATCAATTTGGTGTCCGTCAGCGCTGGGATGCCTTCGGGTAGCTATGCGCTTTATAAATATTATTTCATTCATTCATTCATTCAGGTCACCTTAAAGATACAAGGATGGAGAAGACCATATCTAGCGCCCGTAGCATGAAGGGAGGGATGTAAGTCCAAGAATTATTTGCGACAAGCAGCTGTGACCGATGAAACATTTTGAGAAAGGAGAATCCTATGACCAGACCAAATCATTTGTTTATGTTGCTTAGAGGCAGAATGAACTTGCATTAAATCTGTGTATTGGAGAATGCGGATGATAATTCCTCTAGGCGTAGAAGTGGAATTGGTGTTGGAAATTTTTGGTCCAAGCCGGTGAGCTCGTTGAATGTTTAGGGAGCAGCCAGTGGAAAGACCCACTATCTTAGGGAGATTTGAATATAGGAATGAGAGCATGTCTCCTCCTTCTGCGCCCTCCGGAATACAGTAAACGCAAAGATTTTTGTGCCAGTTCTGATTCTCCAAATCTTCGGTTTGTTGTTTGAGGACTGCAATTTCCTTGGCCATAATGCTTACTTTAGAGGAGGTGTTGCGAGATTCTGCGGTGCACGCTTCGAGATCTGAAACTCGGGACTCGAGAGAAGACCCTTTGTCATTAAGATGCCAAAGAGTGTTAGTGGCTTCCACCAAAAATGGTTTCAAAATTTTGAGTTCATCCATTATATCCTCCATTGTAACTGGGAGAGGTGATTTTCTGGGGGAAGCAGGGTCCTTTTTAAGTCTTTTGCTTCCACTGCCCACATCCTCCTTGCGAGTCGCTGAAGAGATATTGCTGGTAGAAGCCATTTTTCACAGACAAACCTCCACTCTCGCCATATTGAAGAAGTAATGAGCAATAAAAAGAAATGCACAAAAAGTTTATGGAAGTGCAAACTGAAGAAAGGCCTGTAAAATTGAGGAAAAAATAACCACAAGCTAGATGTACTGAAGAAAGGCAGGAGGCACGATGTAAAATGGAGGAAAAAGAAACCACAAGCTCAATGTACTGAGTAAAGGCAGAAGGCACGATACAAAATGGAGAAAAGTGTAACTACAGGCTCAATGTACGAAATATTTGTACGGGGTGGATTTGATTGGATTAGAGTAAGGTGGTTTGGGGTTGGGGTGAATTAGAGTGGGATGGAGGGGGTGGATTGGATTGGACTGGAGTGGGGTAGATTGGATTGTAGTGTGGTGGACTGGATTGATTTGATTGAGTGGGGTGGACTGAACTGGGTTGGGGTGGATTGGATTGGGGGTAGAGTGGGGTGGATTGGACTGCAGTTGAGTGGGGGTGGATTGGAGTGGGGTGGATTGGATTGAGGCGGGGTGGATTGGATGTGGGGTGGAATGGCGTGGGGTGGATTGGAGTGGGGTGGATTGGGGTGGAATTGAGTGGGGTTAATTGGAGTGCCATTAATTGGAGTGAAGTAGATTGGAGTGGATTAGATTGGATTATAGTGGTGTGGATTGGACTGGAGTGGGGTGGATTGGATTGAGTGGGGTGGACTGAACTGGGTGGGGCGGATTGGATTGGGGTAGAGTGGGATGGATTAGACTGCAGTTCAGTGGGGGTGGATTGGAGTGGGGTGGATTGGATTGGATTGGGTGGGGTGGATTGGAGTGGGATTGATTGGAGTGGGGTGGAATGGAGTGGGGTGGAATGGAATGGAGTTGGGTGGATTGGAGTCAGGGGGAATGGAGTGGGGTTAATTGGAGTAGGATGGATTAGAGTGAAGCAGATTGGAGTGAAGTAGATTGGATTACAGTGGGGTGGATTGGATTGGAGTGAGGTGGATTGAGTGGGGTGGATTGGATTGGGGTGGATTTGATTGAGGTGGGTGGGGTGGATTGGATTGGAGTGGGATGGATTGGATTGGGGTGAAGTGGATTAGTTTGGATTGAGTGGGGCAGATTGGAGTGGGGTAGATTGTTTTGGATTGGAGTGGGTTTTTATTGGAATGGGGCAGATTGAAGTGGGGCAGATTATTTTGGATTAGAGTGGCGCAGGTTGCTTTGGATTGAGTGGGGCAGATTCTTTTGGACTGGAGTGGGGCAGATTGCTGTAGGGAACATTGTTTTGGATTGGGGTGAGTTGGAGGGGTGAATTGGGGAGGGAGTGTGGTGGATTGGATTGGGGTGAAGTGGGGTGGATTGGAGTGGGGTAGATTGGATTGAGCTGGATTGTGGTGGATTGGATTGGTGTGGGGTGGATTCGATTGGATTGGAGTGGGCAGACTGTTTTGGATTGGAATGGGGCAGATTGGAGTGGGGCGGACCAGAGTGAAGCAGATTAGTTTGGACTAGAGTGGTGTGGATTGGAATGGGGCAGATTGGAGCAAGGCAGATTATTTTGGATTGGAGTGGAACAGATTGTTTTGTACTGAGTGGGGTAGATTATTTTGGCTTAGAGTGGGGCAGATTGTTTTGGCTAGAAGTGGGGCAGATTGGAGTAGGGTTAGATTGTTTTGGATTGGAGTGGGTTAGATTGGAGTGAGGAAGACTGTTTTGGATAGGAGTGGGGCAGACTGGAGTGAGTCATATTGAAATAGGGCAGATTGTTTTACATTGCAGTGGACCACATTAGAGTGGGGTAAATTGTTTTGAATTGGAGTGGGGCAGATTGTTTTGGACACAAGTGAGGCAGATTGGAGTGGAGTGGGTTGTGTTGGGAGAATTGGAGTGTGGTGGATTGGATTGGATTGTGTGAGTGGTTTGGATTGGAGTGGGGTGGATTAGATTGAGTGGGGCGGATTGGTGTGGGGTGAGGTGGGGTCGATTGGCATGGATTGGAGTGGGGCAGATTGGAGTGGTGTGGATTGGGGTGTACTGCATGATTATGTGTTAAAGCATCATTACAGAAATTACACATTAGAATGAAACAATGCAGCTTTGCAATAAAATAATTCTCATCTTTAAAGAACAGAGGTCACGTGAAAAAACAAAAGAGAACATGAATGCAAAATAAGAAAAGAAGACTTGGCAACATAAAAGAAGGTTAACTATAGCAAATCAATCTTTGAATTTTTTTGTTCTGCTGGGCACATTTTTGTCAATCACACAGCTTCTGTTTGCAGGGCAATTAAAGTTAAACAGAATAAAATAGTACCTCAATCACGTTGGGAGCAGCGGACGGGCACTGATTAAGTTGAATCAATCAGTGTTTTGTCCCTGCTCCACAGAAAAGAACGGAAATGATGTTAGGCATGCCTTGACAAATTACAAGGCTGTAAAGATGAGTGCCATGCAAGCCAACAAATGGTAAGCAATGGGTGGGCTTCCAGCTCCTTTTCTTAACAGCATTTCACAAATGAGACGCATGAGCTTGCGCATGCTGTCGTAGGCTTGACCCTAAAAAGGGGTGCATGCATCAATTTAAAACTACCCCTAGGCTGTGCAATAAAGGCCCCAGTTATTAAGCAGGCAGTGAATTTGTCAAGTCCAACGGCCATTCAAAAGTCTACTATTTATGTTTAAATCTGTTTTTATTGTTGCAAAATAGAGACAAAGCAAGAGCTTACAATGCGAGAGAACATCTCTCTAGTTGGACACCTGATAATGCAACTTTAAAATTTGAAAAATGTGAAACAAAAGAAATAGTCAAACAAACACCCTCCCGCCCAAACCCCCCCCGCCCCTCCCTCCCACCCAACCCAGTACCATCAATCAAATGATCCGTCTTTACAGGGGAAGTGATTGAATTGGGTGCAATCATGCTACCAGCTATGTAGTGTCCGGTTCAGCTAGGCGGCCAAGCCGTAGATAATGGGGACAAGTTAGTTCTCTAAATTCCTTGGTCAACAGTTTTATAAAGGCCCCTGGTTGGACCAGTTGGTCCGACCAGGGGCCTTTATAAAGCGTAATAGCGGAGAGGTCTTGGAACTGCTGCAACGAGAGGCCCCTGAAGATCTTTGCATCAGAACCCCGCACAGTTCTTAGAATGCGTTCCTTCAAGGGAAAGCTGTGAACACAGGCTAGTATGTCTGGCGGGGGCCTATTGGAAGCTCTTGGCGGCCCCACCCGGTGAACCCGGTCCAGGCGAATGTCCGACGCGGAAGTGTCCCCCAAGATTTGAGCAAAGAGAACTTGGACGAATTCCTTCACGTTTCCTGCTTCTGCGGAGGATGGCACATTTCGTATCCTTATGTTGCTACCTCTCGATCATGTTCTCCAAATCCTCCCCATGAGCCTGAAGGTCAATTTACCTTTCTGAAAGGCGTATTATTTCTTGGCTGAGTTGTTCCAGCTCCTCCCCCCTAGCTGTTTCATTTGCCTCTAGGGTATCGACCCTGTCCCCAACATCTGATATTTCATGCCTGACTCCCTGCAAGTCCTTGGCCAAGTCACTTTTAATCTGTTGAAGGTCCTCTTTGAGCGACGAGAATAATGACTCTAGGTAGGAGCGGGTGATGGGGGCTTCTCCATTATTACCTCCTTCGGGGGGCAAGGAGTCTGCCGGGGTGTCCGGGCAGTCCTGAGGTGGGAGTTTGACCAGCATGTCTTTTAGAGTTCGGTCTTTTTTGACCCTGGGTGTTGCCATCTTCCGAGTGCCAGGAATGGACGCAAAGACCTGTTGGGGTCGCAGGGGGACTGTCAAAATCGGAAAGGGGGGTTATTCATTGCCCCTTGGTAAGCTGGATGGCCCTCTTGGTGGGCGTCCCTCTGTGAGCTGGGAAGCAGCAATGCAAAGCGTAACATCCCTTGTAGAGGGGTCCCTGGAGGGGACAAACCCTGTGCTAGAGCCGGGGCGGGGGTAATCATTGTGAAGGGATCTCTCCAGCCCCTCGACCCGCCACTGAGCTTTGTTCTGGGGTGGGACTCTGGATTCAGGCAAGGCCCCTTGTCGTGCTGCTTTTGTGGCCCCAGTCACCAGGGCACAGTGCCCCCGATCATGCCGCACCAGAGGGCAGGCCCGGAGACCCCCCCAGCACAAGGTCTCAGCACTCCACACAGGCCCCCCTGCTTCCAGGGCCGAGCCCGCTGTTAGGCTCGTGCTTTATTTAAGGGGATGATGGGGGCCTTGGGCTCACTCGCGCCTCCCGACCCCCTGGCCCGCCAGCTCCCGCTGACTCGATCCCAGATAGGCCGGCCGGTTCTCCTCACCTCTCAAGGCCTGGGGGGAGGGCGTCGCCGCCAACTCGATGCCTTCTGCCCTGAAGGGAGGCCTCTTGCCCACTGGGGCCGCCAGAGGAAGGTCTGTCATCTAATCAGGCGCCGTGGGGAGGGGGTGGTGGGGGCGCAGGGTCAGGCCCAACTCTTTACACCCCGCTCCACAAAGTTCTCTAGATCTGCCTCCTGTAGAGGCCATGGGGCCACTAGCGCCCGCTTCGGCAGGGGGGAGTGGGTGATGGGGGCCGCACTTTCTTGCGGTGGAGGAGAGGGGTCGGGGGCATCCCCCACGCTCTTACCGCTGTGTCGCTGACAATGCTGATCGGGTCCACCCAGGCTCGCTGAACGCAGCCCTGATCGTCTCAGGGGGAGGCCGGGCCCAAAATGTCCTAGGCCCTCCACCTCCCGGCACCTCCGCCCCCCTCCGCACGGCCTGCCAGATGAAAGCTCCCGGGCAGTCCCGGGTGCAGTAGAAATCGAGTGTGTCCTCTCGCAGGCCGGACCACCCGGACCCCCACCACAGCACCAGTCGCGGTCTGCAGGTCCTCGCGTGAATGCGCCCCGGCCCAGAGCTCACAGGACGGGGTGCGCCTGCTCAGCAACACCGGTGTCACCAGCTCTCCTTCGTTTCGGGTTGCGGAAGCCGTCGCCAGGATCGTCAGCTCGGCAGGAGGCACCCGGGGTCCTTGAGACGATGAGAGGCCCCTTCAATCCCCTGGGGAGCTGAGACAAGAGGCTTTTGCACTTGCCTGGAGTGGAGCAATCAAGAAACACGTCCGCTCACTTCGCCATCTTGGCCACGCCCCCAAGTCTATCTTTTAAAGACACTTTAAAGCACAGCCCTGAAGTTGCAGAATGTTGAAGCCTCGTTTTGAAGATGAAAAATTTAAGATTAGTGCAGACGTTCTCATTGCTTGCATCTAATTGCGAACTTGTCCAACCACTCTGTCTGTTCTACATTAGCAGCAGAGGCAGGAAGATCAACATAGTCCCTAAAAATACTGGTTTTTCTAGTTTTTTTCAAGTGTGAACTGAAGCAACTTTGCTTCTGCCTTCATTCACACATAAAGTAAATTGACCATGGCAAACAGGTTTTCCTTATTACGAATCTGTTAAGTTCATCGAGAAAGAACATTCTTTTTTCTGTGCGTGATCGAATATCATTAAATTGTCTTAATGCCTCAGGTAAAACCAGACCTGTTTTGCTTGTGTTTGCTTTACTAGAATATTTACCGGGTGCTAACCAGGTAGTTCTAGGACAGGCACACCACATGAAAGAGACCAGTTGCAGACAAATCTGAGCCGTTGGAGCAACACACCCACCGTGCAGCATACGCACATAAGCAGAAGTGCACTCGGACAGTGACAACATCCCGGTACAAACTGCAACACCTCCACAACTGAACACAGGACACAACTGGTTCGGAAAATGTGCACAACATGGCAAATCACATCCGAAACCCCAGGGACATGTAACATGACAATGTAAAATTCCAACCTGTGACCTGCAAATATGTTTTATTCACACATGCAGTGCATTTGGAAATCTACCACTGTCCCATGAATGGCACGGACTGTCACAATGTGACGTGCTCATTAGAAGTAAGTGTCAATGATGGAGTCCCTACGGGCCATTCCTGCCGCAGCTGCAGTGGGATGTGGGCCACCTGCCCCATCACCACCATCATCGTCCGGTACCTCTGGAACTGGGATCCATGGTGCCCTGGTGCGAACACAGATGTTGTGCAACACACAACATGCAACGATCATCTTGCACACGACGTCCAGGCTGTACAGGAGCTGCCCACCAGTGCCATCCAGGCACCTGAAACGTGACTTCAACACGACAAATGTGCGTTCAACGATGCCCCTGGTGCGTATGTGGGCCGCATTGTACTGCCTCTGGGCGGGTGTGTTCGGGTCTCGGAGGGGTGTCATCATCCAAGGGCAGAGTGCATATCCTTGATCACCTGTGACAGTGCAGGGAGAAAAGAGTCAATACTTGGTTCGGCAGGATGTGATGGCAGGCCCACCAATTCAGTGACGCCTGTGCTGGCTGTGTGTGGGGTGAGTGTAAGCCAGCCCTCAGGGAGTAGCTGGTGCTGGCAACTACACCAACAGTCATCAGGCACACAGACATGCAATGTCAGAAATACAAGGGGGGATGACTTGAGGCGCACAGGGCTAGTCGCCCCGGATGCACAGCGGCCGACACGGGCCCACCACCACAGGACGCTGACCTGCAGGAGACTGGGGTAGGGTCATGAGGGCAGAGCAGTGCCTCACATGTGTCATGGCTGCATTCCGCATCTCCACACGTTCAGCTGTTGTGTGGCTGTGGTGCCATGTGAAGTCTGTATTGGGTGCAGGGGTAGCCCAGGATGACCATGGAGTGGTGTAGTCGTGTCTGGTAGGTGGTCGTGTAGTTTGATATGTCGGATGTGGTTTGGTCATGTGTGCATCCCCACAGTTGTGCCTTGTGCGTTGGTGGCTGTGGGATGTGTGGTGTGTTGAGTTGGTACTTACCAACGAGCAGTCCCGTTCCATATGTGCCATCCTGGAAGCGCTGGTTGATGATGGACTGTCGGAAGATGAAGGAATCATGCACACTGCCTGGGTAGTTGGCGACAACATTGGTGAACATTCCCCGGTGGTCCACTATTGCCTGCACATTGATGGAATGCGTGTGCTTCCTGTTGCGGTAGTGGTGTGCAGTATCCGCAGGGGGCACAAGTGGGACATGTGTGCAGTTGATTGCCCCCAACACGGCCGGGAATCCGGCTATGGCGTAGAAGCCTTGCTTAGTCTCCAGCTGTTCCTGCGCAGTGTTGGGGAAGTGAAGGTACTGGGGTATGAAGCTGATGATGGCATCCAGGACGGGTGTGATGAACTTTGATAGGGCTGGCTGTGAGACCCCTCCGGCTCTGGCAGTTGTTGGTTGGAAGGTCCCAGAGGCCAACAGGTGCAGCACTGCCAGCAGCTTTGTCAGCGGTGGGATGTTTGTTCTCCGCTGTGTTGGGACCGTCAGCCTGTGGGCGATGTGGGTCAGGATGCGGAGGATGGTTGTCCTTTTCAGCCTGTAGTGGGCAATGACCTCCGCAGGCGTTAGGTCTGTGAGAGTGGTGCGTTTTCGGTAGGTCCGCTGTCTTACTCTACGCTGCCTCTGTGGTGGTTTGGGGGGGAGCGGGTCCGGGTCCTGGGGGTGGTGGCGGTCCTGGGGGTGGTGTCAGTGGGTGTTGTGGCCCTGTTGGGGCTCCAAGCTGCATGTAGAGTAGCTCCAGTAGCTCCATGGCGTCGTTTGTTCTTCGGGTATGGCTGTGTGCGGGACTCCGTTGCCTACTGCAGGTAGGTCCGTCTTTACACCTGCTTGAGGCAGGTGTTAAATGCCTGTGGCTAACGCACCTTATCGCCTGTTTTGTGTTCTTATCGCCGATGTGGCTGGTCGTTGTGAATGTTGAGGTGTGATGTTGTCTCGACTTTTCACACGGGAACGCCCACTCTGCATCTCATTAGCGATATTTGCGGGGGTCCTCTGTGGCGATGTTTTTTGCGGCTGCTATCGCGGGTAAACTGGTGCTGTGGGCTGTTTACACCGGCTTGTGAATGGGGAGGTAGATTTATCACGAATTTTGCTGCAATGAAGTGCTGTTAATTCAGCGTTAGCTCCTTGTGAATATGACCCTGAGTGTTTGTTCATGTTCATTGGTTTAATTTATTGTGATTTATGTTTTCAATGTTTAAGGTTTAAGGTTTGCTAAGCAGATTTCCAAGATCTCGAGATATAAACTTGTTTTTGGTACTTTTCTGCTAAGGTAAGGTATGTGTTGTGAGGCGCCACATTCACACTGTGATAAGGATTTACTAAATATCTAGTTGTGAGTGCATATTAGTTCAGATTGGTGATTATTTATTCAATTTTTTAATCCTTTGAGCACAGGAGTAAACGCACTGATCAATTCAGGTTACCGCTGGTCCAGAACCTCTCTTGGAGTGATTTTTGGTACCGCTAAGATTGCTAGAGTTAGTTAGTTCTTACAAGTGGGATATACTTTCATTTTATTTTAAATGAAGCAGACAGGAAAATGGGATTTGTTGTTTTAAGTGTGTCACCTCATTGTGATTTGTTGATTGTGGGTGACAGAGAGACGCACTGTGATTGATTAATGTTTGAACTCGATGTGCTGCTATTGGCTGGTTTGGTTGAGAGCTGGCTGTGGTTGGCTGTTTACATCATTCTGTGCTGCAGTAGGATTGGTTAGTTATCATTGAGTGTTGTTTTAGATTGGTGCATTGCTGTTATTTATAATACGTAATTGAAAAGAGGGAGTTTAGCACAGGAAAATGGAAATTGTGCCTAAGAATCCTGCTACTCCAATTTAGAAAATGCCACACAAAGGCACACCTGCCTATGATATGGATTTCTATACGGCTTTTAACACTTGTTTGTGGATAAAAGATTGGAGTGAGATCATTTCTGTTGACAACATGCAATTTCCTTTACATGGTACCCCTCACATGGACCGCCCAATTCCTAATCCGCTTCCAGCTCGATACACAGCAGACCCAGACATGAGCCTACCCAGCCGCAGCTGGAGAAAAATCCCAGAAACAAAATGACTCAACGCCCTCTGAGCGGACCCCCCAACCCTACAGACAGTGTCAACACGGATGTTGACAACTTTTACAAGTGGATCAAGAACTTCCCAGACTCCCTCACACCTGTTAAACTCAACAAATAGAGAAGAGTCAACAAACAAGCAAGTTGTTTATATAAGGACCTCCGTAACACCAAACAACACTCCAAACAGTTGGAAAGAAAGTGGAGAACCAGCATTGAAGACTTCGACAGAAACACCTTCCAAACTGCACTCAGACAATACCACCACCAGCTAAAAGAAACAAAGAAAAATGCACTAGCGGATCGCATTGAAAAGAACTTCATCAGCAGCAAAAAAATCTTCTCAATCAACGAAGATTTCCCCGCACCCACAGCCTCTGCCATCATCACCCCCTCATAAGAACTCTGAGGCGACCTATCCAACTTCTTCCACAGCAAAATCACGAACATCTACAGCAACTTCGCACACCAAACAGAACCCAACAAACTCATCACCAACCTGCCCATCACCAATAAAGATAGCCTGATTAAATGGAAGACGCTCACCAGAAACGAAACAGCCTCAATCATGGAGACCATCTACTCTGAGGCTCCATTGGACACTTGCCCCATCACATCGTTGACATCGGCGCATCGCCAATCAAAACAGCACTGATCCACATTCTAAACACCTCCACCTCCTCCACCACCTTCCCGGTAGCATGGAAGCATGCAGCAACTCTTTCCTCAAGAAACATTCAGATAAGCCCAGTCAACTACTGGCCTATCTACCCACTTACCTACCCAGCGAAAAGGCCCTCCACAAGCCACCTCAAGCTATACCACATCCTGGACAACACCCAATCAAGATTTAGAAAGAATCACAAAACAGAAACCACACTTATCAAAGCCACCTCGACATCAGGACCATCCTTGACAGAGGAGAAACAGCTGCACTCATCCTACTTGACCTCTCCATGACTTTTGATGCAGTCTCCCACAACAGATTCATCAGAAGTCTACCCGAGTGCGGTATCGAAGGACCACCACTCAACTGGACCTGCCCCTTCCTCACAGGAAGAACCCAAAGAGTGTGACTGCCACCTTTCAGATCTTAAGCCAAGAAACTGCTGCGCAGCATCCCCAGGGTTCTTCCTTCAGTCCTACCCTGTTCAACATCTGCATGGCTCCACTCGCAAACATCATCAGATCTCAAGGCCTCACCATCATCTCCTCTACAGAGAACACCCAACGCATCCTTTCCCTGTCAGACAAGACGCCCACCGCCAGGACCAACTTCACAAATTGCATGACCATTGTGGGAGAATGGATGAGAACAAACTGCTTGAAACTGAACTCAGACAAGACTGAAGTACTGGTCTTTGGAAACATGAACTGTGTTATATCAGGTTTATTGTATTATGCATCTTTCCTGATGCTCTGGTCCTTGTTGCTCAGCCAATGCGAATGTGCTGTGTGGAATGTTGGTGTGCATGGTGATGTAATGGAATGCTATGATGCCTGTGAGATGTAGAGTGTCAGTTGGAGTATGGGCTGAGAAGCAGGGAGGCTGCTCTTGGTGGGGTTTAACGTAAGGACTGAGCTATATACTTATCTGCAACTAAGATCAATAGAACCTTCATCTTTAATCTACACTTCGGCTACATGACTATTTTCATCATAACATATTTTGGTATTTTTACAGAACACGAGAACATGCATATAAAAGTATTGCAAGTGCAAAATGGAAACAACGCATTTCATAAGAGAACATGCACAGAAAAGTATTGCAATATGCAAGATGGAAACATTGCATTATAATATACACCAAATGTAACACACATCTTCCTCTTTTACAGAACAAATGAAAATAAACTGAATGAAAGATGGAAACAATACAATTAAATTAAGATCAAATCTTGCTCAATAAAGGGCTGAAGATGGAACAAAACAGTCCTACAATATGACCCAAAATAGGAAAGAATATATATATATATAGAAAAGTGCATATATCCCCTCCACACGCATACCAGAACTAACACGCATCCCAAGCAGACCCATACGGAGCAAACATGCCGTTCCATGTTTCCACAACAAACCACACCAGCTGGCCAGACTAGCATGACATGAGGGATAACACAGAACACCAACAATTAAGAGGTAAAAGACACAACATCAAACACCAACAAGGCACTCCCGAATACAATTATACAACACAGGGCTCTCTTACTTACACACCCAAATGAAAACCACTAAACCTCACACAGAAGCAATGGGCAGCTTACACCCCACACAGTCATCCCTAAAGCAATGTCATCTAGTGTAACAGCAATCAATGGGTGGCTTACACCCCACACATCATCCCTGAAGAAAGGACATGTAGTGTAAAAGCAAAAAATGGGTGAACTACACCACATGCATAATTCCTCAAGAAAGGGCCTCTAGTGTTAATACTTGATGGATCTATTATCAATGGGTGACTAGCACCCCACACGTCATCCCTCAAGCAAGGGCATCTAGTGTATTAATAATCAACGGGTGACTAGTATGCCACACAACATCCCTCAAGAAAGGGCATCTAGTGTAAAAGCAAGTAATGGGTGACTTCCACCCCACACATCATCCCTGAAGAATGGGCCTCTAGTGTATACACAAGCATGAAGGCATCTGGTGTAAAAGCAATACATGGGTAACAGACAAATCAATTAACATGACAGTACCATAAGTTACAATTCCATGCACAGGAAGAGAATTGCACCCAGGTAAGAATTCACACTGTCACAGGAAATCCATATAGCATGACAGAAGCTCAGTAATAATTCCCACGCAATGGTAACTTGTGTACCAGTAGTTAATTCACACGAACACAGAGAAATCATCACTCATCACTATGACATCATTGCAAAGTAAGCATACTATTGAGGACAGAAAAAACTTGTGCCCTGGTAGCAATTCACACAAACTCAGAGAAATCATCAGTCATGACATCATGGCAAAGTAAGCATACTATTGAGGAAAACAATATTATTATATCAAGGCAGCAAACATGAATTGCATGTAACATCTTGGACATAAAAGCATAAAGGATCATACTATTGGGCAGCAATATGGTCTACAGAATAATAAGCATGAAAGATACAACCTGGCATAAACACTTTGGCAGCAAAACCATCATGACTATATGCAGCAAAAATACATAAAGTATCCGGTGAGCGACCTCTCACCTGAAGCACCCCACAGTCACCGTACCCCAGAGATATAAATGCTCACATGATCATTTTAGCAGAGGAAGTAATGCTGCAAAACCTTGTAGATGCCTTCATGCTAAAGAGTTGGGTGTCCCCCGTTGAGCTGATTGACTGCAATTAAATGGTGAAACTAACAGGTAACTCCATGTGTTTAATCACCGACATCGGGAATCCTGCACAACGTGTGTAAGCAGAAAATAGCCTCGTTCTCAGAAGTGCCCACAGTTGAAACCCTTGACCTGCTACCACATAACAAGCATTTCCAATGCAATAGGTCTCTCATTTATGTGAGTTTAAGCCATTGGCATTGTAAATGACAATACCTTTTATTTATGTTTTAAAAACCAAAACAGAAATAAAAGTCCTTGCCATTTACAATGCCAATAGCTCAAACTCTCATAAATGCGAGACCTATTTCATTGGAAATGCTTGTTTTAAATTCTAGTGAGACACATTTCAAGTCTAGTCCCATGCTACAATGAAACATCACAGTAAAAGATTGCTTCTGAAGATTATTAGTTTTCTTAGGTTAGCTATATCAGAATCTCACGACTATAGCATTCGGTGAAAGTTTAAACCTTTGTGGCAAACTGAGTAGCAATAGGAGAGCTAAAGAGGTATTTCACTGGTATGGAAATAGCTGTAATTATTTGTGATATAGGTAGTGATAGTTATATTTAGGATGTATGTGGATTCATTAAGATTTACTCTGTCGGGTGCAGTGTACTTCACAGCATAAATACATAAGCGATTTAAATTTAAAAAAAAGTTTTTTTTTCCATTGATAAAGATATTCTGTACACCACAGTGCTTTGGATAATGAAGAACTCATGAAAACTGTATTGATGTTGAATATGAAGAATTTGTGAAATGTTGCCTAGCACTGTCTTTTCGAATTGATGAGTGCAAGTTACCTAATGGAGTGATTGATAGGTTTTGGTATTATATCTTAATTGTTCAAAGTATTGACTAAAAAGTTGCAGAAAGTGTGTACATTTTATTTTAAGGTTCCCTTGTCCCAACTCGAGTACAAGGATTCTTGTAACCGATAGACATCTTTCGTATTTAGGTTCACGTCAGTCCCCCTCATCAGGGACATAAAACTGATGAATATGTCTGAGAAGGGTCAATCCGGGATCCTCCTCCATGCTATTGGACTTCCAACAAGTACAGTAGTCTTCGATTCCAAAGGTCCTTGTAGCATTTATAGTGAAATGAGGTGTCTTCACTGGCAAGTATCCTATTTATTATCTTTCAATCTTTCATCTTCAGTACCATTTCAGCTTCAAAGAAGGCGCCAAGTGATTGCAGTCTTATAGATGGCTCTTGATAAGGAGAATTAAGCTTTCCATATGAGGCCGTTCAACCTCTGACTCAGTACAGTCTTCCAAGTGAGTTTTTCAATTGCTGTCCTTGGCTGGCTACCATCTCGGAAATGTGTACTGGAAGAAAAAATGTATTCCTTCAACAAAAAATTTTTTATTCAAGATTTTAAAATATAAAGGGAAATTTGAAAACATCTTCTTCACTTTCTGCTTTTCTTCCCTCTTCACTCCCAAAACAGTCATCATCATCCAAAACCATTGGCGATGTAATTGTTTTTTACGCCGACATTTGCTATTTGCAAATCTGTACATATATAGCCTCATTTGCAATCCCAAATGAAAGACGGGCACTCGCAGGGCAATATTGCACAATTTATTTTTGAAGACAGGCAGATGCGTTTTGGCTATCCATTTATCAATGCCTGTTATCTCAATTTAAATGGACTGAGCACAATGGTGTTCTTTTGAGATAACCGGCATTGATAAAGGGATTGTCGAAACGGGTCTGCCTGTCTTTAATATTAAATTTGTGTAATATTGCCCCGCGAGTGCCCGTTTTTACTTGAGAATTGTTAAACGTATATTGTAGGAGTTTCACTCTCACAGGTGGCGCACCCATCCTGGAGTTCAGCGGCATTGGTGAAACCTTGTGAAACTGATATGGGTATATATGTATGTGTATATATATTTATGTATGTATATATATAGATCTCCAGGACTTGATGAGGTCGAAACTCGTTCTTTGTTTTACCGAAATAAACAACTAATGACATTGTCTTACTGCTGTGGCTGGATTTCTTCCATCGGACGAGGGGAGATCTACTCTGCATATATATATTATTAGTTTGACTTTAGAATAGTGAGAAAAGTTCACTGGTATGCTGGTAAAAGTGCACAGATACTTGGTGCTTCCCTTGACTGCAAATATGGTCTTGGGGGTGTGGACCTCCCACGGGAAACCTGACTTTCTGCCATGCACCAATCAGAATTGTCCTAGCACATGTATATTTATTCATCAGAATAGGGCCATATGTTAGCGCTGCAGCCAATAAAAGCAGCCCATTCGTTAAACATCCTCAAGCTGCATGGATCGATAATGTCACAGCAGTCCATAAACCACTGTACCTGCCCTCCTGTTTGTGCCCTACAAGATGTAATGCAGGTGAAATTTACGTGATTTGCATCTGCACCAAGGACTCAAAAGGAAATAAATTAACCCAGCGCTTTTGCTATATCCAGGCTTAGCCATTTTTGAGATGAGAACGATAGGACGCTGCTTGCTATTCATGGGTCCTCCTCTGGGCACTGCAGCTCCAATTTTATTGACGTATTTACTAACTTGTTTTATAACATTGCCGCTATGCTTTATGGGAAATTTAAAGACCTTAATCATTTTAAAAACTGAACTTTAAAAAAATATGCGACTGTAGACGTGAGCATTGTGCAGGGAAGAAGAGAGGTGGAAAAGTGACTTATCTGAGAATGTTGCAGCAGGAATATTATTCCATCTAGATGGAGATCTGCCTATGTTCGGTGGGCAGGACACTTTCAGCTCTGGGAGCTCGGGTCCTTTATCTAGGACAATCTCCTACTTTCTGAGTG
This sequence comes from Calotriton arnoldi, assembly GCA_963921515.1. Classification (NCBI taxonomy): domain Eukaryota; kingdom Metazoa; phylum Chordata; class Amphibia; order Caudata; family Salamandridae; genus Calotriton; species Calotriton arnoldi. The sequence goes on from CAWUFW010010205.1 coordinate 323,934, forward strand.
CGGAAAACAACTTTGTAAAACACTTTGGGGTCGATTCCGATCTGGGTCGGAAAGCCCTCCGACCGAGCCGGATTCGGAGTGTTTTCCGACCGAGCCGTACCCCTGGAGTCCGACCGAGCGAGTACGATGCTGCCGCATGCTGACGGACTCGGCTCGGTCGGATTCCCATTGAAGTCAATGGGAGCCGGTCGTACGATGTGTGCATGGCCTCGCATCAGCTGAATAGGTACGTCTTGCAAAAGGGCGCCCCCTGCAGTGGGTACGCGTTGGTGCCATCCGCACCGTACATGCTTGTGAAGGGGGGACCCTTGGGTCTCCCCCTGTGTTCGACTCGTTCGGCTACGGGTGAAGGAGGTTCGGCACGGACCCCCGAAGTCCGCTTCCCGGAGCTTTTTCGTCCCGGAGAGTCCGACTCGATCCGGCTGTCCGAATCGTGAATTGTACTGGCTCGGTTGGAAATCGACTCCATTGCGCGGTACGGTTCGTCTGCGACCGAGTCGTACGGAGCGGTTCGGACCCGGAAACGAGTCGGTCGGCGATTTTGCGTTCTTCGCATCGTACTTGCTCGCTCGTACAGCTGTACGAGTCGGTCGGAGAACACGCGTACGGCTCGTACTTTTTCCGGACGGATTGCGTTCGGAGCCCTACCGACCGAGATCGGAATCGACCCCTGAATGAACTGATATGACTTCCTTTAATAAGACCAGGCCAAAACCGTTTTGTAGGGCACAGCACCTTGTTGTCTATTGGACTTGCATGCCCCTGAGCTGGCCCAACCAATGTTTAGTTTGTGCAGGTTGTTGCAGGTAGTAGGCTCCAACACTAAGTTTTAGGGACAGGGACTTCTTTTTTAATCATTGGACCTTGATCTAGAGCAAGCGGGAGAAAGGCAGACGAGAAGAAAGAGAAAAATGTGAAAACCGTGACAAACGGCCAAATCAGGAATGAAAAAGAAACTGTAGAAAAGACACAAAAGTTCGGAAGTGTTGAGTGATGGAAGAAAGAGGCAGGAGATGAAATCAGACTGGACAGCCTTATTATTCGATGACAGTCGGCGGTTGGCTCCAACATTTTTTTTAAATTTCAGTTTTTTTAATTTTATTTTTTTATTTGTTATATTCATTAAGCACTAGGCCAAAAGCTACAGACAGCAGAGCATACTGAGTGTCATTCCTTTTAAAAATGTTCTATCCTTTGAAATATTTAAGCTGAACCAGAGTTCACACTGGGTGGCATTTAACGTTGCGCTTTAAACACGTTTGCACGCATGCTTGGGTCACTAGCAGCTAGCATAGCTGTTTATACTTAAGACTTGACAGGGAACGGAATTTCATATACAACTGCGTTTATTTATACTTTCAGCTTACTTGCTGTAGTACTGGCAGATCCATTGGAGGCGAGAGAAGGTGCAGTGGCTAATTTTTGATCGAAGGTTAGTGGGCTAATGGTTATCTTAATCAAATAAAAAAAAATAACTACTAGTGCTCTAGAAGGCAAGATATGTATTTAAAGAGTCTGCTATCTTTGAACTTCTTAAAAACCACAACGCTGGGACTTGAGAGGGAGGAAAAGTAAACGAAGCCTCATCCACTGAAAGAACAGAGCTTGTCAAATATTTCCAGATGGAACAGACAGATTGCAGACGGATAATCTTCGTCTGAATCAAACTACTGCGCGTAAGAGGCTCAGTTCTGCATTCGTGTCGGATCAAAATTAGTTGTAATCTCTCTAGTCTATGCAGGGAATGTATTTTTAACAGCGTGTGTCATTTTCTTTCATTTAACAAATGTGTTTTCCAGTTGTGTTTGGAATTAGCAGGTATTTGTCAGTCCGGTTGCATTGCGTGCTGCAGTTTGAGAAAACACGCGCTCTTTGAGGCAGCAGAGAAACTACAGCTGCTCAAAAATCTCACTTCGTGATCACAGCTTTGGCTTCAAGTCACTCTGAACTTTTCGCTCGGAATGTAAAGAGTTGAAGTGTCTTATACCGAGTCCGTGGTCGCTCCCTGATTCAGCTTGTTAGTTCTGCCCAAGAGACTGCAGCTTTTAACAAGCCGATCCTCGAGCAGAGATAATCTTATCTCGGCAACATCTTATCAACACAGCTACCCCGGTTCTGGGTTTCGCATCCTGTTTTAGAGTGTCACATTGCGTGTGAGATGGGAGGAACAAAATCCAAAGTCAGTCCACGCATTACTAAACGTTTGAACTATTGGCGTTGCAAATAATTATGCAATGCCAAACTTAAAAAAAAAAAGAAAAGCCAAGTCTCACATTGTCCACAGCCTCACTGCATGCAACCCATCCTGTAAAGAGCTGACAGGCCTAGCCTGTCAGCTCCATCAACCTCTCCAAAGGCTAAAGTGCAGTGCTGCATCCCCTTCCTTGAACTATTACCACAGGTCAAACCAGCGGCGTCTCCGGGCAGATTTGACATGCCTGAGGCCGGGCGCCAGAAGAATCAAGGGGGAGTGGGAGGGGGGGCAATAGACTTTTAACAGATGCACGTCTTCATAAAGACGACAAAGTAAAGATAAGAGAAAACTAGCCAGCATACACAAAAGTCTCCAGTTACAGACGCAGGCTACAGCGTGAAAAACAGATGGCATACTGCAGGCAATTAAAAGAAGTGCAAGCAGAGCGAACTAACACTGTAGTTAGGCACCGCTGTATCGGGACTACACGGAAGTTAGCAAATGACCAACAGCCAACAGAAAGGGATATAACAACAGCAATACCACAAGTACCCCAATAGCAAGCGGAAAAACAGATTACATGAAGTTTAAGCCAACATACAGATTACTTTAGGTCTCGCTGAGACAGCGCATGCAGCGCATGCGCTGCCAAGGCGAGACCTAAAAAAGAGACTGCTCGGCAAACTCTCAAGAAGTCAGTGTTCCAGCCTTCCAATGAAACCCTGTTGCTGTTGAGAATACTTAACACGTCAGAATGCTCTCCAGTCTCCGTGAGGCTTCTATAATGACGCAACTCGTGCTCGTCTGAGCTGGCGGTTGTAAAAAAGAGTATCGCTACTCGAGACCAGTGCGACTCCGCCACATGGCTGCTCAGATGAGCAGCGCACAGTAGTAAAAACAGGCAGCAAGATGAACGTTCTATGTAGCAGACGGAAACTGCCCACAAGCACATTTTTTAAATTTCAAAAACTCCGCAACACGGTCATCTCGCCAGCGCATCACATCGGAGCAATTGACTCGCCTCTAAGCCAAACTCTCACCGGGCCCGATCTATGCACCCAAAAGCCTTGTTTTCACAAACATAGCAGGCAATACACTTTACAGAAATACTGCGAGTTCGGGAAAAGTGGCAACTTTCCTTACCCCAATCCAAATCAACGTAGATTGAATGTGCTGCACTTGCCAGTTCCCTCACCACAAAAGCTACCAGTTCAGCGCTAGTGCACTCCAATTGACTGCTACCACATCACATGAATGCTGCTGGTTCCATGATAAAAACATGTTGCAGAAATGCTATCAACTGCACGCAACTATTTGACTCAAATTGCATGTTGGAGGCTCAAAGCAAAAACGCCCGGGATATGGGCTGTCCGATGGGAAGGACACTGGTGGGGCTGTAGGGCATTAAATTGCTATTTGCAAGCTCTTGACTTAATTTCCTAAGCATTTCTTCAGCATAGTTTCCTTTATAGTTATTAAAGTTGTTCCTCACGTGTAGTTTCTGTAGATTTTTCTCCAAATCGTCGCCAAAATATGTTATGATGAAAAAGGTCCAGTAGCCGAGGTAAGGTTCTGGATGAAGGTTTTATTGATGTTAAATGCAGATAAGTATATAGCTCAGTCCTTATGGTAAACCCCACCAGGAGCAGTCTCCCTGCTGCTCAGCCCATACTCCAACTGACACTTCACACCTCACAGTCATCCTAGCATTCCATTGCATCACCATGCACACCAACATTCCACACTGCACATTCAGACTGGATGAGCAGCAAGGACCAGAGCATCAGGAAAGATGCATAATACAACACACCAGATATAGCACATCTTCCCCATTTACAGAACACAAGAGAACATGCATATAAAATTATCGCAAATGCAAAATGGAAACAAAGCATTTCATAAGAGAACATGCATAGAAAAATATTGCACTATGCAAGATGGAAACATCGCATTATAATATACACAGAAAAATATTGCAATACGCAAGATGGAAACATCGCATTATAATATTCACCAAATGTAACAAACTCCCCATGAGATGACACCTGGTGGACTCTGACCCACTCCAACACCCACCACCCACATCAGAAATCTGGGGATTGCCCTACACAACAAGCACAACATGATGGCATAGGTCAACGCAGAGTTGCTTCCACATACTATGAGTGATACAAAAAATCTTCAAGTGGCTCCCACAGAACAACAGGTGAACCTTCACCCAAGCAACCATCTCAAGCCAGCTCGACTATAGAAACACACTGTATGCCAGAATCTCCAAACAACTCCTGAACAGACTTCAGACCATAAAAAACACCGCTGCTAAACTCCTACTCAACCTCCCTCACTGCACCCACACCTCATCTCACTGCTGGGAGCTTCATTGGCTATTTATCCGCAATCGCAGGCAATTCAAACTCCTCACACACACTTACATATCCCTACACAACACAGGGCCTGATTACCTCAACAGCTGCATACACTTTGACAAGCCATCGAGACACCTACACTCAGCCTCACACTCACTCGCAGACACCCCCGACATTCACAAATGCAGAACAAGAGGTCGTTCTTTCTCGTACGTGGGATCCAAAACATAGAACAACCACCCACAAGACATCATAGTCTCCTTCTCAAAAATTGAGTGTCAAAAGAAGCTGAAGACCTGGCTCTTCGAATAATGTGAGGGGGAACCACATGACTACACATCTGCTCAAGCATCTGGATACCCTCTTGAGTGATTAGTGCACTGTACAAATCAACATAACATAACATTTAATGTGAGAAAGCTTGAGAATCTGAGAAAGGCAATGTACGAAATGACAACCCAACCTAGCCCTGCTCAGTTTGAGGTATTGGGTGCTTGGGAGTATGCTGCACATGAGAAGGAACCTAAAAGAATGAATAAGCAGATTAGACATTCTGATTGATAAAGGTAAACTGTGCAAGCTTACTACTTTTCATTATTCACAGTGGGCCTGATTCACAGAACTAACTTACGTCAAAAACGTAAAGGTAGTACTTTTTGGTATTCACAGAATACACTTACTCGTTTCGGTATTCACAGAAGTTAGGAGTCCTAACTTTAGGACTCCTAAATGCCTTCTGTGAATACCGAAAAGTCTTAAAGTTAGGATTTTCTCAGTTTAGGAGTAGTAAAGTTAGGAGTCCTAACTTTACTACTCCTAAACTGAGAAAAATCCTAACTTTAAGACTTTCGGTATTCACAGAAGGCATTTAGGAGTCCTAAAGTTAGGACTACTAACTTCTGTGAATACCAAAATGAGTAAGTGTATTCTGTGAATACCAAAAAGTACTAACTTTACGTTTTTGACGTAAGTTAGTTCTGTGAATCAGGCCCAAACTATGTGCAGAGTTTTACAACTTTGCAGTTGCATGTGCAGAGTTCTTTCTGCATAAAGACTTCAGAGTCTCTGGCTGCGGAGAACTCTGCACACACAGTGTGAAGTCATAAATCTCTGCATGTAGTTTGTGAATACCATAAAGTTGTAAACTTACACAAAACTGTCGGTTTACCTTGGTGAATCAGGCCTTCTGTCAGAAATTGGTTGGAAGCAAGATTTAATTCAAGACAGAAAAGCTTGACATGAAAGAATGTTTGAAGGTGCAAGTGTTTACCTTTCCATTGTGAGAGAGGATAGAAAGGAGGAAAAAGACAAGAAGGAGAGCCAGATTAGGGATCAACACAGTGAGAGAGACACAGTGGCATTGTATGCATGGGTAACCTTTCTGGCAGCAAAAGCTAACACAGGAAATTTTCACTCATACACTGAAACATCCATACCAAACAATTACAGAGCTTATGAAGACTTAGAAATTACACTAACATTTCAGGAACACACCCATTTGTTCCAAGGGGCCCTCCACATGCACTAGAAAACTTCAGACCGGGTCCCCTCAGCAATGACGGGGCAACATGGCCAGCCCTAGCCATTTATACACCATATCCTCAAATAGGAGTTCTCAAAGCACCAGAACTTCCGGCACTTTACACAGGTATAGTTAGACTATACAGATGACTAACACAGTTCATTATGCGAACAATTACAGCAACCCCAGCAAGGACTCCTCACAATGTGCCTACCTTTAGGTATGGCTCCTCCGGTAGACGCATGTGCCACATGGGGCACAGTATTTGCTGCAATTTATACCATCACACATAGTACATCATCCATTGCTGTTTTGCCTGATGTGCTTAAACAGATTCAAAATGAATACAGGGTGACCCCTGCCCTGGATTTGGGGCTGAAATTAATTGGTAATTTTGCTACAGTATCCCCAATCATAGTAAGTAATTTTAAAGGGGAAGCAGCAGCATTGGCAGTGTGCCGAAGCCTCGTTCTAGTCACTCTGGCAGATCAAGATTGCGAACTATCTTAAATTATTGCTGAAACCTACACATCTATAGGTCGAGATAATTTGGGGGCCAGACCTAATAAACCTCAATAAAAGGGCAATTCTGAAAAGGATACCCAGAGACAGGTACCAGAGTCTTCTAAAAACCCTGGGATAACAGGAAAAATAAAGAAAAAGTTAAATCACGGTGTAGATGTCATGGACGTCATTTGAGGCTAGTTAGGGGTCGCAGCTGTGACCTCTTACATGCTTCCTGCTACTCCTGGCAATTCCTTTGCAAAACCTAGCCTCAGAGGGGGCAAAATATTTGACCTGAGTGATTTCCGTTGCCGCAAAATGCAGATTATGAGCCTTCTTTGGATGCCTCGGCTCAGGCATTTCCAGATCTTAGCTCGTCCTCTATAGATGCACTACTGTCTGTCACACCTTCAGTGGCTGCTGATTGGGTTGGATAAGACCATGCTTGTTCTTTGGAACTTGTGATTGGGCTGCCTACAGAAAGATCATCTGTGGAAGTTGGAAACAATATTGTTTCTACTGATTCTTGGAACATTCCTGCAGTTTTGCGAACTTTTTTTTAATTCGGAAATTTTTATGCAGATATTAATTGCGTATTTTTTTTATTTGCCATGATGCAGTTTGGCTTTATTTATGCTTTGGTATTAAAGTGATAATTTTTTTTTTACTTTTAGGCTTCATGAGCAATTTAAACTTTGATTTTAGTACATTTTTAGGCTTAATATGAAGCTTTTTAGGCACTTTACAGAGAAGGAGAGGGTGTCATGAGGTTAATAGGCCCTGAGCATAAACACTTCCATTTTACATGTTCATATTTGAAGTTTACATCTTTTTAAATGTTGACTTTTAACACACATTTGCTTGTTCGCCCATATGAGATAGTGTACTGAGAAAAGGTTTGACATTTTTTTGTGGGCACATTATCATACCTTAGAACATTCTGTCCAAGGACTGGGTACACTGCAGAAACTGTCTGTTCGACAACAGCTCTGGGTGGGTAGAATCAACAAAGAGCCGGAAAGGAGCTCAGGCACAGAACCAATTGGTCCAGTTCTATTATATAGACTGCATCAAGCTTTTGTTCAGCAGAGGAGCATTTCTATGGATTGTCGTTGTTGTCCGTGCCTGAAATCAAGCCCAGCTGAATCTCATCACTATCCTGAGAGGGACGGATACTTGTTCCACTCCAGACTGGCTACCAGATCACACAAGCGCACAGATAAATGGGGAGTTAGACCACTGTAACTTATCTGGCAGAATTCAATTCACCCTATGCTCTCTAGGATAGGTAGTGCTAGGTAGGAGTATATATGTATCCATATAATCAATGCAATAATTAAAACAGCTGAATTATTCATCTTTTTCACCACTCTTTTAATGCTGGTTACTGTGCTCTGTTTCCTTCTACTAATCGCTGCAGCACATGTATTTTATACAAGAATCCAATTGCTTTAATAAATGTTTGAAATGCCAATTTGTATACTTCTTGTGTCTCTCTTTGGGCAGGCATGTGTGAACAATGAAAGGTTAGATCTGTTACCACGATTTTCTTGGGGAAAATAGGGTTGCCTTGTACTGTGGTTGCAGACACCATCAGGCACCCTGTAAGGTTTAGGGGTGCAGATGGTGCACTGTGAGCTATCCAACAATTAGGTCAACATATTCTGATGGTATGAGTGGATGTAGTCCCCATAGTTTTTATGCTTATGTTGCCCAAATGCACAGTCTTACTGAATTAGCAGGAACCGTACAACAGTAAAATTTGTTTAAAATAAATGTGGACGTTATTCAGAAGTTCATGATGTGTAGGAATGGATGCAATGGACGAGACAGATAAAACACAACTTAACCCTGACATCAAAGCACTACACATTCTGTGCAATGATATGGTGTCACACAGAAGGGCATGTCCAAGGGGATTTCTGCATTTTACTGTACTAATATACACAGCCTCATCTTCATTTTCATTTAAACAGATGTGGGAAAAAGGAAACTTCCATTAATGGGAAAATTATGAATTGTGCAAAGTTTCATACCAGCCAATACATTTATATTTTTGACAGCTGTGAAAAAGAAATGTAATTGGCAAGGACATAATACTGTGGATTAGCTAGGTAATAGGTGGAGTGTCACTGACTGTAAATGATGCATCTTCAACCTGTTGTATACTGAATAGGGTGTATGTAGATTCTTTTATAGCCATTGTTTAATGAGTGAACATCAAATTTTATGGTTCAAACTGAGCTGTTTCATTGAGAAGCTGCCAAGGCACGAAACTTTATCTAAGTGTTTGTACTGCTCAATTTAGTTGTATTATTGTTCTTAACTGAACCTGCTCAGGCTGTAATAAATCCAGGTCTCCTTTCAGTAGGCCTAGGGCTAAGGACAAAATGTGATTTCATGAGTACACTCTGTTAGCAAGTGTGTGCATTCCATTGTCTATAACTTTAAAAACTGTTTGCATGTTTTCTTAATATATTTTCCCAATTCATTCTGCAGCTTCTTTCTCTGAATACTTGTATAATTCATTGTAAATTGTGTATATTCCTGTGGAAAATAATCTTTTTTTTTTAGGATGTGGACCCAGAAGAAAATCGGAAAAAAACATATTCTCACTAATTGAGGAAGAGTTTCTTTCACGACTGAAGGCCTAGAGTGTTCCAACCATTTTTGGAATAGCTTACCTATACTGTATGTGGTGTCTACTTCAGGTGATTGTGTATTGAAATGTGGATCTGGAAAATGTATTTCAAGTCTAGGAGTGTTGGAAAGGAAACACTGCAGGCAGGTATCAGAATTATAAGTATCAATCACTAGATGGTAGCTGTTCCTAAAAGAAGAGTGGACCAGTCCAGTCGCAATAGGGGCTGGTGACAGGGAATCTGTCTAGGAGTGCAGGTCTTGGAAAACTCTTAAAGGGGGGATTCCTCCTTGTTAATGAAGTGCCCTCACACACCCATGCAGGTGTCATGCTTCATCATCGGGCATTGCTCCTCATGGGGGTGGCGCTGCAGTCCCCCACGGGCCCCGGGAGAGGGCTCTTTGTCTGAGATCTTTTCGAGGAAATCCGCAGTGGTGAGTGCGAGTGTGTGGGGGGTGTAGTGCTAAGTGTGTTAAAAATATCACACTGGTACACTGGAGAGACTTTATTCTGTGGTCCGTGTAATATGGTTAAAAACTGGGGTCAAGAGGAGTACTCTTGACAGGGTGGACAGAGTAGGGATTATTCTCCTTCTGCGTATTTGTAGTGCTAGTGGTGATCTAAAATAGTGGTATCAGGTCGACATGTTTCACGCCTGTCGTGGTCCCTAGTGGATCCAGTGGCATTTCTTCAGGACCATGCAGCAAGTATATAAAGGAAAGAACAAAGGGACCGGGACGGCGACACCCAGTAACACCCTAATGATACCTCGATTCAGGTGTGGTCGGGGTGACCCTGCACCCAATTGGATATGAGCACTTTATTTGCAAAATCCAACCTACAAGGGAAGAAGGGAGAGAAAAAGACAGCGACAACACTTGTCCATCAGAGACGGAATATAGATCATGCATCATTCAGATCATATTACGTTCGTGTTCAGGATGATCTAATGCTTAGCAGAGAAGACCATCTCAGCATGAGGGTGGTTATAGTAGAAAGTTAAAAAGGTATACACAGTACACATGCCCAGAGCCGGTAGTGAAGTGAACCTGTCTGTTGCTCATCACTGCCATCATAGGTGTGGCAAGCAGTCAAATGTGTAAGTAACAGCCAGCCGGTAGTGAAGTGAACCGGTCTGTTGCTCATCCCTGCCATTGTAGTTGTGGGAAGCAGTCAGACATGTGAATAACAGCATGCCCTCACACACGGGAAGCCTGCCTGGGTGTGGTGAACGAGTCAGTGGTCAAGATTCATTAAAAAAGGCATGTGCGACGAAGTTGGCCTATATCAGCTCAGGTTGACACATGATACTGGCGTAACATACACTGAACATTGAACACACAGACACGAGGAGCAACGCCCGATGATGAAGCATGACACCCGCATGGGTGTGTGAGGGCACTTCATTAACAAGGAGGAATTCACCCCTTTAAGAGTTTTCCAAAACCTACACTCCTTGACAGATTCCCTGTCACCAGTCCCCCGCGACTGGACTGGTCCACTCTTCTTTTAGGAACAGCTATCCTCTAGTGATTGATACGCAGACTCTAGGGAGCACGGGTACTGGACCTTTCTTTCCAATCTGCTCCTAGTCCCCCAATTTTGTGTATTTGAGATATAGTACAGCAGCTAGCCATGGGACAATTTTCACTTCTATCTTTCTTCTTTTCTATACAAGTATACAACACAGTACCCCACACCACGTAATCAACTCGCATTACAGGGCGACATCTCCACACTGCGCATCTCTGGAAGCATCATCCACTCTAGCACTTACTTTGAAACAAACACAGAGCAGGATGGACAATCCAGGCCTCAGCTTCGATGATGATACCGTAGCTGAGATTTTGAGGGCAACATCATTACTGATGGCAGAGGGTAACACAGCCACAGGGAGTAAGACAGAGGACTGGAAAGCTCTCACAGCCCTCAGAAAGCAACAGATTAAGACAGCTCTCCATGGATCCGTTATGACGGAATACTTGAGAGCTAACATAGCCCCCAATGGTTTTCTAGTCACTCTCACCCCCAGGATCTACCTCGGAGATCTCACCTTCCGCAGGGAGTGGTCCAAGATAGCCTGGAAATGTACGCGCAATTGGCTGGTACTTATCATCAATACAGCCAAACGCCTCTCTGACGCCTTACTCATTCAGATTACACAGGCAGAAAATGCACTCAAGACAGGCATTACAATCACGGCATTTAAATCTCGACTAGCAGAGATTAATGAGGAAATGAGTGAACACAAAGAATACCTCACAAAGCAAAAGATCACTAAACTACAAAAGGATGTAAAACGTTTCGACTAAGAAAATGTATACCCCTACATTAAGGATGATTTCCAGTTTCAGACCAATGACAAGTCTTCTGATGCAAGTACCAGCAATCTTTCAAGAAGATCTGGATCCGTAAGTAGTGACTCGAGCTACGAAGGCAGGAACTACTCCACAAGACCGAGGGGCAACCAGAGCAACCAACCACCTCATCTCTTCCACAACTTCCCTATACATTCTTACCAACCCCAGATTTTCCCGGGACAATGGATGGGACCACCACCAATGTGGAACATACCACCTGGTCACCCACAACAGAGTCAATTATACCAACAATTTCCGAAGCCCTCTTTTTTCAACAGAGGGAGGGGCAGAGGAAGAGGCAGAAGAAGAGGCGTGAACAAGAACGTGCATCTGCAGGAGCCAGACGCACAGATGACACTGAGGAGCAAGACGATGGGTCAAAAACACTCATAGTGAACCAATCTTCAAGACAACTGGATAATAGGGAAACTGCCCTTTTGGAAAAGGGCCTAGGATTTGTCCCAACTCCGCGAGTAGACTCTTTCCGTTTCCAACAAGAACTGCATCAATTCTTTCGTAAGATCAGGCTACAGGCATATTTTCAGAACAAGCCCTACACTCCTGAAGAGGGAACAGGATTACTGAAGAAGTCACGTTTCATGCCCCCAGCAGCGACGACTCCACACGAAATATACACCTTTGAACAGGCCATCCTCAAAGATGTGTCCAACCAGACCAACGACCGTCCTTTCGACAATCTATCCAAACAGGAAAGGACCCTGCTAAAAGGAATTACAGGAGACACCACTATCATGATAAAACCAACCAACAAAGGCGGTGCCATTGTGATTCAGGATGTTACCACTTATAACAAAGAATGCCAAAGACAACTGGCCAATAACCGCTACTACCGCCCTATTGAGGTCGACCCAACAGAACGTCTTGCCACCAAAATCAGGAGTTTGGTATCTGAAGGCGAAACAGAAGGCTGGATCACCACACAAGAGGCCGGTTTCCTGATTAATGACTACCCCAGGATCCCATATTTCTACACCCTCCCTAAAATTCATAAGGGAGTGGACCCCCCACCAGGCCAGCCGATTGTTTCAGGTATCGAGTCTCTCCTTGAACCACTTAGAAAATTTTGCGATTTCTTTCTCAAACCGTTCGTGATGGAGACCTCAACCTACCACAGATGTCCTGAACCTGATTGAAACTTTCCCGACACCAGACAAGATTGATCTCCTCATGACCTTGGACGTGGAGGCATTGTACACCAACATCCCTCAGGACACCACCCTTGAAGTCATGGAAAACATCCTCCACACAAAAAAACCCTGGCCATTCATCACCACGATCAACTTCATTGGGAATGTGCCTCCATAGCTCTTAAAAAGAACTTCTTTGCTTTCCACAACCAAATCTACCATCAGGTACAGGGGACCAGCATGGGGAGTACTTTTGCTCTGAGCCTGGCCTGCATCTACATGGCGTCTTTTGAGAGCAAATACATTCTACATGAGAGCAACCCATTTCAGAACAACATACTGATATGGCGTTGTTACATCGATGATGTCCTGGTTTTCTGGAGTGGTAACACTGACCAATGTGCATCTTTCTGTGATTGGGTCAACACACTCGACCCATTCTTAAAATTCACTAGTGCATGGTCAACAAGCACAATCCCCTTTCTTGACCTGTCTATTTCTATTCGAGATGGGAAAATCTTTACCACCAATTGCAGAAAACCAACGGACAGGAGCAGCCTTTTGTTATACGACAGCCACCACCCAAAAGCACTTAGGGATAACCTTCCAGTGGGCCAGTTCCTCTTCTTACGCAGGAACTGCAACAGCATAACCGAGTATGAAAGACAGGCGACCACCTTAAGACCCAACTTAGAGGATCGCCACTACCCTCCCAAGGTCATCCATCATGCCTACAAAAGAGCTAAAAATAACCACAGAGAATGCCTGTTGGAGAGTAGGGAGAAAAGACACACGGACACGCTTACATGTGTGACTACTTTCACCCCCTCTTCCAACAGAGTACAGAAGGCCATGAAAAAGCATTGGGGAATCCTCCAGATGGGCAACTTCACGCCAGGACCTACTCCCCTTTTCGCCTTTAAACGTACTCAGAATATGAGGGACCTTCTGGTACATACCCGCCCACGCACTCAACTGACAAAACAACCCACCCTATGTGCCTTACCACCTGTTGAAGGACACTACCCATGTGGATCATGCTCAGTATGCCATCTCACCAACACGACTAAACATATAGACCTAGGATTGCAGAGGCCATGGCATCAAAAATGACACACGAACTGTAATACTAAAAACTGTGTGTATTTGATCATATGTCCCTGCAACCTCTGCTATGTGGGCATGACCACCAGACCTGTAAAAGTACAGATGAGTGAGCACGATCCATTGCAAGAAAACTAACACGAGAATGCTAAGCCATTTCTCTGAGGTGCACCACACGCAAGATAACCTTCAATGGACCACCATTGACTTCAACCCTCATTGGTCAACAAGAACCCTGTTCTTGCAAGAGCAACAGTGGGTTTTCCATCTACGGTCCAATACACAAGGCCTTAACGATGATATACCATGGGCCGAATTTATCAACTAGCCCAGGCTCCAGCCGGTTACTGTGCAGATGGCAGACCGGTCCCATCCCATTAGCCGTTGTTGGTAGAGGCCTTGTCCTATAACCTACTCTCCCCTACCAAGGGACACATGTTTGGCTTGTTCCATCCCACAGGAGAGATTGGCAGTGGTCATATTTTCTATAATTTGTTCACGAGCCACTCCTGTCCAGACTTACATTCCTCCTCTTTGACACCACCTGTTCTGACTTCACAGGCATGTTTTGGATCTTTATGTCTGGGTTCTTCTATCACTCCGACTAGCCTTTTTACTAAATCAGGTCCTCTTCTTTATACAACACCACTATACCTCTCTGACCAGCTTTGTACTATTCTGCTGAGAAAAACCACTTTATGACCCCCCCCCATGTTACAGTATTAGGACTTTTTTCTCCTTTGGTGCACACCCAACATGACCGCCAATTTGTATTTACACAATAATGTACTCCATGCCATACGGCTTACCTACCCAATATGGCTGCCAAATATGCCTACATACGAGCGCTCACACTCGCTCTGTTTCCCCTCCATACTCCCATCATGACCGCTAAATCCTACCCACAAGACAGCCACGACTCGCGTTTTATACTTCCACGCGTGTCGGGCTTCACATCCAATATGGCCGCCACCCGGACCATACGCGTATGCCTCTTTACGCGCTAGTCCCCCGCGTCACTCCGCTTCAGGAAGTTGACGCGCGGATGATTCATGTGGTTAAAAGCGACAGCTAGGTTCCTCCCTCCCACCGGCGATTGAGCAGCAGAGGGCAGGTAACAAGTTTGCTTTACGGGAGGTCAATGTGAGTATTCTCTTACTGCTACTTTCACGTTATGGGTGCTTCCTCTACCCTCTTCCACTAATAACCTGTGACCACACAGTGGTAACTTTTACGCTGTGTCCGTTTTAGGTTTACTTCTCTAAAATCGCGGTCCTAGCCAAAGAAGCCTTCCCTGACAACATGCAGGTTATTAATGTTTGTGTGTCTGTGTGTTCAATGTTCAGTTTATGTTACCCCAGTATCATGTGTCAACCTGAGCTGATACCAGCCCACTTCGCCGCACATGCCTTTTTTAACGAATCTTGACCACTGACTCGTTCACCACACCCTTCCTGTGTGTGAGGATGTCGTGCCCACAGGATGGCACTAAGACCCTGGGGCTCAGGGTCGGGGGAGAACAGGGGACACCGGACACTACATCCGGTCAAGGGCGGGGGATGGGAGATTCATTGGACACAGGACCTCGAGGTGAGAGGCCGGGGCACGGGGAACGCAGCGCCATACTGCCGATCACGAGAACCAAATAAAGACGTGAAACTACTCACCCTGTCGCGTCCTTGATGTGCTGCGAGCCGCGCGACGCGACAACTGGAGACGAGAGTGGGATCGTGACCTCCGTGAGCCTGCACGGCTCGGCGAAAAGGATCGTAGTGCCCAGAAAAGAAAACGGAGCACAGCGACGCGGGAGCCCACCCCGGCCGCTGTGAGGAAAGACTGCCTGCACCGGTAAGCGCTGCAACAACAAGCGTGAAGACACAGAATCTGCCGCGAGCTCTCGCGAGAGTCTCGGCGGCCACTACACAGTCAGGCGAAAGGGCCAATCAACGAGCGGAAAAGACTCGGCGGCCATTTTAAAGTCAGGCAAGGTTCCCATTGGCCGCGAAATCTCACGAGATCATCGGCGGCCATCTTAGAATCAGGCGAATAAGCCAATCAGAAGCAAGAGTGACTCGGCGGCCATTGCAAGGCCAGGAAAATTCGATCTGACCAGAAAAAGGGCAGAATTTCTAAAGAAAAAGAGGCAAAAGTGCACAACAAGCACCAGTAACGAAATAAAAGAGGAAAAAGAGACAAGAGGAAAGAAATAAAGGAAAAAAGAGAAGAAGTTAAAAGGGCACAAAAGAAAAGACAACAAACAGTCTAAAGACATCAAAAGACGAAATAAAGAAAATAAAGGCAACAGAACAAAGGAATACAAGGAGCAATGGCAGACCAGAAACAAAGTGCGCAATACAGGAGACCACTGCCGTTTAGCCTATCTGAACCACAAACTGGGATACGATGGGAGAAATGGCTCAGACGTTTTGAAAATTATGTTGAAGCAACAGATGTCATAGAGACCAAAAAACGGGGACTATTCATAAATCTAGTGGGCGACGAGATCGAAGACCTACTGGTGACACTGCCAATTGCAGACACTGACACCTACGACAAATTAACAAAGTGCCTGACGAATAAGTTTGATCCGCAACGAAATACTGATTTTGAGAGGTACAGCTTCATGATTTCCTTCCAACAGGCCGAGGAGTCACTAGATGACTTCGCAACAAGGCTAAGGAAACTAGTGACTCACTGTGAATTTGATAAATTTGACAACGAGCAGGCCATTCGACTACTAATCATCGCAGGCTGTCGAGACATAGACTTCCGAACAAGAATACTTAAAGAACCGATAGCGCTGGAGAACATCCTGGCACTAGGAAGAGCGGAAGCACGAGCCACAACACACGCGAAAGAAATGGAACGTGGAAAGGGAAGAGGTGGAGAACAAATCAATAGGATGGCAAGCAACAACAAAACAGGAAACTGGAGACAAGACAGAGGCGGCCAGACTGGGAAGAAGCAACAAGAAGGAACGTGCTACAGATGCGGACTCGAGTTCCCACACCGAGGGCCATGCCCAGCATTTGGCCAGACGTGCCGAAAATGCAACGGACGAGACCATTACGCAAGTGTATGTCAAGGGGCGCAATTCAGAAATGACCGTGGAAGAACAAGCAGAGGGAGGATGCCGACACACAGACACGTCAGGCATGTCGAGACTGAGGTGAGAAATTCGTCCGCAGAATCAGGGGAAGAGGGTGAAGAAGACAAGACTTCGCAACAAACGGGGCGGTTATACCTCATGACAGAGGTCAGCACAGACTCAGAAGAAGACGAAGAAGAGTGAGATGAAACAATATGCCTGGTGGACAAGAAGAAGATAAAGAGAACGGAGTCCGTAACAATAAAAGTGGGGACACACGATACCACGTTTGTGCTGGACAGTGGCGCAACGTGCAATATCATGTGCGTCTCTGAATATGAGAAAATGAAAGTGAAGCCGACTCTAAAGCCATCCAGAGTGAAAGTATTCACATGGGGGGCAAAGCGACCAGTGATCAACTTGGGGAAATTCAAAGAGGAATTACGATACAAAGATCAAAGGCTAACGGAACAGATACATGTGCTCCAAGGAGACATGCCAGCGCCATGTTTGTTGAGCAACGTCACGGCACAAGTGATGGGGCTGATGGAAATGACGTATCAGATGTCAGAAGAGAAAAACATTCTAAAAGAATACCCCAAACTAATAGAAGGACTAGGGAAGCTGAAAGGACGGCAGATCACGTTGCACATAGACGAAACGATAAGACCAGTTGCGCAACATCACAGAAGGGTACCCATACACCTACAGCCACAAGTTGAGGAAGAACTAGAGGCCCTGATGAGACAGGACATCATAGAACGAGCAGATGGGCCGACGCCATGGGTGTCACCTATTGTGGCCGTCCCAAAAAGGACAAATCAAAGATAAGAATATGTGTGGACATGAGAATCCCAAACAAGGCGATTGAACGTGAGCGACACCCAGGCCCACATCTAGACGACATGATCAGCTGTCTCACAGGCACGAGAAGATTCTCAAAACTGGATCTCTGCAAGGGGTACCACCAACTTGAACTAGACCCACAGTCCCGATACATCACGACATTCTCCACCCACCTAGGACTATTTAGGTACAAACGTTTGAGCTTTGGGATCTCATCGGCCGCAGAAATATTCCAGGAGACAATTCGTCAAGTCATCAGACCGGTCAAGAACAGCCTAAATTACAGTGACGACATCCTGGTGTTCGGCAAGTCGGACGAAGAACATGACACGGCGTTAAGAGAGGTATGCTCACATCTAGAAAAAGCAGGACTAACATTAAATGAAGAAAAGTGCGAACTGGGGCGGAATGAACTAGTGTTTTTCGGTCACATTTTTTCCAAAAAAGGAATGCGGCCAGACCGCAGTAAGGTAGAAACGCTGGAAAAGGCAAAGAAACCGACTGATGTGGCAGAAGTGAGGTCATTTCTGGGGTTGGCAAGCTACTGCGCACGCTACATTAAGGACTTCGCCACTGTCAGCGCACCACTGAGAGAGCTGACGAAACAAGGACACAAGTTTCAATGGACCAGCGAGTGTGACAAAGGGTTTGAAGAGATAAGAAAGGCAGTGACGGCAGTGGATCATCTGGCCTACTTTAACCCGGACTTATGCACAGAGCTGACAGTGGATGCAAGCCCCGTGGGCTTGGGAGCAATTCTAGCACAACATCAACCGGGGAGAGACTCCCCAAGACACATCGTTGCGTATGGGAGCAAGAGCCTGACAGACGTCGAGAAAGGATATTCTCAACCAGAAAAAGAGAGCTTGGCAGTAGTATGGGCCTGTGAACATTACCACATGTTCGTATACGGGAAACCATTCACAATCGTGACTGACCATCAGGCCCTGATAACAATATATGGCAACCCAAATGCAAAGATACCGCCAAGAATAGAAAGGTGGGGAATCAGACTGATGGACTACAATTTCAAAATCATTCACAAGCCAGGAAAAGAGCAAAACCCAGCAGACTATGTGTCAAGGCACCCCCTGCCACACAAGTCTCAAGCAACCACAATGGCAGAAGAGTACCTGAACTTCGCACTGAAACTAAGCACACCGGCAACAATAACAGAGAGTGAACTAAATAAAGAAACGAAACAGGACGCCACCATGCAGGAGGCAATGAGGATCAACAAGGCGCAACGATGGAGGCATGTAAACAACAACATGCACGTAGGAAGAGGAATAGACAAAGAAGAACTGCTGGCACTGAAAAGAGTAAATGAGGAACTGTCAGAATGCGAAAACGGAACAATAATGAGGGGCACAAGAATAGTGATGCCCCAAACGTTAAGACGGAGAACAGTGGAGCTGGCACACGAGTCACACAGGGGCATGGTAGCGACAAAAAAGATGCTGCGAGAAAAAGTGTGGTTCCCGGGACTTGACAGCATGGTGGAAAAGATGGTGACAAAGTGCCACGTATGTCAAATAATAGGACCACCGTCCAAACCAGAACCATTGCAAATGTCCCCGCTACCACAGGCGGTGTGGACCGAGCTGGCAGCAGATTTCTACGGGCCACTAGAAACAGGAAGCTATTTTCTGGTCGTGATAGACGAATACTCAAGATTCCCTTTAGTAACGCCAGTGTCATCAACGTCGGCAAACGCCACGCTACCAGTGTTGGATGACATTTTTGCTGCATGGGGCTCGCCACAGACATTGAAAACAGACAATGGACCACCATTCTCAGGGGAGGAATTCAAAAGGTTCATGGCGTACCTAGGCATAAATCACAGACGAATAACGCCACTGTGGCCACAAGCAAATGGGATGGCCGAGCGGTTCATGGGGACCATCAAAAAGGCGGTGCAAAGAGCAAAGCTAACACAAGTATCAATCGGACAAGCCCTGTGCCAGGTACTGAGGGACTATCGGAACACACCACACAGCTCCACAGGGAGATGCCCCGCTGAACTGGTACTAGGGCGAGTGAGCAGGACAAGACTGCCGCAGACAAAAGAAAAAAAAAAAACAGACCAGGAGGACGTCGTCATCAGAGATATGGGACAGAAGGCAAAAATGAAAGAATACGCCGATCAAAGAAGACATGCAACGCCTCACGAGCTAGAGGAAGGAGACATGGTGCTCGTAAAACAACGGCAGGTGAGGAAATCGGACAGCGCGTTCGCAAAGGATCCGCTGAAGGTGGTGAAAGTAAACGGGCCCATGATTACAGCTACCGCCGGCCAGCACCAGGTCACAAGAAACAGCTCCCACTTCAAGGAGGTGAAAGCGGAAGAAGAAGGAGACATGCCAAAGAAGGAACTGACCAGAGAGATTTGGCAGGAAGATACATCACCAGTTGTCGGAGAACAGCGACCAAAGAGGGAATGCAAAAAGACCAAGAGACTAATCGAAGAGATGTGAAGAGACCACCAGTTCACAGAGATATCTCTCTCTCTCTCTCTCTCTCTCTCTCTCTCTCTCTCTCTCTCTCTCTCTGATCACCGTCACGACAGGACAAGTGGCAAGAACTTTTGTTTGCAACAAAGGGGGAGATGTCGTGCCCACAGGATGGCACTAAGACCCTGGGGCTCAGGGTCGGGGGAGAACAGGGGACACCGGACACTACATCCGGTCAAGGGCGGGGGATGGGAGATTCATTGGACACAGGACCTCGAGGTGAGAGGCCGGGGCACGGGGAACGCAGCGCCATACTGCCGATCACGAGAACCAAATAAAGACGTGAAACTACTCACCCTGTCGCGTCCTTGATGTGCTGCGAGCCGCGCGACGCGACAGAGGGTATGCTGTTATTCACATGTTTGACTGCTTGCCACAACTACGATGGCAGGGATGAGCAACAGACGGGTTCACTTCACTACCGGCTGGCTGTTACTTACACGTTTGACTGCTTGCCACACCTATGATGGCAGGGATGAGCAACAGACTGGTTCACTTCACTACCGGCTCTGGGCATGTGTACTGTGTATACCTTTTTAACTTTCAACTATAACCACCCTCACGCTGAGATGGTCTACTCGGCTAAGCATTAGATCATACTGAACACAAACGTAATAAGATCTGAATGACGCATGATCTATATCCCGTCTCTGATAGACAAGTGTTGTCGCTGTCTTTTTCTCTCCCTTCTTCCCTTGTAGGTTGGATTTCGCAAATAAAGTGGTCATATCTAATTGGGTGCAGGGTCACCTCGACCACACCTGAATCTAGGTATCATTAAAGGGTTACTGGGTGTCGCCGTCCCAGTCCCTTTGTTCTTTCCTTTATATACTTGCTTCACGGTCATGAAGAAACGCCACTGGATCCACTAGGGACCACGACAGGCGTGAAACCTGTCGAACATTACCACTATTTTAGATCACCACTAGCACTACAAATACGCAGAATGAGAATTCTCCATACTCTGTCCACCCTGTCAAGAGTACTCCTCTTGACTCCAGTTTTTAACCATATTACACGGACCCCAGAATAAAGTCTCTCCAGGGTACCAGTGTGATGTTTTTAACACACTTAGCACTACACCCCCCACACACTCACACTCACCACTGTGGCGTTCCTCGAAAAGATCTCCGACAGAGAGCCCACTCGCGGGGCCCGTGGGGGACGGCAGCGCCACCCCCACGAGGAGCAATGCCCGATGATGAAGCATGACACCCGCATGACACCTTCATTAAAAAGGAGGAATTCCCCCCTTTAAGAGTTTTCCAAAACCTATACTCCTTGACAGATTCCCTGTCACCAGTCCCTCCCGCGACTGGACTTGTCCACTCTTCTTTTAGGAACAGCTACCCTCTAGTGATTAATAGGCAGACTCTAGGGAGCACGGGTACTGGACCTTTCTTTCCAATCTGCCCCCAGTCCCTCTCTTTTGTGTATTTGAGATCAGAATTATAAGGCCATAAGGCCAAACCTTCAACAGGAAATTGGGTTGAATTATAGGCTCCATTCTGTATCATATAATTTATGTCTGATTCAGACATATTCATTTGAAATTGTCAATTATTGAACATAGTCAAATTGACTTTTGCAATAGAAGGTTTCTTTAAGTCCTTCATTGTTCCGAATCCCAGACAAGTAGTCTGCCATATAGTTTTGTTTAGAAAGATCATTTCATTTGGTATTATTCAAGCTCAAAAGAAAGCTTCTTTGTTTTGGATTTGCCAAAATGTGGTTCCCCAAATGCTTTTCTCATCAATATTTGCTTTCCACTACTCATATCCTTGAATAGCCATAGTTAGACCAATCTCACTAGAGTAAATCAGCTTGCTAGTAGCGATTAGATTTTTTGGAAGCTGCTGTGGCTTCTCTATGAAATAAAAGGCTGAAGGATGTGATCTGTCAGCATACTGAAAGTAAGGGTATTTCTTTAAGAAATTAGAATTGCTCTTAAGACACAGTGCCTCACAATGTTCCCATTGTGTGTAATTGTGGTTTTCTAGTACTAAGTATGAAATAATGTGCATAATAGTGATAACAATAGATGTCTTTGTAATTTGTTGAATTCAAATAAGGATCTTCATTATTCAAAGTAGCATATGCCCGTAAATCAGACACCATTCTTTTGAATCACTGACATAATATCAACAGACACAATATCGACCTACATTTTTATTGACACAAAAATATCGATTACACTAATATCGACAAACTATACTTAATTAAAAATATACACTAATATCGACACCTAAATATCGTCAAACATTAATATCAATATCAGTATTATCGAACATCAAAATATCGTTATCTAAAATATCGAAGATGGTCTAAAAATATACAACTTGTCAAAATGTTTGATCACAATAATATAGACAGCAATAATATTGTTCTTAAAAAAATATTGACACCTTCAAAACAGATAAAACTAACAAAACTTCACACCAAAAATATATTTCAATCAAAAACATACACTGCATACAAAATATATCAAATACAACCTATTTTAAAAATACTAAAACATATATTAATACATAATTTTATAAATACACTATTAATAACTATTTAAATATTATATATAAATATTATGCACACATTATTTTACATCAAATGCAATCTAATACACATTTAAAACACTAAGGGGCCTATTACGATGGCGGGCGGAGACACGACCGCGGTGCCGGCGGTGGCCTTAACACCCATTTACCGCACACCACCAGCGGTCTTCACGCCCGCCATATTAGGATGGCCACACATTGCACATTTCCCGCCCGCTGCGGTGCGACGCCGACCGCCATCAAAGTGCGCCCACCACCGCTGCGGAGTGAGCCAATCACCACACACCGCAGTGCGGAATGACGTCCCGTACGCCGAAGATATCACGATGCCGGAAACAGGGCAGCGCACCGCGACGGAGAAACCGCACAGCGAAAGACGGCGGAGACACCACAGTGGAGACAGAAAAGAAACACCCGGGACACCCCGCAATGGATCCTGCCCTACACGCCTTCCCGGTGCTGTACATGATCCACCACCTGCAAGTTATCCACCGCCGCGGACGCCTCCGCAGGTACGTACAGACACAACAGTGCAAGTAACACAATACACAGCTCCAGGGTGGAAAAACATCGCATGGGAACACCACACACCCCTGTGGGGACAGGCACACAGCCATCACTGCACACACACATGTCCCACCTGTCACAAAAACATCTCGCCACATACTGCCCACCCATGTACCGCATTCATGAACAAATGTCCCGGTCACGTCACCGCCGCGGTCAGTGTGCATGAAACCATGAACACAACGCAGAGCACAGGGCCAGCGCATGCCAAGGGCACCGTACAAATTGCACAGAGCCACAACTCCATCCACAACACACCAGCTACCTCCCTGAAGGGACACAACATGTGCCTCACAAGTGCCACTCCTGCACAACAACCACACAACTACAGCCACACCATGCCCCACGTCCCAACAACTGCATATACAGCCACAGCAGGACCCTTTGCAAAGGAACACATAGCACAGAAGCCCAGGCCCCAGCCAACACACACACCACAACAACATCACACACAAGCCAAGAACATTGAGGCCAGGCACAAAATGTACACACACACAGATGAGGACCAAACACTTCACTGCACACACTACCTGACAAGTCACACACACACACCACCCTGACACACAGCTACATACACACACCACATGCCAGCAGTAATGGAGGACAACATATAGGAAAGCCAAAGTGAGGCGCCCACAAATGGAAGGGCAGTGACACAACCATCAAGCATGTGTGATGCACATGCAAGACAAGACTCATGTGAGAACACACACAGCCCATCACAGCACACATGGCTGACACAGTCAGTCAACACAAACCACGGTCACCCAAATGCAACAACTCCTGGAGACAGCAAGGACACCCATGTATAGGCACAGGGATGTAAGGAAGGCCCTGAACTCAAACACTGACCAGCCACACATAGGCATCCAAATACTGGACAAGGCAATGTCTGCTGCACAACACACAGGGCCCAGTGACACACTCCATGACAGCCAAGCACAAGTAGGATATGTCACACATACCTCCTCCCACAACAGCAACACACAATACTGCCATGTGCACAAAACACAACCACAAGGCTAAACAAGTACACATACAGGCACACCACTCCAGGGTCACACATGGCAGTAGTTGACAATGCAGGTGCACACACACCCACAGTCACAACAAAGTCACCCCTTCACACCATACACTTCTCCACCACCCAAGTGCACACATTGGAAGTAAGCCATGGGACCTGGATAACTCATCACCACAAGATGTCCATACACCGACACTGATTGGCACACAGAAAGGAAGCTCACACAGACCCCATGACCCTGGCCTGCCTGCCTGTAAGCCTGTGCCCAAACTCCCACCCTGTGCTGCCATTGCCCACAAACCTGACATGTGTCCACCATAGATAACATGAGCCAAGAAGGAAGATGACTACAAGATTTCATTGCCAACCACCTGCACTGCACCCATAAGTATCACAGTCATGTAGAAATGAAGTGCCTCCCACCCCTGCAAACAAATGAAATGTGACACAACCCATTGGCAATGTCGAAGTGGCATACTGAGCCTGTGACACAGTAAACCATGCATACACAGAAACAACTTTATTCAGGAAGGACACTGACACAACTCACTGCAGGACCAACTGTGTTTATTCACAATTTGCATATAGAGACAACAAATTTGGGCAACAGCAAAGCCAGTGGGCATTTCAATATGCACAGTATTTACATGAAAAGCTGCACAGGCAGGGGGCAAACAGCAGTGAACAACAAGGCCAGTGGCCAGGACACAGTGCAGGTGAGGTACATGAGAAGCTGCACAGGCAAGGGGCAAACAGCAGTGAACAACAAGGCCAGTGGCCAGGACACAGTGCAGGTGAGGTACATGAGAAGCTGCACAGGCAGGGGGCAAACAGCAGTGAACCACAAGGCAAGTACAATGTGCAGAGTAGTTACATCAGAAGCTACACAGGGAATGTATGCAACTCTACCATGCCATGCCCAGCAACAGAGTAATGGGCCTGACAATGGGCATCACACGCACCCCTGTGGACAGACAGGTGTGTGAGGGTGACCACCACTCAGATGGGGCTGTCTGTCGGACTTGGAGCTGACTGTGTGTTGGGGTCAGTTGGAGGACTGCCCTGGGCAGTGGGAGTAACAACTGTGGAAGAGCCAACTGTGCATGTGGTAGCTGGGGGCTGCTTGGACCAGGTGGGGTGGTGGCCCGGGGAGGTGGACTCATGCCCTGGTGAGACACAGTGTGTGCCGGAGATTGTGGAGGGGTGCCTCTCCACTTCTTGGGGATCCTGAAAGGCTTCCCTGTCTGGGGATTGAGGGGAACTGGGGCAGACACAACAGGTGACCCCAACACCAAAGCTGATTCTGGTGTGGATGGTGACCCCCCCCTCTGGGGACATGCTGGAACCCGCTGTGTGCTTGCCTGGTGTTAGCCGCCGCCCTGCCTCCCTCTGTCCACCAGATTTGCCCCCTACAGTGTCCTCCCGTGCTGGCTTCACAGGGCTTGGGATGGGAGTGGAGGTCAAGGATGGATTATCCATGGGGCCCTCATCCTGTGTAATGTTTGCAGGCAACACCTTCTCAGTGGGTGTGGAAACTGTCTTTTGCCTCTGCGAGGCGTCTTTGGGACAGGGGAGTCTTTGGCAGGGGAGGAAGGTGAGGCCTGTGACCCTGATGCTTTTTCTTTGCTTTGTGGCCCTTGCTGTCGCCTGATGGGCTTTTCTCTCTGCGCTCTGGGGTGGCCTTACTCTTATGTGGGGATGGTGTCTGCGCCCTAGTACGCTTGGGTTGCTGCTGCTCCTGTGTGCTGCGGGTTCTGTATCGGGACTTTGGGGTCCGTTGGGCATTGTCACTGTCGTCAGAGGTGCACAGTGACATGGGGCCGGACCGAGTGCTGGGAGCCGCTCCCTGACTATGTGCCTGTTGCAGGGCTGCTGTCACAGTTGATGACAAGGACTGCACAGTCCGGTGTAGCCCACCTACGTCGGAATGTAAGCCCTCCATGAAAGCTATAACCTGCCCCAACTTTTTGTCGTGCTCTTGGAAGGCATTGAGAAGTGCTGTCTGCCCCACACACAGCTGGCGCAATAGCTCGACTGCTTCTGCACTGAGGGCAGCAGCGCTGACATGGGCTGGGGCAGCTGTGCCTGGGGTGAAGGTGACTCTTCCCTTCCTACTCGTGCGGGCACGGGCAGCACCAGTGGAGGTTGAAGGGAGGCTGGGCACTGGACGCTGTGTGGCAGAAGAGGAGGCAGAGTCCCCGTTCCCTGTACCCCCCAACATGGATGTGTCACCGCTGGCGTCAGATGAGGTAGAGCTTTGTGTCTCCAGCTGTGAATCCTCTAGCAGACTCCTGTCCCCCTCCTCGGTGCTGGTCACATCTGTGTCAGTCAGCTCCGGTGCGGCTGTTGCAGTGGAAGCCTCACCACTGGTGTCCGTCCCCTCTCCCTCTGCACATACGGGAGCTGCTGCATAGGAGAGAGAAGTACTGTGAGATGAGTGGCATCAACAGAACTAACACGTGCCAATACAACTGCATCCTAGAAAGAGGTGTGCAGCACATTGCATGCCACCCTGTGCACACATATATCTTGCCACCCAAAAGTTCTACACAACGGTGCATGTCCGCCACACGTCCTGCCATAAGTGCCCCAGGTGATTCACACAGCACACCATCCTGCAGTTGGCTCACATCAGACACAGCCCCAAAATGGCCTGTGCACACACACTGTCCCGATGTTGGCAAGGATGAACACCACGACATGGTGCACATCACCTACATGTGTGGAGCAGTAGGGGACCACACAGACTACAACATACCAGCCCACAATGACCCTGCACACTTGCAATCCACCATATCGAGTCCATGGGCACATCTACTGTTGCACATTGGCCTCAGATGTCTGACTGGCAGACATCTGAGGTCTGGAATTGCACGCATTCATTGAAACACATTCACAGTTGGCACACTGGCATTCCCATCCATCAGAATTCACACACTACCCCACAGCAGAAGGTACCTGAAGGCCACAACTCCAAATGTAAGAGAGATGCACAGTGCTAAAACTCACTTCATGAAGCGCCGTTTGGGCAAAAGCATGGCACATACACCCAGCACAGAGGCCACTCACAAAACATTGCACCACACAACCAACGTCACACAGCTGACAATTTGCACACTCTGTAGACACATGCACCCACTCCCAGCCAAAGGCAGCCTGCAACACATACTCACCCCTGGCTCGCTGCTGATGCTCTTTCAGTCGTCTGTCCAGCTCAGGTTGTGTGACAGCCAGGATGCGGGCCATTAGTGGTGTCATGCTGCGCCTAGCCAACCTGCCAGTCCGAGGGAGCAGCCCCAGCGTCATCTCGGCCATGTTCTTGCTCAGCCGGCAGATGTCGTCCCACCTTTTATGACAGTGGGTGCGCCTTCGGTTTGACACACCCAGATCCCGGACTCTGGAGGCAATGGCCCTCCACACGGCTTTACGTTGGTGGACCTTCAGCTGCAGGCATGGGAGACAAGAAGGGTGAGGTTCCAGTGACACAGTGCACAATGACAACACAACGAAAATGCAGTAGCCAACAATTGCTCTGAACATGGTGCAATGTCATTGGTCAATCAGACGTACAGGCATGCATGTTCGATGGTGGACACAGTACCTCCACATCCCATTCACATGCAGGATACCAACACAGCAAGCAACGTGTAGTCTGCCTGCAGCTACTGTCTGCAGTTACCTACAACTACACATAGAGAAGATAGCAAAACATGTGTCATGTTGTTGGACTCACTGTGTCCAACACTGCGAAGACCTAAGTGTCCTAGCCCTGTGAAAGCCTCACTGTGTCCTGGAACTCACATAGAGTGACAACAACTGTCATACACACACCCTTCTCCCACGCCTGCTCCTGTGCAATCTACATGGCAGAGATGGGACTTAGATGAAGAGGCGTGAGCCAAACACACATGGTACACACTGTACATGCAGTGATGTGGACATGTGGCATTCAGTGGGGACTGTGCAGGGCAGGTGGACTGACACTGAGTGGGTTAATTGGGAGCAACACAGCCATTCACACAAACGCTAACTTGCCAGACTCCTGCATCACCAAAATGCAGCTGCACTGTATGGCTGACACTACAGGACATGTCCCTCTACTCAGGATAGGCATGCAGGGTAACGTGTGAAAGAGCCCACCAAGCCCTTCCCGCTGGAGTAAACATGATAGGCAGTGCATGTCAGAGCCCCACAACCACTAACACATACCGAAGCACCTCCACCCCACGTGTGCACACCCTGCACTCTCACTCACAGTCTGGGAGACTTACCACGACATTAGGGCCGCCATAAAGCCTTGGGTACTGTGCAAGCACCCCGTCTACCAGGACCCCAAGCTCCTCACTGGTGAAGGGACTGGCACGGATCTTCTCGACATCACAATGGACATGTGGCAGCAGCAGCACGTTGAGGGTGGCAGTCAGCAGTCCCTTGAGGCAGCAGCAGCAGGTGCAGGGTGGCAGCCAGCAGTCCCTTGAGGCAGCAGGTGGAGGGGGGCAGCCAGCAGTCCCTTGAGGCAGCAGCAGCAGGTGCAGGGTGGCAGTCAGCAGTCCCTTGAGGCAGCAGGTGGAGGGTGGCAGCCAGCAGTCCCTTGAGGCAGCAGGTGGAGGGTGGCAGCCAGCAGTCCCTTGAGGCAGCAGCAACAGGTGCAGGGTGGCAGCCAGCAGTCCCTTGAGGCAGCAGGTGGAGGGTGGCAGCCAGCAGTCCCTTGAGGCAGCAGCAGCAGGTGGAGGGTTGTCAGTCAGCAGTCCCTGGTAGCTGTGGGAATGTGGTGCGCCCTCCCACACATATATAGGCCCCTGGGGCTGTGTCAGTGGTCCCAGTGTGCTACAATTGGTGTACAAGGTCTGCATCATTCAAATACATCCAATGTCCGCCTCCGCGGTGGCGGTGCACGCGATTTTCTAACTCGCATCAGGCTACCGCAAGGCTGCTTCCCATTGGCTGCAGGGGCATGGTCCATGCCGGTGACACACCGTAGGGTCCATGTGCGCGCTACCACGGTGGTGCATCTTTTGAATGCCTCCAGTGACTGACTCCGCGGGGGTGGTGCACGCCTTCCGCGATTTTCAAACTCGCATCAGGCTAACGCGAGGCTGCTTCCCATTGGCTGCAAGGGCATGGTCCATGCCGGTGCCAGACCACAGGGGCCAGGCGGTAGGCACCGCCATATATCTGCCAGACAGTGCCTGGAGGGACCGTGATTTGGGTTGCGGTGCATGGTGACCGCCATTGTCACATACAAATCTGGCGGTGTCACCCGCGATCGTGGCTGGGTTATGGGCGGTGCCACACCACAGGGGCCAGGCGGTAGGCACCACCATATATCTGCCAGACAGTGCCTGGAGTGACCGTGATTTGGGTTGCGGTGCATGGTGGCCGCCATTGTCACATACAAATCTGGCGGTGTCACCCGCGATCGTGCCTGGGTTATGGGCGGTGCCACACCACAGGGGCCAGGCGGTAGGCACCGCCATATATCTGCCAGACAGTGCCTGGAGTGACCGTGATTTGGGTTGCGGTGCATGGTGGCCGCCATTGTCACATACAAATCTGGCGGTGTCACCCGCGATCGTGCCTGGGTTATGGGCGGTGCCACACCACAGGGGCCAGGCGGTAGGCACCACCATATATCTGCCAGACAGTGCCTGGAGTGACCGTGATTTGGGTTGCGGTGCATGGTGGCCGCCATTGTCACATACAAATCTGGCGGTGTCACCCGCGATCGTGCCTGGGTTATGGGCGGTGCCACACCACAGGGGCCAGGCGGTAGGCACCGCCATATGTCTGCCAGACAGTGCCTGGAGTGAGCGTTAATGGAGTTGTGGAGTAGCTGTGCTGCACCTAACGTGTCCTCCAGCTCTCTGCATAGGCCAACATGTACAGTGCCCAATGTCTCAACAATTGAAGGGTCCTCATGATGGCAAATGCACAAAAGGGACATGTCACTCCATGTCACCAACACATACCATATATGGGTCGCCAGTACATTGCATGGTCACATACACTCGCACATGTCACATGTGCTGTGTAATGAAATGTAGACTGTCCAGTTAATGTGTTGCATAGCATATGTAGATAATGGTCAATGTCTGTGTGTGCAATGTAACGCACACTGTCGTCTCATTTACTGAACTAGGGGCATCAGCAACTGGCACATTGTCCAATGCACATGCACACACGTGTCCCCCATGCTCAGCTGGTGGTCAGTGTGCAGTTGAAGTGTGCCATGTGCAACCTGTTTTGGTAGGTGTATCAGGGCCAGCAACATGGTGTGTTCGGGTAGTATTGCAATTAGTGACATATGCTGGGGGTCATACTCACAGGTATGCACACATTTCTGTTAGTACATCACACTGTGCATGCGAATGAGCCGGACGGGTGCAAAGATTATTGCTGCTGGTAAGGGGACAGGTGTACGAGTAGTGTGCCTGATGTGTACCTACTTGTGAAGTGCCCTGTCGGTTAATGGTGCATGTTGTAAGACTTGGGAATGTGTCTGTAGAAAAAATTGATGTGATGCACATTTCATGGTCTTCTGCATTGATATCTGTGCAATGTGATCTGTCCTAGGAGGAGGAGGCACAATATCCATCGTCCGTTCACAGTCCTGGCAGACATGGAGAATGAGGATATAATCCGCAAATTCAGGCTGGACCGACAAACCCTGCAGAACCTATGTGCCATGTTGGAGCCCCACCTGCAGCCACGTCGGACATATCCAACAGCTTTCACCGCAACATCTAAGGTGATGGCATGCCTGCATTTCTTTGCAACAGGCTCATTCCAGCACACGGTCGCAAGTGCAGGCGGGATATCACAGCCGATGTTCAGCATGGTGCTGAGGGATGTCCTGTCGGCCATGATGCTGTACAAAGACAGATATATCCATTTTCCCAGGGGGCCTGAGTTGGTGGCTGTGAAGGGCGATTTCTATGCCCTTGAACATATCCCCCATGTCATTGGTGCAATTGATTGGACACATGTTGGGCTTGTGCCACCACAGGCACGTGAACAGGTTTATCGCAATAGGAAGCATTCACACTCGGTAAATGTTCAAGTGGTGTGCCTGGCGGACATGATCATCTCACACGTGTGTGCCAAGTTTCCCGGTTCAGCCCATGATGCCCACATCTTGCGCAGCAGCATCGTTCCTCAGTTGATGGCCAATCTGCTTCCTGAGCGTGCATGGCTTGTGGGTGAGTATGCATAGTGGATTAGAGTGGTGTGTGTGTGACATGCTGTTGTGTTGCATTTTGGGACTGCAAGGTTAATCTGTGTCTCTCACACCCAGGTGACTCAGCATATCCAAACCACCCGTGGTTGCTGAGCCCATTGCGGAACCCCGTCACGATACAATGATGCCCATGGGAGGACACGGCGTCTGATAGAACGGACATTTGGTCTCCTAAAATCAAGATTTCGGTGCCTGGACCGTACTGGGGGTGCCCTTATGTACTCGCCAGGGAAGGTGTGTCAGATAGTGGTGGCATGCTGCATGCTCCACAACCTGGCCATTCGCAAGGCAATACCCCTGATCCTGGATGACGATGATGAGCAGCCAAGGCCGCCGCCTGCATATCAAGCCAGATCCAGTGACGAGGGCAGTGGAGAGGAGGAAGGGGTCAACATGCGTCGACAGCTCATCACCCGCTACTTCACTTGAAGGTGAGTGACGATGTAGAAGGGACGAAATGGTCTGTTGGTGTTGTTGTTGCTGTGTGGGTGTATGTGAGCTTGCTGACTGCAGCTTGGTGTTGACTCATTGCTGCCTGCCAATGTATGTGTGATTGGTTAGTGTGATACAGATTGTCTCTATGGTGACTGTTGCTCTGTGTAAAGTTTGTAGATCTGGGTACCTTGTTGACAAGTGTTGTGTGATGGGTGCAATGCCACACCCATACAAGTGACTCTTGTTCTGCAGTTTTCCCTAGGTCCCTTCAGCATCTCACTTGTTACCTACATTCCATTCCCTTGGACCATGTCCTACATGGTGAAGGTTGTACATCCTGTATTAAAGACGGAGCAGACACAACAACATGTGTGTAAGGTGTATTTATTTACAACTCTGACATGCAAGGGTGGAGAAAATGTGAAGGGGGGAATTGAAGAAGTGAGTTGACAGTCATGGTAAATGAGATACTTGAGTAGTCCCCACAATGATGTGGAGACCCAGTCCAACAGATGGATGCCATTCACATGGCAGTGTGGTGAAGGATAGTCAAAAGGTCAATGCAGTGGTGCAGTGGTCTGCCATCATGGCTGGTTCGGGGACTAGCGTTTGGCAGGTGCTTTGGCACGTGAGTCCCCCTGGCCTTTCCTTGGACGGCCCCTCTTGCGCTTCACTGGAGGGGCCACTGCTGCAGGGGCAGTGGTGTCTGAGGACTCACCCCCTCTGTGGATGCAGGGGAGGATGATGAAGTGTCATCCTGCTGCCCAACAGGGGAGGCGGAGGGGTAGAATGTTGTGCTTGCCTGTCCCTCAGAACCGCCACTAGCTGCCCCAAGAGGTCCACAATCTGTCCCATGCATGTGTCCATGGACCTCAGCAGCAGGAGGTGCTCCCGAGATTCTTCCTCTAACCGGCCCATTCGTCCCTGGGCCTGTTGGTATGCCCCAAGGACTCTGTCGATGTGGCCCAGGGCTTCCGTCCCAGGATCAGTCCCCCTCTGCATGACCCTGTCCCGACCAGCTGCACTGCTGCCACGGTCCTGTCCGGTCCTCACATTGGCCCGCTGCATCCTCTCCCTGGCCTCCGCAGTCGATGTGGTGGGCTGCTCAACCCCTGGGGCAGGGAGGGTGTTGCGGACAGCTGTGGTGGTGGTGGTGGTGGTAGTAGTGGTTGACACACAGGCCATGACAGCAGCTGTCAGAGGATGGTCAGGGGCTGAGCTGATGTGGTTGGGGGGACAATGGGTGCCTGGGACTGGTTGCGGCCTGCCACACCAGATGGGCCAGTGTGGAGCTCCTCATCCAAGGAATCCAGGGAGTCCTCATCCAGTTGTCTCTGTTCCGGGGGGGGGACTGGCTCTGCAGGGTGGTGTCATCCTCTGCAGTGAGTTCTTGGTCACCTGTGGGTCAGATGAGAAATGGTCATTGTGTTGCACCCATCAAAGTTTGTGTTAGCAGTGTTACATCAACTGTTTGTACATCCAGCAGCTGTTCACTGTACAAATTAGCATTGACCGACATCCAGTGATGCATTACAAGCTGTTGTGGTACATACATTACTTGTCCATATTGGGAGTTGTCAAGACATGACATGCACAATATAATTTTTTGACATTGACAGTCTCATGTTGGCATCCTGTTATTGATCAATCATATGTCATCCATTTACGCGTATGTGTCACTTGTAGAGCCCTTGCAGCGGTTCTGTCTGCACAGTGAGTGAGCATTGTAGTTTCATGCATACCTTTTCAATGTGGTGTAGATATCTGTATTTGCAATTCCAGACATGCTTAAGTTTGCTTTAATTAGATCCTAGGTGGTCTGGACCACTGTTACTGTCAGATGGCATGTAGTGGTGTGCATGGTTGTGCTCGGAGTTCCATCGACATGTGTTTCAGTCATTCACACTTTGGTTGCTGTCACAGTTTCATTTTATTAGGTGTGTGCACACTATAGTTGCCAATGCTATCTGGGTGTGCAGTTGTGCATTGAGAGGCCTGGTGTCCTATGCCAACATGTTTTTTTAAATGCATATCTGGCTGCATGTTGTGGCTGTTGATATGTTGTGTTTGCTGTGTTTTCCTTGTATTTGTGAGACCTCTCTGTGTGTGTAGGATGAGGGCTTCCATCTTGGTCCAGTGTGGGACAAGTCAGCATGATATGTCCACATGCCAGTTCTTTTGAAGTGTACATTGCAATGACTGACACATGCATGTTGGTGCCAGGAAGTAATGGGTCTTGTGTGCTGGCGGTCAGGTGGGCCCGTGTGAGTTGTTGTGCAAGCTTCCCAGCCCCACACACCCCGACCTGTGAGATGCGGTTACCTACCTGTGAGTTGGGTGGGTAGCATACATTGCCTGCCACATGCTTCTTATTGGGGGTGTAGTGTCCCATCCTCCATAGTGGTGGAACAGCATGCATGTTGCATTTTGTGGGACGGATAGCCAAACACACTACACCGTCTCACTGTGAAGATGGCTAACTACCGTTTGAGGTGAAGGTGAGCAATGACATGGCTATGTGACTTGGTAGAAATCTTTGGATGGAATGTGCGTGTGGTGAGCATGATGTGTGTGTGGCTTTTTGTACCCATTGATTTCAGATTACATTTGGTCATGGGGTATAGCCCCCATCACTGTTGTCCCAGCTATCTGGCTGTGGGGTTCACTCCCCGACATTTGAAGGCACAACAGGGCAAGGGGTATGGTCTCGTAGCACAGTGGTGACATACAGCAGGGTGAAGATCTCACCCAGCATACATTTCCACACTGTCATGGTTTCATGGTATTTGTGGACCTGAGATCATGAGCCCAGTACTGGTGAAGCAGTTGTTCCAGGGCATCCATACACTGACATGTTGTGGTCAACAGTGGTGTGTGTGTGAGATGTACTCAGCCCTGTGCAGACAATGTGTGGTTTTGGGGCCAGACTATACCAGCACTGTTCAGACATACAGTGTGAGATGTGAACATTGTCAATGCATACACACATTGGTGGTCCAAACAAGACACCTTTGACAATTTAATTCAGACAAGGTGCTGTTCTGCAATTCAGTGCAGCACTGTGGTAGCTGGGTGTGTTGCAGGACATTTGGGATGTGCTTAGTTTAGCATTGTGAGTCCCAGCTGCAGTGTAGTTTTTGGGTGCACTGCACTTCCACTGTTTACATTGCAACACTGTGGTATGACATGGGTGATTTGCACTTTGCCATACAAACGGCCAGACACTGCTGCAGGGCATCATGATCGTTGTTGGTGTTGCAGTGTGTGATGCCTGGCACAGTGTACACAATGTGGGTCAATTTTGAACAGAGACTTGTGCATGGTGACTACAACACAACTGTTTTGCATTATTTGTGTTGGCGACTGTGGACTAAGTGGCATGGTGTCATGAGCGGCTGCACAGACGTCACATGCCTATGAGTGGGACTAGGGCTCCATCCTGCTCAGCTGTGGGCCAAGGGGGCCTGGTGGGAGTTGTAGTGCAGGCCTCCCAAACACCCACCCACCTCCCTGTAAAGATGGCTACCTACCTGTTAGGTGAGGGTGTAGCACACAATGGCTGAGGCATGCTTCTGGGTGGGGGCAGTGCTCCATCCTGCTCAGCTGTGGGCCAAGGGGGCCTGGTGGGAGTTGTAGTGCAGGCCTCCCAAACACCCACCCACCTCCCTGTGAAGATGGCTACCTACCTGTTAGGTGAGGGTGTAGCACACAATGGCTGAGGCATGCTTCTGGGTGGGGGCAGTGCTCCATCCTGCTCAGCTGTGGGCCAAGGGGGCCTGGTGGGAGTTGTAGTGCAAGCCTCCCAAACACCCACCCACCTCCCTGTGAAGATGGCTACCTACCTGTTAGGTGAGGGTGTAGCACACAATGGCTGAGGCATGCTTCTGGGTGGGGGCAGTGCTCCATCCTGCTCAGCTGTGGGCCAAGGGGGCCTGGTGGGAGTTGTAGTGCAGGCCTCCCAAACACCCACCCACCTCCCTGTGAAGATGGCTACCTACCTGTTAGGTGAGGGTGTAGCACACAATGGCTGAGGCATGCTTCTGGGTGGGGGCAGTGCTCCATCCTGCTCAGCTGTGGGCCAAGGGGGCCTGGTGGGAGTTGTAGTGCTGGCAGCATGTACACATGTACCCATGGTGATGTTGCTAACTACCTTTGGGGGCTTCAGGGGAGTGTCTGTTGTATCTGTGAGAGATGTGTTGGGGGAGTGTTGTGCGCATGAATGAATTTGTACCTAGGAGGTATTATTTTGTAATAGTGCAAGACAATACAGTTGTGTGATGTTAGGCATTTGTTTGTACTTACCAGCCTCCACTCCCCGGGTATTCCTGAGAGACTCTCTGGATGTAGAATGCCAAGCACCTTCTCCTCCCATTCAGTGAATGTTTTGAGTGGAACGGGAGGGCCACTGCCTGTCCTGTGAGCCAGCTCATGGTTCTTGGCTCTCTTCTTTTTGACCACTGCCTTCAGATCATGCCACCTCTTCACGATTTCATCTCTATTGCGTGGCACGGTCCCTACTGCATTGACCTTCTCTACTATCCTTCTCCACATTTGCGTCCTTGTTGCTAGTGGTGTCTGTTGGACCTGGTTACCAAACAATTGTGGTTCTACCCTAATTATCTCATCGACCATGACCCTCAACTCACTCTCAGTGAATTTGGGCATTCTCTGTGGTGACATGGTGTGTGTTGTGTCAAGGTGTTTAGGGTGCAGGTTTGGGAGTGGTAGTGGTAGTGGTGGTTGTGATGT
Organism: Calotriton arnoldi; assembly: GCA_963921515.1. Classification (NCBI taxonomy): domain Eukaryota; kingdom Metazoa; phylum Chordata; class Amphibia; order Caudata; family Salamandridae; genus Calotriton; species Calotriton arnoldi. Next base: position 360,784 of record CAWUFW010010205.1, read on the forward strand.
GTATGGTGTGTGCTGTGCAAAGGTGTTAGAGGTGCAGGTGTGGAAGTGGTGGTGGTGGTGGTGATGTGTGTGTGTTGTGCAGATTTGCCTCTCCTGTCATCTGTGGTGGATGTCCCCTCAGTTGTGGAGTTTTGCAAAGGATTGTGGTCTGTTGTGGGCTGGATTTATACTGGTGTCTGTGGGTGTGTCAGGATGGGGTATTGGTAGCAGGTGTGGTGTGTGTGTGAACCTGGGATTTGTAGTTTTGGAGTTTCCCATGGGGGTGTGTCTTTGGGCTGTGTTAGCTATTTTTGGGTGCATGCCTTGTATGGTTGGTGCACTTTGTGGCCATGTTGTGTGTTTTGCTAGTGACCGCCATTTTTTTAACGGAGCGTCCGCAGTGGTGGCTCGGCTATGGCGCTTCCGCCGTCTCACTGATTCTTCAATGTTGTCGACCGCGGCGGTCGGAAACAGCGCACTGCACCACGGGGATGTCGGGAATATCATAATTTTGATGGCGGTGTCTCCGCTGTGGTTGCGGGCGTTTGGGCTGTTTCCGCTGCGAAACCGACAGCCGCGGTCGGGTTTGGGCCTTTACCGCAGGCGTACGGCGGATTCTCGGGTCTCCTTTCCGCCGCGGTTGGAGTTTTACCGCCGAGGATCCTAATCTAGCCGTCGGTTTTCCCGCGGTAGCGGCGGGCGGTGTTTTCCCGCTACCATGGCGGTCGGTTGTTTTTCCATCCGCCATCGTAATGACCTCCTAAATTTGTTAAAAAATAAAAAGCACTAACTGACTCTTAATTAGCGTTTTCCATATATGGAAAACAACGACCAAAACAATTAAAACAATACATTTCAACCAATAAAATACACACAATATTAAAATAAACCAATCACATTAAACAAACAATTAATTAAACACTATATAAAGAACGAAAAATTATTCAGTATTTTACACCTCAAACCAAAAACAAACAAGAAAACGAAACTCTGCCGGATTGCTGCCAGAACACAGGACTTCATTAAAGAAAATTCTATTTCCTACTTCACAAAAGTAAGTAAAATGCCATTTAGATTCTAACACTACTGCTAGACTTCAAAAACTACTATTTATCATGCATAAATAATTTATATATATATTTTTCCTATTTATGTCTCCTCTACAGATAATTCTCAAACCATCCAAACAATTACAGAACAGTTTGAAAAATCGACTAACAAATAAAGTAAGTATTAAGCTAAATGCAATTTAAAAATTACCTAAAACACCCAACCAAACCCTCACTTTATCCCAAACCCCCACCCCACCTCATACACAATTTAACAAAATTATTAAAAATATCTTTTATTCTACCAACAGAAACATCAGCAACAAAACTGAAATCAAACAACAAAGAAATAGCATCAACATTAAAAACGACCCCAAAATCGACATTGTAAGTATATTAATAACAATTTGTATGTATAAATTAAAAAACATGTACCATATTTGTTTTATTAATTTTTATATACATTTTTCTAAGCATTTAAAACATCACAATGACTGAAGGCGCCCAATTTATCACTTCCCAGAAAGGACAGTTTTTGCTATGTTACATAGGGTATGTCTATACACAAGAAAAGCAAAGTGGACTGAAAGTAAACTGGAAATCTAGCAAATGCTATTCTAATAAATGTTATGGGAGGGCTACAACTAGAGAAACAACTGTTCTGTATGTTAAGGAGCATAACCACCCCAAAATGTTACTGAAATAGACGTTAGAAATGCCCTAGACGACATTAGAGAAGCTAGCACTAGCTCACAAAAATCTGCCACTCAAATACTTAAAGAAATGCTGCCCAGAGTACCCCAACATACTACTGGCCAAATGCCCTCTATTGCTTCCTTAAAAAGAACTATAGCTCAAAGGAAAAAAACCACAACCACCACCACACCTGCCCCAAAAACATTTGAAGAGGTAGAAATTACCCCAGAACTATTAATTACACATAACAAAGAACCATTTCTTCTTTATGACAACAAATCTCAAGATAAAAGAATCATTGTGTTTGCAACCGCCAATAATTTAGTAAAACTCCAACAGTCAGAAACATGGATGATGGACGGGACTTTTAAAATACGTCCCAAACCATTCTATCAATTATATACTGTCCATGCACTATATCAAAACACTAACATCCCTTTTATCTATGCCTTACTACCACATAAACAAAACTCCACCTATATAGAAGTACTATCTAAAATTAAACAAGAAACAAATAATTATTTTCCCCAAAAAATAATTATTGATTTTGAGCAGGCAATGATAAATGCAATCCTAAAATCCTACCCACACACAGCAATTCATGGTTGCTACTATCATTTTAATCAGTGTATATGGAGACACCTTCAGAAATCAACACTAAAGGGCTCATTAGGATGGCGGAAGGACCGCCACCTCCAGCCATGCGGTGGCGGTCCTTCCGCCATCGGACCGCGATATTCCCACCACCCAATTAGGATGGCGGTGAGAATCGTTTCCTGACCGCGGCGGATGGTAAGACCGTCCGCCACTTTTCCGCCATGAGCAATCTAGCAGGCACCGTCCACCAGATTATGATGATGGCTAAGCCCGGCATTTCCATGGCGGCGATGGCGCCATGGAAAGGCTGGTGGAGAATGCCTCCGGGGGCCTGTTGTGGGATGGAGCCCCATGGTACCCCCCTACATTTCACTGCACCAAGTGGCAGGCACTGTGTGTGTGATGCTCGCCACGTAGTGCAGTGAAATGCACATGGTGAGACAATCACCGCATGCCTTTCCATGGCGGTCTGACCACTGAGGAAAGGCTGGCTACCGCTGGCATCATAATCATGCCGGCAGAGCCTGCCCTGCACCGCCACCATTATCCCGGTTCTTCTCCGTCCGCAGGGCAGGAGTGCGGATGGCAACCGGCGGAAAAGCGGCGGTCGGAATTTCCCACCGCCGCGGTCACCACCGCCATCCTAACCTGACCAGCAGTTTTCTGGCTTGCGATCACGGCGGATGTCCGCCGCAGGTCCGGCGGCGGTCATCCGACCGCCATCGTAATAGGCCCCTATGTTATAATTAATACACATTGCTACTACAAACTATATACATTTTTTAAGATTACAAAACTACACATATATATAATTTACTATTCCCACTTCAGTTAGTATTAAATCATGGTAGGTGTTGGACACTAAACTTAATTAATTTACTATTCCCACTCCAGTTAGTATTAAATCATGGTAGGTGCTGGATACTAAACTTAATTAATTTACTATTCCCACTCCAGTTAGTATTAAGTCAGGGTAGGTGCTGGACATTAAACTTAATTAATTTACTATTCCCACTCCAGTTAGTATTAAATCAGGATAGGTGCTGGACACTAAACTTAATTCATTTACTATTCCCACTCCAGTTAGTATTAAGTCATGGTAGGTTCTGGACATTAAACTTAATAATTTACTATTCCCACTCCAGTTACTATTAATTCAAGGAAGGTGCTGGAGACTAAACATAATTAATTTACTATTCCCACTCCAGTTAGTATTAAGTCATGGTAGGTTCTGGACATTAAACTTAATAATTTACTATTCCCACTCCAATTACTATTAATTCAAGGAAGGTGCTGGAGACTAAACATAATGAATTTACTATTCCCACTCCAGTTAGTATTAAGTCAGAGAATGTGCTGGACACTAAACTTAATTAATTTACTATTCCCACTCCAGTTAGTATTAAGTCATGGTAGGTGCTGGACACTAAACTTAATTAATTTACTGTTCCCACTCCAGTTAGTATTAAGTCACGGTAGGTGCTGGACACTACACTTAATTAATTTACTATTCCCACTCCAATTAGTATTAAATCAGGGAAGGTGCTGGACACTTAACTTAATTAATTTACTATTCCCACTCCAGTTGGTATTAGGTCAGAGAATGTGCTGGACACTAAACTTAATTAATTTACTATTCCCACTCCAGTTATTATTAAATCAGAGTAGGTGCTGAACACTAAACTTAATTAATTTATAATTCCCATTCCAGTTAATATTAAGTCAGGGAAGGTGCTGGACACTAAACTTAACTAATTTACTATTCCCTCTCCAGTTACTATTAAATCAGGATAGGTGCTGGACACTAAACTTATTTAATTTACTATTCCCACTCCAGTTAGTATTAAGTCATGGTAGGTGCTGGACACTAAACTTAATTAATTTACTATTCCCACTCCAGTTGTTATTAAGTCAGGGTAGGTGCTGGACACTAAACTTAATTAATTTACTATTCCCACTCCAATTAGTATTAAATCAGGGAAGGTGCTGGACACTAAACATAATTAATTTACTATTCCCACTCCAGTTAGTATTAAATCAGGGTAGGTGCTGGACACTAAACTTAATTAATTTACTATTCCCACTCCAGTTAGTATTAAATCCAGATAGGTGCTGGACACTAAACTTAATTAATTTACTATTCCCACTCCAGTTAGTATTAAATCCAGATAGGTGCTGGACACTAAAATTAATTAATTTACTATTCCCATTCCAGTTAGTATTAAGTCAGGGAAGGTGTTGGACACTAAACATAATTAATTTACTATTCCCACTCCAGTTAGTATTAAATCAGGATAGGTGCTGGACACTAAACTTATTTAATTTACTATTCCCACTCCAGTTAGTATTAAGTCATGGTAGGTGCTGGACACTAAACTTAATTAATTTACTATTCCCACTCCAGTTGTTATTAAGTCAGGGTAGGTGTTGGACACTAAACTTAATTAATTTACTATTCCCACTCCAATTAGTATTAAATCAGGGAAGGTGCTGGACACTAAACATAATTAATTTACTATTCCCACTCCAGTTAGTATTAAATCAGGGTAGGTGCTGGACACTAAACTTAATTAATTTACTATTCCCACTCCAGTTAGTATTAAATCCAGATAGGTGCTGGACACTAAAATTAATTAATCCAGTTAGTATTAAGTCAGGGTAGGTGCTAGACACTAAACTTAATTAATTTACTATTCCCACTCCAGTTAATATTAAGTCATGGTAGGTGCTGGACACTAAACTTAATTAATTTACTTTTCCCACTCCAATTAATATTAAATCAGGGTAGGTGCTGGACATTAAACTTAATTAATTTACTATTCCCACTCCAGTTACTATTAATTCAAGGAAGGTGCTGGACACTAAACATAATTAATTTACTATTCCCACTCCAGTTAGTATTAAGTCAGGGTAGGTGCTAGACACTAAACTTAATTAATTTACTATTCCCACTCCAGTTAGTATTAAGTCAGGGTAGGTGCTGGACACTAAACTTAATTAATGTACTATTCCCACTCCAATTAATATTAAATCAGGGTAGGTGCTGTACATTATACTTAATTAATTTACTATTCCCACTCCAGTTAATATTAAGTCAGGGAAGGTGCTGGACACTAAACATAAATAATTTACTATTCCCATTCCAGTTAGTATTAAATCAGGGTAGGTGCTGGACACTAAACTTAATTAATATATTATTCCCACTCCAGTTAGTATTAAGTAATGGAAGGTGCTGGACACAAAACTTATTTAATTTACTATTCCCACTCCAATTATTATTAAGTCACAGAAGATGTTGGACACTAAACATATATAAATGACTTTTCCCAATCCAATTATTATAATAACACAAACTGTACAATACATAAAACCTATTTTCTTTAATATTCACTATAACAATTTATTAAACTATATAATTTCTTACTCAAATATTTTTAAGCATATAACATTAATAAAATAATATTCTAGATATTATTAAATATAATATTAAATATTCCAAAATAATATACATCACATATAAAAAAAAAATTCTAATTACTATGCATATTACTTAATTTTATATTCAATCTTGCAACAAATAATTAATCATTTTCATTTTTAAACTCTTAATAAATATTAAATAATATTTGATATTTATAACATATAATTATTAAAAAACAACAAATATGACCTTTTAATTATTAAATAACATACATTTAAATATAAATATTAATAAATAATAATAAATCTTTTTTTTTATAATACTTTGTTTAAATCTTTCCAATATTAACACATTATATTATATTTTTATTTTAAATTTTATTTTCATAAACAAATAATTTAATTTAATTATTATTTGCAATTTTACATTAATTATAAAAAAAATGCAAACATTTAATCTAAAATATTTTAAAAAAAGAATTCAAACAAAATATTATTCCATAATTTAAAATATACTTAATTTTTTCTATATTTAATTTTTTTTTAAAAAACAATCACCACCCTTATTAGGGGCCCATTACGATACCTGGCATAAAAGAATCCGCCAGGCATGGAAGCGGCAAAAATCCTCCCGCACACACCGTCTGAACACCGACCACGCCATTACGATGACACAAACCAAAAACCGCCATCGGCGGAAAAATCACACAAAATACCGCCCGCCAACGTCCGAGTCGGAGTCAAACCGCCCGCCACGGACGGAAACACGCACGACAACACAAAACCGCCCGCCCTCACGGCCGACACACCGCACGTGAAATTACGATCGCACCGCCATGAGCGCGGGAAAACCACAAATATACCGCCCGCCAGCGCAAACAACGCCGATGAGAATCGACACGGCAGAAGCCATGGCACCCACGTACCTGCACAGAAACCATCCGCACACAAAACCAATAGCACACAACATGGCCAACAAGTCCACACAGCAAGGCACGCACAAATACACAAGCACAGTACACATCCCGAAAACACCCCCGGACAAACAAAAAATACAAAGGCCAGAACCCCAGACACAACACACCTGAAAACAACAGACCATGAGGACACACCCACATAGGTAAGTACAAAAACAGCACTCCCACAGACCACAACCCCTTGCTACATTGCAAACCAGAGAGGAGAGGAGAGGACACAGTGACACAGCAAGGACAGCAGCACACCACAGAAACGCACACATCACAACCACCACCACCACCACCACCACCACCAAACACCTGCACCACAAACCCCCTGCACATTACACAACACACACCGCACCAGCACCACAAACACCATGGCACCACAAAGAATGCCCAAGTTCACGCCCATTGAGCTGACGGTCATGGTCGACGAGATCATCAAGGTGTACCCACAAATCTATGGGAACATGGTCCAGCACACACCACTAGCCACCAGAAACAGAATGTGGAACCGGATCGTAGACCAGGTCAATGCAGTCGGGACCCTGCCCAGGAACAGAGGAGAAATAAACAAACGTTGGAATGACGTCAAGAGCCTGGTCAAGAAGAAGGAGGGCAAAAACAGAGAGCTGGCTGCCGTCACTGGCGGAGGGAATCCCGCGCTCTTCAAGACCTTCAAAGCGTGGGAGGAGAAGGTGCGAGTCGTAATACATCCGGAGATCCTCGCCGGATTAGCAGGCGGAGTGGAGGCTGGTAAGTACAAACTAATGTATACCAGCACACCGCTATGTACGCACATGCACTACCACCATGCCACAGCTCCCAGGGACAAACACCCCCATGTCCAGCACACAATACACAACACATCACACACACATGCAACAGACACCACCACACACAGCCCAAACAGAACAACTGTAAGATACGTGGGGACATGTGTACACTCAGCCAGCCACGTAACCACCAACAGGTCCCCAAATATGCCAGAAGCGCCACAACGAGCACCCACCACACCCATGTGTCCGCCACAGCTGCACTAACCGACAAGTAACAGGTAAGTGGCAGGAACACAAAGTGCAGTGGGTGGGACGGTGGACAGCCCAAGTACAACACACACCAGGCCCCTAGTCCCACAGCACAGCAAGGAGGAGCATCCCCCACACCCCACAGCCACGTGTCAGCCACCGCAGTGCACAACGACAGCCGAAAGGCAGACATCACGGTCCACAGCAATAGGTGTCAGTGGGTGTCCAGCCACCCCCACGACCCACAACACCCCCCCACCCCCACAGACCTGCAACATGGAGCACCCCCCGCTTAGAGCCATGTGGCATCCAGTACAGTGCACGCACGAACAACTTGCAGGTGGGAAACTGGACAGGGCTGGATTACTGGAGGCATGAGGACCGGAACACGACCAACACATGGGACATGTCACGTAGCAGACGAACACGCAGCACCGCCCACCGTCACGAACAAGTGAACAATGTGCACACGGACATGAACAACAGACTCACACCCCACATGACCCATCACAGACATAGCAACACCCAAGGAGCCACGTCTGCATGCACAAGCCACACTGAATATAGTACCACACGGCAGCCACTGTGCAACTCATCACACACAACCGAAACACCATTGAAGTCCTGTCCATGTAGCCCCTACTGCCTGTCAACCACACACCCCACAACTACGCCTATGTAAGACAAACAACACTAGACGCAACAGAGCGGAACAACATAAATGCACACGAACACCACTGAACCCATCAAACACACAGACACACCATGCACATACAACATACCATCCATCCCATCCGTCAGCCCCAGTCTCATGAAAGGCATGTCATCCGCACAGCTGCCACACATACAGCAGTCACGCTAAGATACATGCCCATGACCAACCATGTGCCAGAAGTCAATGAAGCGCACGACACACTGTGAGCAACAACACACAACATGGGCCACACCCCCACCGAGCACTGCAGTGATGCACATGGCACAGGGCAGCACGCACACCAAGGAGATGGGACAACTGCAATACGTTGGCTGGCACACAACCATCACTCACTCATAACGATGCGTCCAATGCCATGTCCAGTAATCACAACAGACAGCAAATATGCAGGCCATGTCAAGCATGCACACACCTCAAACCATGCACTGTCATGCTGCCACAACACATGTCACGTTCGGCACCCATGGCTCACAGCATGTACCCCAAAAGCATATTCCCTCCCAAATGCGAATCTGGGGCATGGCCCCCATGTTGCCATATGCGTTCCTAAGCGTTCCATTTGAACCCCAAAAGCATATTCCCACCCAAATGCGAATCTGGGGCATGGCCCCCATGTTGCCATATGCGTTCCTAAGCGTTCCATTTGAACCCCAAAAGCATATTCCCACCCAAATGCGAATCTGGGGCATGGCCCCCATGTTGCCATATGCGTTCCTAAGCGTTCCATTTGAACCCCAAAAGCATATTCCCACCCAAATGCGAATCTGGGGCATGGCCCCCATGTTGCCATATGCGTTCCTAATCGTTCCATTTGAACCCCAAAAGCATATTCCCACCCAAATGTGAATCTGGGGCATGGCCCCCATGTTGCCATATGCGTTCCTAAGCGTTCCATTTGAACCCCAAAAGCATATTCCCACCCAAATGCGAATCTGGGGCATGGCCCCCATGTTGCCATATGCGTTCCTAAGCGTTCCATTTGAACCCCAAAAGCATATTCCCACCCAAATGCGAATCTGGGGCATGGCCCCCATGTTGCCATATGCGTTCCTAAGCGTTCCATTTGAACCCCAAAAGCAAAGTACAAACCAGACCCAGGATGGGCCAGGAGCCCGCATACACCAGAGTCACAATAAGTAGGGGCACAGCAACACACCCATCGGCATGGCCAATCCGTCCCATGCCACATGTGCACAGCACACAGTCCCATTGCCAAGCACACACAACTACAGATGCTACAGCCACACACACGCCTCCGGGAAACCCATGTACGAGATTGCACGAACTGTTAATGTCAGACGACAAATACATACTTCGCCAGGTGCAACACAATAACAAATCTCATTCTCTCCACAGGTGACGAACTGCTGGATGCTGGGGATGGAGCCAGCAGCCAGCACAGCCAGCCTACAAGCCCCCAACGAGGACACACGGATCTGGAGGATCTGTCCTCCTCTTCGGACACGGACCACCAAGCAGGCCCATCTGGTGTGGCAGGGCCCAGCCGCTCCCCAGGACCCCTCCTACCCACCAACCCATCATCCAGGGCTGCTGAACATTCCCAGCCCCCTGCTGCCACTGTCGTTGCGGCCACACCCACAGTCATTGTGGCCACTACCACTGCCGCAACCGCCACCATCGCCGCACCGACCACCACCGCCGCCACCACCACCACGTCTTCGCTGGCACCAGCCCCAGCGCAGGTGGTGGCCCGGCCGACTGGATCCACCCTGGGAGCCACAGCGAGGACCGTGGTGAGCAATGTGGCTAGTGGGCAGGCCGGTGGCAGCAGGACTGGTAGGAGGAGCAGGGTCAGGGAAACGCCAGCCTCCCTGGGAGCCATGCCCTGCCTCAAATGGCCAGAGTCCTTGGGGCCTATGAAGAGGCCCAAGGACAATGGGTCCGGTCTGCTTCAGACACGCGTGAGGTGCTGGGGGTGCTGAGGTCCATGGACGCCCGTATGGGCCAACTCGTGGACCTCATGGGCCAGCTGGTGGTGGCGGTGAGGTCACAGCCAGGGACAGCAGCTCCCCCTCCCGGGGCGCAGGGTGGAGCAGCAGTGTCCAGTTCCCCTGCGTCCACAGCCAGTGAGCACACCTCAACCACCAGCATGTCGCAAGCAGGCACCCCCCCTCGCAAACGTGGAAGGGGCCGTCCGAAGTGGAAACAGATCTCCCGGGAGGACTTCGCACGCTCCAAACGCAAGTGAGGCAGCCAGCCAGCCTTCCGCCAGCCTTCCTTGACCAGCCACTGCATTGACTTGGACTACGATCCCACTCCACACAGCCATCTGGATGGCATGTGTGTGTTGGACTATGGACATAGAACCAGTGGGTACACCCTGAGCATCACGCAGCCATGACCGACAGCTCATTGTCACTGCACGCACCACTTTTGTCATCACCTTACACACAATCACATGTCACAGTTTGTAATAAATGCACCTTTTACACTAACTGCTGTTTGTGCCCTGTGTTTTATTTGTACGGAATACAACGGCCACCTTGGGCGGAAAGGCACCTGATGCGTGGCATGGCAATTGAATCCGGAGGGCCTGTAGGGACCTAGGGGTGGGAGACAGAACAGGAGCACATTCAATGAGTGTGTCACACACCCATCACACAGTACATGTCAACAACTACAAGCAATGTACACACATCGCACAGAGCAATAGGGCACAATGCCACAGCCACCAACAGTGGCATACTACCCTGGCCATGGAGCGTTGACACACAGCACGCAGTGAACAAACGGCCACCATGACACAGCACTCACACACCTGCACAGATACAGCCACATCAGCCGTCGTACATGGACACTCACCGTCAAGTGAAGTAGCGGGCGATGAGCTGCTGCCGCACATTACCAGCTTCCTCCTCTCCGCTGTCCTCCTCACTCGAGCTGTCCTGGTCTGCGGGCTGGGGCCCTGGTTGATCTCCGTCATCCACGATGAGGGGGATCTGCTTCCGAATGGCCAGATTGTGCAGCATGCAGCACGCCACCACTATCCGGCACACCTTCTGTGGGGAGTACGCCAGCGCACCCCGGTGCGGTCCAGGCACCTGAACCTGGACTTGAGGAGGCCAAAGGTACGCTCGACCACACGTCTGGTCCTCCCATGTGCCTCATTGTAGCGATCGTCTGCTGGGGTGCGAGGATTCCTCAATGGACTGAGCAGCCATGCCCCATTCGGGTACGCAGAGTCACCTGGGTGTGAGGGACACAGAGAACCGTTGCTATTCCAACTGGACAGGGGACAGCATCGCACAACCAGCACGCTACACCACTCCACATACTCACCGACAATACAGGCACGATCCTGTTGCATATTGGACATCAGTCGTGGCAAGATGCTGTTGCGCATTATGTGTGCGTCATGGGCCGAGCCTGGGAACTTTGCACACACGTGGGTGATCACCATGTCCGCAAGGCACACCACTTGCACATTCAGGGAGTGCGTGTGCTTCCTGTTGCGGTACAGGTGCTCAGTGGCCTGTGGTGGAACAAGGCCGACATGTGTGCAGTCAATGGCTCCAACGACGTGTGGGATTCTGCCAAGGGCATAGAATGCACCCTTCACTGCCGCCAATTCACGAGCCCTGGGGAAGCGGATGTACCTGTTTCGGCACAGCATCATGGCTGCCAGTACATCCCTCAGCACCTTGCTGAACATGGGCTGGGACATCCCTCCTCCAATGCCCACTGTGTGCTGGAATGACCCAGTGGCGAAGAAATGCATGGCGGCCATCACCTTAGCCGTGGGGGTGACAGCAGTCGGATACACCCTGCGGGGACGGAGATGGGGTTCTAACATGGCACACAGTCGATGCAGGGTTGGCCTGTCCAGCCGAAACTTCCTAATAACCTCTGTATCGTCCATGTCCGCCAGCAATTGGTATGGGCGGTCAATGTTCGGTCTCCGCCTAGGGACAATGGCAGAGGACACATGTCAGAGCAACACGACACATAGCAATTTCGCATACACATCACTGACATGACTGAGCAAGCACATGAGCCACAGCCCAGCTGTCAAGCTGGGACGGCACGGCCACAATACACTTACACAGGTCTCCCAACAATGGCAATGGCTAGTGATACAAACCACTGCCATGTGCATGCACATGGGGATCTAGGCCCCAATGACTTGCGGGGCGTGCTGATGGGGACTGACTGCATATCCGTCAAGCGGCAACGCCACGGCAACATGAATGTCTGCTGAGCATGGAACTGCTTCCGCGGCTGGATGAGTATGGCACATGACGACGACGATGTGGGCACAGGCTGAGCGGCCAAAACAAGTGGGACCTGTGGCACGAGGGGATATGAGACAGTAGTAGGTGTCAGCACTGCACCCTATGTACAGCACTGTACGGATCATACCTCCCGAAACATTGACAGGTGTCCACATTGACAGCCCCATGCCAAGACGGCTGTGTGCTTGCAGTCACACGTCACAGGTGAGAGGTTACATTGCACGTGCCAGGTGGCAGACGTACATAGTGGGAGCTGGCATGTGTGTGCATGTGTCTCCTGTTCAGGATCCACCAGATGGGCGCTGACTCTGTACTGACCATTGGACACAGCATGTTCCGTGGAAGGCTTGTGTGTGTGGGATGGTGGCACTGGATGTGCCTCCGTTGGGTGGGGGGCCATGCACAGGGCGGGTACGTCGATGATTGCGCATTGTTGGTCACGGTGGGTGCACCAACTGAAGATGTGTTGCCCTGTGTTCAATTCCTATGTCCGCATGATGATGGACTGTAGATGTGGGCAGACTACACATTGGTCGATGTGCTGTCTATATGCATGTGCCTTCACACCAGGCACAGCTGCCCCTGCACATGTGACCCCTGCTGGACTCGCTGCTGGGTCTGTGGAGCTGATGCACCTTCTGCGCGTGGGGCGGACAGCTCTCCTCACTTCCCTCATTGCGCATGTCATGACTTTGCCGCAGGTGACATGGATCATGGAGGGCCCACATGTACGCGTGGGTAGGCTACACATGATTGTACACTGGTCGCCACCCCCAGTCAGTGTTTCGAATGGGAAGGTTGTCGTGCTGGTGGTATGTTCGATGTGGCGGATGGGCGGGCCTAGGTGCGGGCTTACATTCCGGACATGGGGGGTAGTTGGATTGGCGACTAGTTGCAGTACACACTGGACACGTCTCTTCCTTTCCACATCTGGGTCATCCCTTGTACTAACTGACAGTGATACAGTCATCTTCGCCCCAGCCCTCATGTCCTCCCCTCGCTCCCCCAATATGCATGCTCACCTGCGAGGCTAGCGCTTACACAGGCAGCCCCAAGCTCGCACCAGAGAGGGCAAGGAGTGTATGTGTGGGTCCAGTTGCACGAGTGGGCTGTCTCAGGGTATGATGTGTTGCGGGACGCCGTCCACCTGCGTGGTGCCCCAAATGGAGACCCGGCCTGCATGGACTATGCATCACAGTCTTCGCCTTCCGGATCCGCCACCTGCGACACCCAGTGGCTGTGGCTGCCCTTGCGGCCATGCCGCGTCCGTCTGTGACTGATGGACCACACATTCACTCTTTGGCCTCTCTGGGGAGGGCTCGGGGGTGGTGGCGCACGCGCTTGCACTTAGTCGCAATGGCATGTGGCGTGGTTGGTATGATGGGCAATGGATGGGATGGTGCAAGCCACCTCCCGTGACGTCAGTGCTGCTCGTGCTGTGGTGTGTCCCCCTACACTTCCATTTGACTTGTGCCATGCTAGACGTTGAGGTTCTATTGCCTGCGTGATATGACCAGGAGGAGCGCGAGGAGACCTCTCACACACCATGCTCCACTGCCATCCCGTGCCCTGTATCGCCTGTGCGGATTGACTATGTTGGGGTTACACCTGGTCGACTGGGGCTGTGTGTGCCTTGTCAAGGGGCATGGCGGGCGCACAACAGGATCCAGCTTGTCCACAGAGGGTGGGCTGAGGTGCGCCTGGTACCGCTTTGTACGTGTGCCCGGCTGCTGTGCACACACGTGTTCACTTCCCCCCCCAACAGGTGTCGTCTCACAATGCCCAGGGAAGCGGTGGTGTACTGTTCATGACCCCTCCCAACACGGCGTGCTCCAACTTGGCATGTGCGCATCTACCCGTCACACCCACCCACCTGAGCACTGCGTCCATACGACTTCACACGACACATGTGTGTCTTCCACAGTTGTGCTACTCATTTGCGTTGACATCCAATACCAGTGGACTACATGGTCATGTCACGACTGCCGTGTACTTCACATACTCTCATCCTCTCTCATTCGTACTTGTGAAATGAGTCAGCGGAGACAGTTTTGGTTTCAAACATTATATTGAGTCTTCTGTCCTCTGTGATGCAGTATAGTGGACACTACTGGCAGCGGAATACATGTTGAGGATATACTGAGCATGATTGCAAATGGGATAGGGTGTGGGGTTACATGTGATTGGCTGTTGCATGTGGGATGTGGGCTTCAGAGTGACATCTGCTTGGCCAAGGCTGTGCTAATGTACATTTACGTATAGCTGCGGAGCTGCGGACTTTGACACAGACGGTATACATGTAGCCTACCAGACCGCTTGGCATCATGGGCACAGTCCATCTCAGTTCCATGTGACAGGTTTGCTGCGGTTGTTCCTCATGCACGCGTGCATGTGAGATGACATCAGGGCATGTGCTTGCGTGCATGCAGCGGCGTGCCACTTGTTGTTGCACTGTGGTGGTTACTGGACATGTCACAGTCACTGGGGTCGTGTTGTTGTTGTATGCACTTGTCGTCCATGCAAAGGTCCTGGTATGGGATTCCCGGGGCGGGGGTGGGAGGGGTGCAGCACCCACAGACTTCAGGCGACCTATTCATGTCCACTGAGCGGTGTGTGTGTCCATGGGCGCTGGATCCATGTCGTGTCCTGGTTGTTCGTGCAGTTCCGTCCATGTGGGTGCGATACACAGAGCCCATGCCACTGCCTCCCACGATGCATGCGGTGTTCCTGGATGTGATGGGGAACAGTGTGCATGTCCCGGTCATATCCGATGTCATGGCGATGTCGTTGATGGTGTGGTTACAGTTGCCGGTCGTTTGGTATGGCTGTTGTGGTGGTGACTGGCCAGTCCGTGCGGAAGCTAAGCATGGGTGCGGGGTTGGACATCATAGGTCAATCGGGGAACCTGCGTTGTGGTCCGACGAATTGACAGGTTGTCAGGTATGCGATGCCGCCCAGCAGGGCTTCCATGTCATTGGTGGTGTACATGTTTGCCAGCCAATGTAGCGGATGGTGGCTGTCAAGGTGTTGTTCGTAAGTTGTCCCTTGGAGGACCATGATGGGGCATGCTGGGTGACATTCGATGTAGCTGTTCTCGATGATCCGTCGTGTGGAGGCACAGTGGTCCCATTTCAGTGCGGGTGCGATGTTGGCCACATACGCCATGCCCCCATAGGCAGAGCAGGCCCTGTCGTGTGCGTCCAGAGGGAGGAGTAGTGGTAGCAGGTCCGCCTTCAGACATGCCGGGTTGGAGAGGCATATCTCCACGGGATGCTGGTAGGGACACCTCCGACAGTAGAAGACGGGCATGACGCAGCTGAACAATGTGGTGCGGTAAGTCAGTCGGTAACTTACGTTCAGCAGGGACAGGAGATCGCATCCCAATGTATGAAACAGGTTGGTTTTGTACAGCTTGAGCTGTTCGGCATAGTTGGGTAGGTGTGTTGCGGTTGCCATTTCGCAGCGGTTCGTTGTGGTGGCGTGCTCCGGCTGTGTGTGCAGTCTGCAATGTGCACGCTCCGAGGTTGCTGTGAGCTCTGTGTAGTCGTAGGGAGACAGGACTTGTGTTCTGTTGGCTTGTTTGGAGGACACGGGCCCTCTTCCCACATGCTTCTCAGACAGTTCAAGGTCAGTGATGTGTGACTCCTTCCAATTAACTTGCATGTGGCCGACATGGGGGAGTGTTTTCTTCTTTCTTCCCCGTCCGTTGTGTGCTTCTGTGATATGCGCTATCTGCCCTGTGGTCGGTCTCCTCGGCAAGCCTGTGTTGGTCTATTCTTGGACAATGGCTGTATTCACCGGCTTCTGTCGTAGGGCTGTGGTTTCGGAGTTGGAATGGAAGGTCATTCAGTGCTGTCTGCTCTCCCTTGTGTGGGCGGCAGGCTGCCTTTCCGCTCTGCGTTGGGCCTTGTGTGTGAATGTTATTCTTGGGCCACCTGTTGTCGGTCCCCGGGCTCTTTGGTGTTCCGTTTTATATGTCTTGTTCATATGTGCAGGGTGGTATGGGTGTTTCAGTGTGGTACTGGCGTTCCTCTTCCCGAAGGGGCCCTGCTTCTCCTAGTTGGTGTTGCCGCCGCTGTGTGCTACGCCATGTTTGTTACACTGGGGTGTGTCCTGCTGTTGCGTGACTTCACTGACATGTGTGCGTCGGTTGTGTGGTGTTGGGTGTTGTCCGTGAATTGGGCGTTGGGGACATGTCTGTGGCAGGCCTGTCACGTGTCATGTGCGTTCGGGGTGGGGCTGATGTGTGTGCTGCTTTGTTGTGTCCCTGTGTCTGTGTGCGACGCATGCATGGCGCTGCGGTTGGCCTCTGCGTTGTGCGCATGTGTGGCGGCGTCATCGCCGCTTTGGGGCCGTGACGGGGTCGTTGGTTCCTAGTCCCAGGTGGTGTGTACACATGTGTTACGCGATGTTACGATTTGGCCTGTGTGTCATATGTGGATGCAATGGTGGATGTGTAGTGTACACGCGCTGGTGGGGGTTGTCCGCTTTTTCCGCCCTTGCACTGTGTGCGCTGTTTGCGTGCACTTGTTGTGTGTGTGCCTACCTGCGTCTCCGCGGTACGTTGCGTCCTTGGTGGTGCATCAGCAAGAGCATGGGGAGGGCCTGCAGTGCTGGATTCATGCTCGGGGAGCCGCTCTTCGTTGTCCGTGCTCGGCGTCCGTGTTACCGCTTCGGTTTGTCGTACGGTATCTCTTGGCCGTGGGAGCCGTTTGTTTGCGGCATCGTAATTTATGCGCCGGGCGGGACGTGTTTCGTCGGACGGTGTGTGTCAGTTGGGCTGCGCCGCTACGTGTACGGGCGCACTTTGATGGCGGACGGTGTTGCTGGCTTGCCGGCGGTGTTTGGCCTACTTTTCGCATCGTAATTGGGCGGGCGTGTGGACTGCTGCGTGCCGGCGGTAACTGGTGGTTTTTGCATCCGCCAGCACGGCGGTTGTGCTTCCGCCCGCCATCGTAATGAGCCCCTTATACACTAAAACCCAAAATCCCGCTCCTAAAACAAAAATTTCTAATTTTAATTTAAAAATTTCAATTTTATTAAATGTTTAAATTAATTATTTTAAAACACTCCCCACCCTTATCCCCTATAAACCCAACATCCCACTCCTAAAACAAAAAGTTCTAATTTAAATTTAAAAATTTCAAATTTATTAAAATTTAAAAAAAAATATTTTAAAACACTCCCCACCCTTATCCCCTATAAACCCAACATCCCGCTCCTTAAAAATAAAATAAAAATTTCTTTTTATAACATTAAATAAATAATATTATACCTAAAACAAACATAAAACATATTAAAAAAGTACAATAATGATATTTTGACATAACGTTATTATTACAGTCGACATATAAAAATTCGATATTTTTTACAACACAAAAAATCGATATTTTTAACATCGATATACATAACATCGATATTTAATACTATCGATATACTAAACTCGATATTAATGTATGTCGATATTAAAAAGTCGATATTAAGTCCACTTACCCATTCTTTTAACAGTCTCAAGCTCCAAATCATCTAACAAAGAATTAGAGATTATAACATCATTCACTGACATTTTTATCACATAACGCAATTGCAATGTCTCAATAGCTCCCATAATCTGATATGGAACCTTTTCCTGTGCTATGCCCTCAGGCACAGAATAGGCTGTAATGTTTGCAGCAAAGAGACCTTTTCGGGTTCTGTGGGAAGAGGAGTGTCACTGTATTTCATGAACCACAGGTGGGGCAATTGTTCTTGCAGGGACGATATGTCCATTTAGTAGCAGTAGAATGACGAGTATCATTAACAAACACATGATGAAAAGAAAAGTTCCCATAATGATCCAGGCATAGAACCACAAAGGAATCAAATACTTGTCATGAAACCACTGACAGGCAGGAAGCAGTCTCTGGCAATGAGTGACTGTAGAAGGGGCTGAAAGTCTCCTGTGAAATATCAAGAGTCTTTTTCTATATTATTGATCTCTCGAGGCTCACCAGTTCAAATGGCATAGCATCAGGTGGAATTTCATAGTAAACCATGGGATTGCATTGGACAGTAGCCACTGTCACATTGCCAGCATCAGCTGTATTTGTTGGGGTTGACCATCAGAACTCGGACCCACCCCCACTCCAAAAGACCACACCTACAACCTCGGCATCATCCTGGACAGCAAACTCTCCATGAAAAGTCAGGTCAACACTGTCTCCTCAGCCTGTTTTCATACACTCTGCATGCTCCACAGAATATTTAAGTAGCTATCCACCAACACCAGGAAAACGGTGACTCAGGCCCCCATCACCAGCCGGCTGGACTATGACAACGCACTCTATGCAGGCACAACCACCGAACTCTTGAGAAGACTCCAGACGACCCAGAACCCAGCAGCCAGAGTGGTCCTCAACCTGCCCAAGACAACCCACATCATACAGCACCTGAGAGACCTCCACTGGCTCCCCGTCCAGAAAAGATGGCAATAAACTACTGACCCATGCCTAAATAGCCTTCCACGACCTAGGACCTGCCTACATGAACCACCGCCGGAATTTCCACCTACCATCCAGAAACCTCTGCTCCGCTCACCTCTCCCAGATACCACGCATCTGCCGGTGCTGCAACGGAGGATGCTCCTTCTCTCACTTCACTGCAAAGTCCTAGAACACCCTTCCCCTCCATCTCTGCAAGTCACTGTCGCTGATGGACTTCAGGAAGAGACTGAAGACCTGGCTCTTCAACCTAGACCTGCAGCACAACCCCTGGAAACCCTCCTGGGTGATAAGCCGTGCTCTAGAAATACTGTCTAATTGATTGATCTGATTGCATTCAATGTTCTGGGTAGAGTGTTAAGCTCAAATATCCTCGGTTGGGAAATTGAGCTAGAAATGCTACTACTTTGTTCAAGGGGAAGGGTATTCAGAGTAGGAAGAGACTTTGAGGCACTACTACTCTGAAACCTTCTTGGTGTCTGCAGAGGTCGGCTGCGGAGGAGTGGCTAGATAGTGTTTTTTAATGTGACACCTGTTTCTCCTTGAAATAGGCTGAGGAGGCAGAATAAGTTTGTTTGCCTTTTACCCCAAAAACCGTGACAGGTGGTGTGTAAGATGATTCAAAAGCTTGCTTGACATGGATTTTTCCCCGAACTAGATCCCCAACCATGGGAACCGACTCATCAGCAACAGTGATAACCTTCTCTTTACAGGTGGTGGTGGCAGAGTGGCTTGTGTTAGACAGCTTGTTTCTAACTTCTTGGATACTCTGTAAAACATTCAAACATTTCTCCAAGTCAAATTTATCTTCATTCGCTACCTATCCAGAATTAGCTAATCCTGGCACATACATAGGAACTCCGAAGAGAACCTCATATGAAGTGCATCCTCCCAATACTCTTCTAGGCAAGTTATTTAATGCTCCTGGACTCCATATGGGTTATGGTACCAACAAAAACCTGAACTTAGCACCTTAGCAGTCAAAGCTTGTTTAATCATGTATTTGACATGCTCTACAATGCCTTTGAAGGGGTTGCTATATTGCTGACAAACTCCTAGAGCAGACATTGAATCCTTGTAAGCCTTGGAGACAAACGCAGGACCATTATCTTAATGACATGAATGAACTTCCCCCATTGACACTAGGCACTGAAATGTTACACTACTGCTGAAGCGCTTACATTTCTCTGTGGCCAAACCCATAGGATTTGAGAACATGAATTAATTGCTACAAATATGTACTTATATTGGTTAGCAGAATGGAGGGGACCTATGTGAACCAAAGAAATCACCCAGAAGGCCACATTTTAGATCATGAAGGGAGTTGGCACGGGTCTTTTGACAGTGGAGGGTTTAATATGTTGACAAATGTCACACTACCTACAATAATCCCTAGTCTGTTTATTTACTTATGGGGATACTTCTCTCTTTTAGAGCCCAAAAGAGTTAATCCTTGATCCCCTGCACCCTGCATTTCCTCAGAACTTAAGGACGTCTGCAATTAACTGAAACATGATTGATTGAATCTTCTACACCTCCTGCTTAACCCCGCATGGAGAGGTAAGGCTTCTGTGATTGCTTTCTTTATTGGGATCTTCTCTGTACCACTTGCACAGTTTTCAGTTTTTTGTTTTTTATATATTGTCACCTATTATGTGTAATTTTGTCCTTTTTCTCTATCTGTTCAGGAATCCCATATAGATTTGTTTTAGATCTAGGTTGTATACCCATCTTCTGAGCTGATCCCGGTCAGTTAATGACCTGTTAAGCTGTTTAGCTAGAGTGAGTATTCACATCTGGATTAGGACACCATGGATGAACACTTTATTGCCATTTGAGTTTCTTGACACAGGTATACTTTTTATTCACGACGTGGAAGCTCACTGGTTTGTCCAGTGGAGCATCCGGGTGTGGTGTTTGTATCAATCTTTTGGTATTCTTTTCTTTTTTTCTTTATATGTTTTTTCTTTATCTCGTTATCTTATCACCTTTGCATGATTTCTCTATTTACCTTAAGGGTATCTATGGAATTTCTCTTTTGTTTTAGTACGAATCCTATACTATTCATGTATGTTGCTTTTCTTTGCTTGGTGTAGCCCATTTATTGTTGATTTTTTAGTTCTAGGTCCCCTTGGGGACCCGTCCAGGTACTATG
The DNA here is from genome assembly GCA_963921515.1 of Calotriton arnoldi. Classification (NCBI taxonomy): domain Eukaryota; kingdom Metazoa; phylum Chordata; class Amphibia; order Caudata; family Salamandridae; genus Calotriton; species Calotriton arnoldi. Next base: position 382,114 of record CAWUFW010010205.1, read on the forward strand.
CCTGCTGGTTTTTATGGATATCCCCACTTTGTGCCCTGAAGAAGGTTTGACCTCCTTGTAAGGTCTACCACGAAACACGCATTGGAGCTTACTCGGGATTGGGAGCCTTCAGACCAGGATATCTAATTAATTCTAGCCTCTATGAATGGAGTAATCTAGTGTCAATCAACAGTAAATCTGTGGATCTAGTACATCTATGTATTAAATAAGAACGTGATATTGTTTATTGTATTTGCTATTGGTCTGTCACAAAAAAAATATGTTGTTGATTTTATTGGTTTCTGTATTATGTGTTAGAATGAGTGTATTGTGAGAACGGTTCGGTATCAGGGGCGGCTCCTCCATGTGGGCGTTGGAGCGTTGCCCCACTGCTTTCTCGTAGTGCGAGAAAGCAGAAGAAGGTATAAATACCATTTTACGTATGTCTGGTTTGGTTCGGGTCCGGAAGGAGTGGCTAGCCCAATGTTATGGGTGCTGAGTCTTTGGTCTGCCCCAGGGCCGACTAAACCAGTCATGAGCACTCTCCTGTTTTCTCCATGTAGGCTGCATGCAGCCTGCATAGAGAAAAAGGCCTCCCCATAGACGCCTGTATGGACGGCGTCCTAGCCAATCACAACGCTGCCATTGCAGTGTTGTGATTGGCTTAGGGGAGGAGAGGGAGGCTGCCTGCTTCTGCTTCCTATGAGCAGAGAGAGAGCAGAAGACGCGACACGGGAGTCCGAGACCAGAGGCGAAGGTAAGTTTCTTTTTAATTTTTAAAAAATTAAATTAACCCCCTCTTCCCACGCGTCCCCCACCCCTCGCGACCGCCCACCCCCTACCCGTGAGTCATGCCGGCCGCGACTGTTCAGTATGCCTGTTTGAGTGATTGCGAGTCCGATTGTGGAATATGGGGGTTGATGGAACCTGATATCATATGCTTTTTTTATTGTGGTCTGATATTATTCTCAGATATGTACTATAACAACAAAATAAATCATGATATAAATACATTTAATATACTTAATCAATTGATAAATACTGATTTATGAGAATTGTCTTTTCCTAAACAGATATTCTTTAGGCTATACTGTGCATATATATGATTCAATAGATATAGTTTTTTCATGCAATTACCAGGCAGGTTCTTGTTTGTTTTTTTCAGTGGTATACAAATGAGACCACCAGTACTGTTGCTGTAGCATGGCTGCGGTTGTGTTAATTCCTGCATGTGCAGAGGCCAACCCCTCATGGGCTTCTTTGATTGAATCTAATCTAGACAGACTATTCAATATTATCCTGTCTCCCACTTCCGATATAGTGACTTCAGGAATGTTATCTAATTAAAGGGTGCAAGAGTATTTGGAAGGAAAACCTGCAGGAGGTTTCCCAGCTTGCTTGGTTGCTTTTATGGTTGTTAAAATATCTGTGTCAATCTTTTTTTGAGATCTGGTTACAACTGCTACTCTGATAGTTGAATTGTAGCCTTTGCCGCTAGGTCAGCTGCAAGGTTCCCTTTAGCATGAATACCATCATGCTGATGGCCCAAAGTGTGTCTCACATAGACCAATGGAAACTTACTTGTAACACAGCTACTTTTTCCCAAAGCTGTTTATTCTTAATAGGTTTTTCCCTTTGAATCCTTGAATCCATTCAACTGCCAATGCTGGAAATTGACATTGTAACTTTGTACACAAAAGGATCAGTCGGACACAATAAGTGTAGGAACTTACGAGTCAGTCTTCTGTAATGCAAGTAGCAGGGTATGTAATTCTGCATGTTGTGCAGTACCATCACCTAGGATTTTAGTGTTGGTGCCCTGTAGGAGGAATTCACCATCCTTCACTACACCTTGTACTGCAGCGCAGGCTGCAAAGTATTTGTATTTTGTTCCTACCACAGGGTAGGCAGAGCCATCAGCATGTATAGAAGATGCTCTAATAAGATCAATAGGCAAAGTGGCTGGAGTCACAGCAACATCCTGTTCATATTAGGGAAAAGCTTGTTTACGAAGGAAATGATTATATAAAATTTTACATCTACTGCACTCAAAGGAGAGGCCCACTGTACCCATCACGGTGTAGAGCACGAGCATTAGTTATGCTTGCCTTTGTGGCTGCCTCTAGTTCTGGTATGGGAGAAACAATCATGATATGTTTTCCCTGTCTTTTAAGACAGCTATTTGCACAGCCTTCATGATTTTTTCATTGGAAGCAAAACATGCTTCTGCCAGGGAATACAAGTGAGACTTGTAAGCAATAGGGAGGGTCTGTCCTTCATTATAGGTCACATTGGTTAACCATAGTGACTGGGTATGACTCTAATAACTAGATTAGTTTTGTTGTCTCTATTTAGTCTAAAGCATGTCTGCTTACAGAGCACGCAAGCTATCAGTATGCACGTTCAGCAATTGTTTGATTGGTTGAAAAAATGGGAGTAATCAAGCCATAGAAGGGCTTCAGTCTTTCAGCATTGTGAGACAAATAAATAAGTCCAAAGTTAAGAAATCCCAGCGGGGACTGAAACGTTTTTAGTGTGTAGGGAGATTCCAATGTAGCACTCTTCTGTAGGAAGTCTGAAGCTAAACCCTTGCCCTCGCTGGATGACTCATATCCCAGGAAGGTCTCCTTTAGGTAGGCAATCTTTGATTTTTTTAAATTCATTTTGGAACCATGTGTTGTTAATATGGTCACTACTCTGGCTACCCTGGTTAGGTGTAGATTCAAATAATCATCAGAAAGATAGACATCATCAATGTATGACAACACCTTCAGATCTGGTTGTAAGATCTCCATGAATTGTGCAGAAAAATTAGTCAGGACTGTTCTTATAGCCCATGGGCAAGCATCGGAATGAAAACTGTACTGTTGAAACTGAAAGCGGTTAGATACTCACTCTCAGGTGCTATGTTTTGACTAAAGAACCCATTAGAAATATGCAGGGTCATTTTGTAATTTTTCTGCACCAGGTTGGTCATTAAACCTGTGCTATGGGCGTTTTGTACCTCATATGTTCATGTGTTCAAATTTAAATTCCTATTGTCTAAAACTATTCTATAGGAGCCGTCTGGTTTGAAAAAGGGGCATGTTCATTGGTGAAAGACAAGGCTTTATAATGCCCTGGTGCTGCAATTCATCTAATATTGCTCCTATACCACGTTTTGCTTCCGGCTTTAAAGGGTATGGAGCTTGTGGTCATGGTTCACTGCATTAGGGAACAGCATGTGGGGTAGAGTGTTCTTCCCACCCCGCTTGATTTCTATATAGGGCTGGTGCTTGTCTCACAGTCTATTCACTGGATATATTTCCCTGATATCCTCATGTACTAACTTCCTCCCCGGGTGCTTCCCTAATAAAGGCTGGAGTTCAGTCTTATTCCTCTAAGAACATGTCATAATCATCAGATAATTGTATCCAGAAGATTGCTTTAATAAGACGTGGTATGCCCCCTCCAATATAAATGTTTAAGTTGTAAACCCTGTGAGGAGGATTTAGATGTTTATTAGGAGTCTTGATCAGTGTAAAGTCATCAGTTGGATTTGCATCCAGAAACATCTGAAGTGTCTGATGTACTATCGTGACTTCACTTCGCTGTCTAGGAACGCTCTCACCCAAGTCCTGTTTCGCAGGAGTACTCATAGCTGGAACGGCATGTTTCTTAGAAAGTCTTGCTACTTTCTTCTTTTTTACTGGAGTTTTAGTGTCTAATACTTTCTCTTATCTCTTTACGCTGACATCAGTCTTGCATCCTCCTTCACTTTTTCTACTGTATTCCTCTTTTCTTTGGTACTCGGATTGACTTCCCTCTCTGTTCTTTTACCTTCAGTGTCCTGAAAAGAACATGAAGACCGGCTATCAGAATACTGATACATTCAGGAATTTTAATAATATAATCAACCCTGCCGGATTTCCGAGAAACAGGTGATCCAGTCCATCTTCTAACTTTATTTTTCTGTTTTTCATTTCCTTCTGCTGCAGATTACTCTTTAATGGAACCCTTAGTTTCATTTTTAGGTTTTAAGTGTATCTTGACGGGCCGAATACCCAAGGTATGTCTTCCTAAAGAGGTACAAACTTCCGCAATTACATGAATGTAGCCAGCCAAAACTGGCCATGTAGCCCCATTATTGCTCAGAGGCTCCAAACGGATATTTCTGTGCATATGTGGCAATTGACCACCAAACCAATTTTGGTATTCTTAGCAAGTTAAAGGGATTTTCAAGTCTTGATAAGCCCTATAGTGTGCCAACAGGTCTACCGCTGTATATTCCTGAAACTGCCTGAGGCAGCATCAATAGGCCCAAACTCCACCCATGAGAAAAATGTCTCAAAGGCATACGTTGGATGAGCAGCTATTACAAACGTAACTGCCAACTGGAGCTTTGAGATGCTGAGTGACTGCTTCCCTGCAATTGACCCCTATCACAATAGAGGCTACCATAATTAATGGATTCAATTGAAATTTGGAATCTAAGAATTGGAAAACCCACAGAATGAAGAATAACCTTTTATGGGTCAGGCTTGACAAACCTATGGTAATAGGTGCTCCCTTATCCCCAGTAGGAGGCAACCATGATTACTACAGACGTCTCCGTAATTATGTAATAATGGTTCATGTGTGTGTGAAAAGTGAAAAAAACCACTCAATGTGTAACCGTAAGATAAGAGCTGTTGGCCAACTGTTGCGTAAGTTACAACTTTGGCATATCTCTGCAAGGTATGCTTCCCACCCATGAGTGACATGATTGAGCTTGTTTTAATGAACTAGCGATTAATGTGAAAGACAGGTCATTGTAGCCCCGTAAAAGACTATCCAATATGTAATGAAGATAGAGGCATTGCTTTTGTGTTACTAACAATCCCATAGAGGAATCAAGGGCACTGTGATAACAGTCACAAACCTTATTTCGTTATATTTAAATACACACACACACACACACCCTCCCCCCACCTAAGAAAAATAAACACTTTTAAGGAAAAAGTATTTATTACTACAGGAATAATCTACTTCTCAGTACGTCTAAAACAACTGCATAGAATATTACAAAAACAGCAAGAAGGCATGCTATAAATAACGGGGGTAAATTGAACATTTCTAACATGTTTTAAAATGTCATCTAGAAACCCAACACCCTAATGCCTATTTCCATGCCCTACAGTAAGAGAGCATGGAAAACAGAGCAACTTGAAGTCTAGAGTTTCTTAGGGAGAAGAGATGCACTGCATACCTTGTTGACAGCAAAGGCTGTCTTTATCAGCGGAGATGTAAAGACAGTGTTCCCCGCTAAGGGCAAACACACCCTGCAGTAGCTGTCTTGTCTTCCTCCGTGACTCAGCTTTATCAGCTTTGGGCTTCAGGCGAGATTATGGATCTGTGAAGTGCGAAGTGTGCTGCCAGTAGGTGTGACAGTCTCTGGCGATAATCTGGGTAGACGACTTCTTCTGACAAGTGGTCAAGTGGAAGCCCTTATATATTAAATCTTATCAGAAAATTGAATTTCTGGCATATGTTCAGAAATGTCTGACATTGATTAAGTGCATCACGGTGTGCATCCCAGACTTTCTTTATGAACATATAAGGTAAAAGGATGTAAATGTAGACCACATTATTTTGGTTATACGTCTGTATGTGTTCTTATTTATTCTTGACATGGTGTAAAGTAGATATTTCACCCAGATGAATGCTGTATCAAGTCTTGTATCTATGTCATCAATCGACTGACTTGATGCTTTCATAATTGTGAGAAGAATAAGGTCAGACGACATCTGCATCTAATGGCAGACATGACAATGATTCTGCATCAATTCGGAAAGATGCCGACTTCCATTGTTTAAGAGTTAGAAGATGGCAACCTCCATTAGCCAAGCTGGAGTTGGGACCTACATAAGATGGAGTCAGACCTTGGGGGCTTTACATCAGGTGCTTCAGAGCAGGATGTAACAAAGATAAGAATAATACATGGGTCTCAAATAATGGGAGGCCCATGCTGCCTGACTCCCTGTTACGTTCTATGATTCGACACTTCAATGAACCTACCCAGGTTGAGAGGGATGGATCATTCCGTACCTTTCTGAAGTAATGGTTCAACACGTTTCAGGTCCATGGCTGAAAATTTGTGCAATTGATACCTTACTTTCCAGCAGTTAAATGCCGGCGGCAAAAGGACAGATGTGGCAATCTGAAAGTTTGATGGTCCTTTCAGTCACCTCAAGGTTCATTTCATTGTGATGCCTGTCTGCAATTAGCTGAGATACTTGTTAGTTCATGTCTGCCTTTTCTCCCACTGGGTTGAGGCATACCCTACTGTAAGGAGTGATATTCACACAATAGCCAATCAGAGGGAGTTGATCACACATTTTGACATGTTTGTTTCTCTAGAATCTGACTGTGGGACACAGTTTAAAAACAATATCATGGAGCTGCTTTGGATGACCTTGAAGATTGATCAGAAATTCCATTGCAGTTAGAGACCAGAGCCCAGAAGTATCAGGAGTTTTGGAGCACAACAATGTTACATTGAAATTCAGAATTGCAAAGGTGTGTGAGCCTCCACTTATCCGAAATAGATTGATGCACTTCTGCTTGTCTTGATGAGTCTCAGATGCACCCCAAACAAAAGAACAAGTCTCTCTCCCCACGAGTTGTTGATGGAGAGAGTCATGAGAATCCCTTGTGTACCTGCAGTAGCACTTGTGAACATTACAGATTACATTGTTCTTGAGGATTGCTGAGGACTGGCTGAGGTGGTTCATTTTATCTTTTGTCAGGTTGACTTGGCAACACCTCAGCAGGACAACGGAAGTGCCAAAACCTCATACCTTGAGATTAGATCCTTGTGAATAAACATGTCTACAAGAACTGTATGAAGCTTCATTGAAAGGGCCGACACCAGGTGATATTTGTGACCAATACTGCTGTGAAATGTATTGCATTCCCCAGTCGATTCCTGCATTGCACATGAAGAGAGTGAGACAAGCTGATGCAGAAGTGGTGACAGCAGCCACTGATTCACTGAGTTAGACACCAGCCCGATGTGTATGTCCTTCTGAAGAAGACGCACAAGTTGAGTTTCTAGAAAACAAGTATCAGCAGGTCCAGTGTGATCAAGCCCTAGAGTTACAGGGCCAGATCAAGGCGAAGATACTCAAGAGTCTTACATCAAGAGAAAGAGGCAAAGATCATGAGTCAAGATCCACATCTCCCGAAACTCTGGTGAATCTTAGATTAATGTGAGGGACAAAGACGACTAAAGTGAAAACAGATCCAAACTGTGACAAATGAAGTGAGGACACCAGCAGTGGGTGAAAACATATCTGAAAACAAAGGTGAGCACTGTGAATCAGAGCCAGTCGTAAGCACTTAAGTAAAATAGAGTGTCATGAAAAACTCTGGTCAGGAAGTGCGGGAAAAAGAAAAAAGAATACTGAAGGAGTTCAAAGAGCTGAGGAAATTAAAATAAACAGAACAAGATGAAGGTGACAGTGATTATGAACAATTAAAAGTCAAAAGACCAACGAGACTAAAGGTGCCTAACAGAAATCATGCAGGTCCTGAATGGTCATATCTTGTTGATGTCCAACAAGCTAAGAAATTAGACGCAGAAGTCATTGATGGAGCAACTGTTGATTCATCAAGGTAAGAGTCTCTATGAAGCTGAACTGATAAAAAGTGGAGACAAGCATTCCTAAATAGTTGATTTGATGAAATAATGAACTGAGATTCAAAATGAATTCTTGAAGTTAACCTCGGTTTGGTTTGTACTTTTGGTATCCAGATGAAGATATTAAGGGCCTCATTTATGACATTTTGCCATAGGGCAGTGCCGCAGGCCTTCCTGCAGTGCTGTCCTACGGCAAAAGAAAAGGGGAAGAATGCCCTGTATCTATCAGATACGGCGCATTCCTGTCCTTTTCCCATGCGCTGGCTCACAATGGGCTGCCATGCGCCAACGCAGGCACCTTTGCACCATGGTGCAAGAGTGCCTGCATCACAGGGATGATTATTTTTGTGCAGGAAGGGAAACCTTCCTGCACTAAAACAATCACAAGAGGCTTTTTCCTCTTTCTATGTGTGCTGCAGAATGCAGCACACATAGAAAAAGGAAAAACGAGGAGAAATAAAGATATTTCTCCTCAAAAGATATTTCTCCTCGTTGTGCCTCCCTTATGCCTCCCCTAGTGAGGAGTAAGTTTTGGCGCTGCATCAGATTTACGATTTCACGTAAATCTAGGGCAGTGTCAAAAAGCCATGGATGTTGCTGGGAACGCCCCCATCAACACCAATTTCATGCCCCTTTAATGCAGAAAACTGTGTTAAAGGGAACGATATTTATGAGGCAGCATTAAGCCCAAAAAAGTGGCTTAGTGCTGCCTGGTAAATATGGAGCAGGCTCCTGCGCCATGGAATGTTACACAAAGTTATGTTCCGGCGACGCAAGGGGCCTCATAAATGAGGCTTTAGGTTTCCTTAGGTATCCAGATGAAGACTTAGGATTTCCCTTTTAAGTGTCCAGTCGAAAGATAGTAGGATTCCTTTCTAGAACTAACAATTGAATATATGAACTGAGACTGTTTGGACCTTGATCGCTCTTTCATTTTTGATTTTTTACTGTAAAATTAGTGGTTAGATTTTTGATTTTTTAAAAACTTTTTGTAGGAGAAATGTAGCTGGTGGGGAGGAAATTTGAGGCAAAATCTGCAATTAATTATAGTGATTCTGCTATTAATATTCATAGTTGATTTATTAATAGGATATATCACTAAAGATTTACCAGGACTAAAAAGATAAAAGAATCAAATTAGATAACAAGCTGTTGCAAAGAGACAATTGTAGCTAATTTTGGTGAGTAGGTATATTTTAGGTTATTAGATTAATTTTCAAAACTCATGTAAATACGTTATAGCTATATCTTTTTGCCTGCCTCTGCCGCGGAGGTGGGTGGCATATCATCACCCCCCACTTTCCTATTCTTTGTCCTGTAGTGTGTTTATAAGGGTGTTTTGTCAACAAAAGTTCTTGAACTGTTTCTTTTGATGTTCCTTTAGTAAATGTGTTTCTTCTCAGGGCTTCCTATACTTATTATGGAAGTACAAGCCTGGAGACAAAGGGGCCGATTCCGATTCCAGCCGGAAATCTCTCCGACCGAGCCGGACCCGGAGAGAATTCCGACCGAATCGGACCCCAGCAGTCCGACCGGACGAGTACGATGCATTCGCATGCTATCGGACTCGATTCGGTCGGATTCCCATTGAAGTCAATGGGAGCCGGTCGTACGACGCGTACGCAGGCTCCCATTGACTCAATGGGTGCGAGGCGAACAAGGGCGCCCCTACAGTGGGTACGCGTCCATGCGCATCGCGGCATACATGCACAGGTAGGGGGGACCCATGGGTCCCCCCTGTGTGCGACTCGCGCGCCTACGCGTTCAGGGGGGTCCGACGCAGACCCCCAAAGTCCGGCTCCGACAGCTCTTTCGAGCCGGAGGGCGCGAGTCGGTCGGAGTGCTTGCGGCGCGCATCGTACTTACCCGGCCGGGAAATGTCTCCATAGCGCGGTGCGAGTCGTGTCCGTGCGAGTCGGTCGGAATGTGTTAAAGCCGCGTACGAGTCGGTCGGCGATTTCGTGGGAGCATGCATCGTACTCGCTCGGCCAGACCCGCGTACGATTCGGTCGGGAAACAGGGCTCCGAATCGGATCCGGTAAATCCGAATCCGATTCGGAGCACTACCGGCCGAGATCGGAATCGGCCCCTATGTCTAAATACATTGAACACATTAGGCAAATTAATCGAACTAACAATGTTGTTAATAATATAGGTAAAGGTGAGAAGGAGTTCGCAAAAGACCTCAATGAGCGAAAGGTGAGATTCAGTGAAAAGGCTGAGGAAGAGAAATGGGTTGAGTTGGAAAGGGAAAAAGAAAGAGTTGGAAATTAAAAGGTGCATCCAGGACTTATGGCCTGATTAGCGTTCAGTGAATGGATGTAAATGTCCAGTATTTGTAAAGCGCGAACAATTACCAGAAGTTGTCAAGGCGCTGGGGGCTGTCGGGAAGATTAAGCGAGCTATTGCCCAGAGTCACATGGTGCTGAGCTGATCTGCCGCCGTTGATCGAACCGTGAGCCCCGGGCTTCCGGTGTCAGTCACCTTGGCCACTGCGCCACACCTCTGTACCATCCAACATATAACAGGTGCATTGTATTATATAGCATTTGTAATATGGTGGACGAAATATCTGTCATGTTTGTGCCGGGTCAACCTGTCCGCCGAACTCTAAGTCAAGCCCTTAGTCTTGTTAAAGCCAAGAAAGTGCAAATGTGTATGGTAAGTGAAAAGAGACAGAATGAAACATTAGGAGTAGTGGGTTTAAGTAAGTGTGAAGAAAGTAAGTAAATAATATAATTCTGCCTTGGTGAGAGCCCGTTATTAAGGTGATCTATTATGTGTGCGGTAGGGCAGCCTATTTTAAACTCCCTCATAACTGAGTGGGTGGCTCCTACTTAGGTTTAGTGTTTCCTCGTGTTTGTCTCATGTGCACGACCTGAGTGAGAAATATAATACATTTGTGAGGAGAGAGAAAGTGGTAGAGTATATATTTGGCTCATGATTCCTATAGCTGGGATAGCTTTCAATGATGTGAAGATGAAAAAATTGTCTACACTGGTTGACATATAAGCTACTAACATGGCAGGTGCTTCAAAAAACATTAATAAGGAATTGATTGCAATACGATCTATGGGTGTGCAAAACAGGCTATCTTTAGATATATTAAGAGGGCACAGTCTGCTGCATGTTGAAAGTACAGAAATAATGCACAGATGGGCTTATAACAGTAACCAAATTAATAGTTATGTTGGTAACATTATTAAGAGCATTCATGAGATAAAAGTTTTTGAAGAATCAGGTGCCTAGGAAACAGCTAGTTCATGAATTGGTGAGATTGAAAAAAGCTTTTTGAATTATTTGGTATTGTAGGCCAGGGCATAGTTAGTTGGATACTAACCATTATAATAATCGTTTTAATTTGCATAGTGGGTGTTAGATATCTTATGTTGAAGTGAAGGAAACATTGTGGACGTACTGAGCAGCTGTCAGCAACGAGTAGAAGAAAGTGAAAATGTGAAGATCTCGAATTAGACGATATCTAGTCTAAGAAGTTTGATGAAATGAAAGAGTTGGTGGAAGCCAGGCGGAAGAGGCTAAAGCTAGAGAAACCTGTATTTTAAAGAGCTGTAGTTTATGAAGTGAATTGTGATGACTTAAAAAAGGGTGGCTGATAGAAGGTTTTAATCAAATGCATGGTTTAATTAACATGATGTAATTAACATATAATACATGTAAGATTTTCTGTGAGAAGTTGTGTTTATTTTAACATTGAAAAAATGAAGGCATCGATTTTAAAATAGTTGTTGCTGTCTACAGCCATTGTTTCCTTGTGCGCAGTCAACTCGATGTCCTTTTCCCACCAGGCACTTAGCACATGATAGTTATTTTGTAAACAATTTTTGGAAACATTATGTCATTCTCTCATGTTCAACATGATGCTTAGTTCTCAAGCTTCACTTTCATGCTGTGTTAGCATAGTGAATTGTTGTTTTAAGGGCTCACCTATTAGGACTACGATGTGATTCTCAGGAGACCTTAATCTTAATTGTTTTGCGATATTTGTTCTAATTATTATTGAGGTGTCTCAAGAACACTGGGGAGGGCTAGACAGGACTTGGAGTGACTTCAGAGTCTTTGTTGGGTGCTACTTCCCACTGTGGTAGATGTATACTTCCCCAGGTCCTGTTGCTGCCAATCCTAGGCTAGGCACTTGGGGTCCAGGTTAATAGACGGTTGGGCTTGAGGGCATGTGGAGCTGCCCACTTGACTCCAGTGGGTGATGTCATGCTGTGAGTGTTGGGGCATTCCTAACTTTTTAGGGTAGTGTGCTTGAAGCTGTTCTTCATGGCTTTGCTTCTCCCTGAGCTTCTGTGCTAATTCCTCTGGGGCATCCCACATTGCTGCAGAGAATCAAATGTTTCTTGGAGATTGATTCATGTAATGACTCAGGCGAGGAAGAGTTGAGGAGGTAATACACTGATTACGTATGGATTATTATTATTATTATTATTATTATTCCAATTACTCTTGATTGTTTCAATATGTACAGCCCTCACTCACTCTGTCATCATCAACACCAATCATGAACACAAAAGTTGATCGGAGGAATGCTTGCAACTTGTCTAACCACTGGCAGTCACTCAGGGTAGCATTCCAACCCATTGTTCTTTTCCTCACCATGCCACCTCAGATTAGATAGATCCATGTGCAAACAGTCTTGGTCATGCTCCAATAGAATCCGTCCAGCCCGATCTCTTCAGTCGGACGCAGCTTGGTTCCAGTGGCACAGTGAGAATCGGACCCACATGTGGGCATACCTTTGGCCAGTAAGGAAATCACATCATGCCCAGATGTGGTTCCTTTGCTCAATGTGCCATAGGATCAAAGCAATACCTTTGTAATGAGGCCTAACAAGATCGAAACTGGTCTTGGGTTGCTTCTGCTCCATGCTGGAGGGGGTCTTGCCTGGCAGTTCAGGGCAGACTGTTCCCATGAAAAAAAAGGGCAGCACTGATTTGAATAAGGCGGGCCTTTGGCTACAGTGGTATAGTGGATGAGAAAGGATGGGTTGGAATACATACCAAAGAGATTACTAGTGGTTCAACTCTTTGCAGGCATTCCTTCCATCACTTTTGTGCAATCAAGTAAAAACCCCCAGTCCTTGCTGATTTTAGGTTGTGGTGTGGATTGCCTACTCTTTATCATGCAAAAAGAACAATTGATGGACAGAATGCAGAACAATGTCATACATTCACCCCAGTACAGAGATCTGGGCCTAAATCCATCGTTTTTTGCTCACCATGCCATTCCAGTTTGGACCCAGCCATATGCAAATCAGTCTTGACCCTGCGCCCAATGGGAACAGTCCAGCCCGAACTGCCAGGCCAGGTCCTCCTGGACTGGAAACAAGCATCCTAGGACCAGTTTCGGGCTTTCAGCCTCATCAGCCAGGATAGCTTGACTCCAGTGGCATGGAGAGCATGGGACCCATGTCTGGGCATACCCATCCCACTCGGGTGACAAATGCAAAAGAACAATTGATGGACAGAATGCAGAACAATGTCATACATTCACCCCAGTACAGAGATCTGGGCCTAAATCCATTGTTTTTTTGCTCACCATGCCATTCCAGTTTGGACCCAGCCATATGAAATTCAGTCTTGACCCTGCGCCCAATGGGAACAGTCCAGCCCGAACTGCCAGGCCAGGTCCTCCCTGGACTGGAAACAAGCATCCTAGGACCGGTTTTGGGCTTTCAGCCCTCATCAGCCAGGATAGCTTGACTTCAGTGGCATGGAGAGCACAGGACCCACGTCTGGGCATACCCGCCCCACTCGGTGTGACAAATGCAAAAATAACAATTGATGGATAGAATGCAGAACAATGTCATACATTCACCCCAGTACAGAGATCTGGGCCTAAATCCATCGTATTTTATTTGGGCTCACTGTGCCACTGGAATCAAGCTATCCTGGCTGAAGAGGGGTGAAACCCCGAAACCGGTCCTAGGATGCTTGTTTCCGGTCCAGGGAGGACCTGGCTTGGCAGTTCGTGCTGGACTGTTCCCATGAGGCACAGGGTCAACACTGATTTGCATATGGCCAGGTCTAAACTGGGGTGGCATGGTGAGCAAAAGAATGATGGATTTATCCCAGATCTCTTGACTGGGGGTGAATGTTTTGATTTGTTCTGCATTCCGTCCATCAATTGTGTGTCTTTTGCTTTTTCGCCTTCAGTGCGCCAGGTATGCCCAGACGTGGGTCCTGGGCTCACTGTGCCACTGGAATCAAGCTATCCTGGCTGAAGAGTGGTGAAACCCCGAAACCGGTCCTAGGATGCTTGTTTCCGGTCCAGGGAGGACCTGGCTTGGCAGTTCGGGCTTTACTGTTCCCATGAGGAACAGGGTCAAGACTGATTTGCATATGGCCAGGTCTAAACTGGGGTGGCATGGTGAGCAAAAGAATGATGGCTTTAACCCAAATCTCTTGACTGGGGATGAATGCTTTGATTTGTTCTGCATTCCGTCCATCAATTGTGTTTTTTGCTTTTTCGCCTTAAGTGTGCCAGGTATGCCCAGACGTGGGTCCTGGGCTCACTGTGCCACTGGAATCAAGCTATCCTGGCTGAAGAGGGGTGAAACCCCGAAACCGGTCTGTTGGAACCGGGTTTACCGAGTCCGCCACGGTAGCATGGCGCGAGGCGGGAAAGCACGCGAAGGCAATGTGTAAGGCAGTTGTGCAGCACACTCTTACTTTGACTCAGGAATGCGAACGCAATAACATGACACCACACCAGGCTTGTGTATTTAAAATCAAGATCTTTTATATATAAATCAAGTTAGCATCAGATGAGGCAGATTAATTCAGATCTACATTTAAATTCATTGCATTACTCAACTGGTGCACATTCTTAATAAAGCATCATAGCTCATCAACATTGTAGGCCACTAAGAGGCCGCAGGAATTATCTCTTAAACGTAGCACCAATAATGATCACAAGATGCATTAATAAAACATGGGCCTAAACATGCAGCTCACTTCAAGCATATTTAATTACTTAAAAGAAGGCTTTTCACGTTACATTTCAATAGGCCTGCATTAATCTAGGCGCACCCACATTCAGTACAGTGGGCGTCGCAATTCCAGTACACCTGTAATATAAAACACTTCAACTCTTGGCGGTGTACACTTCAGCTCAATTCAATTAATCACTTTCAGCCTTTGGTAAAGACTTTGCAGTTATCAGCATAGGCCTAGGCAGTAATTACAATAGGCATCTGCATTAAATTAGTAAACACTGTGGGGAACCCCTCAACATGTCCTGTATTCTGGGGCTTCTATGTCCCTTAGGGGTTAATTCCAGGCTAGGCCCACTCCTCTCCGGGGCCTCGCCTCATGGGGAAAGTTACACGGTTAATTTAGGGGTTAATGGTGGCCCCCGGCCCCCAGTGGCGTTTTTGTGGGCCCTAGGGGCTTCCTGGGCTCACCTGGTGCTTGGTCGTTGGTCGCGCTTCTTAGCGACTGACGATCTCCAGGCCCGGCCCGTGTTCTGGAGGGCGGGGCCGGTCGGGGTACCTCGGCCTTCTGGCCGGAATGACGGGTCGTTGCGGGGGCCGGTATCACCCTCCTCCGGCCCCCGGGATCAGGGAAGTGACTTTGCGGCACGTTGCGGGGGCCGGTATCACCCTCCTCCAGCCCCCGGGATCAGGTGAGTGACTTGGCGGGCTTCAGGGACTTCAGGAAGGGGAGCGGGAGCCGGCAGTCCTCTCCGGCCGGCTCCCCGTCTCCCTCTGCGCAGCCGGAGCTCTTCCTCGGCCTCCGTCGGCGCTGGGGGCGTGGCGGGAGCCGGCGCCCAATCGCTGCGCAGCCTTCCTGGGGGCGCGGCCGGCGTCCCCGGTTGCTCAGCAACGGCGTCGGCGGGGCCTGGAGGCCTCACGGATCGCGCTAGGCCGCGGCTGCTTCACGCGGCCCCCTTGGGCTGCGGCGGTGATTTCTTCGGCCGCGACGGCGGCGGTGGGGCACCGGGCCCGGCGGCGATGACTGGGGCAATTTTGAAGGCTTCGGTGAGGGCGCGGACGGTGCACCTCACCACATCCACTCGAGGGGCCTCCCTCAACTCAGCGCTTGCTTCGGTGAGGGCGCGGACGGCGCACCTCACCACACGGCCTCGAGGAGGGCCTCTCCTCACAGCAGCACTTCTCCTCACGCGGCCGCGGCGGTGATTTCCTCACAAGGTCAGTGACCCGAGGGGGGGGCAGTTTCTCCCTCGTGGAGACAGAACGCGGGGCGCACCAGCAGCCTGTGGGCAGGGCTGACTGGAAAAGTACTTGGGGGCAGCCCAGCAGCAGGCAGGAATAGATAGGGGGTGAAGGTCTAGCGCTTCAGGGTACGGCGCTTTACCTGGTGATCCCCAGTTTGGCAGTTTAGGTTTCAGGCCTTGCTGGACGGTCAGGCCTCCTCAAATTAAGGTTTCTTGCTGTTGTTTCAGATTGGTTGCTTCTTAGGAGTTTCTTGTCAGGAGTTTCTTGTCAGAAGTTTCTTAATATAAGTTTCTTGTCAAAAGTTTCTTGTCAGAAGTTTCTTCTTATGAGGGGGGGGAATGAGTTGGTGGTTCTGGGAGTGCTTGATGTTCTTCCCAGCACGCTGAAGGTGGTTCCCTGGGTCCCCTCACACTGGGCAAGGTCAGTGGGTGGTGGGCGTTCCTCAGCTAACTTACTACAGCAGGGCCTCAGCCCTGTCAGCAGCAGTAGTGTAGGTCTCCCCCTAGGCCCTAAAGCCTGTACTCCGGCAGAGGTTCTCCCAGGATCAGTGGTGCCCCATCTCAACTGACTAAAAGTTTTCCCTCCAAGCCTTTTATACCCCTAGGTCAGGTGACCCTCCCAAAGGCGGCAAAACATAACTCCTCCCACAGCCCGGAAGGTTCTGGAACCTTCTACATGTCTGGCTATGTGGCCCAGAGGCGGGACGGAATGGATACTGTATCCCTATGTCCCAGCCTGACCCTGGCTACTAGTGTGTATGCGTGTAAGGCCCCTCTGCAGTAGCAGGGGCCTGTGGCAGCCATCTTGAGTGAGAGAGCACCTGCACCTCAGCACTGGCTAGCAGTGGCAAGGCGCCCGGAGACCTAGGTCCAGTAAAAATATGGTGGCAAAAATTAGGCGCAAAAGGGAAAAAAAACAGGGCAAGACCACCCTAGGGCTGACAGGTCTAACACGGTCCTAGGATGCTTGTTTCCGGTCCAGGGAGGACCTGGCTTGGCAGTTCGGGCTGGACTGTTCCCATGAGGCACAGGGTCAAGACTGATTTGTATATGGCCAGGTCTAAACTGGGGTGGCATGGTGAGCAAAAGAATGATGGATTTAACCCAGATCTCTTGACTGGGGGTGAATGTTTTGATTTGTTCTGCATTCCGTCCATCAATTGTGTGTCTTTTACTCTTTATCATCATTCCTGCCATGGAGGGGCTTGAGAGCAAGGTCAGACTGTAGGATGGAGAGTTCTTTGATTATTGCTAGGTCAGGCGGTGTGTGGGGGTGGTGGATGCACCTTAGTGACATAAGTATTAGGGTGGAAGAGTAATTACTGGTGAGTAATTGGTGCATTTTTTTAATTGGTGAGACATAGGTTTTGCCTGCTTTTTCCCTGATAACAATTCAGTATATCTTTGTAACTAAGCTGCTCATTTAGGGTTTGGGGAACTGGGTATTCTGTCATGTTGTCCAGCTTTATTAAGGGCCCGATTTCAAGTTAGTTGTTTTTTCCAAACCAAGGGTGAACTACGGATTGAGTATTATTTAACACTTCCAATAATTATCTGATGCTTTCAATACCTCAACCTTCATTAAATTGCAGCAGGTCTAGCCTGCTGAAATTCAACAGGGGAAAACCATACACTCATTACCGTACATGTGGATTTTGGTTAGTTGAACACCAAACTCGTAATAGGTACTATTTATTTCACATCCAATAAATAACAAACCCTCTGGTATTGTTATTTACCGGGTGTGATAAATAGCACCAATAGTTATAATCAGGCTCCTAGAGTATCCGGAATAGCCATGTTTCTATTGGCTGAGCCAACAGGGTCTCCCCCAGCAAAAACATGTGACCGAATTCCTGCCTTGCATAGGCTATCTATCAAAATACCTCAGACCAACTACTTTACTTAGGGTGGACATTACAAAATAATTCTTTTCTTCCCACCACCAGGAAAAGTCTGACATTCCTGAACAGGAAAACATAGAAATGGCCATCAGTCACTGGAAGACAACCCCCGGTGTGTTAGAGCTCTCTTAGACCCGCCATCCTTGGCATGGTCTTCCAGCAAACTTTTACCATTACTCACTTACTTTCCGGAACTTTTTTTTGTTGCTGTTAGGACTCTGTGCACTTTACCTCTCCTAAACAGTGCTAAGGCACTTATGCTTGTTTCTTAAATCATGGTAACATTGGCCTACATCTAATTGGCACATTGAATTTACTTGTAAGTCCCTGGTAAGTAGTACTACCTGTACCCACAGCCTGTAAATTAAATGCTACTAGGGGGCAGCAGAAGTCATTGTGCCACCCATTTATGTAGCACTGTAATACATGTCTCAGTCCTGCCACTGTAGCCTCTAGTGCATGTTTAAATTGCCATTTCTATCTGGCAAAATAAACATTTTTCCAGGCCTAAACCTTCCTTTTTTATACTTGCAAGTCTCCCTAAGGTAGGCCCAAACGCTCTTCGGGCAAGGTGAATGGTATTTAAAAAGTTGGACATGAGTTTTAAATTTTACATGTCCTAATTGACTCTTAATTAAGTCGTATTTCACTGTTGTAAGGCTATCTCCCCAGAGACTGACACCAGGTTACCTTATTACACTTAATAAGTGCTGTCTTAATATTGGGAATAGATAGAGAAATGGTGTTTACACTCAAAGAATTGTAATTTAAACTCCTGTTTGATGGTAAAGTCAGATTTTAAGTGGCAATTTTGAAAATGCCCCTTTGATAACATAGCAATTTTTATGCCCAAACCAACTCTGCCTTTCTGTCAGTGTCCCAGGTCACATGACTGTGAATAACTCTGTTGTTGTGAGCATGTATTACACTTCAAACAACCCTGCCTGCAGTACACACAAAGGAACCTGACACTAGTCTGCTTGTCCTAACCTTTGTCACCCTAGACAGTTTGGAGCCAAAACTAGGGTAAGGGGAGGAACTAACGAGAACCAGTTTTGGGGGTAGGCCAGGAAATTCGCCGCATAAAGGCTGGAACCAGGTATTACAATGGGACCTTCAGAACCTCTCATTAGAACAGTCTTGGACCTGTGAAGATTTAGAAGGAAGACTGCTCTGCTGTCTGAGGAAGAGGGACTGCTGTGCTGACTGAAGAAGGAAGATTGGACCTGCTTCCCTTGGGACCCAGGCTACCCAGAATGACTCCAAGGGTCAGTTGACTGGCCTCCTGTGTGAGATACAGGGATGCAGCAAGCTACCAGAGGCCTACGTGCAAGTGTTCAGCTGTCCAGCACCACCAGGATTTGCCTGAGTCCTGCTGCTGGCCTCTGCTGGAGTGTGTCCTGATTCCCAAGAGGTGGCCCCCAGGTCCTGGACCCTTGGCCTGCAACAGTGTGAATGCCTCCTGCAGAAAAGCTGAAGATAAGGAGGTTTTGGGCTCCTCCCAACTGCAAAGTGACATCTTTGCACCAAGAATCAACCATAAGCAATGACTGCCAATGCGAAGATCCAGCAGGACCTGCTTTTTGTGCCAACAGCGACCGTCTACCATGACCCGAAACACAAGACCTGCAATTCTCGCCAACATCGACAACATACCACGATTGACAACATCCAGCAAAAACCAGTTCTTTGTGCTACATCTTCGACCCTCCGTGAAGCACGACCGGCTCTTTGCGCTAACGTGATGACCATCGGCAACGCCCAATCTGCTCCTCATGCTGACAGCCTCCTCACAGCATCACCTGCAAACACAACACTTCACGCCAGACTTGAGAAGGTAACTATTTAGTGGGACTAACCTGGTCCTTTTTTCCACACCATCTTGGTTGGCCTGAACTTGTGACATTCCCCTGATCTACGGCGACCAAATAACTGCAAGTGGTACTTTGTGTTTCTTGGAGCTATCCTCCTCTAAAACTATGAAAACTTATATCACAAACTCATTTCGTCTAAAATTTAAAAACCTCAAAAACTCTACTGATTGGGAATCTTTTTGGCGTCATATTTGTTTTTCTAAATTGGTTTGGGATTTTCCTGGTGTGTGTATTTTCACCTTATTACTGTTTGTGTGCTGCATAAATACTTTGCACATAGTCTCTAAGCTAAGCCTGACTGATTTGTTCCAAGCTACCAGAGGTTTAGGCACAGATTCATTTAGTGGCTTTTGTTGTTCACCCTCACAAGGATTGTGTTTATTATTTGAGTGGGGCTTCCAACACTCTCAACTAATATCCCAATTTCACACAGACTTTATTTTTTTGTTTTTCAAAATAAAACTGTGTTTGCGTTGTTTTTGGAAAGCAAAAAACTTTTCTGTGTGGGAATATTGAATAAGACATTCAGACAGCAAAGCTTTAGTGCCTCCAGTGGAATCACTGTGGTGGCAGTTGAATTGAAGGCACAGACATCTTCACCTGCCTATCAGAGTTCTCTAAATATGGTAGGCTGTACTCTGCCATGGCAGCAGAGTACATTCCTCCGATGACATGGCAGAATAAAGCACAGCACACCAAACCCTAAATACGGCCCAAATTGCTGTATTATATAGAGACCAGTGCTTAATTTGAGCGGGTTGCTAGTGGGGGCTACTGGCACTCATTTTTGGGGACTGGTCGTATCAGGAAAGCAAGAAAAGAAAAAATACCCAAAGCGGAAAAACAGAGGGAGAGAAAGACCTAAAACCCATCACAGAGGGAGAAAGCAGGAACCTTCGAGAGTGATATAGACAGACAGGGAGTGTCTGGTAGTGGATTAAAGGAGCATGAAGTGAATTTAGGACTATGCAGCCTCGGTATTTTGTGTGCCAACATTTAAATGTACTGGCCACAGGTTTTTGAGCAGAGCCCTGGGAACCGGCATTCATTGTTTTAAAAGGCAAGGGTAAGCACTGATTCAGACTCTGAAACTCTTGTGGTTACTGAGGGTCTCAGGTACAAGACGTTTTTTATTCGCAAAGACTAAGATATGCAAAAAGAAAGGGTTTGGTACCACAAAAGCAGTTTTTAAAATGCATCAAAACCCTTTTAGGAGTTGGAAATGTTTTTCACACTGTCATGTCTTAACTTCTTTAAAACAAGATACTAAGAACCAGCACAATATTCACCATGTAATTCACTCCCTTCAATAGTGACACTGATGCTAAGTCATAGGCTGGGGGTAATGAGTTAGAAGGGCTCAGGAAAGAATAGATCCTTGGGAAAGATAGCAATGACCCATTTAGTAAAAGTGCCAAAAAGGCTATAACTTGCTCCCTTGCCAGACAATATTTCTTGTCAAAGCAACAATCATTCATGTAAAGCAATATATTAGCTGAAAATTAATGCAATAGATCGAAGCACTCTTATAGAAATCAGTGTTCCCAACTATTGTCAAAATTATCCAATTAGTTATATCAATGCAAATTTGATTCTCCATTATCTTACACCAAACATAATAGGCTAGAAGTTCAAGTCTGGAAATACCTTATTATTCCTTCCCCCCACCGTCTACCACTAAACGAATCAGGCTCGGTTCAGTTAGAATGCAACCCAAGCCACCCTCTTCCAAAGAAAATTAACATGTGGAATTATAACTTAGCCTTCTTGTTATATACGTTATTCGAAGACTTTCAAATTGTAATTTGTTGCACAACGTTACATGATTTTGCTTACTTGAAGGGGAGTGAAAAACACAACTTAGGGTCCGATTCCGATTTTGTTCGGAAAGCATTTTGACCGAATCGGTTCCGGAATGCTTTCCAAACAACTCAGATCGGGGTAGTTCAACCAAACGATTTGGATGTATCCAGATGCTTCCGGATACGAGTCGTGGGACTCCCATTACCTTCTATGGGAGTCTGTGTTCCGAACGCGAATTCAGGCTCCCATTGAAGAAAGGGGTGGATGGGGAAAAACATGCACACTGTGGCAGGCACCCCATGATGGATAGTGTCCTTGGGTAAGCAGTAGAACTAAGTGCTTTTTTAAGAAGTGTGAACACGTATGATTGACACGTGTTTCACTTAGATCCTACCACGCGCAGCATAATGTGTGGTGTTATACGTACAGCATAGTGTGCTTTTATCTTACTTACACGTCCGGTTTGCTTGTTTCCCTTGCTTCCTATTTTCCTACAGATACTCTCACATTTTAAATATTGCACTACATGGGGAGTAGTTACCTTCACCCCCGATTCTTAGAGTGGTAACCCTTTCATACATATCGTGTAGAAAGGTAGAGCCCATTACTCATCTCGGTCCTGACGAATGCTATGTACCCATATGGGACGCAGAGCAGAAACATGTTGACCACTTTTTTACGGTAAAGGGATAATGAATTCCCAGATTACCGCTCACTTGTTTTAATACCATAGATTTGCCCCTTAATTAAACTACTTGGGGACAAGTTTAATGGTTTTTAAATTACACTTTCACTCACTTACGGGCCACCACTTAGTTTTAGAAGTGCATCCCTGTCTTCAGGTGTATGCCCGCCCTCTATCAAACGAAGTTTTTAGAGGGCGAGGATGGCCTATGATGAAGCATGACACCAGGTGGTGTGTGAGGCCAGTACTTCACTTTTTGTGAGATGCCCCTAGTGGATTTGCATCTCTAGAGATTCTGTAGGAACCTGTAGGAAGCCCAACTAGGGACAGCCCTATTTGTGTTTTAATGCTATATAGGAGGCTGGCTCGTCCCTAGGCCCTGTGCCTATAGTTCCCTTCCCTAGTTTAACACTAGGGCTAGTGTGTGTGACCCCATGATGCCTGCCACACTGTGCATGGTGGGGGAGGAGGACCCATGGGTACCCCCACGGACCCGATTCGGAGGGCCCCGGGTGAAGGAGGGCCTGCTATGGGCCCCCAAAGACCGATTCCAGCAGCCGATTCGTTCCGGAGAAACCGATTCGGAACACCTGTCCGAATCAGTCATCTTACTCGCTCGCTTGGAAAACCGAGTCCATAGAGCTGTACGACTCCGCTCCGAAAGATGTGACCTGCCCAAATGCCTTTTTGGAACCAATTTGGGCAGCCCTAACGGTTTCCAGGCATCGGAATTGGTCGTTGGGAAGTGTGTCCGAGTCGGTCGGAATCAAGGGTTCTGGATCGGATTCGGCAAACATGAATCCGATTCGGAGCCCTTCCGAACTACATTGGAATCGGGCCCTTAGTTTTCATACAAATGTGCAACTATTGAAAAATGCCAGGACTTGACAGGACCTCTCTTGGAAGTGATCGCGGATACTGAGAAAATTATCCTTTTTCCTGGTAAATCTCAATGTGGTCAACTCCACTCCAGATAAATACAGGGTAAGTATCCACTCCTTATGAACACCCTCCAATGAACAGAAATCTTGTATATGTCCTTGTTGCTTTTGCAAAATCTTAAAAATATCAGGACACAGAAGCTAAAAAGCTCTCCACAACACCTTGAAAATGGCTACTGGAATTCAACAGTTTCCAGAGCAATTTCCATCCTATAATGGAATCCTTTCATATCACCCCTATTCTATTTTCAATTGAATAAGGACATTTTATTGATAGAAAAACAGCCTTATTGCCAAATGGAAGTTTTTTGTGGTCACAAACTGTCCAAATTACTTGGGGCCACATGTACAAAGGCTTTTCGTGCTTGCAAATGGGCTGATTCACAGAATCGGCCCGTTTGCGAATGTAAAAAGGCTGGTTCACACATACAAATCCCTATTCGCGATTCGGTATGAGGAAGGGGCGTGTTTATGGCGTCCCTTACTAATACCGAATCGCAGTGGTGTGTGTCAATGTTTTGCAACTGAAATGCGGTCGCAAAACATTCGCAATTTACTGCCATTTGAAAAATGGTGGTAACGCATTCACAAAAGGAAAGGGTCAGCAAGGGACCCCTTCCCCTTTGAGAATGGTTGGTGAAACATTTTTAACAGGATGCAGTGGTCCCACGGACCACTCCCTACTCATAAAAAATGAAAAGAGCACTTTTCAGTTATTTTTTTGAAACACATCCCATTTTCCTTTAAAGAAAAAGGGTCGCATTAAAAAAAATTGCTTTATTTTGAAAGCAATCACAGACATGATGGCCTGCTGACCCCAGCAGGCCACCATCCCTGTAATGGCTGCGATGCTTAATGGGTCGCACATTGCAACCTACCTCATTAATATTCATGAGCTATGTCAATTTGCCACCCATTTCTAATTGCAATTGAATACTCTTAGGTTTTCTTAAATTACAAATTGCGATCTCCTAATTAAGAATCTCAATTAGGAAATAGCAATTCTGATGTTTCGTACATGTGACCCTAAGATTCAGGGTTTGCAACAGCAAAACCCTTGTACATATGAACTAAATGAAAGCTATGAATCAGAAATGTATTTCTGAATTGCAAAATGGGTTTAGAAACTGTTATTGAATCAGCATTTGGACGGAGGATGTTTAGGGCACCCCTTTCAATTACTGAATTGGTACCCTATGCATCAATGTTTTCTCATCATAATTTCTGTCGCAAACTATTGAAAACGTCTGTTTAATATAAAGATAGTCATGGTGGTCTGAGGTCCCTTGCAGGCCACCATGCCTATATTTGCCGTAAATTAAAAGTAGTTTCAAATTGCAACTTGCCTAATGAATTTCAGCTTTGAAAAAACCCTAGACTTGCTCACTTTAGCAGAACGACAAATGTGCTGGATGAATCTCTTCCCTATATAAATTGTGTACTTCCAATAAAGGGAAAATACAGAGAAAGCAAACTTTGGCCCTGGCACACAATTAGGTAACTCTTCTCATGCCACAGTCTGTAAAAAATTGACAATAAAATAAACAGAGTTGTCAATGTTAGTTATGACATAAGCAGCAGGGAATATGTGTTGAGTACAAGCAGTAACAACGATATTAAAGTCAAGAAATCAACAAAATAATATTCCTAAATCAATCTAGACAATTGCAAACAAATTAATAAGAAAAAAGATAGAAGATACCAACCCTATTAAAATCGGATAAGCAAAAGTGAAATTTGAATTAAACTAGGCACAATTCAGGCTGACCATGATGGAGCAGAGTTTGGATACACCAATTGAATTGCTTAAAGTTTTAAGGAGGTCAATGTCTTACAGCAGAGCAAGGCCCAAGGTTTAGCTGTCAAGGGTCCCTTGAATTTGAATAGGTTATTGTTGAGCTTCCGCTGAAGCCATTGGTTGGGATGTTAAAAACTTTAACTAGGGCAAATCTGAATATAATACGACTGAGATCCTTGGTTGCTGGGGTAAATTTGCCACCTCGCCTTGGTCCATGGCTTTACATTTAGACGTAGTCACATTTCTGCGATAAAAAATACCTTTAAAATGTCATCCTACTGAACACATTTTCAGGGTGGCAAAAAGTTCCTAGTGGGACAAGTCTGACTTCATTGCATGCCGAAAGTGTGCCCTCCCTGAGGAAGCCGCAACACCTTGACTAGGGGTGGAAAAACTAAAGTTTTACTTTTCACCATCTGCTGAGAAAGTTCCTTCTGGTCTCTCTCCAACTAGGGCTGGTGGAGTGTCCAGTTCTCAGTGATCAGCTGATACCTCCTGGAGTTAGGAGTGCCTCTGCTTTATGTGTCCTTGGAGCTGGCAAATAGGAGGTCAACCACTTGACTCATAGAGAGCAGTTCCAGTACTTAGATGCAAGCAGGAGTGAGGAGTCTCCTATCTTCAGGTTGTCTTCCCAGGTCCAGGAAAATACTGAGTAGGTGATCATGAGGTGCCAGTCTCACACTGTGTACTAGCAAGTGATTGGAGAATTTCCTATACCCAATTTTGACTACTCTTTTGACATACCCTCTCTTCCTTTTTTCAGCACAATCTCTTTGATTTACTTCAGAAATTTTCAGAAGCCATATATCCAAGATGGCTTCCCCATGGTCCTGCCATAGTCACTCCCCTCTTCAAAAGAAGCGCTCTCTCCTCTGTCAGGGTCTAAACTACAGTTTTCCCTTCTGCTGATGTATTGCATTGCCCAACATGGTGGCATTGAAAAGATCATGAAGGCACCACTTTTGCAGAAGATGGAGAACAGAGCAATAGAGAATTCAGATACATATAGAAAGGGCAATTTCTTCCAGATATAGGCTGACAGGTTGTGCCATGCCTACCATTTTAAACTCATGTATAGCAAGTAGCCCTTCCAGGTCAATTAAGTGTTAGTATTAAGACCTACCACATGTGTAGAAAACTGGTTTTAAACAGCAGCTGCTATGCCTCGGTCACTTTTGATTGAGTTTCCACCCAACATATCTGTGCCTTCAGATTTATTGTTTCCTCCCTTCTTAGTTCCCTCAAACACTTAATCCTTCTCTTCTAGTTATTTCTAACTGTTCCATGTTTGTTACAGATCACAGATGTCCTTCTTACTGGTGCTGCAGTGCCATCCAACTTATATCAGCTGTTAAGCCGAACTCCAGGTATGCTTCGGGGCTACTTGGAGTCCGCCTGTATGCTGGCCTAGGTAGCTCATACCTTTACCCTGTGATAAGATAGCTGTATATCTCTATTGTGTATTTTTCAGTGATTGTGCATTCTCTCAAAAACTGAGAAGTTGCTGAACCTTGAATATTTGCTAAGGATGTCATGCCTCAGCAATCCTGGCTGAATTTTCCACCAACCAACCTGCAGGAGTGAGTCTTTCCATAGACTCTGGTCCACTTCATGAGCCTTGAGATAATTACAGCAGGGGGTGAACAGGCCCATAGGAGGAGGAGGACTTATTGGCCTTAATATGCTAAAATTTGCCTATTCTCAGGTCATAACAGATTGGCAGACTTAAAAGATAAATATAAATTCCAAGGTCAATCCCCTACAGGCAAATGGCACATGTGATAACTAATTTGCAAGATGATCTTGAGTTGCTCAACAAGAGCGTTCTTTCCTATATGATAAAAGTAATCAGATGGTAGGTGCAAACCAATCACGAGCTTCACATGAAGACAGAGTTTAGCCTGCTGCTCCTTCCAACCAGCCTACTGATCCTGAGTCTGGAGGTAGTAATGCAAAACACACAAAATGATGGACGGAATGCTGCACATTGGCAAACATTCACCCCCAGTCACAGATCTGGGTTTAATCCATCGTTATTTTGCTTCACCACGCCACCCCAGTTCAGACATAGCCATATGCAAATCAGTCTTGACCCTGTGCCTCATGGGAACAGTCCAGACCGAACTGCCAAGCCATGTCTTCCCTGGACCGGAATCAAGCATCCTAGGACCGGTTTCAGGCTATCAGCCTTCATCAGCCAGGATAGCTTGACTCCAGTGGCGTAGTGAGCACGGGACCCACGTCTGGGCATACCCTTCCCACTTAGGGCGAAATGCAAAACACACAAAATGATGGACGGAATGCTGCACATTGGCAAACATTCACCCCCAGTCACAGATCTGGGTTTAATCCATCGTTATTTTGCTTCACCACGCCACCCCAGTTCAGACATAGCCATATGCAAATCAGTCTTGACCCTGTGCCTCATGGGAACAGTCCAGACCGAACTGCCAAGCCATGTCTTCCCTGGACCGGAATCAAGCATCCTAGGACCGGTTTCAGGCTATCAGCCTTCATCAGCCAGGATAGCTTGACTCCAGTGGCGTAGTGAGCACGGGACCCACGTCTGGGCATACCCTTCCCACTTAGGGCGAAATGCAAAACACACAAAATGATGGACGGAATGCTGCACATGCTGGGATGTACTTCAGCTTTCCTACCCTTTACAATTGTTACTGTCCCCCCTTAAAGATTCCTAGGAGATCCTCACAGCAACATGCCATTCAATAGATTCATTAGATTTTTAAAACTTAATTTGAACGTAACTTTGAATCTTTTTTATGATACTTTCCTGGGCGGAGGTACAAAATAACAATTTTATTTACATCTAGTCATGCTCATGAGAAATCTAAGCTTATCTAAAGAGTGACAACAGCTTTTGGGTAGTTGTTCACTATGAAGGCATGCTATTCCCAATATATATTATGCAAATGTTATATATTATGCACTGAGCCCTTTATGCTTACTTGCCAGACTTTAAGGAAAGTTTAATTAATGTATAAAAAATTCTTCCATGTTAAATTCACTTATCTTGGCACCACTTCGTGCTTTTAAACTTCAGCTTAACCAAAGCGCAATGGTGCTCCTAGCAGACACATATTTTTCTCATATATGTGGCTACTCTATAAATGCACACTGCAACCCACATAGGACTTTCGGCTTCCATGACACCAAATACATTTCTTGATCCATTTACCATGGCCTAACAGGAAAGATAAATAAACCAATTATGTGAAACCAATACACATTACAGCTTTTATGTAGAACGCCCAAATGCTATACACCTGTTTAAAATGGCATATTGCAAAGAGTCCTACAGCCAGAAAAATGATATTCCTCTTTACAAGTCCATTGATTATTTGTATTAATGAAACAAAGTCCCACTTTAGAGGGATTTTTCACTAAAACAAAACATTATGCTAAGTAGGAGAAAACATGATGCCCTCTTGGCATTCACCAGTGCCTTTAGTGCATCTGCTGCATCAGCAAATACACTAAAGGCACAGAGATCTCCACGAGCAGGCAGAGATCTCTTTATATGGCAGGCAGTGTGTTGTAAATCATCACTACGAAGACTGCAGGTGAGTAAAAAGACTCGTTTATTCAGGATACAATCTGGAGAGTTGCTGCTGGCACACATGTCCCGCACAAACTGACCACCGTTCAAATCACACATTCCATATGGAAACCTGAACAACAAACACAGGATTCCATAAGCTGAAAGACATAGATATCACATGGATTTTCCATTTTGCAAAAATAAGTGAGTACTTAATTATATAACCAAATAAACTATACACAATCAAGATCTAATTCAAACAACGTGACCAATAACCAAATCTTATCAAGAAAAAAACACAAATCACAGAAAACAAAAAAAACACACCCGCATTTTTATAGAACAAAAAATAACTAGAAAAAACAATATTACACTCTAGATCTATGACCAATCATATCATGACTATGATGGCACAGTATTAAACTCTAAAGCTATAGGGCAGTTTTCTCAACTGCCCACTGCGTTTCTCATTTGACCCAATGCGATACTCCTTGAACTTCACAGTCCCTCCCTCACATCTTCCAGACACTGGAAACTTTACATTTGACAAACCATCAGTTCCTCAAAAGTCCTCCACAGTATTTTCATCTACAGATCTTTTATTATCTCTTATTTTTACTACACATCCACTATTCTACCACTGTCCATCCTCCACTTTGACACTATTTCCTTTCACTTCCAGAATTTTTACAGGTGAACCAAATGTTGTTTCACCCTTCTGTACATGTACAGGTTTACACATACAAACCATCTCTCCTGCTTTATAAACTGTTTCTTTACTCCAATAGCTGAATGTGGAGTAGTGTGGTAAAATCACAACATTGACATGACAGCATTGACTACCACGCACTTGTTAACTATGACCCATTGGATACATTCTCGCAACACTTTGTTCATCCTCTCAACCAAGCCATTGATTTGAGGCTGATATAAAGAGATTGTGAGGTGCTTGATACCAATGTTTGCAGGAATAACTCTACCTCTCTGGACACACACTGTGTGCCATTGTCCGACTCCAATGTAGCAGGAAAACCCTCTTTGAGGAAGACTTATTTCATGAAATCCACAACCACTTTAGATTTGACCACTTGCCATTTGCTATAGTATTCCATCATAACCAGGGAAAACCACCAGATACTAACTAAGGAATTAAAAGGACCCACAATATCTATACCACTTTTCTCACATTGGACTGAGGGTAACTCAAGAGGACACAATGGTGGAGACATTATCTTCATGGGCTTATCACAACTAGAGCAAATAAATCACTATTTCACCACTTGATCAATCTCCCTATCCATGGAAGGCCACCAAAAAGACAACCTCATCACTTGAGGGACTACGTGTCCCAGACTACAAGGAGGGCATTGGATGCACCCCTTAGTCTCACAGCACCTGTGCCCACCTGCTGCAGTATAAAGTGCCTTCACGGATCCCGCAGCGCGGGAAAAACTTCGCCAGTACTTGAGGAACTACGTGTCACAGACTTCCTGGAGGGCATTGGAAGTGGCTCTTGGCCTTACAGCTCCTGCCGCGCTGTAAAGCGCTTTCACAGGTCACGCGGCACAGGAATGACTTCACCAGCACTTGAGGGACTACGTGTCCCAGACTTCCTTGCAGCACCTGCACCCACTTGCCGCGCTATTAAACATCCTCACATGTACCACGGCATGCCCCTCAGCATTAGGAAAAGCAGGGCCAACCCCCTTGGTCCTGAAATTTCAAATTGAACAGGCTTACTTGGATTCTTTTGCCTGTTAATCTTGATCGTTGGTGAGCTTGAAACTTGATGTTTTTCGAATTCTGTGAGTACATGAAGTTATAAAGCAGCCAGGAGGGCTTTCTGGTAATAAGGAAGTATCAGACTCTGGCCTAGTTAGCACATGTGGAGGTTGGTCCATGGCTTATCAGTGTGTCCTCGTAATTTTTCAACTGCCAAACATGGGCAAAAGGAAGCATACCTCAGCTGTCATGGGGGAAGCCGGTTCTTAGCAAACATTTTCGTCAGGGACCATGTGAGCATTAAATAAGGAGATCAGTAGCGCAGATACTAAACTTGAGGCAACCATAAAATCGGTCTCAACGCTGCTTGATCACAAATGTGAATTTCTTGATTGATCATCTGATGGACAACAACACAGGGAATATTGAAGGATTCTGAGCCTAGTAGGGGATTGGCAAGCAGTAACGGCGCAGTCACACCCTGTGCTTATCAAGCAATTCAGATCTCCTCAATACAGGTTCCAGGACCACCCCATAAAAAGAGGCTTAAACCAAGGGTCGTACGTGCCCAATCTACCAAACAGCTCACACCAATGCGGGACACCAATTCCAGTGTTCCTCTTACAGATAACATTGCCATGCATGCTTCCAAGGACACGGTCATGAAACAGTGTAAGGCCCTTCTCTTCGCAATGGAACAGCACATGGTTACACTTTTAAACTCCATCACAACAAGACTAACAAAGGTAGAGACACTTGTAGATTCATGTCTTGGTCCCCTGGGACAATTAGTTGAGGCGGAGTGTACGAATTGCAATGGTTTAGATTTGTCTAAGGTGCAAACAGAAGATAAGGTCAGTGGAGAGGCCGGTAATTCTGTACCTCATAATGCTATACCCGTAGGAGCCATGGTTCCCCCGTGTTTTGGAGGGGATCAGTTATCATTGGGCATGAATGCATCCCCCCCCGCACTGGGTAGATGTTCCTATTAACCGTACTCTGATTTTCCTGGACCTTCCACCTGAGTCAGCCCATATGTTGCAGTGGTGATAGGGCTTATCCCGTCCTGCAAAATAAGTATGAAAGGAAACGTGGAGGGAGCTCAAAAACATATGTGTACAATGGTTGGGCTCTAGGGTAGGTCAAAATGTGATAATGATTAGGCGGGTTAATTGGGTGGGTAGAGGCGTGAAGTCATTTGTCGGGGATTGCATTGTGATTAACTTTCGCAAGCCCACATTGGTGGAAAGGATTCTTCAGGTCTGTTCCTTCAACCAAACTTCACGAAAATCCATTACTCTTTTCCCTTTATGGTTCTTTTATAGACCGCCTAGGAGGGTCACGCCTATAAAGAAGCGACAGCTACCCCAGAGTAAGGTGGGCCCTTACCCTATATCTGAGAACTGCAATTTCTGCCTGAACTCTGAAAGACTGCGCTTGCAACCTGATGATGATTGGAGGAGGGGGCAATTGCTTTAGGTGCTTGAGTGATTTGAATGAGCTGGACTG
The DNA here is from genome assembly GCA_963921515.1 of Calotriton arnoldi. Taxonomy (NCBI): domain Eukaryota; kingdom Metazoa; phylum Chordata; class Amphibia; order Caudata; family Salamandridae; genus Calotriton; species Calotriton arnoldi. The sequence continues at coordinate 413,750 of CAWUFW010010205.1, forward strand.
ACTCTCCTCAAACAGTATTAAGCATGAAGCCAGCTTTTTGCAGACAATCCATTCAGCGTCAGACTCGCCTACCCTCGCTGTAAGCAAATCGCTTCCGGGGGTGTCAGAGACACCACCCCTGAAGACTTCTAACCTGGCTAACGCTAGCTGTAACATCAGTAATTCAAATGAATTTGGGTTCCTATCACGGAATATAGCAGGGTTAAGGAAAAAGCTGGCTTTGGCTAATTGGAGGGAGTTTATATCTAGATATTACATTATTTGCCTACAGGAAAAATGTAATTGACACCGCGTATTCAGTATACAGGACTTTGATATGATGAAGATATTTCATTAAAATAAATATACCGAGGGATACACATACACGCTGATAATACACCTAAATTTCAAGATTTTCTAGTGACAAAGAAAAAAATTTGACGGTTTGGATTAAAACATATAGGACCTGCTGGGTCGGAATTATCACCAGTCATAAGGTCTAAAGTCCTACCATATTGCATTTGAGCCCTGAAGAAGTCAAGGGTTACACACCCAGTGACGAAACACGTGTTGGCTGGGCATATGAATCCACACTTCATTAAATGAATATCAGAAGAACGTTTCTCCTGTCATCCTTTGCATACAACGTTTACTGTGTGTTGTAAAACTTTTATGTGTGTGCACAGGGCCTGTTAACATTTGTGTGATACGGACTTTCGTCCACTATTGAGGGTGTAGGTGTTTTACCTCACCTGATGCACCACACTGATACATTCTTTTCATCTACATTCACAAGAACAGGTTAGCGCCATTTATACCCTGTGTTTAAGAACACCCCTTCCTTTCGATTATAGGAAAAATGGAAGGTTCAGGAAAGTTTCATTGACAGGTATAGTGTATACTGCATCCTGGCATTGCCATCAAGCGCAGGAAGGGCAAAGGGAGGATTAGCTATCTATATCACAACACTTTCCCTGGGAGGTCGGTTAAGCTCAATGACTGCCTTTTTAGGTCTCGGCTAGGCAGCGCATGCGCTGTCTCGTCGAGAGATGCTGTATACAGTATAGTGGGGGAAGCTCCGCCCACTTTCCGCCTATCTTTTTGTTTGGCCGAATTCCAAAATGCTGCAATCTGATTGGTTATTCCCTCCTCCTAAGGTCCATAGCGTAATTTGTACACATCCGAGGCTATTGGCCCCTTTACTGAACGTTATTTTTTTACCTGTGTCCCCCCCTCCCTCCCCCTCACGCAGTCCGTGATTTTTCGCCAACCCTTCACCCCCCCCACTCCCGTTCGTGTGTTCTTTCACGCCCGCACTCGCATTTTTAATGCAATACCTCTCGCGTAAATGCGAGTGGTATTGCATTGCAAATGCTTGTTTTAAAATAGTAGGTACAGTCCCGGGCACACGTAATGGGGATATAATATCAGGAGAAATGTCTCATACTGCAGAAATGTAGAGGGTCTACACCAGAATGATAATCATAGGTGTTTAATATAGTAACAGAGCATAAGCAACCAGCCAAAACAAAAGCAACCAGCCGACACGTGTTTCGTCACAAAGGGTAGTAACCCGTGACTCTTCAGGGCTGGGGAAGATACAAAACATAAAATAAACTGACAAGAAAACAAACAGACGATGTATAGGCCGAAATTAAAAATCATAAATACAAGTGGAAACCTGGTTACATAACTAACACACAAAATGACAATGAAAGATCTTTGCAACAAGATCAATAGGTCAAGCTGTGAATGTATAGAGGAAGAAAATAAATGGAATTGCAGACCAAGAGGCGAAATAATCAGTACATGGTGAGTGAGAAGCGACACAAGCCAATGTGATAAAATTGAAAAGGCAGCCTGTAAAGATAACAATCACGCACTAGGCGGAACGTGTTGGAAATACATGCAATGGAGGGCGCCCCGTCATGGCAACGAACAGTTTCTAAAAGCGGCTGTAAACGCAAAATCAGTGTTGGTGAAAGATACTCAGGCAGAAGACCAACTAGATAAACAGGGACTCCTAAATAGAGGATAGGTCACCCAGGGTTAAAAGGAGGACCTCTGGTACACAAAAGGTAAGACAAAACCGCATAGTGAACGAAATGGTGATCACGAGCAAGCTCCATAGTGAGCTGGACGAGTGCGACTGAAAGACATGCAGAGAAAGCGAAAGAACGATAAAGACACAGCCTAGTAGGTGACTCTGGAGGGAATAGACGGCTGCCCTAAGTGTTTGCTACTAGTAGGTAAAAGAAAAAAGGGGGGGGAGAGAGGGTAGAGACAAATACCTGAAAAGCGGTGCCAAAGGTGGATTCTATGGAGAGGAAAAGGAAAACGGTAAGGGAAGGGGTGAGCTGGAAAAGGAAAAGATACGTACAGGGAAACTGAAGTGAAACCTTACCAAGTGACCGTTCAAGAATCCAAAGCGGCAATGAAGAGCAGTGCGAACCACGGTAGGTGGACTACTGCCAAATGTAAGGAAAGGAAGACGGATATCGCCGGGCGGCGGATAAGCCAATGAGGACTATTGACCTGAGAGAAAACGGAAAATGGGAATGAAGTGAAGTGCCAAGGGTGGGAGGGATAGGGGGGAAGGGGAAAGACGAAAACACTAGAGTAACGAGGTGAAGAAGGCTTACCGTCAGAAAAGTAGATGCAGTCTGTGGCGACGAAAATGACCAAGTGCTAAGTAGCACAGGGGGGAATATAGAATTAGGCGTGCCAGGTCAGTAGTCCAGGACAACAACAGCGGATGCGCCGGAGTACAGGAAACTAGATAGTGAGAGAGGGGGAGAAAAGGTGTAAGCAGATACACCAGGGATAGTGAGCTGACAAAGGTCGGCTCGTGTGGAGGGGACTGAGTCGCTTACCTGGGAGAAGTGTTGTTCAGGAAGGAAAATGGTTCCGGAAAATGGCCGGAAGAGGAGGGGCGGAGGCCGGGTTATAAAGGCAAGGTGGAGAAAGACTAGACCGCAGAAGGACAAAAGCAGAGGTGGGCTACACAGGACACCATGTATAGAGTATACAGGTGTAGGAAATGGTGCTGTAAGAGGGATGTACGCCCCAAGTTGAAAGCAGAGAAAAAGGGGGAAAAGAAAATAACCCCCCCTTTATAACCCCGCCTCCGCCCCTCCTCTTCCGGCCATTTTCCGGAACCATTTTCCTTCCTGAACAACACTTCTCCCAGGTAAGCGACTCAGTCCCCTCCACACGAGCCGACCTTTGTCAGCTCACTATCCCTGGTGTATCTGCTTACACCTTTTCTCCCCCTCTCTCACTATCTAGTTTCCTGTACTCCGGCGCATCCGCCTTGTCGTCCTGGACTACTGACCTGGCACGCCTAATTCTATATTCCCCTGTGCTACTTAGCACTTGGTCATTTTCGACGCCACAGACTGCATCTACTTTTCTGAAGGTAAGCCTTCTTCACCTCGTTACTCTAGTGTTTTCGTCTTCCCCTTCCCCTATCCCTCCCACCCTTGGCACTTCACTTCATTCCCATTTTCCGTTTTCTCTCAGGTCAATAGTCCTCATTGGCTTATCACCGCCCGGCGATATCCGTCTTCCTTTCCTTACATTTGGCAGTAGTCCACCTACCGTGGTTCGCACTGCTCTTCATTGCCGTTTTGGATTCTTGAACGGTCACTTGGTAAGGTTTCACTTCAGTTTCCCTGTACGTATCTTTTCCTTTCCAGCTCACCCCTTCCCTACCGTTTTCCTTTTCCTCTCCATAGAATCCACCTTTGGCACCGCTTTTCAGGTATTTGTCTCTACCCTCTCTCCCCTTTTTCTTTTACCTACTAGTAGCAAACACTTAGGGCAGCCGTCTATTCCCTCCAGAGTCACCTACTAGGCTGTGTCTTTATCGTTCTTTCGCTTTCTCTGCATGTCTTCAGTCGCACTCGTCCAGCTCACTATGGAGCTTGCTCGTGATCACCATTTCGTTCACTATGCGGTTTTGTCTTACCTTTGTGTACCAGAGGTCCTCCTTTAACCCTGGGTGACCTATCCTCTATTTAGGAGTCCCTGTTTATCTAGTTGGTCTTCTGCCTGAGTACCTTTCACCAACACTGATTTTGCGTTTACAGCCGCTTTTAGAACCTGTTCGTTGCCATGACGGGGCGCCCTCCATTGCATGTATTTCCAACACGTTCCGCCTAGTGCGTGATTGTTATCTTTACAGGCTGCCTTTTCAATTTTATCACATTGGCTTGTGTCGCTCTCACTCACCATGTACTGATTATTTCGCCTCTTGGTCTGCAATTCCATTTATTTTCTTCCTCTATACATTCACAGCTCGACCTATTGATCTTGTTGCAAAGATCTTTCATTGTCATTTTGTGTGTTAGTTATGTAACCAGGTTTCCACTTGTATTTATGATTTTTAATTTCGGCCTATACATCGTCTGTTTGCTTTCTTGTCAGTTTATTTTATGTTTTGTATCTTCCCAGCCCTGAAGAGTCACGGGTTACTACCCTTTGTGACGAAACACGTGTCGGCTGGTTGCTTTGTTTTGGCTGGTTGCTTATGCTCTGTTACTATATTAAACACCTATGATTATCATTCTGGTGTAGACCCTCTACATTTCTGCAGTATGAGACATTTCTCCTGATATTATATCCCCATTACGTGTGCCCGGGACTGTACCTACTTCATTTGTGTGGATTTCTATCCATACCATCACGGGGGTTTTAGGGCATATCCCCTGACCTGGTTTGCACCGTTCACACTCCTAGTATAACATAAACTCAGCGCGAATTAGCTTGAGCGCCATTATTCCTGTCAATACTAAAAACCCCACACTGATACATGTTTTAAAATAGTGCACAGGCATCCCAGAAGTGACGTCCCTGGGGTGCACCGGAAAAAAAACCTTGGTTGCTCCGGAAGTCTTGTTATGGCCAAAGCCGTTCTGCTGTGTACTTTTATTTGGATGGTTTCACTTTCTATCTCTGTTCTATTTTTAAGTCCGACACACACGTGGATTCTCATTCAAGCGTGCATTGGTGGTTGAGTCCATGAGGGCGATTCTTCCTCTGCAAGGCGCGCACGCATAAATAAAAGGAGTGTCGGACATGCAGGGTTCCAATGAGCTTGAGGCGATGTGACGGAGAAGCGATGGCATTATGCAATGCATAATAAGTTTGCAGGGTTAAGAGGCTGGCTGTGGCAATTTCACTGTGCTCGCATCACCGCACGGTAAGCAAACTTTTACAATCAGTGTTGAGCCCCGTGACCTGCAGGACGGACCTGGACCCAATCCCAAGGACCACGGCTGCTGTGGAGCTCAGAACACCACTGTGTAGCCATGGGACGTTTGTCGCGGGAGTCGCTGTGACCACAAGGTGGCCCGTAACTGAAATGCCACTCTGCTCGCCTCAAAAAGTAAGTGTGCCGGTGCCCTGAATTGTGTATGTTTTATAACTCTACTCTCTGCTAATAAAAATGTTTGGCTTATAATAATTTATGAAAGATAGGGCAGGCAGCTGATAACCATGCTACAACCTATGTGTTACAGCTGAAGTTCACACACAGTCTCAGTCTAGTAGTCTGTGGTGTTCAGTTACTTTTCAGGAGCTGCGCGACATAGTTGAAGTCGCGCTTACTACCGGTCGGCAGGGGTGGGGGGGTGCTAACCGAACGCTCGGGGTAGAATGATTTTAGCCGTCAGTAAGTCCAGTCAAGGAGTACCTTTTTAAATAATTGCTGCCGGCTTTCGTAGTTCAATGTCGCTCATAAGTACACTGAAAACTTGGCAACAATGAGGGTTTAATGTCTCTTATTTACAGGTTTCCCTCGTCTTCATTGCTTGATTTTGCTTGCGGGAAAGTGTCAGTCATAGTCCCCGAATATCACTCATAATTACACTGACATTACGGAAATGTCTTGCATAAGCACTCTGAATCCTTGGTAGCTATGCACTGAGAGGGTTCATTACTGTGGGCACAAGACTGCAGGCGGAAGGCTGAGGGTTAAAGTGCTTCTATAGAAGAACTATAAAGAAAGGCACTGGAGAAATGCGCTTTTCACATTTATTTAGAGGGAAATGGAATTGGCTCCGTAGCACTGTGATGGGAAGCGCCGGAATAGCAATCATTCCAATTGACACCCATTTTATTGTCATCATTACACAGGGCTGAAACCGACAGCTTATTAAACGAGGGTTGCTTCTCTGTAGTATTCGATAAATTGAATAACTCAGCAGAACAACAGACCTCTCTAGGTAAGCCCCATGCCACTGTACAAGCACAAATTTGTTCTGTTGTATAGTTTGTTCCGCAAGTCCAGGCCTCATCTGTTTCTTTCAGTTAAGCAGGGCTATAACGGCTGTGCCAAAACAGAAACTACAAATAATTCTGACCCTGCAACACAAGCATACACGCCTTACTGCGCATGTTTTACATTCGAACTCTGCATGGTTTTTTAATGAAGCGAAGGGACTGCCTTGTCGCTGTTTATAGTGTTGTTTTTATGTGTTTCTTTGCATATTTCAGGAAGTTCATGTAGTGAGTGGTGTCTATTTCTATTGTATTTATATTTTTGTTTGTGTTTAAAGAGCCTCTTTGGGTTTCCTTGCGGAATTCTCTTTATTTTGTGTGTCTGTGACTTAATAGTAAATTTCAGTATGTCCGCGTTGCAGTCCATGTGTTTTTTTAATGTGTTTGTGTGAGATTCTGGACTTTTTGAGTAGTGTGCGTTAATCTGATGTTTGTGTGTTTTCTTGAATGTGTATCATTGTACGTTTGCATGTTTGTGCTTTTCTGTTTTGTGTGTTAAAGTGTTTGCCCCTTTGCCCACATCTGCCACTTTATAAAATAATACATGCTGGTGCCCAAAACTTTGTTCAAAGCCAGCAGACTGCACCCACGAATGTCATCATTGCCGGATCTCAAGAATGCGTCTGGATTCCTCCTCATGCGTCATTCTTCCACCGCCAGGCATTCTGCCCCTTTATTTTACACCTGTGTTTTTTTTTTTTTTGGTCGAGACTGGCACAGCGCATGCGCGCCTCTGCAAGGCATGGTGCTTCTCTGGTCCCAGTGGTAATTCCTCATTCTTAGTCCTCTAGCCAGTGCTGTTAGTTGCTTCTCTGGTCACAGTGGTAATTCCTCATTCTTAGTCCTCGCTGCTCTGGCGAAGATCTGTTGTAGTTCGGCACAAAGATGACCCTGCATACCCCCACAGTCAGCTATTCTGCCTATGCTAACTGTAGAAGAGCAAGAAACAGGACGGGTTCCTATAAAAGTGCTGCACCATCTTGAGGTGAAACATGCCTAGCATCGGCCATACAGAACGAACTGCGTTACGGGACAAATCGTTTTTTACGGATTCTGGGTAACTTCATCAATGAAATTACACCATCTAAAATATTGTATTAATAAGGATAGCAAAGGTGCTATATTTGATCGATGTATTTCCTGAAACTGCTTTTAACATACCAGATATTACATGATTTGTCCACTATGTGGTTTCCTCACACATCCCCTTATATTCTGGTTAAAACATCTTGCATCTGTGAATGCCTGTTTAGCAGAGAGCTGCCAGCTTCTTCAGCGACACTATAGTTATTTTGTAGCTAGTCACTCATATAGATCTCAATACCCAAATTGCTTTGCTAACATTTGCGTGCACGTTTTGTTCATTGGACTATACCACAATTCCCAAACACTGATCGTTGCAGACTCTGCGATAGCTGTCAAGTTTCAGATTGCCCAGCTCTTCTGTGTTGCTGCATTGCTCTCTCCTGCTTTTGCCTCGTTTTTAGCTGCACTATATCAATTTCACCTTTTTCGTGCCCTCTCTCTCACACACTCTTTCACACACACTTTCTCTTTCTCAGACACCACACTTTCCCAAACAGACCTATATATGAACTACTTCTTAAGTTGTTTATCAAACACATTCTCATGCACACATTTTCTCTCAAACGCACGCACCCAATTTATACTCACACACATTTCTCTCGCACATGCTTTCGGACACCCCTCTCTTCTCTCACACAGTTTCACCCTCTCACACACACACACACACTCGCTAAAGCTCTCACGCACACTCTCAGCTTGCCCTATCTGATACATTCCATCACCGGTGACCCTCGACATTTTGAACAGGTAAAATAAAATAATACCTTTTTCATTCTTCATTCTCCCTTAAATATGTTGCTTTAAGCAACCCGCAACGTTAGGAAGAACTCCATGTTAAAGAATACTAGATGCTGCAGTGCCCAGTATAATGTACTGCATGGCTAAATACTTATAAGGTCCCAAAGCCGAGACCGATTGCATTGCAAATGCTTGTTTTATTTACTGGTGCTTGATGTATTGGAAGAATGGCATTTGCTTCTAATTTTAATTTTTACAATACTGTTTTGGTACGAAGAGATACCAGGTGGTGGAGGCTCTGGACACAGCTATTCAGACAAGATGTAATGAACAGCTCAAATCTGTGTGTGTGATTTGGGCGGGTGATTTTAATGCCCACCACTGCACCCTGCATGCAAAGCTAGTTTGTGGGATTGTGGATATCAATGAGGAGCCCTTTTTAGACATGATGTACATGTGAACGCACTAAACAATCTACTAAAACTAAAACTTAATCTAAATCTGGCAAATTATTTGGTACTATTAAAAGCAGATTTAGCCCCCACCTTTACGAGCAATGCTTGTTTTTTAACTATTGATTATATTTTAATCTCAGGGAATTTGAGAAACTGTGTTGCAAAGTTTGAGAACAAATTTACTTGGTACACTGGCCATACGGCTCTAACTCTGATGGTGAGGTTAGAGGGCAGAAACAAATGCTACTCAAAAGTAGGCCTGGGCGGTAAATTCCGTTCCGCTCACGGAATTTGCGTAATTTGGGTAATTTCGCGGTCCGCGGAGAACGCGGAATTACCAAAAATTCCGCGATCCGCGGCTTCGCGGAATTTTTTGCTTGTTCGCGCTTTCAAAATGCGTGTTTGCGAGATATTTCTCCCCGAGCATGCAAACAGCGTTCGCAAACAGGAAAAAAGCATCGCAAACGGGCGGAAAAAGCAATTCCGCGTGTTCGCGGAACTTTTGCGTGCTCGCGGAGATTTTTTACCGTTTCGCGGAGTTTTGCGTAGCGCGACTACGTAATTCCGCCCACCCCTACCAAAAGTAGGATTTAAACCAGTCCTGGCTAGGAAAAATGGTGTTCCTATTAAATGGCATACAGTGGATAATAGTTTTCTTCCCTCTATCATCCAACATAAGCATGCAGAGGTTGCAACATGTCTAAATATTCAAGCTGAAACCTCAGTGATTAGATAGGCCTTCTCTGATATTACTGCTATTATTAGGCAGTGGTCCCTCTTTATGAAAAACGTGCTTCTGGTTTGATAGCACTGATGCTAAAGCCCTTACGGCCCTACATAAGGCCTTACATATTAGGCCAAGTGCGGTGGCACTAACTAGAAATGCACGCGCACTTTATAAGTCGGCTTTGGCAGCCAGGAAAAAACAGATAAAGGAGGAGGCCTGGCATGCGCTTCAGATGGCTAGCCTTTAAAAAAAAAAATTATTCTTTTGGAGGGTGATAAATGCTTCATACTTTAGGGAAGTATGAAGCATTCAGGAATTTAAGTGGATAGAATATTTCCCTTATAATATATACTCCAGCCAGACCCCTTTGATGGACCCAGTTGAAGAAGGACAAAGGAAACCCTTAGAGATGACCAAGCCTCTGGTGTTTGATTTAGCTGAGGTTCAAAGGGCCTTGAAGGGAAATAGTAGGGGTAAGGCCCTGGGTCCGGCAGGGGTTCCCTTAGATATGTTCTCAGATTGTCAGGACCTGTGGGCCCCCCTTCTCACTAATGTTTTTAATGCTATCACTATGGTCAGCCCACCTCCGACATGGAACAGTTCTGTAATGATACTGAGATAAATCCCAGCCCAAGAATTATAGACCTATATCTCTTTTAGATTCCACAGTTAAGGTCAAATCCTATTGCACAGTCTGGAGTATTGGGCAGCTGCAAACAACATTTTAACAGACACTCAATATGGTTTTAAGAAAGGCCTGGGCATGGTGGATCAATGCCTTAATCTGAGTTTAATCATATGTAAATATAAGGCTGCAAATAAGGACTCTATTTATCTTTCTTTTATGGACCTCACAGCAACATTTGACTGTGTGTCACATTCTAAACTTTGGTCCATTATGAATGAGTTAGGGTTGGAAGAGGGTATTATTTCTTTTATTGGGCAATTGTATGACGCCAATACGTGGGTCCGTTTTGCCAAGGATGGAGAATGCACTGATTATTTTAAGATAAGAAAGGGTGTAAGACAAGGGTGCATCGTCACCCCATTTTTGTTTTCTTTGTACATTAACAGAGTGGAAAAAGTTTTAAGGACAAGAGGAGAAGACATACCTTACATTGGAACCTGTCCTCTCCGCATTCTCTTAGTCACCGATGATGCGGTCCTAGTGGCCAGAACGGGGAGGGGGCTCCAAGATTTGATCGATGATTTTATTGTTTTTATACATGACTTAGACTTAAGGGTGAATAAGAGCAAAACTTTTACCTTGGTATGTGGGTCCAGACCAGTGAAAAGGGTCTCTCATTTAATGAACAATATTAAGGTCTCTGAGGCTGCCTCTTTTTCATATCTAGGTATCCTATTTGATGACAAACATACATGGAACCCCATGCTATTAAATAGAATAGTTCTATTTGAGAAATCTGTCTCTGGTCTAGAAGGATTCTGCAAAAAACTGGGCTCCAAACCTGTGAAGGAGGTATTAACCTTCTATGCAAGTAAAAGTGTGGCGATCACTACATATGGGGCAGGCATCTGGGGCATGGTGAAAGTGCAAAGGATTCAACAGGTTGAAAATTGATTTATGAAACATTTCCTGGCATTTCCATGAAGCTGCGCCAATGCCATCTGCCATGCCGAATTTGGCACCCGGTACATTATGGATAGAATTAAACTAGTGTCCTTGTTACTTAGGCACTCTATCTGGAAAAGGGAAGAAATTATCCTCAATAAAATCATCTTAAAAGATTATTTTAAACGGTATGCTGCCCTTGATATACCTTGGTTGGCATATGTGAAGTCTGTCTGTGAGGAAATAGGGCTCCCGGACTTATTTGGTTTACCAGACTCCTGTCTTTGAATCACAAAAGCCAGATTAAAACAAATATTTCTTGATAAGGTAATGTCGAAAAGAATGGTTTTGGATAAGCACAATCAGTGATCATATATAACTTGGTGCATATCCATGAGAGCCTTCAACATTACCCATCTCTTATCCAGAATAGACAACAGTGATTTGTTCTTACTAGATTTCGTTTTAAATTTTTACCCCTTATCCCTTATGGTGGGATATCTAGCTAACTGTTGCACTGTATCGGACTTGAGCCCCTGCCCGAGTGATGGTTTATCCTCTCAGGCAACCCTACAGATTATGTTGTATTGCTCTTTTTACCAGACTCCCAGAAGGAAATTTATATTGCCACTTTTTAAAGTTTTTAAGTTTAGACAGCGCAGGGCTGCCTTGCTGTTTTTACAACAGCTCCATGGCCCTCTGATATTCTGTTCTGTGGCCTCTTTTATTTGGCAGACTTTAAAAATAAGGAAAGGTGTGATAACATAAGGCCATTATGCTCATGGTATTGTTTGCAGCGGTTTTAGTTTTATGTTGGGTTGGGCACATTTAAGGGCTGTTCTCGATATATTACTGGTTATGTACTTGCTATATATTAGTACATAATTTGGGCTGGATGGATTTACATGATGTTTTAATTCTATATGTTATTTGTATTGTGTTTGTATTTATTTGATGTGCTTTTGTGCTACAGAAATGTAGCAAATAAAGATATTTGACTGACTGACTGACAACCTCACATGTCTCCTAGTCATTGTAGAACCCAAGTGACCCTCATGATCTTGAACAATGATAGAATCCTCAACGAGACTGGAAGAACCAATTTATCAGCTCTAAGTAACAAACCATCATCAACGGACAATTCCTCCTCCACTTTTACAAATGTTTTCAAGTTAGAGTCTAGATTTCTCTTTTTTGGACAGCCCGATTCAACATACTTCATCACCACACCCAGTGTAGGATCTTCTTTTAATGCATTGCGCCAGTCCTCATCTGAGAAAGAACTGATCCGGGGATAGTTAATGGATGCAACAATGCATATCTTCCTTGTCTTCCTCACATCCTCACTTTATATGTTCATCCACACATTCCAAGAACCGAGAAAGACAGTCTGCACAGACAATCGTTCCTCCTGGAACATACTGCGAACAAAATCAAACTGTTGCAATTTGGTTGAGAGTCTTGCAAGTTATGGAGTAAATCCTTGAACAATTTTCGCAATTAATATATAGACTAATAGCTTATGATCTGTCTGTATCCCAAAACGATTAACCCACAAATAGTTTCAAAACTTCATGACCTCCCACTATCAAGCCAAGAGTTCCTTCCCGATTACCGAAAATTGCTTCTTGGAACCAGTCAAAACATAGGAAGCATATCCAATCGTTTGAACTTGAGTATCCTTCTCTTGCATGAGAACAGCACCCAATTCCACACTGTTGGCATCCACTGTCAACATACACTGCAAATCAGGGTCATGATGTTTCAAAACCTTTGAGGAGACCAATTGTTCCTTTACCCATTCAAACACTTGCTGATATTCTGTATCCCACTCAAATGGCACACCCCTCATCAACATACAATAGAGAGGTCGTAGACATGTAGCATAGGTTTGCATGAACAGTCAGTAGAATTTACCCATGCCAAGAAATGATTTAAGGCCTACTTTATGTTCTGAAGGATTAGCCTGTGAGATACCTTTAACTAAGCTAGCTTTTGGTTCAAGTCCCTGGCTGGAAATAAAATGGCCTAAATATTCAATGTTATCAGTTAGGAATACACATTTGTCCCTCCCGAGCACCACGCCAATGAGTTGGAACCTTTTCAACACTTCATCAATAATTTTATAGTGAGATTCACTGTCTGAAAAATAGATAATCACTGATTACCTTTAAGCGTATTGCAAATTGTTCTCTGAAAAACAGAAGCTGGCAAAGCCAGTCCGAAAGGCATTCAGCAATATTGATAGGTTCTAAAGGGGAAAACCAATGCTGTGAGATCTCTTGATTCAGGTTCCAGCTCAATTTGGTGGTATGCTGAAGCCAAATCTTACTTTGTCAACCATTTCCCTTCTTTTAACCCAGCCAACAATTCACTATTGTTTGTAAGAGATGAGAATCAATCCACATCTCTCTGTTCAGACAAGGGAAATCAACACAAATCCTTAATTCCCAATTGTGGTTATGAGCTACAACCAACGGTGAAAGCCATAATGAGGAGCCAAGTGGTTCAATTATACCTCTCCTGCATAACGTCTCCAATTCTGTCTCAAGATCCTTTCTTATGCTAAAGGTAACATTTCTCAATCTATGTTTGAACGGCCTTGCTCCTTCCTGTATTGCTTTTACATTGCTTTTTGGTAATACAGTTTTATTGGGATTATCCCTGCTAGTGGTGGCACAAAGCAACAGCTTTTTCTTGAAGAAATGTAAGTAATATATTTAAGCAGAACCAAAAACTTTAAAATCAAGAAATCAATCTATAAAATTACCAAACCAATTAAATAGAAGGATACTAGATATAATGAGTAACATAAGATCAATTTTTGAAGAAAATGACACAAAATGCCAAAAGAAATAATTAATATGTTACAATCAATGTTTGTCTACGCGCATAACCACAAACTGCCACTAGAACATCAAAAATGAAAAGCAGTTAGTCATCAGCAAACTGTTCTGCCTCACTCCGGCCAGCAGGGCAGGGGTCTAGTCTGTTACCTTGCAGGTTGATATCTCAATTGCTTCAAATCTTGCTGGCACTGTTCTGGTGGGACTTCATCCACAGATCTAAGGCAGAGACCCCTGCCTCCTTATGTCTGCCTTCAAAGTTCAGTCCCTCAGTTGTGTCCTTCTTTAGTGGGAAGATAGATTTCTTTCCTTCTTGCTTCCTTTGGGCAACAGCCAAGAGTCCAGACACAATAATGCCATCTCATCCAGGATTTCCTGGTGGTTTAACAGAGACCAGATTCCTTAACCCACTGAGGAACTCCTGCATAGTTTGGAAGCAAGGGAAAACAGACCAAGCCGCAGTCTTACCAGGCAACATACAGCAAGTGAACTCTTTCCAACTGTTGTCTATTCCAAATTCAATGGTGATTTGCTTTCAAGGGAGGTAAAACTAAGAGATTGTGATACCTCAGCAGGGATAAGGGAAGGGCCTTAAGCCTATTCGCACCCTTTACCACTTCCAACGTTTCAGCATTTCTTCTAACTCATATTAAAAACAAATGCAAGATGCACCATTCAAGGGGTTTGTCAAAATGGCAAAGGAGTACTTTCATGGCGGTAGCTCTATCAGATCACCCAAGGGTGGTCCTGGGAAAATGAGGTACCTCCCCGTGCATGCCAGTGGGGAACCTACCCACACGGGCTTTGTGCCTCTCCTTCCTCCTGATTAATAGCAGCCCACCTGGTTGAAGACAAGCACTCAAAGGCAGTTCCACAGTGTAATCCTGTTTTAAAAAACAGGAAATCTTCCAAAGTTCCTGAAAGTGTATGGCAAGGCCAATTGATGTTCACTGCTCTCTACCTCTTCATTATCCTCAGATAAGTAAAAGGGATACTTGTACAATTCACCTCCTCGGTCTTCCAGCCATAAAGTTTCTCATTATGCAGCCACCCCAAAGCCTCTTTGATCTTCCAATGGGTCTTTGTCTGGGCCATTCACACTAATCCCAGCACAGCAATGGCAGATGCCTGATCACAGTCACTGAAGGAAGTGGGAGCCTGGAAGGCTCAATTCCTGGAGCTACCATGGTTTCAAAAGAAATGAACAAGCCCTAAAGCCATACTTTTAGAGTCACGCATATGGGGTGGGTATACTGCATTCCACATGTAACTCAACCTGTTATGCCTCTTATGCATTTGCTGTGTCATACTACATTTGCCTTACTAAAAGTCATTTATGAAAATATAAATTAACCATTTGTCACCATGAGTCAAATATACCAGTGGAATCCAGTAACATAAAAGCACAAAATCTAGCATTACACAGAAGAACTGTCAGACCTGACATTCTTGGCATGGTATTCCCCCAGACTTTCTGTCTTCAGCCCCCTATTTTTGCTGAACTTGTTTTGTTGATATTAGGACTCTGTGAACTTTATTTCTGCTAACCCTTAAACATGGTAAAATTAGCATACAGACAATTGTAATATATAATTTACTTATCAGTCCCTAGTAAATGGTACCACATTAACCCTGGGATGTAAATTAAATATTAACTTTGAGCTGGAGCACTTATTGTGCCACCCGCTAAAGTAGCACTGTAAAACTAGGGTGACCAACTGTCCGTAATTTTCACGGACTGTCCGTAAATTAGCCCTAAAGTCCGTTGTCCATGATGACTGTCTTAACAAACTGCATTTGACCGTAATTTTAGCCTCTCAGCTAAAGAACAAAAGTTCATTTTCACAATTTAGATTTCCCAGCTATCGTGCAAGGGAGTCTCCTGTGCTGCATTCCGGAGGAAGGGGCAGACGGCTAAAAATAAATAAGCCTTCTTGTCAGGGTGTCTGCTTCCCCAAAGAAATGCAAATGTGTGCAATTGGTTACTTGGCAAATGTAAAGGCTGTTTGGGAGGCGTTAATTGATGGATTAACTTGAGATTCCTGATGAAAAGATATTTTCTTTTTGCGAGGTACTGTAAGGGTGTTCCAAGCATAGCAATGAAGTGCATGGCTTTAAAGGACAGTTATACATTTTTTTTGCACTTAGTATAGTCTGCATATTAATGAAATCTATACTTTGGAAGCACTTTTTATCATTAACCGAAATGTATTATTATACTGTGTATAATGCACGTTTAAAATAATGATTTAAACATTCACAGTGCTTTCAGGGACCTCCTAGCACTAACAATATATGAGTCACTTTTCCATGTTGCATCAAACAGGATTAAATTCTGTAGACCTCTGGTTGTACACATATATATCTGTAGCGATCACACTAACCAATACAGTTTCAAAACACAATAAAGAGCATTTCCCACTGATTTGTTTAACTTTTATGCATTTTTCAGTGCGTAATTTTTTATATAGTCACCTGATGGTGAGAGATCAACAAAATAGTTACAGAATATTTTGCTCTTTCTAGCCACGCCTTTGATTACGCCTCTGCTCTTACTGAACCTGTCCCCAAGGCAGTATCCATACTTTTTTTTAATGCACTTCAACTGCTTCATTGAATAGCTGCGAGGTGGGTGAGCCAACAAATTAACAAGAAGAGCTAGCCAAGGGTCTGGCTCAGATCCTAGAGCCCGTGCACGAGCCAAGCCCTGATATGTTTGCTGTGCAAATCATATAACAAACATCATCTAAAATATGGTATAATTCAAGAGATGTGTATTTGAAGCATTGACGTTAATAAGTCACATTAAAGTCTATTAAATCAAATATAATAGGTTTTTGTACAATAAGTATTCGGAACTCAAATATTTGAAAGTGCTTTCATACAAATTCATGAAAAAAACAGTTTTGGTGAAGTAAAACATTTGTCTAAGAACACACAATTTAAGCAGGGAAGCCGCAGTTTATCCCGGTTTTCTGATATAACTTTGCACCTATCAGCCAGGAAATGGGTGTTTGTCTTTCCTTATGTTAAGGGCTTTGTTTTTTCTTTGTGCATTTTTATGCAGTTTTTATATAGCATGAACTCGACCTAAAGGACCTAAAGCACTTTACATGAGCACCACTTAAATTACACAAGGCCACATTCATTATTTAGAGGCATGGGGAGATTAAGTGGATTGCCTAGAATCACAGGATGCTGAGCCTTTGCCAAGACTCGAACCTGGTTCCCCAGTTTCAAATTCAGCAGCTCTGTCCCTAACGCCACATCCTGGGTAGAGGGAAGGAGGAAGGCAGAAGCCACACGAACGCTCGGCTCGTTATGGGATCAAGGTTCCAACAGGACCTTGAGCTGAGCCAGAGACAAGCTTCAGGCTCAAGCTTTTAGCAGCTCGCTCATATCTAGAATAGCTATATAATGTCTAGAAAATCTGTGACACATGGTGTCCTGCCTTCCCTTACCTTCATTATAAACCTTTTTTAAGATGTTGTGTCAGATTAGCCTGTGATCTGCATTTATTTAACACAGTTTACTATTTATCTAACAGGGTTGTACAAAAGCACTGCCTTCTGGTTTTGATGGGGTTTGAGAAAAATCAATTAATCTAGTTAGTAGTTTAAGTGCACTATGTGTGACCGTGAAGTCTGGGTTTAAATCCAGGATTTACTGTATGACGAAATTGTGTGATCTTAGTCAAATCAATTTAATTCATGTGACAGTTGAGAGAACATCAAGTAATTCAGTTTAAGATGGACTGTACACAAAAAGCTCACGTGTATGTTTTATTAGCTGGAATGTTCCACCAGCCATAACAATAATATTGGCCATGATGTAAGGGACACCAGATAATACATGATTGGCTGCACGGGAATGCCCATGCGCTGCCCATGTAATGCCCATGTACAGCCTACCTGACACAAGGTAATGCAAGGCAGTGCTATACACTGTATTGTGTTACTTTAAAAAAAAAATTATAAAGCCACGCCGATCAGGATTGGCACCAGTGTGTGCTAGAAGAGCTTCATTAAGCTAGCAAGACAAGGCTTATCTGTCTCATTCTTGAGATGACTCATCTTGATAACTGAAAACAATCTTACCATAAAGTGAAACACTGATTGGTGAAGATGGTGGATGTATAGCAAGAGGGATGACAACAGGGCACATCGGGTTTCACTTTCTATCATAGCTGCTGGGTGTCTCCATGCCATGCTGCTCACATTCTGTCAATCTTTTTTTAAACTAACAGAGCATTGAAGGGGTGCTTCAGGACCAAAGAGAACAGCTTTAGGCTACCTACCTTTGGGTTACTTTATGTCCTGCAGAAGCACTCCCTGCAATCAACTTCTCAAAAGGTAAGTTGAATCAAAGTGCTTTTTTCTCGTTTTCACTGCTTTCTCTTGCTCTTTCTCTCATTTTGTGTGTGCCTCCTTGCTTTTCTCTCAGTTTCAATGCTTTCTCCGTGCTCTTTTCCACGTCTTTTGTGTGCAACCTCCTTGTTTTTCCCCCCGATTTATGTGCAGCCTCCCCATGCAACTCCGGACGATCACCTCTCTCTCTCCTGGTTCCCACTACCAGGGCCCTCCTCCCCCTATGCCTCAATCTACTCACAAGTTTGTTTAATCTTTACATGCGCTGCAATAGTATGTTCATGTCCCCTGAGCAAATTAATGGCTTAAAATATTAAACGGAAGGCCAGTGCTTTGGTCGAGTTAAGTTAGCACTGTCAGCCTTAAAAGATGTGTGACTTGATCTTTATTTTGCTGTTCCAGTCTCAGTTTTATTTAAATATGACTGCGAGCTTGGTGAGAAAACAGGGATTAGAGTACTTTTGTTTGCGAGGCTGCTGAAAAATCTACAAACCATTTTGCTCTAAGAAATGCCCAACCACTGCCTCAACAGTTTATGTAGAGTAGAGTTTAGGTAATGTTGGTGTATTCCACAATGGAAGCAAAAGAACATTTTTTACAAGGTTAAACATGAAGCAGGATATGAATCGGTCTTTACTAGACTGCACGATAATGAGCTCTCCCTCATTATGTCTACTGTGTGTTCATGTCGCTTTTTCATGGCTCCCCATGCAACCAGCTTTATTTTGCCTGGTAATTCCTGATGATCATTTGGTCCAGAGCGTTGCCAGTCTAATCTCATATGGTTAGTTGAGTGACCAGGGTGATGTCCAGAGGGTTACTGTGATTCACTGTCTGTCCAGGCTACTTTATGATTTTTCCTGGTGTGAATTGGCTTCTGTCTGAAAGTTTACTTAGTCTTAGTGAGCTGTAGGATGGTGAAATGTGAACAGGGTACTGTATGATGGTTGACAGTGTGATGTGGCTGCTATCGCATGCCAATACTGCTGTCACTTCAACCACTTTTATGGCTAGGCTGCTGCTTGATGTTCCATATGTGCCAAGTCGTGGTCAAATTATGCCACAATATGTTTTGAGCTAGCCTAGCACATAGTATATTTTAAACTGTACTTTAGTATAGCTTGGAGAGTGCTTTGGGGCTCTTAAGGAGGATGTTTGGTGCACATTTGCACTAACATAGAGTGCACTTGCAGAAGCAGTATTTAAATTGGCCTAGATTGGCTTGTAAATGGGCAGTTGAGGCTAAAATGAATTGTATTTGGACAGCCTCTGGGTAGCCTGGAGTACAATATTAAGGTTAATACAAAAAATATATATACTGAAGGAGCATGTGAATTAACAATTTATAGGATAAGAAGACTCTGGCTGGCATGACAAGAATAAAATATGATCTGGGTACTGCAATACATAGTGGATTCCTTGAGGTGGGACATAATGGAATGGGAGAATACTCATGGATGTTTCAATACTTTTCAAATATTTACTGTTGTCTAAGGAGTTAACTGTCTCCCCGATCTGAGGACATCCAACCTTCAGTGGTGTATGAATATGCATCAAGTGTCCTTGATGAAAGCTCTCTTAAACTCATTGTGATCTGAAGAAATAGCCTAGTACACAGATGTCTTAACCATCTTTCATATCAAAATAACTTGCAGTGATGATTGTATTGTAGTAGGAACGTTATACAGTTTGGAAATAAGGTGTCTGAATGTTTAAATTGGACATATGAGACACACTTTCTAGCCGGTGGTAAGTAATGCCCTGAAAGCAGAATGCCAAAGTTTTGATTCACCTATAGGCCCAATCGAGACAAGCCAAGGTAATTTAATTTAATTTATTTACAGAGTCAGATAAACTTGGTCAGATGATTTCATCCAGTAAGTCCCCCTGCCGCCATGTACTTAATTCACTGAGTCGCAATATAGGACATGTGTATCAATTCCAGTAATGCCACCTTTAGCCTTCTCCCACTCTACTTAAAAAAACTGGGTACTGATAATGTTCCTCTTTAACAGAATTAATGAAATAATGAGCAGCAGAACACCATGTATCTCCTCTACAGCACCAACCATAAGAACTCCCTAAATATACCAAGTTCACACCCTTGCACAACCAGCCTAGGACCAAGTGCACAAAGTCTAGCAAACTATCACACATACATCCCAGCCTTACCATGAGTTTGAGTTGAGAAGGTGAATGGGCAATAAAGATGCCTTTAATGCTTTTAAATTTGGTTTTCAGCTTGTGACAAGTGCTATGTGTTCAAGAATAGAGGGCAAATGTCAGGCTGTATCGTCTGACAAATTTCTGCTTATTCCTTTAACATGTGTATTGGTGTTTACAAAATGCTCTAACTGCAGTCAAAGACAGAATAGTAAAGTGGACTAGTTGACAATGTTGTGGTGGTAAAAGGCGTGAGAAAACAAAGGCTGTAAGCTGTCAGTTTTTTTGTAACATTCACAACTGTAGACCTGGGTAAGCTCTCCTTTGTTTTGTGTAATTTGGATGCCTAAAATCGAAGCTGGCATTGCCAGATTCTTCCACGGAAGAGCACGATATATGTATCTTCCAAGAGTCTTGGTCTTTAGATCAGAACCACAGATCTGGCTACCTTAATTAGGTTTCGCCTGCACAGTCCTTGCGCTGTGCTTGTGAAATGTATAGTTTTTAATATAAATCTTAAAAGGGGCTTACCCCGCCCCCTCGCTTTTCATTGGTTCCTGTGCTTGCCACTTACATTTCCTCCATTTCTATTGGCTATAGCATATTTTCCTGCATTTACCGATGCTTGTTCCTCGTCTGCTTCTCTTATCAGTTTCCCATAGCCGAAATACTGTTACCATCCGCTTTGGTGGAACTATTTTTTCATAAAGTTTTGCCTCTTTCTGCTTTTTAGTCTTGAAGCAGATTTATATAGCTAAACTTATCACCCTGAGTGATTTTCCCAGAATCACAGGATGTTGCTCCTCTGAGAATCGAACCAGGATCCCCAGCTCTCGAGTCAGCAGCTCTAGCATCTGCACCACATCTTCTCCACTCCTGTGATACTTGTCAGGGAGCTCTTTCCTTCGTCCCAGAGGGTGATTGATAAAAACAGCTTACTATTCATCACATAGGAGAAACCAATGCATTACCAATGCTTGTTTTGGTAGTCCAGCCATCCCTAGTCAGTGGGTCAGGGCCTCCAGAGGGCTAATTACGTGGGTCAGAGTCTCCCTTAATTGTCAAGTAAGCTAACTTTGTACTGACTCACCAGACATTCTGTCCATTGAAATCACCAGTAAATGCAGTCCAAGGGTTATTGTTTTTAATGTTTATGTGCAAGGGACCAAAGTCGTGGCGACTTCATGCCCCCTAGAAACTCTAGAAAATCTTCTTGACCAGTATACCAACACACACCTTGTGATAGTAGTGGGCGATTTTAGCACTTCATTTGAGCCCCTTGACAAAGATGATATTAGCCTCACTCATCATGAAGACATAGTCTGGGCTATTCCGTCTTTGTGTATTTCCCCTATCCATAGGTGGACACAAGTTGCTTTGCAATTGAGTTTGGGCTCAGGGCTGCTAATGATCGCACTATGACTGACACTCTGGCTCACACGTTCAGTAAACCCTTCCATACTAACCAAATTGATTATTTTCTTATTGATCACCGGCTTTGGCCATCTGTTATTGATATGTGTGTCTCCGAACGGATTTAACATGACCATAACCACCTTTCCCTCTGCCTTCAAGTGCTTTTGCCACTATCTCTCCAGTTCCTGGCTTGTTGCTTCTTTCCAGGGAACTTATAATATCCTCCGACAAGCACCACCGAAAATAGCGTCAAATGATTACCAGTCTGGATTTTCTGCCCACACTTAATGCTGACATTACTGACGTCTTGGCAAGACTTCATGAGGGAAGGCTCTCCCACTCTGATCACTTAATCGCCACTCATGAGTTTTTTTTTAACGCGTTGCTGGGTACTTTGTTCTTCCTGTCATAAGTAAGAAGCACACAGAGAGAAGAACGCGCTAGCACAGGCAGTGCATGCTGGTATTCCGAGCTCTGTATTTTTACCGCTTTTAACCTTGTTGCTTTTTCAACATTTGAGTGTAATACTTCATTTTTAATTGAAGTGCTACTCACCTGTTCCTCTCCTTGACCGGTCCTGCCTCTCCTCCCCCGCGCGCTCGCACTTGGTCTAGCGACCCTGAGGGTGTGAGCTGCTGCAAAGCAGGGCTGATTGGCGGGGAGGAGCCAGGGGTCATGGGGGCATAAAAGCGGACGCGCAGCCAAAGAAGAACGCGCTAGCACAGGCATTGCATGCTGGTATTCCGAGCTCTGTATTTTTACCACTTTTAACCTTGTTGCTTTTTAAACATTTGAGTGTAATACTTCATTTTTAATTGAAGCGCTACTCACCTGTTCCTCTCCTTGACCAGTCCTGCCTCTCCTCCCCCGCGCGCTCGCACTTGGTCTAGCGACCCTGAGGGTGTCAGCTGCTGCACAGCAGGGCTGATTGGCGGGGAGGAGCCAGGGGTCACGGGGGCATAAAAGCGCACGCTGGAGTGGACGCGCGCAGCGGGCGCGCCTAAGGCAAGCCCGTCTGCGCCCGTCCGCGCCCAAACGGGTCCAGGGGCCAGGACCCCTGGCCATTTACAGGCCTACACTAGTAATGAACTTAGATTACTGAACCACAGACCGTGCCCCTTGAAACCCGAGACAGCAAGTGTACTCAGGAGAGAAGGACTCCTTATCTCACAGAGGGGAGAGACACCCAGCCCCAATCAGGCTAACATTCCTGGCCATCCGATCTCTAGCGGCACTGATACCCTGAAACTCTCGGTCCTGAATTCACGCTCACTACAGAAACATGCCATCGAGATCCTCACGCTCCTACAAGATTAGGCACCAGACATCCTAGCCTTGACCGAAACCTGGCTAGACGATGACTCTGGCCCCACCTTACGGGCTGCACTACTCGATAGCTATGACGCCTTCTGGCATAACAGGCCAGCGGGAAAAAGGGGAGTGTGGTGGCGGTCCTGTTCAAAAATACCTGGCCATTGAAAAGGTGTCTGGAGAAACCCTAGAAGGGGCAGATACCCTCACTTTCAAGGTCTGCTACCATTCATCTAGTATAATTATCACCATTGTATATCGCCCACCTAAATGCCCCCCACATTTCATAGACCTCATGACCGAATGTGTCACTAACCTCCGCTCACGCTTTCAACAACTCCTGGTGGTAGGAGACTTTAACTACCACTGGGACCAACAACCCAGAGAGGCACAGGCCCGTCAGTTGGAGGAGACGCTCACTAATCTTGGCCTTACTCAGCTAGTAACAACCTCCACGCATGAGCTTGGACATACCCTAGACCTGGTATGGTCTACCACCCCCGCTTATGACACTAAAGGACATCACCCCATGTAGCGTGGTCTGACTACTATTGTATTAACCTGACCCTTCCTCTTACTAAGCGCAATGCCCGACCCCTTCGGACTGGAAACATGTCCGTAGCTGGTCAAAAATCGGAGGCCCCAACATTGGTAAGCGCCCTCCGAGACTGCCCTCGTAAGAAGCCGGAAACAGCGGATATTGTTGGATGGTCCGAAGCTATTTCCAGCCGGCTTCTTTCTGCCATAAATAAAATAGCCCCTGAAAGAAAAAGAAAAACTGGTAACAAAGGCAAAGGCGCTTCATGGTTTACGGAAGAGCTCAGAGCCCTGAAACGTATGATTCGCCACCACGAACGACAGTGGCGCAAACACTATGAGCCCCAGGCCCTTGCAGAGTATAGAGCCAAAATTGCTTCCTACAAAAAGGCGCTCCTCCGTAGGAAGGCGGATTATTATGAAAACAGGATCCTAGTAGCAACCAATAAACAGAAAGAAACGTTTAAAATCCTGAAAGAACTCAGTCAAAAACAATCACTGACGTCTCCATCTAACCAAGAACAATGCAATCAATTTTTAATATATTTCTCCAACAAAATACGGGATATCATGATTGAGATTGATAATTCCCCATTTAAGCAACCTCCCACTGTAGAGAAGGTCATACAGGGAAAGCAAGCAGAAATGCTCTCTTCATTCCAAAACCTCGACATTGAAACCCTCCGACGCATTGCCACAAAAATTAAATCTGGCTCACCCGCGGACCCCTGCCCCCCTAGGATTTTTAACTTAGCTCTCCCAGAAATCAAGGAAGAAATCCTCGCTCTGTTGAACCTCTCAGTGGAGACTGGGAAGGTTCCAAGTTATTTCAAGGAAGCCAGAATTATCCCCCTGCTCAAAAAGACTGGCGCGGATCCATCCAATATGAAAAACTACAGACCCATTTCCCAACTCCCATTTCTTGCTAAAATTCTAGAGCAACATGTCCTGCAAAACCTAGCCAAGTTTACGGAGGATTACAACCTTCTGGAGGATAGGCAGGCTGGTTTCCGAGCTCACCATAGCACAGAACTGGTGATGCTATCAGTGCTTGATGACCTCAGGAGGACTATCGACAATAAAAAGCCTTGTGTCCTAGTCCTCCTTGACCTGTCGGCAGCGTTCGACACGGTCAACCACGCCCTACTCATGGAAAGATTAAGAACAATTGGGATCGGGGGAGCTGTCATACAATGGATCACCTCATTCCTGACGAACCGCTCCCAAAGAATTTAGATGGGTGACTGGGTCTCAGAGAGGGGGCCCGTTCCCTGCGGAGTCCCACAAGGGTCGGCCCTATCACCCCTCCTATTTAACATATATCTCAGACCATTAATTAATGCCCTCTCGGCTATGGAGTGTCAAGGCTTCAATTATGCGGACGATACTCAAATTATTCTGCAAATTGATAAGACCCCCCAAGCATACTCCCGGGCGAAAGATGTTCTACGTCTCACGGTCAATTGGATGACAGCCAATTCACTAAAGATTAACCCAGACAAAACTGAGGTTCGGCCATGACCGATGCTGACAACCCATGGAATTCCCTCTACTGGCCCCAGGAGCTGGGTGATGCTCCGGCCCCAGTCCCAGTGGTAAAAAGTCTAGGAATCAAAGTGGACGCTAAGCTTTCACTAGCTAACCAAGTTTCCACTGTGTTTGGAACCTGTGTGGGCCTACTCAGGCTACTTAGGAGACTCTCCCCTATCCTCTCCTTCTCGACCATGAGAACAGTCGTGACTGCCATGATCCTGTCCCGCCTCGACTATGGCAACTCGCTCTACATTGGACTGCCAGACTCCTTAGTAGGCAAACTCCAGATAGTCATGAATGACGCGGCAAGGCTAATTTTTAAAGTACCCAGGCACACGAGTGCATCCCCCCTTCTGCAAAGTCTTCACTGGCTGCCCATAAAACAGAGGGCCAAATTTAAGGGCCTCTGCATTGTTCACGAGGCTTTTCATGGACAGGCACCCACCTATATTAAACAACGCCTTGAGAAATACGCCCATGCCGCTCGCTAAGATCATCCACGATGGGCCTCTTAAATTGCCCACGCTTCAACTATGCCACCAAGGGGGGCCGAGCCTTTTCCATCCTTCTACCCACCCTTTGGAACAAGCTGCCTAGCCAGCTCCGCGCAGAAAGCCGCCTTCTTCCTTTCAGAGAAAAACTGAAAACCATTCTCTTCACAGAAGCTTGGACTTAACTGTCTTCCACTCGCCCGGGACTGACGCCACTCTTCTTGTAGCGCTTAGAGACCTTTCGGTATTAAGCGCTCTACACATTCAAATTAACAATAACAAGGACCAATTCTTGGTTCAACAAAGAATGCCGCATATTGCAGCGTTCTTTAGCTAGCGCCATCAAAACTAGGGATGTGCTTCAAATTTCTATAGCTAGAAAAGCCTACAAAGCGTGCATCATTTGTGCTAAAAGAAACTGGGATTCACAAAGGTGGAATGCTCTTAATGATGCATGCATGGATAATGATACATCGTTATTCTGGCAGCTTCTATCCCGTAAGAGTGCACTAGTTCCAATTGAGCCTGCAAATAGTATTGCTCCTTCAACCTGGGCAGATCATTTTAGCAATCTGTGCTCTGATGCTCCAGCACAAAATCTAATGGCCATTATTTCATTACCACCTTGCCCTTCCACTTCCATGTCACTATTTGACATCACAGATGACTGCATCCCTTTCAGCTGTGGCTCGAGGTAAGGCAGCTGGACCAGACGGAGTTCCGGCTCATGAATTTCTGTCAGATATCAAGGTTTAGGCTTGTTACATCTTAATTATTGCCGACTCCAATGCAGCAAGGGCAGACATTCCAAAGTCATGGAGCGGTGCAGTCATAATTCCAATACACAAAAAAGGCAATAGGTCTCATCCTAACAACTACACACCAGTTAGCCTAATCGACTGCACCCAAAATGTGTTTAGCTGGTGCCTGCTCTCCAAAATACAGGATTAGATTGTGGACATGGATATTCTTAGCCCTTATCAAGCAAGTATTTGAACAAAAGTTTCCACCCATGACCAGATCTTTTGGTTTCTATTGATTTATTGGTGCACTGTCACAATTGGCAAGGGATCTTTATATGTAGCATTTGTGGATCTTAGATCCGCTTTTGATTTGGTCCCACGTACTATGTCGTAGCAGGTTTTGTATAACATGAAGTCGCCCTTGAATCTTTTGTCCCTCGTCATGCGCCTTCACAGGGACAATTATGCCCTAATCAGGTTGGGGAAATATGATGCATTGACAGAGGAGATCCCTGTATGTAGGGGTGTTCGTTAGAGCTGTGTGTTGACTCCTACGCTTTTTTCATTATATATTGATGACTTTGTTTCTTTTTTATCTTCAGTTGAGGCTGACGCTCCCTTATTGGCTGAAATTAAAACTCCTAACCTGCTATTTGCTGATAACAGCCTTCTGAGCTCCAAATACCCCAGTGGGCTGCAGAAGCTCCTCAATCGGTTTGAGAAATTTTGTCTCACTCAGGACTTGGAGATCAATACAAACAAAACTAAGTTGATGTCATTTAACCACCATAGATCGTTCAAAAAGAGTATTGTTTTTGGGGGCTCCCTAGAGATGGTGGATTGCTTCACCTATTTGGGTATTTTAATTAGCAGGAGTATGTCTTGGAAGCCTCATATTTAAAAATCTGCCTTGAAGCTTAGACAGCTAACAGGTGCTTTACATAAGGGATATAGTGCCTCTCTTACCAAACAAATTCCACCGGCATTACGTATATACGAGGCCAAGGCTGTGGCATCAGCCATTTATGGGGCCGAATTGTGGGGATTTTCTAACTTAGAGCCACTAACTAGTATTGAGAACAAATTTATTCACAACCTCGCCCTTTTACCCTCAAGCACTCCGCTGCACCCACCTTTACAAGATATGGCCATCAAAAGGCTTATAAGCAAATTTAGGCTGCGTCCATTGTTATACTGGATGCAGTTGTGGACTACCCCAGAATTAGCCCACTATGTTCTAGCATTAAAGGATGTTTTGGATGCTGACCAATTTCACCAAATACTGTGGTTAGTGTATATAAAGAATTCTCTTCACCTTCTTGGGCTTTCTGAGCTATGGGACCATCCAGCTACTTCCTCTTTTCCATTAACGAATGCAATGAGATCTCTCTTCTGGGTAGTTAAATTGGCCAGGGAATCCAGCAAGGCTGCTCTTTCCAGGTTGACCTGTGCCTTTCTTGATTTTAAGTCTGTGAACAGTTATGAGCCATACTGGGACATGGTGTTCGTCCCTCTGGACCGGAAGATATACTTCCAGTTCAGAGTGGGCACTCTTCTGCTGAGAGTTTTCACTTCAGGGTGGTCCAGTGGGACCTTGGACATTTGTCCAGGATATTCTCTCTCATTGGAGAGGGTCGCTCATGTATTTTTTGCTTACCCTAGCTATGTATGCCCACGCAGACTCTGGTTGGTTCCCACTTACAGAAATTTGGGTGTGCACAACCACTCTGCTGCTTTACGAATTTTGAGGTCTGACCCCAAAACCATCTGGGTTGTTTCTGTAGTTAAATTCTTGGGTTAATTTGCAGAATGTTATCTTAACTTTCGTGTTGTTTTTACACTGCTGTTTTGGGTTTTTAGCTTTTGAGATAAATGGAAAGTTTTATTAACTATTTATTATGTTTTTATATTTTTATGTTTGTGTTTTTATGGCCCTGGTGGCCAAAATGAATCTATTTTGATGATGATGATGATGATGAGAAGGTGAACGGGCAAAAAAGATGCCTTTAATGCCGTTAAAAAAATGTTCAGCTTGTCACAAGTGCAATATGTTTAAGAATAGAGGGCAAATGTCAGGCTGTATTGTCTGACAAATGTCTGCTTCTTCCTTTAACATTTGGATTTCGGTTTACAAAATTCTCTAACTTGCAGTCAAAGACAGAATAGTAAAGTGAACTAGTTGACAGTCGTTGTGGTAGTAAAGGGTGTGTGAAAACAAAAGCGGTAAGCTGTCTGATTTTTTGTAACACACAACAACTTTTAAATACCTGTCAATGAACTGTGCAAATGTTTCCAAACCTATCAGCAGGAAGGAAACCAAAAATGGACCACTTGTTTGTAATTCAGAAGTGTGCTGGAAGCAGAGTTTTAATAGGTTCAAAACAAGCAAGACTCTTTACTTGGTTATTGTTAGACCTGGCATCCTTGGCGTGGGTCTCCCTTCCATTTTTTTATGATGCCTCCAATGTTATTGATCTGTTTTTGCTGGTTTAGATGCTTTGGGCACTGTGCCACTGCTATTCAGTGCCACAGTGCAGGTGCTCCCTATTGTAAATTGATGTATGTATTAGTGACTCCATGATTGGATGATTGGTTTACTTGTCAGTCCCTAGTACAGTGCACTGAGTGTGCCCAGGGCTTGTAAATCCAATGCTGCTGGTGGGCTTGCAGCACTGGTTGTGCCACCCACAGAAGCAGCTTGTAAAATGTGTCTCAGGCCTGCCATTGCAGAGCCTGTGTGCAGCCTAGGGCTGCCATGTCGACTTGGTGAGTGCACCCACTTACCAGGCCCTAAACCTTCCCTTTACTGCATGTTGGTCACCCCTAAAGTAGGCCCTAGGGCAGGGTGCATTGTAGGTATAAGGTAGGACATGCCCTGGTGTGTGTGGCATGTCCTAATAGTGAATTACAGCCATTTTCGTTTTTCACTATTGCAAGGCTACCTGCTCCCCATAGGCCAGAATGGGCAGTTTGATTATTACACCTTATAATCCTAACTGGCCCAGGGAACATGGTAGAAAAACGAATTTAGTATGCCTGAACTTAGGATGATAAAATACATCTTTTAGTGAAGTTGGTTTTAACATTCTGTGTTTGAAAATACCACTTTTAGAAAGTAGGTATTTTCTTGCCTAACTATCCAAGCCTGCCTCTGCTAGGTTGTGTATTCCTTGTCTGGAGTTTGAGTGACAGGGGCTGGGGGTGGCTACAGGAGACAGGGTGAGTCAGCACAGGGCTGAATAGAGAGATCTGCATCCAGAGTGGAGGGAGGAGTTGCACCTGGGTCTGAATAGGGCTGTGCCTGCCTTCCACAATGCTGGCTCCACCTCCTGCCGGGCGGCTGAGCACTCTGCCCCACATTCTGAAAGGAAAGAAGGAGTCCTGTAAACAAAGTGCTCCAGGACTGACCAGAACTGGTTTTGGACTAGGCAAAGGCCTCCCTGCCTTCAGAGAACAAAGAGAAAAGGTGTATAAAAAGGGGACCCAGACCCCTAGGAAATTAGATCACTTTTGGGAAACAAGAAGAAACCTTTGCTGAGGAGCGGAACCAAGAAGAAACTGAGGAGAAGACTATCCCTAAACTGAGAGGGATCTGCCTGCAGTGGTTGCCTGACTGCCAAAGAAAGGAGAAGGGAACTTTGTGTGTAATTTCATCAACTTGTGAAGGATCTCCAAGGGCTTGATTTTAGAGCTTGCCTCCTGCTGAAGTCTCAGGGACAACAGACTTCATTCACCAGCTCCCCCTGTATTCCCTTGCTGGGAATTTGGACCTTCTGACACCCTTGCGTGTCTCTGGGAGCTGGAAGCGCGACTCAACACGAAGAAGTGTGTCGCCTCAGCCGCTGAGTATCGCATCGCCGGAGAAGAGTGTCACCGTCGCATCAGACGCCGGCGCATCCCCGAAGAAGTGCGCCGCATCCTTCGAAGCGCCTCGCAGCACCGGAGAAGAGTGTCGCCGTCGCATCAGACGCCGTCGCATCCCCGGGGCAGAGCATCGACCTCGCATCAGACGCCGACGCATCGCAACACGAGGCGCGCCCCGCATCCCAGGAGAAGTTCGTCGACCTCGCATCAGATGCCGTCGCATCGCCAGGGAAGCATGTCGCAGGGCCTGTCGCAGCTCCAAAGACTCATCGCAATCGCCGCACGGCCGTCGGGCGTGCACGCATCACCTCTTCGTTGTCGCAACACCAAGAAGACGCCACTTTGTTTCTTTTGCACCAGATCTTCAACGCATCACCGTCCTTGCATGTAAGGGACTACCGGATCACCTTCCCTGCAACACTTTCCGTTGCCCTGCGTTACGCATCTTAAGGTACATTGAACTCAAAGTGTCGCATTTCCATTTAAAGAGACTCAAACTAATTCTACCATCTTTTAAAGTACAGTATTGTGGATTATTTTTGTCGTTTATGGTCTTGTGGTAAATCTATATAAAAGATACTTATTTTTATAATACAACCTGTGTGGTGTCCATTTGTAGTGTTGTCACTGGATTACTGTATGTGTTCACAAATGCTTTACACACTGCCTCTGAATTAAGCCTGTCTGCTCGTGCCAAGCTACCAAGAGGGTGAGCAGGGGTTATTTCAGGAGTGTACCCCCTTACCCTGACTAGAAGCAAGGGTCCCTATTTGGACAAAGGTACCTACCTCTGCCAACTAGAGACCCCCAGTTCTAACAGTTATATTCAAATGATACATATTTGCCGAAATCACATTTCCACACATTGTTTATGCACTATATAGTTTTATCCGAACAACTGCATGTTTGCATTTTGCTGCCATTTCAATGGAAAATGTTCTGTATGTAAACAATGTGTAAAGTTTCTTGTCTGTAGCACACTTGTGTGCATCAGTGAGAATCTGCAGTTTACAGATCACAGAAATGAAATGGCCCAATCAGTATACTATTTCCCATATACAGGTAAAATAAGGAGGGCTGATATGTGGCTAGCCAGGGCCTTATATTGCAATGTTAACTCCTAACTAACTGTTCTGCCCACAATATTACCATAACTCTCAGCAGTCTGCAGGCAATTATAGCTCATGCAGGCTGGTTAATAACTCCCTTTTCCTGCTTAATTAATGCTCGTAGCCTCACACAAGACCTATCCTTAATGGGTCTTATTCATCACTCTGTACTGTATCAGCCTCTCAACCAGTCATCACCAGCTGAACAAACATGGAATACCTAGAACGATCTGGCACATAAAGCTGGCCACTCGGAGGACTGCACTATAGTCCAGCACTGCAAGTCCCAATCAGCTACATTCTATGCTTGTTCCTTTACATCTCACAATGGCACTCAGATATGAGATGCTAGTAACAAAGTCGATCCGAGCAGATCCTCCCAACCTCTTCTCTCACTGAACATGCCTGCTCAGGATCATGAATTGTAAACAAAATATCAGACTAGACAACCCAGTGCAGTAACCATTCAAATAGATTATGATCATATGACATACCACAAAAAGACCTGCACAGTTTGTCAAAGCTGCGCGCATACCGAAAAACCAGGAAGTGCACAAATGTCTCAACCTAATATAAACTTATTTTGAATTGTACTTTTGTTTGTTGTCTATTTACTTGCTTATTTACTATTGCGTGAGCTCCTCTGATGTGCCTGTAAAACTTACCTTTTGTCCTGAATTTTCGTTCTGAATTTTGACTTTCTGTCCTAAATTTTTGTCCTGAATTTTGACCCTTTGTCCTGAACTTTTACGCTCACCGTCCTGAATTTGGACCCATGCCAGTTGGTCACCCTATGTATAACATGTCTCAAGCCTGCCACTGTAGCCTCTAGTGAAGTTTTAAACTGCCATTTCGACCCACCAAAATAAACATTTGGCCTTGCTTAAACTTCTTTTTTAATATTCATAAGTCACCCATAAGGTAGGCCCTGAATGCTCATAGGGCCGGGAGCATGGTATTTACAAAGTAGGACATGTGTGTTTAAGTTTGGCATGTCCTGACAGTGAAAAACACCTAAAGTTGTTTTTCACTGTGGAAAGTCTATATCTCCCCTAGATTACCTTATTACACTTAATACATTATAACTTCATGCAAAAGAACGTTGGGTAGTAGTGGTAACAATTATCGAACCTCATATGGAAGCAACAGAATACTTTGTGGGAAAAATAGTCTATTCTTAGAAAAGCTAAATCAAATGGAGGTGCTGTAATGGTTAAAGCACTCTACTACCAAAGGTGCAGGAACACATTGATGAAAAGTCAGTGTGTAAAGCATAAATCATACAAAAGACCAAAGCACTCTCCAGGGTATTAGTGTAGAAAATGTAATGTCCAGACAATATGGACTTCTTAACAAACACAGCTTCTTGTTTATTTTAACACATATGTAAAAATGTGGTATAGTGCTGATGTGCAATAAGGATTACACAGAGGAAATTGACAAACAACTGACGGATGAGCAAGCATACACTAAGGTAATGGGCAATACATTACAAGACGTGACCAAACTGATTGGGCAAAGATTCACCCACTGGTGTGACCAATGTCTTTTGACAGATGTTGAATACAAATATATGTTCAACCCATCACCTAGAGCACCTTGCATTTACACACTACCCATAATACATAAAAAGTGGGAGCCAAAGCGAGTGGAAGGGGAAGAACTGACCAGAACCTCTTTGGGGATTAGGCCAGAGATTTCCCCCACACATAAGTTGGCACTGGGTATAATTGCGGCACCTCCGGAACCTCTCCTCGGACCCCTCTTGAACCTGTGGAAGATTCAGAAGAAGTACTTCCCTGATGTCCAAAGAATGAAGATTGGACCTGCTTGCCTTGAACCCAGTGTGTATTCCTCCTACCTCAAATCAACAGAAATCTGCACTCCAGCTGAAAATCCAGATGTTTGCAGCTCTTCGCAAGTGGGCCTCTTGCATCAGCACCGGTCACCCCGTTGCCCACCAATGTAAAGTTTCGACAGTGACCTGCTCTTTACGCCAAACACTGACTGCCCACATCAACCGCAACCACAAAATGCCAGCGACAATCGCTCCATGCCCCGACATTGACCTCCTTCCGGCACCCGCCAACGCGAAGCTCTGGCTGCAACTCCTCACGTGGACTTGGACTTAAGAAGGTAAATCTTCCACCAGGACAAACCTGGTTCCTGTATCTAGCTCCACACTCCATCACAGTCGGCCTGAACTTGTAACTTTAAACCGACCCAATGAGGCTAGATAATCGTGAGTGGTGCTTTGTGCTTCTTTGTGCTATTTTCACCTCAAAATGCATAACACTTGCTCTACTAATTGTATATGTGTTGTTATTGTATCATTTTATTTAATAATTTCTACTCTTTTTTTAAATTAGTTTGGGATTTTTCTTTTATTGTGTATTCACTTTACTACTGTTTGAGTACTGCATAAATACTTTACACATTGCCTCTAAGT
The DNA here is from genome assembly GCA_963921515.1 of Calotriton arnoldi. Taxonomy (NCBI): domain Eukaryota; kingdom Metazoa; phylum Chordata; class Amphibia; order Caudata; family Salamandridae; genus Calotriton; species Calotriton arnoldi. The sequence goes on from CAWUFW010010205.1 coordinate 447,419, forward strand.
TAAGTTGTGCCAAGCTATAAAAGGGTTAGCTACAGGTTTATTTAGTGACTTTTGTCTCACTCTGACAAATACTGTATTATTTAAGTGGGGCTTCCATCCCTCTCAACTAGCAACCCAATTTCTTACAAGGACCATTTTCCTGCACAGACTATACAGTTCAATGTACGCTCACTGCACAGGCTCTGTATTTTCTCTTTATGTGTGGTTTGCGTAACATTGTTTTGTACATGTTGGTTTCCGTATGTACGTGAAGGGAGCTTGCTCCATTACCCTTCTCTACCTGTTTGTGAGGGAGAGTTGTATTGCTGCTAGGTATGTAGATATGCTTTGTGTGTGTGTGTGGGTGTTAGAGATGCTTCTGACAATGCTGTACGTGTGTACTACAGGTTTAGGTGAGCATGCCCCAAGATAGAGAGATAGTGAGTGTGTGTTTGAAACTTATTTATTTTAGTTAATTTAAACAATTGCATTTATCCATAATCAAAAAGGATAAAACTTTGAAGATAAAGGGTTTGTTCTTGTAGTAAGGTGTGAGTGTGTTGCTTGCTCTGCACTTGTTATTTAGGATTATAATTCTACAATGAAATTGACAGTGCTGCTGTATCTTGTGTGAGTGGGTTTCCCTGCTATTACCCATACAACAATGCTTAATATGGGCCGGTATTCACCGATACTGAGTACCGATACTTTAGAATTTTCCCCTTTTGAGTACCAGAACTTCTCATGGGCCAAAGAAAGTACTGGTACTCATAAGGACAGCAACACAGGTTTGGTGGAATAGGGATTGAGCAGCAGCACAGATAGCGAAGTGCTCTGCTGCGAGAAACGGAAAGGATGTCAGATAGGATGGAGAAGAGAGAGTGGAGCCCTTCTCAGAACCGATGAGGAATAATTCAGCAGAGGCTCATTTGCATGACCTTAAGGAGTTACAATGTCCTGTGTCACTCTGCAATTGAAAGTTCTATCAGACCCTGCACTGCAAATCATACTATAGGTGTGTGTGACACAATGCCTGCCACCTGCTATGTCTCAGGACCAGCAGGAAATTAAATCTAACTCTGTAACCACGTAATAGTAGAGAGTGCACATCCCATCCCTTGTATCCAGGCAGGCCGAGGTGGTGAATCAGGCACTCATCCTATATTTTTTTGCAGTCTTTTATAGCACAAACTCGGCTCAAGAGCACTGGAGCTCGTAACATGAGCACCAGTTACATTACAAAAGGTGGGGTGCATTTTATTTTTAGGCACATGGAGACTAAGGGGCCTATTACGATGGCGGGCGGACTTTGTCCGCCCGCCACCGCAACGGAGCACGGGACCGACCGCCGAAGTTGCAGCGGTCCCGCCAGGCAAATTAGGATGCGCCCGCCACACTGGCGGGCGCATCCTCGACTTTGACATTGCGGTGGGCGATGCTCTAAGCAGCACCTGCTGCAATGCCAAAGCCCATGTTGTGCATTGCCATGCACAAGGTGACAGGCACCGCGCGGTGCCTGCCACCTTGTGCATGGCAATGATGGGGGGTACCATGGGTACCCCCCAGGGCAGCCACCCACCCCCCCCACCCCCGGGGGCCCGCAATGGGCCCCCACGGTGATTTCCTGCATTCCTTTCCATGGCGGAGGCTCCGCCATGGAAAGCCATGCACCTAATATGGATGGCGGTGCCTGCAAGGCACCGCCACTATAACCTGAGCCTTTTCCGCCCGGCCGGCAATCCGACCGGCGGATGGTCTTTCAGTCTGCCGCGTTGCCCCTCGCCATACTAATAGGGCGGGGGGTGAACATGGGTCATTTGTCGGGCGGATCGCCACCCGGCGGTGGCGATCCGCCCGTGATCGTAATAGGCCCCTAAGTGATTTACCCAGTTATTCTGGGATTATTGATACCCTCTCCAGGCAGAGTTTGCAACTGCCCTTCGAAAGAATGATTAATAAATGGCTCTCTCTTTTGGATGCTAATAGGGACAGAGGTGCTGCACTGTGCGGACAACAGTGCAAGCCCCTGACATGTGCTCAGTCATCCGGCATACTACTGTTTCTACACGTCTCAACCTACTGGGTCCAAATGAACGCTTGGGGGACACGGCTCTCCATTACTGAAGGCACCAGCCCAATCCAAGCAATCATGCACCTGAGCAGAATTGTCCCTGCCCACTGTTGGAATCTAGTTTAGAACTGTGTTGGCGGTTGGGTGGAGCTGTAGAATGTTGGGATTATGATGTAGGTACGTTGAATGTGTGGGTTTGAAAAGGGGACCAGGCAGTTGCTGTGAGCCTGAATCCCTGCCAGTCCCCATACGAAGACACTCAGAATAAATACATATTTATTCAGTACTTACCTTGCGGGTGTATCTTTTTTCCCACAAACGACACAGGTCACCTGGTCCCCTTAATGCAGGAATGGCAGTAAAGCATGGACTCGTGGTGAACAAAAAAAACGCTACACCTAAGAGCTAACAAGTTATTCAGTCACTGTAGCTGCGTTCTTGTGAATACGGTGCATCCCTGCATTTTTTAAATGACGCAGCGTGGCACTGCTAAATTGCTTGCAGAGCCACGCTGCGTCATTTCTTTATAAATATGCCCCTAAGTGTCCAGTGCTGGCCTCGGTTCACACTGACATAGTGTGTCTACGTTTAGTGGGTGTGAGCCCCTCATCCCTGACTAACATTTGTGTGCATATACTCAAGTCCCACCCTCAACCACCCACATAAAAAACTTATGGAGCGTAGATTTCAAAACTGCATTAGGCAGCTTTTTTAGCGCCGGTGAAAGGGCGCACCCCTGTGTTTTCCCTTTCACCGGCGCTAAAAAAGCTGCCTAACGCAAATGCAGACACCCTTGCACCATGGTGCAAGGTGTCCCTTCCTGCACATAAACAATCATTAAAGGCAATTTGCTCCTTCTATGTGTGCTGCAGAATGCAGCACACATAGAAAGAGCAAAAAACGAGGAGAAATAAAAGTATTTCTCCTCGTTGCGCCACTTTAATGCCTGCTTTTCAAAGGCATTAGTTTGTGGCGCTGCCTCAGATTTACAGATCCTTCTAAATTTATGGCAGCGCCTAAACGCAATGAGTGTTGCGGTGGAACGCCCACAGCAACACCCATTGCACGCCTCTTTCAAGCAAAGTGATGCATGAAAAGGGGCCGTATTTACAAGGCCATGAAAAGCCACGCAGGGTGGCTTTGCTTGGCCTTGTAAATATGGGCCAGCACACAGTGCCACTGGAGCGTCAAAAAAAGTGACGCTCTGGTGATGTTAGGGGCTTGTAAAACATGCCCCTTAGTTCTAACCTGCTGGATTTGCCAGACTCAGGGTGAGAGGCATATACCCTTCTTACACAAGATAAAGGACCCGTGGGCATTAGAGAAGGTAGGCAGTAGTGAATATTGCTGAGTAGAAAGCATAATGCTGAGGAGAGAGCATAACTTTGGGGTCAGTCAGGCCTGGATTTCTTTCGGTGAACAGGCAGTGGATAATAAACAGATCACCAGGGCACTGAGAGAGAGGGGTGCATAAGATCAGATGGATTATGAGAGGCGGAAAGAGATGTGCAAAAAAATACAGGGAAATAAGGGGCATATTATCAAGAAACGGCGTTAAAATTATCGCCGCTTTAGCGGCAGAAAACTGCCGCTAAAGCGGCGATAATGGGCTTGATAATATGCCCTTGAGAATTCCAACAGAAGCCCATGTTCTGGTGTCAACATGGGCTTCTATTGGAATTCTCAAGGGCATATTATCAAGCCCATTATCGCCGCTTTAGCGGCAGTTTTCTGCCGCTAAAGCGGCGATAATTTTAACGCCGTTCTTGATAATATGCCCCTTTGTAGCTTGAAAAAGGGGAGTGTTCAAAATGAAAAACTCTTGTGTTACGTACTGACTTTGATCCTTATTCCTAGTGTGACCCTGTCCAGGTGTTACCTTGTCACATTTTGTTGTCTTGTTCAGGTCCTTCCTCAAGCCTTTTTTCTTTAAAAAAAAGTTGTTTTATCTTCGCCCTTCACACCATAAGTTATCTTACACCTCGTGATTATGGGGCATATTACCAAGGAATAGCGATAAATATCGCTAACTGCGCTTAGCGCGACTTTGGTTATCGCTGGAAAATATCGCTGAGATAACACCCTATTAACAAGGTTTATCTCCATAGCGATAACATTTCCAGCGATAGGCGGCGTTTTCAGTCACTTTTAGTAGGGAACGCCTTCCTTGCATGTCATTAGCGATAATTATCGCTGACATGCAAGGCGATGGAATACGCGGCCTCTAACGCCTGAAAGCTGTCGCTAACACCTGTTAGCGACAGCCTGCTAATAGGGCGATAAAATTATCGCCGCTTTAGCGGCAAAAAGTGCCGCTAAGGCGGCGATAAAGCCCTTGATAATATGCCCCTATGGGGCATATTACCAAGGAATAGCGATAAATATCGCTAACTGCGCTTAGCGCGACTTTGGTTAACGCCGCCTATCGCTGGAAAATATCGCTGAGATAACACCCTATTAACAAGGTTTATCTCCATAGCGATAACATTTCCAGCGATAGCGGCAAAACGTGAGAATATCGCTGGAAAAGCAGCGATATTCTCGCATTATCGCTAAGGTGGATTCAGCATTAGAATCCACCTCCTATACTTTAAACAGGTAAGTCATCCTCACTAGCAGGTGATAAAATATAGCGATAAACGCGCTTAGCGCGAATTATTTTATCGCTTCGCCTGCCTTGCTAATAGGGGGTAGTGGGATTAGCGACTGTTTTCATTAGCGATAATTATCGCTGACATGCAAGGCGATGGAATACGCGGCCTCTAACGCCTGAAAGCTGTCGCTAACGCCTGTTAGCGACAGCTTGCTAATAGGGCGATAAATTATCGCCGCTTTAGCGGCAAAAAGTGCCGCTAGGGCGGCGATAAAGCCCTTGATAATATGCCCCTATGTTCTTAACTTGAAGTCATGTTTTTGAAAAGATTACCTTAAACCTTAAAGGTACCAGCCAATGCAGAGAAAAAAAACAGTTCTCTTTACCTAATCCTACATCTCTAACAATCACTAACTATATGTATTCTAGAATGTTTGTTTGATTGTGTCTTCTGGGGGGTTGAGATTTAGTGTGACATCTTACTGTATGACCCCATCGCGTTTTCTTTTAAGTCATAGCATGCAGGGCACAGAGCTGGCTCTGCCAGCACTCAATATTGCAGTGTAGCAAAACTTTTATTATATTTAGTGAAAAACAATGAAGTTTTTGCATCTCTGGCTAGTATGATAGACAGCATCTTTTCCGTTGTCAAAAAAAGTCAGACGCACGTGCACTCTTTTGTTATTGATACCTTCCTTTGGAAAGAAGAGAGTAAGTGGTCGAACGTTCTCTGTTGTCAGCTCCTGGCCTATGAAGCTCTTTTCTTAAATTTAAAAGGATTTCCCAATGTCTACATGTCTTATCCAGTTGGACCACTTTCTTTTCTTGATGTTATGTTGTTTTCAGACCTCTGTTTTAGGAAACATCCAAATGCTATAGACTTGCTCTAAAATCTCATTTGAAACACTCTGACATCCCTGAGGCCTGGCCAAAACTATAAATCTAAAAAAAATCTTTGTTCCTCTGACCTTTCTTCTACCCAATATACCTACAATGTGTTGGACTTATCCGGTCTGTACTTGCCTTGCACATCTTGTGCTTACCTTATGCAAGGTCTGCCTGCCTCTTTTACAGACCCGGCATGATTGCTTTATTCAGTCTGTCCTCATATGACTCCCCCGGCACACTACTCACCCACCTATATTTGCCTTGCAAGCCCTTGCTTACAACATGCAAGCTGTGCTTAGTCTACAGATGGCAGAAATATCTCTGTATAACTATGTACAATTCCACACCAAGAAAATCTCAATCCCATTAAATGCTTGCCCCTTACCCCGCCCACAGCCACATCCCAAACTTCTCCCCCTCCACTCCTCAATTTATGTTTTCCCATTTAAAGCACTGCTGTACAGTACGTGTTTTGCATTTGCACTAAAACAGAAGCTGAACTAAATTGGAACGGAAAGGCTTTGCTTGCTTTGGGGACGAACTCCTGCATCAGATGGGCTTCCTCCAGCCCTCCATTGTTATTCAAGGCAAAGGAAAACTCCAGCCCGGATTGCGTGCACTACTCGGATAATGCAACACCAGCCAATTTTGTAATCTAATTCTGGAAGTGTAAAATAAAAACCGAGACAACTTCTTAAAGTGGGGTGACAGTGCATAGAAATGAATATCTGAAGTAGCCAAAAGAAACACGGATAAGACAATCAGCAACAAATAGCATAGGACATACTTGAGATGCTGCTGCTTGTGCTGGGAAATATCATGGTGCCTGTGTTATTTGCAAAGTGCAAGGTGACTCCGTGGGAAATTCCACTGACGCCTGCAACAAAACAATCTCAATTTTCACCAGTGTTTACAATGCTGTTCTTGGGGAATTGCTAGGCTCTGAGAAAAAACTGCATTCTATTGGCTTGTTCAACAAAGGGTAAGAGAATTTATGGAGTTTTTCTTTGCTTTGAGTTCCACAGGGAACAGTACATTGTTTTTTTTATTTGAGCATATTCTAGCTTGTACTATAGTGCCTTATTAAGTCTCGCCTAGCGTTGCAGCGCATATGCGCTGCAATTGCTTTGCGAGGCATGCAGTATACACTATAGTGGGGGAAGCTTTGTTTAAGCTCCGCCCACTCTCCGCCCATCTTTTGGATTGGCTTAGGTCGTAAATGCTGCCTTCTGATTGGTTTTTGGCTTGTTAGTCCCTCCTCTTGACGGCCATGTTCTGATTTGTATCATTCCATGGCTATCGCCCCCTTTACTTTAAAAACAATTTTGTTCCCGTGGCTTACCCCCTTCCCTTTCGCAGTCCGTGACTTTTGGGGCCATCACCACCCCACCCCCACACTCCCGTTGGTGCCTTTTTGTCCGCCCGCACTCCAGTTTTAAATGCAATAGGACTCGCGTAAATGCGAGTTCTATTGCATTGCAAATGCTTGTTTTTAGAGTAGTGCCCCAAAAGACACGATGCAGTTGCCTGGTTGTGGGCGGGGCTTAATCGGGAAAGAGGACAGCAAACGGAAGCTAGGCGTCTGGCAGGGTGTGGAGATAACGGAGCTAGGCAACCTCTCCTATACCCCGGTGCCCTGCAGAGCGGGACATCCACAATTAGAAGGCAACCACAGGTTCCACAATGCTTTAGTAAAGCTGCGACGGAAGCATTCCTTAACATTCGTCTGCCGGCAGCGCGCGTCACTTCTGCCTCGCTCCACAGTGTGACTCACGCTATCCAGTGACACTGTGCAAACCTCGGGCTCGGGAACGGCCAGCACCAAAGCGAAACTGGAGCACAGCAGTAGCAGGGATCAGAGCCAGTGGGACGCTGGAGCCAGGCGGGAGTTGGCGGCTACTAGCTCCGTTACTGCATCGGACCAGGGCCAGCTTTCAAATGCTTGTTTAAGTTAACCTAATAAACAATATCCCCTCTCAAGATGACGACCGGCGCGGCTGCAGTAACACTGCAACGTCTAACTCTTTACTTAGAGCCATGGTTTAGTCTCTTATTTATTTCAATTGTTCCTGTCTCCCGACTTCGCTTCCTCACACATGTCTGTCCGCCCGCTGCCTACACTAGCCGAGCCACAACCAGCCACAGCCTCACTCTGCAACTGATTTCATCTGCCATAGTTGGCCGGAGGGCTGCCCCAAACACACTGCTTACCGACGTCTTCAGTTCTACAGTAGACAGCTCCAGTATAGTGCTTCTTGTAGCCTTTTGGTTACTTCTCAGCACCTAAGATGATACAGAGAGAAGGAGGTGCAGAAGGAAAAGGGGAGGTTAGAGTCTGATCAGCTAAGTTGAAACCAGCGTCCGGTGTGCTTCATTTGCAGCGCCTGAGTATAGTTAGGTTAAAGACAAGACAGTTTAAAAAAAATATCCTGAACCGCTTGTGCTGTGGCTAAGACCTCAGATAAGGTGGAGGGTGTTCCGCAGTTTACGGTGGTCTTGCATACCCAGGCATACGTTGCCGTGTTTCGTTCTCTTGAGAAACATTGCTTGATCTGGTGGTTAGTTCATAGTTATGTGCCAGTTACAATAGTAGAAGTTGCTAGACTTTACGATGTACATGCATAAGTTCAGTCACATTCTGCTTCCGGATTTGTTGCCTATTTCAGGCTGGTTGTGAGTTTTTTTGGCTAGGCCAGTGAAGATGATGATGTGTGTACCTTTCGTGAAATTTTTTCACTTAGTTCAGAACTGGGATGGCACAAGCCCAGCGGGCGCGAGAAAGTTGTGTGGATTCAGGTGCTCGAGACAGTGGGCACTAAAGGTACACAACGTTGCCCATCTTTTGTTCTGAAGCCAGGAATTGCAGCTTCCCTCAGGGGTAGCATGTCTGAGGAACGGTAATAGAGTGTGGATGACGGTAAACCTCTGCAGCTTGCTGGCCCCATGATACCCCTGAAGAAGCATTTCATCACGTGAAATGTGTAGGTGTGAGATCATAATAATTTGGAAAATATCAATCAATCAATCAATCATAGCATTTGTAGAGCCCACTACATACCCGTGAGGGCCTCAAGGCGCTGGGGGGGGGGAGTGCTGCTACTGCTCGAAGAGCCAGGTCTTGAGGAGTCTTCTGAAGGTCAGCAGGTCTTGGGTCTGCCGTAGGTGGATGGGGAGGGTGTTCCAGGTCTTGGCGGCGAGGTGGGAGAAGGATCTGCCGCCGGAGGTCGCTGTTCAGATGCGGGGGATTGTGGCGAGGGCGAGGTCGGCGGAGCGAAGCTGGCGGGCGGGGGTGTGGAGGCTGAGTCGTCTGTTGAGGTACGCAGGTCCGGTGTTGTGGAGTGCCTTGTGTGCGTGGGTGAGGAGCTTGAAGGTTATCCTCTTGTTGATGGGGAGCCAGTGCAGGTCTCTCAGGTGGGGAGTGATGTGGCTGCGGCGAGGGATGTCGAGGATCAGGCGTGCAGAGGCGTTCTGGATGCGTTGCAGCCGCTTCAGGAGTTTGGCAGAGGCTCCAGCATAGAGGGAGTTTCCGTAGTCCAGCCTGCTGCTGACGAGGGCCTGGGTGACCGTTCTTCTCGATTCGGTGGGGATCCACTTGTAGATCTTGCAGAGCATGCGGAGGGTGTTGAAGCAGGAGGAAGAGACGGCGTTGACCTGCTTAGTCATGGAGAGGGTGGAGTCGAGGATGACTCCTAGGTTGCGTGCGTGGTCGGTGGGTGTTGGAGCTGTTCCCAGTGCGGTCGGCCACCAGGAGTCATCCCAGGCCGAGGGGGTGGATCCGAGGGTGAGGACCTCTGTCTTGTCCGAGTTCAGCTTCAGTCGGCTGTTCCTCATCCATTTGGCGACGGCCTTCATTCCTTCGTGGAGGTTGGTTTTGGCGGTGTGGGGGTCCTTGGTGAGGGAGAGAATCAGCTGGGTGTCATCGGCGTAAGAGATGATGTTGAGGTTGTGCAGCCGGGCGATGTGGGCGAGTGGTGCCATGTAGATGTTAAACAGCGTTGGGCTGAGGGATGAGCCCTGGGGTACGCCGCAGATGATCTCGGTGGCTTCGGAGCGGAAGGGGGGAGGCGGACGCTCTGTGTTCTGCCGGAGAGGAAGGAGGTGGTCCAGTCCAGGGCCTTCTCTTGGATCCCGGCGTCGTGGAAGCGTGTGCGTAGTGTGTGGTGGCATACCGTGTTGAAGGCGGCTGACAGGTCCAGGAGGATGAGGGCCGCGGTCTCTCCGTTGTCTAGCATGGTCCTGATGTCATCGGTGGCGGCGATGAGGGCAGTTTCGGTGCTGTGGTTGCTGCGAAACCCGGACTGGGACGGGTCCAAGATGCTGTTCTCCTCAAGGTAGCGGGTCAGTTGTTTGTTGACGGTCTTCTCGATGACCTTCGCCGGGAACGGGAGCAGGGAGATGGGCCGGAAGTTCTTGAGGTCCTTGGGGTCCGCCTTGGGTTTCTTGAGTAAGGCGTTGATCTCGGCGTGCTTCCAGCTTTCCGGGAAGGTTGCTGCCTCGAAGGAAATGTTGATGGCTTTCCGGAGATGGGGTGCGATGGCGGTGCTGGCTTTGTTGAAGATGTGGTGTGGGCATGGGTCTGACGGCGATCCGGAGTGGATGGTGTTCATGATCTTGATGGTGTCGTCGTCGTTTATGTTGGTCCAGGAGAGCAGGCGGTTGGTGAGGATGTTGGTCGTGGGGGCGGAGGTCTCAGTGGTTGTCGGGGCGGTCGTGGTGTTGAAGCTGTCGTGGATGTCAGCGATCTTGCGATGGAAGAAGGTGGCCAGCGAGTTGCACAGTTCTTGCGAAGGTGGGATGTCGTTGGTGTTGGAGCTGGGGTTGGAGAGTTCCTTCACGATGTTGAAGAGCTCTTTGCTGTTGTGTGCGTTGTTGTCTAGGCAGTCTTTGAAGGAGGCTCTTTTGGCGGATCTGATGAGGTGATGGTGTCTGCGGGTGGTGTTCTTGTGGGCTGCATAGCTGTCCGGTGTATGTTCACGGTGCCAGTTCTTCTCTAGCTTTCGGCAGGTTTGCTTGGAGGCCCGGAGGTCTTCAGTGAACCAGCTGGCTTTCTTGCTGGTGTGGCTGTTGGAGGGTTTCTTGAGCGGGGCGAGGGTGTTGGCGCAGTCGTCGATCCACTGTCTGAGGTTGCGGGCGGCGGTGTCAGGGTCGGTGGGGTCGGCGGGTGGGCTCCGGGCGAGGGTGGTGGTTAGCTGGTCTTCGGTGACTTTGCTCCAGCAGCGGCGAGGTATCTGTTGGGTGCGGTGGTGCCTGGTGGCTTTCTGGAAGGTGAAGTGAATGCAGCGATGGTCGGTCCAGTGGAGTTCGGTGGTGTGGCTGAAGGTGACGTGGGAGCTTGCGGAGAAGATGGGGTCAAGCGTGTGGCCGGCGGAGTGGGTGGGTGTTGTGACGAGTTGTCTGAGTCCGAGGTTGGCGAGGTTGTCGATCAGGGTGGTAGAGTTGGTGTCGTTGTTGTTCTCGAGGTGGAAGTTCAGGTCCATGATACTACAATCTATATGTATGTGTCCACAACCTATTATACAGAAATACATTCTTATGTTGCAATCAGGATTGTGAATGGTTGATCAGAAAATCCAGTCGAATTAATGGCAGTTTGTGCAGAAGTTGCTTTTAAGTATGAATCCATTATTTTGTCTTTGTATGCCTTGAACAAGATTTGTGTGTTTATATAAGAACTTTTCTATGTGGGTATTTTTAACCATTGTACCAGTGTCACTCCCTAAGAAAATAATGTCCAATGTTGAACATATAGATCAGGCAGATTCCTGATTCTCTTAGGTTGTTGGAGTCACACTGGATGCGGCAAACCAACTTATTTTAACCCAACCTAATGTTAGGTTACTTATACAGTGAGTTGTTAAATGTAAGTAAGGAATATGCTATAATTACAATGTCTGCATTTATATGTTTTGACACAGATTCGGAAGCATAAGGGACTTTCCAAATTTTCACTTTCTTTTTGAGGTTTTCTGTTTTGTACCATTTTATACCCTGGTGCTTTTAACTCTTCCGATTTCCTTCATTGGATCTTTCCTGCTCATTGTCCTCCGTGGAGTCGGGATTTTCACTGCGGTTGCGGTTTGACTTAGTTTCTTATCTATACTAAGCTTCTGGCTTACAAAAGGCTTTCATTTTCTGGTCCCTATGAGTTGTTTATTGGCAGTCTTGATGCCATCTATGTAAAATATATGTCAAGGAGGAACAGATAAATATCATTTTCAGGATAATCATTGATTATGTAAAAGGAGGTATACTTAGAACAACTTCATTTTATATGTTTTGCCTAAAAGTCTGGCATGGATCTGTCTCTCCTGGAGATATGTTGGACATTCTCAGTTTTTACTCATCTAGTTATGTGTTTCCAAGATAGACCTGCAAAAAAGGATTGCTTTTTATGGTTTTGCCTGCTTCGTCCTCCTCTCTTATGAGTCTTGAGTTTGGACAGGACCAATGGAGCTGTTGGGGTCCACCTCCCTATCACCCATAGTCCCAGCCATGGTGAGATATTGGGTTTTCATCTCTGTGTCATTTGTGGTCACCTGGATCTTATAGTTCTCCCCTGTCTCTCTTTCTGTCTTTTGGTTTGGTGGAATCATTTTACTTTACTACTACCTGGCCTGGTATTTGCAGTATACGTTTCTCCCCATCCCTGGATGCCCCCCTACTCTTTCCTGGTCAAAACTCTTCTAAAAATGCCATTGTATGTGTTCTTTAACCATTTTGCATTTGCAGCTGCACCTGACACTTTATTGAAGGTTTCCTCTTTCAGTTATTGTCTTGGGCACAATCAGCTGTACCACTGTGTATCTTCCCCCGGCTGTAGTTGGGAGTTTTGTGCAGATGCTGCCTCTGGTGCATCTGTGAGGTTTTTCCTCCATTGTTTGGGAGCCTGTGCAACACATACCTCAACCTTTGGCAGACCCTCCATATTGGAAAGTGAGCCCCTATTAGCCTGTGCAATCCTGTTGTTAAAACCTTTCTGTCCAAAAAGGAAATGTCAGTGGTGTGATCAGACAACCCATATGTCTAAGGTGAGCCATAACCCACAAATTGTGCCTTTGTCAAGCAAACTAACCACATTGTGAGGGTATCAGTTTACAAACGTATGCTGCACCTTTTGGAACTCTCTTCCCATTATCTGTTCTTAGAACAAGACTTAATGAGGTTTACTAAAGGTACCACCTCTGTTCCGCTTGGCTTCTGACCTGCAAATAGGTTATGTACATCTGAGCCCAACCTTGAAACATGCTGCAGCCCTCAGGACTCCAGCCTCTAATATGTATTCTTCAGTATCAACATGGAACCCCTGGGGTCCCTACTGGCAAACATGGACATCAGCATTTAAAAATATTCTGACGACAACCAGCTGTAACTAAACATTGCTTCAGGACAAAATATCACTTTGCTGAAGACTTACTATATGTCCAGTACCCACCTCAATCTTATCCCATCCAAAACCAACCTAATCCGCCTTGTCGGTGTCAGCCAACAAGACCAGGTCTGACAATGACTGGATGAGATGAACCTTGAAGTTTTTTTTGCCATATCTTGCCAGCAGTGTCCAATCCCTTTGAAAACAGCAACATGAAATTAAAAAAAATACAGAGTGCATAAAACTAAAGCCACTTGGTGCCAACTGTCGCTGATCTGTAAATTGGAGCAATTCCTTCTGGAAGAAGGATCCTGAACAGGTTATCAAGCATTAGTCCTCTCTCACCTAGGAGAAGACAACATCCTACTTACTGCCACACCACAGGCACAGAGAGTTAGGCTACCACCCTATACATGGGGAATCTGATCTGTGGAGTCCCCATGGGTTCATAGCTCAGTCCCACCCTGTTCAACATCTACATGACTCCACTCATGAATATCATCAGATCCCAAGGCATCACCATCATATCTTACATAGACGGTACCCAACTCAGCCCATCCCGGACTGACAAGACAACAACCACCAGAACTAACTTCACCTTCCCGCTTTTTGTAGCAAAAAATGGTTTTGTCTGTTTCCTGACTGAAATAGCCTGTCCTTCAGTAGAAGTCAATGGGGGAAATTAATTCTCCCGATTATTTTTTTTAAATCTCCCACTTTCCTCTTCTAAAATATGTATGATTATACTCTAACTAGCCTCCCTGTGCTCAAGATTAGATGGCTTTTATGTCAATCTCAGTGGCCTTGCGTTTATTGGTGTCTTCCCTCCATACTCTGTGTTTGTCCTACTTACAGGAGCTTTTCTGCATAGCTAAATACATATAAGGTCCCAAAGGCGAGACCGATTGCATTGCAAATGCTTGTTTTTACTGATAGGGAAAGCTACAGATCCAGAAGCCCTGTACACACATAGGCTCTTCTGCTCAATGAGCGGGTGGGATTATTCCTGGCAAATGTAGATACTCAGTACTGGATGCTTTACATTTCAGTCCTACACTCAAAAGTACATTATACCGCATAAAGTATGAGTAGAAATAGGATGCATTGATATTCTTTTTTTAAATGTTCGTAGTTTTTTAGGTCGAGCATTCGAGACCTATTGTAACTTCTCTTGTGTACTTAAAGCCACCCCCCTGCCATCTATTTGTTTGTTTTAGTGTCCTTTAAAAATCCTTGCTTGCTAGTGGTCAGTTCTGCCCCTTTGTCCCACCTTATTATCTTTCATTCCTCCAGGCAGCAGGGACTAAGTACTGAATAATTACGCTTTGATTGTATACATGCTCTTTTGGGGGACTCATTGTATCTTGGGTTCCTGATCAGCACCAGAGCTGCTTGCATTTTTATGATCTTTTCAGTGTTCTGAGCTCTGACTTTCTGTAAACAGGCATGGGAAGGCTCTCTGGTCTCACAGCTGCTCCCACTGCCTTTCGATTTTGTGCACGATTAAAAACAGGCCTTTTAATTAATCAGCACAGGTATGTGAAGCATTTTAAAAGCACAATTTGGCATATCTTCAACAGGAAATTTGAGCGTTTCTTCATCTATAACAACATGCTCACTCAATCAGTCACTGTTTGGAGCTGCCCTGGAATGTGTCACGGTAACTACAATGTACCAAACCTGTATGTGGGGAAAGATAAAAAAGCTTGTTTTACTGCATTCAGCGTGCGCAAGGTAAATTGTTTTATTTATTTAATTAGTCACCTTACTCCTGTCCATCGTATGTCGGACTCCACTACCACCCCCACCCTGCCCCCCCACCCGCCCCGCCGCCAACCAGCACTCCCTCTGCGAGCTGCCACTGCATGAAAGGGTGACAGTTTATGAGTTTCCAGCAAGGCTGGACTGTTGTTTTACCATTGAGCTGGCATGGTGGTGGCTGTTTATAAAGCTAGTGGGGGCCGATTTTATTACTGGGGGCCAGGCTGGCCACATTTCCTGCTTGTTCTTTTTCCTCACGCAGTGTTGTGTGGCATGTTAGTATCCCTAGGATGCACACGCCAGACTGTGAAAAAAGGACACAGCATCATTCAAAAAACATCCCAGTGTACACGCTAGCGTATCAATAAATGCATTTTATAAAAGTGTCCCACTCCATAACTGTCAGCTATGGCATTTGCAAGTCGAGTGATCGCCATTGAGAGGCCAAGAGGAGCCATCCTGTGCACGTGCATTTTGTATGGACATCTTAATGTTTGCAAGTGCCTTGTGCTGCTAGTGTAATGTAAAACTCTTTTTTTGCAAGCTCAAGCGGGGCTGTCATTTTGGCTTGATCTTAGAATCTTTATTGCTGCCTTTACTGAAGAGATAACATGATGTCTGTTTGACCCAGAATTCCGTTCAGACCTGCCAGAACACCGAACAGAAATACTCAAAGCTGGCTGGTACTTGCTTCTTATGCTGCTGTTAGACTTTTCAGTAGCAAACTAGTTTTACCTTTCTCATTTAAAGAAACAAAGGACCATAATTTAAAACAATCATTTGCAATGCAATCGGTCTCGCATTTTTGAAAGTTAGAGCTATTAGTATTGTAAATGACAATGTTTTTTACTTATGCTTTTTGATCTGCTGAACTAGGCAATACATATCATGTACTGGCAGGGCTGAATATTCACTTCATAGCCAAACAAGAGAACATTTAAGTATGTTACTTAAGCATGATAAGGCAAACTAGTTTAGCCAGAACAACACAAACTGTCACATTACATCTCCGATGACTGGTGTGGGGGGGTCAAATATGGCACTGTACACACAGCTACACCTAGTACATGCTGTACTGTAAGAGAGTGCAGCTACTTAGCCCATCGCATACTGCACTCCTCATATAGCAACCTCCTCGGAAAACACAGCAAAATGTTAAGTGGAATTGGCAATTGCTTGGTTACTAAAAGGTTGTCAACCCAAAAACATGGGAATTTAGATTCGATTTTACAAAAACAATTAATAGCACAGGCATTATTTGGCAGTTTCCATGGTGCATGCAAAACAAACATCCATGCCAGCTGAGAGCTCCAGCTGCTCTGCAAGACTGAAGGAGGAAGGGGAGAGGCCAAGAATGGTGAGAATCTGGAGTTTCAGAGAGAGAAGAGACAGCTACCGGACGGCTGCCTAAAGTAAACAACGAGTGTGGCATCCGTGATGAAAGAGTCTGCACAGGGCAAATAAAGCAGAGTAAACAAAACAGGAACACTTCTCGCTAGAAAGCAGGCCAACAAAATAAAAAGCTGTGTGAACTTGGAGCACTTACAAAGCGTGGAAGACCCGTGCGGCTAAGAACAGAGAAGTGATTTATTCATTTATTCAAACAATTGCAGTGGCGGTAGGGAGGTCGATGTGCACTCTGATGTTTACAGGAATGACCCAATATATTCAGAAGAACCACAACTGCCCAAGATTAGACTACCTGCCCAGAGAGCAGGACTACAGGCGGCGAGTATTTCAATGTAAGAAGAAAGCAAATAAAACTAGAATGCATGAGCTAAATTGAAAACGAAATGGTGAGATTGCTCTGTAGATAGCAGTGGGTGATGGCCATGTGCTTAATGTGTGTGTTCCTTTGACACCATTATCTGTAGTGGGGCGTTACTGTAGCATCAATGTGCCGTATTACATGGCAGTGCCTACAATTCTTCTGCCCATAAACTAACAACACACTTGTCACCCGGACCTTGCTGGTTAGATCCACTTATGCCACCTGTTCGCCAGAGCATGCAATGTCCTTTTTACACAGTATGAGACCAATGATTGAGGGTTGACGGGACAGATTACCCTTACAATACTGGTGCTTAAACAGGCATGCAAACCAAACCCCCTATCAATGCCCATACACTCAATTAAATCCAGCTCTGTAAAAACAAAGTGCAAATAAAAAAAACACACAATAGGGCAATATTACTCCAACAACGAAACCACCCCACCCCTATTCTATTTTTGAAGCATAGATTTCCCCCGTGGCCCTGATCTTAGACTGCACCACAGCCCTCCATCTTCGTCCAGCTGGTTTCCGCTGTGAGGCAGGCGCAAGCTGGAGCCCCGTGACCGATTGGAAGGAAGGGGGAGGGAGAGCACAGAGGGTGTGCTGGAGGAGCTTGTGGGGGGAACAGAACAGTGAAAGCAAAACCAGGGCGACGAGAAAGAGCTCATTGATACCTGCAGTTCTCTGCAGAGATTAGAGCCAGTACCCGGCCAGGGCAGCTGCGAGGAGCAGCCACAGACAGACAGAGTGCCCCCTGCTCTGAGGCAGGCTGAAGCGCAGCCCTCCCTCTCGCCTCCTTGGCTTCGCTGCTCAAAGCGCTCCGATACCTTCAAGTTTAAGTTCGCGCTATATAAACTTGCAAAAAAATGGTGCGCAGTCTGTCTGGGGCATGGAATGGAAGGAAGGGGCGAGGGTGAGCCAGAAACAATCCCGCGCCCTCTGCCCTCCTTACCTCAGGCATAATCCAGCGCACAGAGGCTGACGTCGGACAAATTCCGCACTCTGTCGTGGGTGTTCAGGCGCAGCGCGCTTCTCTTCCTGCTCTGCTGGGCAGCTGCGTGGGTCCTGGTAAACACCTTCCTCGTTGTGTGCAGGAGCGTCTCCATGCCGGCTGCTGGACAGGTCAGGCAAAATAAAGTGCGAATTGAGGCAGCCAATCCCAGGAGAAAACAAGCATTTAAAAATGCAATAGGACTCGTATTACGCGAGACCTATTGCATTATAAACAAAAGTGGGGGCGTTCAAGAAGGCATGATTGGGAGTGGGGGGGTGGTGGTGGGCAGAGAAGTTACGGATGCGGGAGGGAACGGGGGGAGGCAGGGGAACAAAAGAGTTTATAAAGTAAAGGGGCCGATAGCTATGGAAGGAGAAAAATGACGACATGGCCGCCAGGAGGCGGGATTAAGTTGCCGAAAACCAATCAGATTGCAGCATTTAGGACTTCGGCCAATCAAAAAGATAGGCGAAAAGTAGGCGGAGCTTCCCCCGCTATACTGTATACAGCATCTCTCGACGAGACAGCGCATGCGCTGCCTAGGCGAGACCTAAAAACAAACAGGGGAAAGGTGAAGAGCTGCCTTCTTCAGTGAGTGTTGAATATTGTTTTCTTTTTCCTACTTTCATAAAGAGGACAAATAAGGAGCTTTTTCTTTATTATATATGTCTGCAGCTAGTTGCTTTTCTTACTTATACATTTTATGCTATTTTGTGTTTTCTATGCATTTCAAGGTGAAGCTTCTTTGAACCTGAGGTCCTTTGCGGGAGTATATATACACTGCCTCGCTTTTTCCCTCACTCTCCTTCCTTTTGCCTCACGCTGCTCTCCTCCTCACTCTCCATCCTCTTGCCTCATGCTGCTCTTCTTCTCACACTCCTTCCTTGTATCTCCTGCTTCTCTTCTCACTCTCCTTCCTTCTGCCTCACATTGCTTTTCTCCTCATTCTACATCCTTCTGCCTCAAGCTGCTCTTCTTTTCACTCTCCTTACTTGTACCTCACGCTGCTCTTCTCCTCACTCTCCTTCCGCGTGCCTCACACTGCTCTTCTCATCACTCTCCGCCCTTGTGCCTCTTGTCGCTCTTCTCCTCACTCTCCGTCCTTGTGCCTCATGCTACTCTTCTCCTCACTCTCCTTCCCTGTGCTTCACACTGCGATTATCCTCACTCTCCTTCCGCGTGCCTCACACTGCTCTTCTTATCACTCTCCGCCCTTGTGCCTCTTGTCGCTCTCCTCCTCACTCTCCGTCCTTGTGCCTCATGCTACTCTTCTCCTCACTCTCCTTCCCTGTGCTTCACGCTGCGATTATCCTCACTCTCCTTCCTTCTGCCTCACGCTGCTCTTCTCCTCATTCTGTCCTTGTGCCTCATGCTGCTCTTCTACTCACTCCCCAGCCTTGTACCTCACGCTGCTCTTCTTCTCACTCTCCTTCCTTGTGCCTCACGCTGCTCTTCTCTTCCCTCTCCTTCCTTGTGATTCACGCTGCGATTTTCTTCACTCTCCTTCCTCCTGCCTTGCGCTGCGATTATCCTCACTCTCCTTCCTTCTGCCTCACGCTGCTATTCTCCTGACTTTCCTTCCTTGTGCCTCACGCTGCTCTTCTCCTCACTCTCCTTCCCTGTGCTTCACGCTGCGATTATCCTCACTCTCCGTCCTTCTGCCTCGTGCTGCCTTCTCCTCACTCTCCATCCTTCTGCCTCCTGCTGCTCTCCTTCTCACTCTCCTTCCTTCTGTCTCACGCTTCTCTTCTCACTCCTTTCCTTTTTCCTCATGCTGTTCTTCTCACTCTCCATCCATGTGCCTAATGCTGCTCTTCTCTTCACTCTCCTTCCTTCTGCCTCATGCTTCTCTTCTCACTCCTTTCCTTTTTCCTCATGCTGTTCTTCTCACTCTCCGTCCTTGTGCCTCATGCTGCTCTTCTCATCACTCTCCGTCCTTCTGCCTCACGCTTCTCTTCTCACTCCTTTCCTTTTTCCTCATGCTGCTCTTCTCACTCTCCGTTCTTATGCCTCATGCTGCTCTTCTCACTCCCCGGTCTTGTGCCTCATGCTGCGATTCTCACACTCCTTCCTTCTGCCTCACGCTGCTCTCCTCCTCACTCTCCTTCCTTGTGCCTCACGCTGCTATTCTTCTCACTCTTCATCCTAGTGCCTCACTCTGCTCTTCTCCTCACACTCCTTCCTTGTGCCTCACGCTGCTCTTCTATTCAGTCTCCTTCCTTGCTCCTCATGCTTCTCTTCTCCTCCTCACTCTCCTTTCTTGTACCTCATGCTGCTCTCCTCCTCACGCTCTGTCTTTGTGCCTCACGCTGCTCTTCTCCTCCTCATTCTCTGTATGCCTCACGCTGCTCTTCTCCTCCTCACTCTCTTTCCTTGTGACTCACGCAGCTCTTCTCCTCCCTACTCTCCTTCCTTGTGCCTCACACTTCTCTTCTCATCATTCTCCTTCCTTATGGCTCATGCTGCTCTTCTCCTCACTTTCCATCCTTGTGCCTCGCACTGCTCTCCTCCTACCTTGTGCCTCATGCTGCTCTCCTTCTCACTCTCCTTCCTTGTGCCCCATGCTGCTCTCCTTCTCACTCTCCTTCCTTGTGCCTCATGCTGCTCTCCTCCCCACTCTCCTTCCTTGTGCCTCATGCTGCTCTTCTCTTGACTCTCCTTCCTTGTGCCTCACGCTACTCTTATCACTCTCCTTCCTTGTGCCTCATGCTGCGATTATCCTCACTCTCTGTCCTTCTGCCTCACGCTGCTCTTCTCCTCACTTTTCTTACTTGTGCCTCATGTTGCTCTTCTCCTCATTCTACATCCTTCTGCCTCACGCTGCTCTTCTCCTCACTCTACGTCCTTGTGTCCCACACTACTGTTCTCCTCACTCTCTGTCCTTGTGCCTCACGCTGCTCTTCTCCTCACTAACCTTCCTGGTGCCTCACGCTGCTCTTCTCCTCACTCTCCTTCCTTATGCCTCACGCTGATCTTCTCCTCACTCTCTGTCCTTATGCCTCATGCTGCTCTTCTCACTCCTTTCCTTTTGCCTCATGCTGCTCTTCTCCTGACATTCCTTCTTTGTGACTCACGCTGCTCTTCTCCTCCTCACTCTCCTTCCTTCTGCCTCACATTGCTTTTCTCCTCATTCTACATCCTTCTGCCTCACGCTGCTCTTCTTCTCACTCTACGTCCTTGTGTACCACACTGCTCTTCACCTCACTCTCTGTCCTTATGCCTCACTCTGCTCTTCTCCTCACTCTCCTTCCTTCTGCCTCACGCTGCTCTTCTCCTCCTCACTCTCCTTCTTTCTGCCTCACGCTGCTCCTCTCCTCACTCTCCGTCCTTGTGCCTCATGCTGCTCTTCTCCTCACTCTCCATCCTTCTGCCTCACGCTGCTCTTCTCACTCCTTTCCTTGTGCCTCATGCTGCTCTTCTCACACTCCTCCTTTGTGCCTCACGCTGCTCTTCTCTTCACTCTCCTTCCTTGTGCTTCATGCTGCGATTATCCTCACTCTCTGTCCTTCTGCCTGGTGCTGCTCTTCTCCTCAATCTGTCCTTGTGCCTCACGCTCCTCTCCTCCTCCTTACTCTGTCCTTGTGCCTCACGCTGCTCTCCTCCTCACTCTCTGTCCTAGTGCCTCATGCTGCTCTTCTCCTCACTCTCCTTCATTGTGCCTCATGCTGCTCTCCTCCTCACTCCCCTTCGTTGTGCCTCACACTGCTCTTCTCCTCACTCTCCATCCTTCTGCCTCACGCTGTTCTCCTCCTTACTCTCTGTCCTTGTGCCTCACACTGCTCTTCTCCTCACTCTCCGTCCTTGTGCCTCACGATGCTCTCCTCCTCACTCTGTCCTTGTGCTTCACGCTGGGATTACCCTCTCTCTCCGTCCTTCTGACTCATGCTGCTCTTCTCCTCACTTTCCTTCCTTGTGCCTCACGATGCTCTCCTCCTCACTCTCCTTCCTTGTGCCTCAGGCTGCTCTTCTCCTCCTCACTCTCCAGCATGGTGCCGCACGCTGCTCTCCTCCTTACTCTCCGTCCTTGTGCCTCACACTGCTCTTCTCCTCACTCTCCGTCCTTGTGCCTCACGCTGCTCTTCTCCTCACTCTCCTTTTCTTTTGCCTCATGCTGCTCTTCTCACTCTCCTTCCTTGTGCCTCATGCTGCTCTTCTCTCTCTCCATCCTTGGGCCTCACGCTGCTCTTCTCATTCCTGGTGCCTCATGCTGCTCTCCTCCTCACTCTCCTTCCTTGTGCTTCAGGCTTCTCTTCTCCTCACTCTCCGTCCTTGTGCCTCATGCTGCTCTTCACCTCCTCAATCTCCTTCCTGATGCTTCATGGTGCTCCACAAATAATTCTAATCCAACTCAAAATATTCCACTACACACCACATACATACACTCCATAACACATGGGTACAAAACATTGCCATTTACAACGCCAAAAGCTCAAAATCAAATGCGAGACCTATTGCATTTCCAATGAATGTTTTCTATAGATAGCAGAACAACACCAGGTAAGTTAATATGGTTCATTCAGTGCATTGAGTATGAATAGCCCCAGCATATATAGAGGCTTATATCAATTTTTTTGCTGCCAAATAGGAGAAGGACCGTCCTCCTAGCCTATCCTTGTGAATCCTAGGGATACACACTAGCCCCTGGTTGGAAGAATGAAGCGCCCTACTAGGGCAATTTTTCTCAAATCTCCTTTGAAAATAAAGAGGTCCTGCTTGGTGCAGAGCTCTGTGGAAAATTATAAGTCCCTTAAACATTACCCTTTGATTAATCAGAGGCCACTGGCATTACCCTTTGTTTAATCAGAGGCCACGGAAGTATCTTAAGATTTTTATGGTTCAGAATTAAGCATGCAGCTGCAGTTTGGACGAGTTGTAACTTGTTAAGAAGTCCAAGCAGTAGACCCAGAAAAAAGGGCATAGGCATAGTGCAGCTCAGCAGTGGTCATAGTATGCACAACTATTTGTGTGATCGGCCAGATAGAAAAGTAAAAATCTTCTTATGTAATTTCACTAAGACAAAACATACAGTGGTGATTGCCCTTACTTGCGGTTTAAACAATAGGTTATTATCCAATATTATACCCAAGTTCCTCACCTCTCGTTTGGGGCCTGGAGGGAGCCTCATATCTTCTGTCCACCACAGTCTGGAATTAGGGGAGCCAGTATTGCCGAAGAACAAGATTTATGATTTCTCTTAATTCAGCTTCAGACAGCTGTGTTTCATCCACTTAACTACAGAAGTCAGACAACTGTGTGCATTTTCCACCACTGAGCTATCCATTTGCTGAAAGGATAGCATCAGCTTGGTTTTATCAGCATACGAAACAAGATTAAAGCCCCAGCGTTCTATTATCTTATCCTAAGGTGCCAGATAATTGTTAAATAATGTGGGGCTCACTGCCGAGCTTTTTGGTACCCATATCTCATTTTCTTGAAACATGAGGTAAACGGTGAAAGATGCACTGCTTGCTCCCTGTCAGATAAGTATGATATGAGCTACTTGTTTGCCATGCTGGTTATGCCTATAGCTCTCAGCTGGTCCAAAAGGATACCATGTAAGACCGTATCAAAGGGGGCTGAAAGGTCCAGAAGGATGCCTTCTGCTTTTTACCAGTGTTCAGATTCTAAGAGGACAACCTCAGTGCTGAAGCCCTTAATAGACCCTGACTGGGTGTAGTGTGGAGAAGCATTACTTTCTATGAATTGGGAAATCTGAATGTTCCAATATTTTTCCCAAACCAGGGGGAGAGAGATTGGTCTTCAATTACTCATGCAGGTACGATCTGAATTTAATTTCTTTTTACCAAAAAAAGAACAAATGCATTCTTCCATGGTTTAGGAAAGGTGCCTAATTTCAAAGACTGATTAAAAAGCATATTTATCTGTTTAATTACCTTTGCCACAACCAGTTTTTTTAGACCGTATCAAAGGGGGCTGAAAGGTCCAGAAGGATGCCTTCTGCTTTTTACCAGTGTTCAGATTCTAAGAGGACAACCTCAGTGCTGAAGCCCTTAATAGACCCTGACTGGGTGTAGTGTGGAGAAGCATTACTTTCTATGAATTGGGAAATCTGAATGTTCCAATATTTTTCCCAAACCAGGGGAGAGAGATTGGTCTTCAATTACTCATGCAGGTACGATCTGAATTTAATTTCTTTTTACCAAAAAAAGAACAAATGCATTCTTCCATGGTTTAGGAAAGGTGCCTAATTTCAAAGACTGATTAAAAAGCATATTTATCTGTTTATTTACCTTTGCCACAACCAGTTTTAGAATCCTTGGTGGGAAAGGATCAAGATGAGATCAAGACTTAGCCATCCGGAGCACTTTTTTAGACTCTGCCATGAAAATCCCCCAATTCCTGCCTGTTCTAGTGTTCCTAAGGGTAGCAAGACTTCCAGGAGAGATAATATATCAAGAGCACTGTTATCAGTGGCTAGATTAGAATAAGTGTTTAAGATATTCTCCTGAAAGTAATCTGAAAGATTGTGACATAAAGTTTTGGAGGCCTCTATGTTTTGTTGTGTGCCAGCTGATCAGAGGAATGTGTTTAATATCTGAGAGATAGCTTTGGTAGGATTGTCCTCTTTTCCTGCATTATCAATTTCTTCTGTGAAAGCCTTTGCCCGGGCTTTCAGCGTCTTCTTACGGAAGGACCTAAAAGCGGCTTTGTAAATAGCCTTGTCATTAGGATCAAATCTCCTCCTCCACTTTCTTTCTAAATGTTTACACCGACTTTTTTCTTCAAATAGTGCCGGCGTAAACCAGGCAGCTGAAAAGAACTTACGTTTTGAGGTTCCTTTTTTAATAGGAGCCACTTCATCCAGAAACCTTAAGAAGGGAATGTTGAAACTTTCAAAAGCAGCATCAAGACCAAGCCCACTGTCATATCTGTTAAGTTGAGTAAGTTGGATATATTTGATTCAGTGACTTTATGCCAAAAACGCCTTTCTGTAACTATCTTAACATCTGGTTTGACATAGCCTTGTGAGTTTCAATAGAAAGGAACTAAATAATGGTCTGACCAGATAAGGTATAGTACATACCAAATCGGACAGATTCGAGAAAATTAAGTCCAGAGTGTTCCCTTTTATGTGTGTAGGCCCTCTACCTCTTAGGGGAAGATTTAAATCTTCCATGACTACCTTCACCTGCATGGCCCATTTATTATTAAGCTCATCCATATGGACATTAAAGTCTTCAAATACCGTAAAATTTTAATATTGTAAATTCAAAGAGGCTATTGCTTTGGATAGTAATTCACCAAAATTGGCAAAGTATTCTTTGGGCCAATATATTAATGCACCAGAGAAAGTGAGGTTGTTAGATACTTTCAAAGAGAAGGACAGATTTTCTGCTTTTCCTAGGTCTTCCATCTTTTTTGTCGAACGATGGATCACCACCACACCTCCCCCCAAAGTGAATTTTCCAGTTAGGCGAACTATAGTGTAACCTCCAGTTAAGGCAAGCGGGATGTCTGGTCATGAGGTATTATTCATCCATGTCTCCGTAATAAATAAAACATCCCAGTAGTTTCCTACTAACAGCTCCCAAATGCCCAGTTTATGTTTGACTAGGGACCTTGCATTAGTTAAGCATGTACTTAGGTGACTAGTAGAGTGTGACTCCTCCCCCTATGGTTGTTGTATAATCCTTTTCCTCATCCTTGTAGGCATCTTGAGCGAGTAGTTGCATGTGCATAGGCAGCGTTGACTACCATGATTGGCCAAACCAAGCATTTACACTTCCCCCCCAAACTGAAAGAGGGATTCTTGCATCTGTTATTCCCCAGCGACAGCAGGTCCCCCTTACTGTAAAGCATACATGCTCAAAATAAATGGGGAGTAATTTGGGCATAATGAGTGGGGCTGGACGTGTTTGAAATATGCACAGGCTTGCCTTTGGCGCACTAGTGGTGCCCTTGCTTTAATTTTATGGGCAGGAAAAGAAGGGATGAGTCACCACCAGAAATGCCACTAGAGCGCTAACTCATAATGACGCTTAATAGTGTGGCTCCAACAAAGAGTAACAAGCATTTGCAATGCAATCGGTCTCGCCTTTGGGACCTTATATGTATTTAGATATGCAGCACATTAGCATTGGTGTTGAAACATCTACTATTCTTTAACATGGAGGAAAAGTAAGCACCAAACTGCGTGACATGCCAGGTATGGGAACACATGAAGAGAAATATTGCCTTTCAGCAGGAAATGGTATAGTCCAAACCTCTGTTTCTAATATAAAATCAGGGCCTTCGGTGGTCATATCACTGAAAATACAAGATTTGAAAAAAATATTATTGTCTACCGGTGCCCATGGAAGACAATTTCTATGGACTGGAATCTAGAGAATGCTAAAGTGATTCTGGTATTTTACTGACCTCTGCTAGTAGTTTTCTATCAAGAAAGTTAAATAGAGCCCACAAAGTACATACACATATAAGCATATACTAAAGTATACACAAGAGGTCTCGAATGCTCGACCTAAAAATTGCTGAAATTGCTTAAGAGAGAGTTTGATACTAGTGTTACCATGGCGCATATATTTTTTCACATTTTTGGTGCATCCTTTACATAAATAATAGGTATTTTCAGACAGCATCCGCCCATTGTCCTTATGATGTCATCATTCTTGAGATCATCAATAAGAATGGGGTTGTCCCTGCATCCCTCAGAGCCTGGGTATATAATGTTATAGACTACAAAGCGCTCTGTCGAGTATTGCAATTTCTTTGTGTGAAAGGACTGGTGTCCAAAATGATACACCTATGGCTAAAGATCAATGTATGGTCTGAAGGAGTTGGAGGAGTGTGGGCCTAGCTTGACCCTTTATTCAATGCCTCAACAGTACAATTATTAAAAAAGACAACAACACACATCAATGCCATTAATAAGTATATTAAAATTCATATACTCAAAGAATGCAAACACATTTTCTTCATATGAGGCTGTCGTGACACAAAGTGAAAAATTGGTGACACAACACAATACAAAAAATATATATGAAACATATATGGAACAATTAAGGAAAATTCCATCCTTTTTATATTAAATAGTTCCACAAAACATCCTATCTCATTAATCGTCTTTTAAGGATAGTTGACCAAGGACATGTACCAATAAGGTTGTTTTCGACGTTTTGACCCTGTAAGTATGTGCTAATTGATAAACATAAATGTGGTTCTTTCTCAGGACTAGCGATGGCATATTCAGGAAAACAAAGCCTCATGTAAGAATGTTGTATGATAAAAAAGAGGTTAAAAACAAACGGAGGGCGCCATAGGCGACTCACCTAAATGCAATGAAATTATTTTGGGAATCAAGATTTCTCCAATTCAGGATGGAGCCTACGACAAAGATAAACAAGTATCCACACAATTTTTCCTCAAGGAAGTAACCTGTGCCATAGAAATTAATCTCATTAGTATTAAATGTACTATGCATAGGAACGCATGCATAGGGCCAAGCATGGCATGGAACGCTCACCGTTTTGTCAATTTCCAGTGTGAGTGTTAAAAGGACCCGTTCAAAGTGGGATGGAACCTGAGGCAAGGATCAAAGAGTATCTAAACCAATTTCTTCTAAGCAGGGATGGTTATTTCAACTAAATTACATGTGAGATAAAAAAAAAGCGTCATTAGATTTAGGCTTCCGTTGTAAAAGTCGCTGTGTTTAAGGCCAAATAAGGCATAAAACTAAACTGTGATGGAGCGCAGATTGTACTCTATTTGTATGAGTGCACTATATTCATGGTTTAAAAATGCACTCGTATTTACTCGTATTGTGTGCAGTGTTTTGATTATTCAGAACATTTAATTGAATCATTTAATGTTTAATTAGTGAACGCATTAAGTAGACTTCTGTATGTATTATGATTCCTTCATGCATAACGTGCAGGACAATATTATATTATATATCGCAATTGTGGTTTGTCTAAATTGTCTGAATTATAGGCCCAAAAGTTTCTCCTTGCTCTCGAGAAATAATGAATTAAATGAGTGTTATGTTCAAGGTTAGAGTGTTCTCACCCCGTTGCAGGTGCAAAAGTACACATCGTTATTTTCAGAGTTAAGGAGAGATCCGGAATGCCTTTGAAGATACTGGAAGCGAGAAGGGAGGATGCTTTGAGTATCGGGTCTGTCTGGAAGCCAAGGCCACTGGAAGAAGATACCTCTAATTAATTTTGCTTCATGAAAGAACACCAGCTA
This sequence comes from Calotriton arnoldi, assembly GCA_963921515.1. NCBI lineage: Eukaryota > Metazoa > Chordata > Amphibia > Caudata > Salamandridae > Calotriton > Calotriton arnoldi. The sequence continues at coordinate 475,054 of CAWUFW010010205.1, forward strand.
CTGTATAGAGGCTTAGTGGAAACTTTTAGAAAAGGTGACGGAATGTTGATTGAATCCCATCTTTTTGTATGATGCGCAGGGACAGAGAAACCAGACTTCTGCTAGCTTTCGGAGAAGACGGAGTATCTTAGAGCGAGCTCCATAGCCTTAAGCTAAACAACCCATTTGACGTGAGTACTTCTTAGGAAGTCACACGTGTTGACACCATTGGGGAACGATAGAAGGGAGACAGGAAGGGCCCTCATATAGAATAGTGTAGGGAAAGATTTTTATATTTTTTCAATGAATCGAGAGCTGAATCTTGCATCTATTTTGTGTTGCATTGTGATTTTGGAATTCATAATCATTTGTCTTTTGGGCCGCATTACTTATATTAGAAAGATCAGCTCTGTATTAATTTTCCTGTATCTCTATACTTTGCTATTGAGATGTATTTACATCCAATTGTTTTTGGCCTTATAATAAATATTCAAACTGCACTTCGGAGTCAGTGATCTTTACAGGCATGACAATTTTGTTCATATCTGTTTAAGCTGTTTTCCTCCCCTCAACCACTTTAGGTAAATAAAAGATTGATCGCTTACGCTATACTTAGTAGAGATTTTAAGGGTGCAAGTTAGCGTAATCAAATGGTAGCAGAGGATGGTTTACCTTTAAAGTGGTTTACCTCTAAGGTGAGGGGAGTACTTAGGAGTAGGATCGAAGGTTGGAAGGTCGGAGAGCCCTGAAGTGGAACGGAGGAGACCGGAGATTGGCGGACGGTGACGGTGCGGCGGAAACAGTGGTGGCGTGAGTATGAAAGGCATTGTGTTAGATTGCGGTAATGAGTAAGTGGGTGATGTCTTGCGGAGTTGGGGTGTATGTTGAGTGAATGTGGTTTTTGGTTACGTTTTGGTAAGCGGACTCAAGAGAAGTTCAAGATTCCGGGATAGTTTTGTATTGTAATTGTCTGATTAAACGTGGGCGTTGTGAAGCGCTATCAACGATCCACTTGTGTTAGGGACCTTTGTGTGAAAGAGGAAGAGGTCACGGTAGAAAGCCTCAGGTACCGGGGGTGAACTATGGCGATTGAGTGACCAACGCAGGTCGGAGGTCACAACGGCTGAATGTTCTTGTGCGAGTGTTCTATCGATCTTCAGTGTCAGACAATTACTTGTTTATGTGACTGTAAGTTATTGTAATTGTGTAGGAACAATTACTTGGTTCAATAACTTTTGGTTATACAGTTACTTGTGGTACGAATGTGTGCGAGCGAGTTTGTGGAGAAATTGTAAAGGCGGGTGAGCCGCTGCAAGGAGTGAGAAGTGACATCAGGGTGCGCCGCGCTGTGATAGGTTGGTTGGTGTAACGCCGCGCTGGGATTGGTGGAAGTGCTTTAGCAGTAAAACAGCGTAACTTTGGAGCTTGCAATTGATCGATTTCAAAATTAGATGCTTTAGGGTATTGCGAGATTTGTGTAGAGGTGATACAGGGGTAGTGACTCGGGTAGGGGAAGAAGCCCCGCCAGAGGACACACCAGCACATTACATGGCAACGAATGTAGGACTTCATACTATCGTGTGGCTTCAGAATTGGCATAAAATTACAGAGAAAGAGTGTGAATTGGCTTTCCCTCGCTATGGGTCTTTTCGTATGGAGGTGCTTACCCAGCTGAGGGGGGTGATGAATGCACTGAAACCGCCCCCTAGACCCACACAATTTGAGGCATTAGATGCATGGATGAGAGCAGCTCTAGTGAAAAAGAGGGAGGCTTCACATGGCAGAATGAGAAAAGCAATGAAGGCATATCATGATGCTAGATGGGATGCTCAGCTGAAGAGATGGAGAGTAGATACTATAGAGGGAGAACGCTTGTACCCCCTTCTCACAGTAGGAGAGGGGCCTGAAGGGAAAAAGAAGACGGAGGAGGACAGCGATACAGACGATAGCTTTCTCGATAGATTCTTAGCGGACCGTCCTCCACCCTGTTCGTCTAGATTAGAGACAGAGCGGGTGCGCCCAACAGAAGAGCAGTTGGGTGTAGAACAACTGAATCCTGGGGAACCAACGGCAGGGGTAAGAGGCCAAATTACCATGGTACGCATTCCAGGAGGGTCTGGAGGAAGAAGGTATTCAAATACTGGTCCGGAACCACCTGTAGGAAATATGCAGTTGCCAGATGCTTTGTCTGTACCAGTCACAATAGGGCCAGTGGTTTCGATATATACTCCTCGAGACAGAGCTGACGATTGTCATCAGCACATGGGTGAAGGGGAAGAGACAATTTCTGGAGGGAGCCTCGCAATGAGTGGGACAGCTTTCTGTCGATTACCAGTAGAAGCTAGTACTCCACTGCCAGCTACAGCTGATCCATCTAGAATGGATAGTGGGACAGAACGAGGACGGACAGGTGCTCTAGCGAATTCTAGGTCTGACCTTCGAATGTGGGTTCAACCAGTGAGAGAGTCAATGATGCCGAGGGAAGAGATAAGCAGGAGACTAGAAACTCCTAAAGTGTTGTTTGGGCCACAGGTGATTTGTGCAGGTGACCATTGGAGAAGTCGAAGTTGTGAGAGAGAGAGGCGCCTGGATGAAAAGATAGAAGAGGGTGCAGTTCTTAGGAGAACCCAAAGTTGTGACAGAGAGGAGACGCGAAAAGAGGAAATTCAGAAAGTGTTGAAAAGCGCAATAAAGGTGCCCATGTTAGACGTGGTAAAATTAAAGGCAGAACTAGACGAGGTGATTGAAGGTAATCTACCCCTGATTAAAATTGATACTTATAACTCAAGCGAACTACTGTTCGTAGCAAAGGACATGACAAGAAAGGCCAAACGAGCTTATGATGCCTTATTGCTTTTAGCACAAAGATATGAGGTTGATTTGTTAAAAACTAAGTTAACTCAGGGTTCTTGCAGATTAAATTATACCGATTAGGATTTGGAAGAGAAGCGAACGAGCGGATTGAAAGCACACATTAGAGAACTAGTGATGGGGATGCGGACATGGAAAGATTTAGACAGATGGAGAGAGAAATGGGCCAAGAAGAAAAGTTTCCAGATTGGAATACGGAATACTCCGCCTCCGGGTGGAGTGACAGGAGCTGCCGGAAATTTCCCCCTTAGAGAGGTACAGAACGGAGGGTATGTACATGCGCCCTGGAGCAGGGGTGATTTGGCAGCATTTACAAATGATTTCCTCGGCTGAGGGAAAACCTGCTGAGTGGTACAAGCAAATAGATAAGTTTGTGAAGATTTCGAAGGTACTGTGGATTGATTTGAACACCTTGTTTGATATCGTAGTACCTGCAGATTTGTGGGCGGCATGTAAGATTGCCATTGAGTGGCCCACTGCAAAGCCACCTAGAGATGGAGTGAGTCATGGTCCTTCACCTGATGTTATGAGAAAGTATGAGCAAGTAATTACATGGTTGCAATCGAAGGTAGCTCCTCAAACGGTGGATTGGTTGAAGATTGATCGTACTACCCAAGATACTAAAGAATCAGTACATGATTACTACGAGCGACTGTTGTTGGCTTTTAAGCAGCATAGTGGATTGGATACAATTGAACAGAAAGATATGGGACAGTTCGTCTCAAAGTTTGTGTTGGGACTGAAATCTGATATTAGTTTAATGATACAACAGCATTTGATATGTTGGCAGAATAAGTCGGTAGACGAGATTCTGCGTTATTCTAAATATTGCAGTGATTTAGTGGGGTCAACACAGAAGAAATTGAAGGACAAGTTGATGTTGGTGCAGTTGAGAAACGCTGATATGACGCAAGGGTTTGGAGGAGGTCAAGGAAGAGGTAGAGGAGGTGGAAGAGGAATGGGACAACAGGTTGTGACCCAACCTGGTCAGGGTAGAGGAAGAGGAATGGATTCAGGTACAAGTGATTGGGGCATTGGGTAGCTCAACAGAAAAGAGTCACTGCCTGTCATTATTGTCACAAAATCGGGCATTGGAAGCGCGAGTGTAGATCAAATCCAGCAAATCAGATACAGATGGAAGGAGAGGGACAGCTGACCGAAGCTGTCAATACTGTGACAAGACCCAGGTCTATGTATGGAGGAGGATATGAGCCACAAGTGCAAGTGCCTCAACCTCCTAGAATACCCATGCAGAACCAGTTATACCATCAGATGCCTTATTTTGAAATACAGGACTGATTTGATAAACATCAAGCGTCACGGGAGTGCCAGAGGGGGGTGCATGAGGAATGCACCTTAGATGCGATCCTAGAAGTAGATCAGAGTGGGCCGTTTGTAGATGCAGATGTGAATGGATATCCTGTTACCTTCTTATTAGACACCGGAGCTGCTCGCTCTCCAGTGAGAACTGAAGTAGTTCCAAATTTAACTCTTTCAGGACGATCGATTCAAGTAGTGGGGTTTAGTAATCAGAAAATGACCAATCCATTGACAAACGAATTACCCATGAGAATAGGACCATTTCGGGACCGACATCAATATGTAGTGTGCAATTCAAGTCCGGTCTGTCTTTTGGGACGAGACCTACTGTGCAAGCTCAACTGTACTATATCGTGCTCTCCGAGAGGGGTGGAATTGCAAACATATGATGACGATGCTGATTTTAAAATGGCTAACATGAGTTTGTGTGCAGAACTGTTTGTAGTGCTCACAATAGCAGAGCTGCCACAGGACTTGAGAGACTCAGTTGATCCGAAAGTATGGGATTTTACGGGCGAGGATGTAGGTTTGATGAGAGGAGTGGAGCCCGTTAAAATACAGATCAAACCTAATGCTGAATTCCCACGAACACCACAATATAAGTTAACTCCAGAAACTGCACAAGGTATTCTGAAGGAGATAAGAGGTAGTCCCTGTAATTCACCTATCATGGGACTGCAAAAGCCAAGTGGCAAGTACAGAATAGTGCAGGATCTGCGTCGGGTTAATGAAATTGTGATCCCATGTTGTCCTGTGGTACCGAATCCAGCTGTTATCCTATTCCAGATACCATGCAAAGCAGAATGGTTTACCGTGATAGATTTGTGTCACGCATTCTTCTCTATACCATTGCATGAAGAAAGTCAGTTTTTATTTGCATTTAGGATGGACGATCGTGTCTTAACATGGAACAGAATCCCTCAGGGGTATACAGAAAGCCCCTCTATTTTTAGTCAATGTCTGAAAAAGAATCTTGAGGGACTGGTGATGGCCCACAACTCAGTCTTAGTGCAGTACATCGACGACCTTTTGGTCGCCTCAGAGACTGAGGATGCTTGCAGGATTGATACTGTGGCATTGCTGAATCATATGGCAGAGAATGGACACAAAGTGTCTCCAAACAAATTGCAGTATTGTTTGTCTGAAGTTCAGTACCTAGGTCACCGGATTGAGAAAGGAAAACGAAGGGTGTCACCGGATCGCATAGAGGCGATTCTGCAAATGGGAACTCCGAAAACACAAAAAGAAGTCCGCATGTTTTTGGGAATGGTCGGCTATTGTCGACAGTGGATCCCAAATTTTTCCTTGCAAGCAAAGCCCCTGTTGAAACTGACTCGAAAGGATGTTAGTGATCCGGTACCATGGGATGACGAGTGCTTGAAAGCCTTCCATGAGCTGAAGGAAAGTATCTGTCGTGCTCCAGCTCTCAGAATGCCGGATTATAACAAAGCGTTTTCGCTCTTTTGCTGTGAAAAGGAAGGATGTGCGTTAGCAGTCTTAGTGCAGACACATGGGAGTGCCGGTAGACCAGTAGCTTACTTCTCAGCTACATTAGATCATGTAGCTTCTGCGTTGCCCGGATGTCTGAAATCCGTTGCTGCAACTGGTGTCAGCATTGAAAGATGTGAAAGCATAGTGATGGGTTATCCGCTCATTGTTTATGTGCCCCATTCTGTAGAATTGTTAATGACCCGAACGAAAACACAGTATTTAACAAACAACAGACTTACTAAGTATGAGCAGGTCATCTTGGCTGCTGATAATGTGACCCTGAGACGTTGTACCACTCTGAACCCTGCTACATTGTTACCTATTCCGCAGGAGGAAGGAGATGAGGATTGTGAAGAACATGACTGCCTAGATGTTACTGACCTATCCACCAAACCCAGACCTGACATTGTCGATGAACCTTTGCCCCAATCTGATTTGATCCTTTTTGTTGATGGTTCATGCATAAGAGACAATGAAGGGTATTTGAGAGCAGCGTTTGGTGTGTGCACCATCATGGGAGTAGTAGAAGCCGCCTGTTTAACTAGAGTATTCTCTGCTCAGGTGGCCGAAATTGTCGCTTTGACACGTGCCTGTATCGTTGCAGCTGATATTCGAGTGACTGTGTATACAGACAGTCAATACGGATTTGGTGTGGTTCATGACTTTGGGCAGTTATGGTCACAGAGGGGGTTTCTCACGTCCTCAGGATCACCTATACGTAATGGCGAGTATGTGCGCCAATTATTGGAAGCTCTGCAAAAGCCCAAAGAGATAGCAGTTGTCAAATGTGCAGCTCATGGAAAGGGAGAAGACTTTGTCACAAAGGGCAACAATTACGCAGATGAAGTAGCACGATTCTGCGTTGAACATGTTTGTATTTTCAATGGAGAATATATAGGCGAGAGCACAGAAGAGACCGAGCTCAGCATGATGTTAGCTATAGCCGATACTTGGGATGAGGTGAAGCGGTTGCAGGATGAAGTCCCAGAAGAGGAAGCTGCTTCATGGGTCAGAGCAGGTTGCACAAAAAGAGATGATGGCATTTGGGTGTCCACAGATGAGAGAGCAGTATTACCCAATTGTCTACTAAGCCCAATGGCAAGGCAAATTCATGGAGCAGTTCACTTGGGAAGAGATGCAATGGTGCGAGTGTTCAGGCAGACATGGTTTAATCCACGCTTTCGTAAGTGGGCTGAAACAGTATGTCACTGGTGTGTTACGTGTCAACAGATGAATGTGGGAAAAAGAACTGTGGTCGGAATGAGTCACATTGGAAAGTCTGGGGGTCCCTTCAATAGGATACAGTTGGACTTTATAGAGATGCCAAGGTGCAATAGGTAGAGATATGTTTTGGTGGTGGTGTGTATCTTTTCACGGTGGGTGGAAGCATATCCAACTAGACGATGTGACAGTCTCACAGTAGCTAAATTGTTATTAAGAGAACTGATTCCACGGTACGGTTTCCCAACATCAGTGGAAACAGATAGAGGAACTCATTTCCACAGTGAAATAATGAAGTTGTTGTGCTCTGCATTACATATTGATCAAAGACTGCATTGTAGCTACAGGCCCGAGGCTTCAGGTCTAGTAGAACAGGTTAATGGCACCATCAAGTCAAGAGTGGCAAAGGTGTGTTCATCCACTTCATTGAAATGGCCAGATGCATTGCCTCTGGTGCTCATGAGTCTGCGTAGTACCCCTGATAGGAGAACAGGGCTTTCTCCACATGAGATCCTCACTGGAAGAGCTATGCGTTTGCCTATGGTGCCAGCTACAGCATTGATAAACATCACTGATGATTTAGTGTTGGATTATTGTAAAGGACTGGCTGATGTGGTTACTTCTGTATCCCACCAGGTCGAGGCTGCGACTGCATCCACCTCGAGAGACCTGCTGCTTGATCTTAATTCTGGTGACTGGGTGCTTGTGCGCAAACACGTGAGGAAGAGTTGTCTTGATGTTCGCTGGCGAGGACCCTATCAAGTGATACTGGTCACAAGTACCGCTGTGAAGTGTGGAGGATTGCCGAACTGGATCCACGCTTCCCACACTCGCCGAGTTCAAGCGCCTGCAGAAGAAGAGAGTTCCCTGGATCCGAGGAGAGTGTGTGGACCTGATACAGACAACGACGACGGCACAGACGCAGCTGTAAGAGTTTCGGAGGAAATGGAACAGCCAAGTGAGCAAGAAAGAGAAGAGCTGAATGCTCCTGAACTGAGTCCAGATCCTGAAATAGAGGATATTGCAGAAGTGATTGGTGCCTCAGATCAACGTGAACTGTCTGTTGCAGAAGGGTTCGATCAAGAGGAAGAAAGGAGAACAGATGCCAGAGCAGAAAAGTGGCCAGCGAGAAAAGAAAGGCTGAATATACGGCTTGCATCTGAGAAAGATCTCACTCCAATTCCTGAAACATCTGAATCAGATCAGAGTGACGTGGAAGAAAGACCGGATGGTTTGAGATGTTCCCGAAGAGAAAGAACAGCATCTAGAAGATACGCATCTCCTGAGTGGACATACCTGGTTGCAGATGCAGGGCCCAGCGAAGTCCGGGAGGTTGGGAGCTGGTACGGTGAGCTACGAAGGGGACACCCTTTCGATTGAAATACAGTTGCTGGTCCCAGGCGTAGAAGCACTTGGAAAACTAACTCTACAAGTCCCAAATCCTCCAAAGCTAAGTGGATTGCGTTTCCTAATCCTCAATCAGGTTATTTCCCTTCATTTGGCCGACAGCACAGCGTGCAAGAGTTGGGAGAAATCCGTGCAGAGATCTTGCAGTTTGTCCTTGAAATACTTGGATCAAATATCATTAACGATGAAGCTTGATTTATAACCATAGAAGACCTTAGGCCTTAGAAAGAAGATAACCTAGACCCCAGATTAAGAAGATTTAAATTTAGGGCCTCTCTTGTAGATGATGGAGTGAGGAGTAGGGTTGTCTACATCTCTTCAATAGGTTTAGTATTAATCAAAGAACATTAATTGCATGAACGAAAAGAACCAAGAAAGACATTGTTAAAACAAAGAAACAGAAAAAGACTGTGTTTCCCTTGTGTGTTTGGAACAAATCAAGAAAAAAACATAGTGTCCGAAAAAGCAACACGCAAACAGAAGTGGATCATTGGCACCCTCATTGTAGCGGTGCTTATTGTTATAACTGTGGTGATTACTGTATCTCTAGTTGAATATCAAAATGACTAACAGAACAGGGTGCAGACAACACTCACTACGCCAGGCTGTGAGATAGATGAGAACACAGATGCCCATGACCTAGAAATGATTAAGGAAACCAGTCGTAGATTGCATGTTGATCTGTCAAAGGGTGATTTCACTTTGAATGCGTATGCTCGATTATTGTATGAGTATGTGGATACCATGGAAGCGAAGGATTGCTATGTGTGCATGCAGTTACGTGCCTCAGTGGAGGAAGGCGTTCGATATCACCATTTGCCTGTGAAAGAGCGCCAGCTACTGTATAGAGGCTTAGTGGAAACTTTTAGAAAAGGTGACGCAATGTTGATTGAATCCCATCTTTTTGTATGATGCGCAGGGACAGAGAAACCAGACTTCTGCTAGCTTTCGGAGAAGACGGAGTATCTTAGAGCGAGCTCCATAGCCTTAAGCTAAACAACCCATTTGACGTGAGTACTTCTTAGGAAGTCACACGTGCTGACACCATTGGGGAACGATAGAAGGGAGACAGGAAGGGCCCTCATATAGAATAGTGTAGGGAAAGATTTTTATATTTTTTCAATGAATCGAGAGCTGAATCTTGCATCTATTTTGTGTTGCATTGTGATTTTGGAATTCATAATCATTTATCTTTTGGGCCGCATTACTTATATGAGAAAGATCGGCTCTGTATTAATTTTCCTGTATCTCTATACTTTGCTATTGAGATGTAGTTACATCCAATTGTTTTTGGCCTTATAATAAATATTCAAACTGCACTTCGGAGTCAGTGATCTTTACAGACATGACAATTTTGTTGATATCTGTTTAAGCTGTTTTCCTCCCCTCAACCACTTTAGGTAAATAATAGATCGATCGCTTACGCTATACTTAGTAGAGATTTTAAGGGTGCAAGTTAGCGTAATCAACTGTATAGTGATTGGAGTCAAATTCCACTATAAAAATGTGGTATTCTTCCGCAGACTTCACAGAATCCCCATGGTTTCTACAGACATAAAGGAGCTACATTATTCTAGGGGAAAGTATGGTTAGCGCGTATTGGAATCCTCATGTTTAACGGGTGGCACGGGGGTGTCCTACCAGAGATTGCTTCTCTCTCTGACTAAGGTCTTCCCGAGGCACGTGGAATAAAACTGCAGCCAGTGAGACTCACCCAATTGAAATAGACAGCAGCTACATAAGCGTGCACGTCTTGCCGAGATGAAGTGTAGACTCACAGCTGTAAGCTTACAGCGAGGAATGTGGAAACGTCAGGCGCGTCACAAGCTGTTTGTAAATCATCGGATGTGTTTACAAGATAGGCGCAGTGGACCCGTGCACGTCTGCACGAAGGATGACAGTCACAGAATGCTTAATCCACGTGGATGTGGGAGAAAGACGCTTGTAAAAGCATGCCTGTCTCACTTGCAAATTCGGGTTTTCAAAAAACAAGTCCACCTTGCAGTGTTAGAAAAGCAATTAAGGGAGGTGTATGAACCCTGCCAGGACGGGCGGTGTGACGACCTCTTATGGAGCATGCCCATCTGCCCTGGCCAAAGAATGCATGCTGGAATGTGAGCGAGGAAGCTTTTCTGAACATCTCTGCTGGCGGGATCCGCAGCCATGAGCTGTGTACCAGTCCTTATGCCACATATATGGCATATATGTCAAACCTGTTAATAAAAAATTAGGAAGGCGGCTGCTGTGAAAGCGTGCATGTCTTTCTTGTAAAGTTGAGTGATTGATAAGGTTACATGAAACGCCCACGCTGAGTTCATTTAATTGCCATTGATATTTCATGTTTTATTATTTCATGAATCATTCAAAGACATGCTGTGGAGAGCGGTCTGAAGGACTCTGTGGGAGGGTGCCCGCCCCCCCCAAAGACATAGCGAGCACGGTGGAGTGTTAAGTGGAAAGACTTCACATATGTCCCAGCTATAAGGATCAGCAGCACAAGGCTGGGTCCCTTGTTTCACTTATTTGCCAGATATGTCCAACCTTATTTGCCAGATATGTTCAACCTATGTCCGTGCTAGATTGCACCTTACTATTTACATTTTAACCACCTAGATGTTTTTCAGTATATATTGTACATTTTTCATTGGTCACAACCAGCCCAAAGTATCAAAAATTATGGATGGTTAGTGAAATTGCATACGTGAAAACAATCTCATGGGATCAAACAATGTCTTATATTGTGCATTAAACACTGATGTGCATGTGAGGTAACATGTGAGATAGCCACAGTGGAAATGAGCACTATGCACTCGGGTTATCATTGCTCAGTGAAAATACATGCAATCCAGATCTAATGGACACTAATAACCTGGTTAACAGTCATTAAGTAACCCTACTTGTCTGTTAATTTCCTCAAATTTGTTAAGGCCTTGACTGACTGTGTCCAGAATGTGAACCCATTTACATTCTCTAAGGGTCAATCACCTCTGATAGCAGGAGCACGGTCCAAACTCAATCCATAAGTCCAATGCTGGAATCTAATTTGCAGTGATGTCTAATGGGGAATAATCCGAAACCCCCAAAACTAGAAATAGTGCATTCCAAAGTCTGAGATTGTAAACTGTCGGGTGAACAGGTAATCCAGCTTTGAAAAAGAGCAATAGCATACATTCGGTGCTGATGTCTGCACAAAGCTCAGCTGAACGATGACAACAAATCCCACAGTCTTGAGTGTTTCCTTGCACCACTATTAGCCTCCCGTTGCTTTATCAAGATTTTCTTCAGTCGCAAAAATAAAGTGTCCACCTATCACTAGTAATATAGCAGGCATCTGTACAAAAACTTTCCCCAGTTTTTCAAGCCTGAGTGCGATTGGGGGTTGGTGGAATGTACAGATACCAGCACTATTCTTTTTTTCTCGCATCCCTAAAGTTATACCATGACACACTTAAGGATTCCTCCCTGTCTATCGGCTTTGAACCTTGGAGATCCTTTAATTAGCATTGTCACTCCCCTACTCGTCATAGCAAATCCAGAATGCAGTAAGGAGATATACATTTCATTCCCTTTAAGGCCATATTGGTCAGACCGTGTCTATTTTTGATGGGATAAGGATTGTGTGTGTTGTGACACCATTCCTCTCTTCACCTTATGCCCAAGAATATTAACATTCCGTGTAATATTTTCCTGCGAAATGCATGCTTGATCCATCTATCCCTTGTGTCTTTAAACATGTACACATGTACCCACAGTATTGGGCCGGTGCACTTCTCGCCATTGGTACTCCATAATCCGGATCTACTTTTAAACCTCACATTTATTATCATAGCCCCAACATTCCTGACCCTACAATATTCCCACTCTCCAATACATTTGGTGTCTCTCACGCTAATATGTAAAACGTGTTTACTGTGGCACTATAAGCCCAAGCATTAGTTAGAAAATCCCATAGGGGGAGGTGCTAACTAAGAATATAGAGTGTAATCTTCCCTCTTGTTCCTGTTCTGCAGCTTCCCCTGATGTCACTTCAACTACAACAACATTATATATAACCTTAGGAACACATATGTTCTATGGCTGAAATATAGCACATAGAGGTGCTATCCGCATCCTTATCAGAGTTCTTCAGTGCTATGTCCACTACCTCATAACTACAGTTTCCACATTACTACTCATCTGTTCGACGTTTCAGAACTTATCTGCTCATGTTTCTTCCCAATGTCACATTGTCACTATATTTTTCCTAAGCAGTTGGTTGTTTGGTTTCCTTTCTACTTGCTGAGGGGGCTCTGCACACTCCATGGAGTCCCCTTTCCTCATAGAAGGTGGATAGCTCCTTTCAAAAATCTCTGGTTCTTCTCCCATTTCTCTAACATCTTAGATGACACATCCTCCTCCTTGCCCTTTGTTCTTTACAAGTTTGTATCCCTACTTCCATTCCTATGCTTTTCCCAGGATATATACTTCAGTTCACACTTTCTCAATGCATGCTAGACTTCATCAAGTATCCAACGCTGTTGTTTCACCGTTTGTGCAAAGTCCAGAAGAAGCATGTCATTGTCAAGAAGTAGGAGGTCATGGATCCTAGCTGCATGTGGAGTGGAATCCCTGCCTGTAATTGAATATCTGGACTGGAATATAATAGATATCAAGGGTGTTCCAGGGGGTTCCAGGTCCAGATATTAGGACTGGGGTCCCATGTGCTTGTTACACCAAGAACACGGATTTAGGATTTAACACCTTCAGAAACCAATCTTCGATGAGTAATTCTCCTTCTGCTTTAAGAACATTTCTTCATCTTTTGGCATCCTTAAACTCTGCGGCTTATTGGAGGGAGTCCTCTTGCATTCTCAAGACAAAAGCTTTTAAACTCTTAATTTTTTTATTTTTATTAAACTTTTTATTATTGAAAAAAGGTACATAGTATCATCAGAGTTACAAAACAGTGAGACCAGTGAGTACTTCACAGTATTGCATTCTACGTCAGTACATGCATCTTATACAATATGATATAAGTCTATACAGTTGGATTCATTGTGCAGTCTATGATTCATTCGCTATTGTCCTGTGAAAGGTCGTCAACCGGAGACGTGCATATGTTACCTCTGAAGGTATTCCATTTTCCCCACACCCGTTCCCACTTCTTCGGGCACCCCCGGTGCAAGTATACTGCTCTTTCGGCCACCATTGCCATATCCATATCCATGCTCCAGTCTCGCACAGTGGGCGTAGCTCGCGCTCCCCATTGTTTTGCAATGTTTCTTTTAGCTATGGTTATTCCTAGTGTCACCCAGGTCTGTGCTGCACTGTTAAGATCTGTGGCTTCCCAGATATTCAAAAGACACCTTTTAGGTTCCGGAGGTACTGGGGCTCCACTAACATTTGTAATTGTAGTCAGCACCGCCTCCCAGTAAAGTACAATTTCCGGACATTCCCACAGTGTATGATAGAATGTGCCCGTTGCCCCACACTGTCGCAGGCAGAGCTGATTGTCTGACCTTCCCATTTTATAGAGTGTCACCCTAGTGTAATAGATTCGGTGTAGTATTTTGAGTTGAACTAAGCGTAGTTTTGACGAGATTGCCACCTCCCTCGGGGACGCTAGTGCCTCCTGCCAGTCCGTCTCATCCATATCTCCCAGCTCCCCCTGCCACCTCTCCCGTAGGGAAAGTGTCGGGTCGGGGTGATTATTGATAAGTTTCCGATATGTTAGGGACGTGGCTTTTTTGTGCATGTATTCAGTCAACAGCCTGTCTTCCAGGGGGGAAGCCTCTGGAAGGACGGTGTCAGGCGGGAGAGCTGCCTCTAGTGCATGACGAATTTGGCGATAGCGAAACAGTTCTGTAGATGCCATCTCATATTGGTCTTGAAATTGTGTGAATAGAATAACCTTTCCCTTGGCCCAGAGGTCGCCCACGTGCGATATCCCTATGTCATCCCATCATTTGAATCCTTTACTATTTCTCAATGTACCCAACATAGCGGTGTCCCAGAGGGGTGTCGCCTGTGTGACCTTTTTGTTCCAGCCAAGCTTCCTGTGTACCGTGTGCCATATATGGACCGTATGGTTAGTCGGTCCTACCAGGGCTCTCTGTTGGTTAGTGTTGTATAGTGCCCGATTAAGTCCCTCTATCCCCAGCGTAAGCCTGTCCAGATGGTAGGCGGGATCGGTGTGTGGGACATGTATCCATTAGTTTATTACGATCAGTTGGGATGCCCAATAATACGTTTGTATGTTGGGTAGCGCTATGCCTCCATCATACCAGGAGCGAAACAGTTTAGTCATCGCTATTCGGGCCGGTTTCCCATTCCACAATAGTTTGGTCACTTCCGAGTCAATGGCTCGAAAGTAGGCTGCCGGGACCAGGAACGGGGTATTCTGTAGGGCGTATAAAAAACAGGGGAGTGCCATCATTTTGAAGAGTGCTGCTCTTCCTAGAAGTGACAACGGTAGGGCCTGCCAATGTTTGGTGTCTCTACGCAACCTCTGTAGGGGTTCTAAGAGATTTAATGTCATGAAATGCTCGGAGTCAGGCGCGATATGGATCCCCAGATATTTAAAGCCCTCTTTTGCTCTTTCCACTGCACAGCCTTTGGGCAGTCTCGGAGGCGGGCCGCGTAGGACGTACAATATGGATTTATTCCAATTAATGGTGTAACCTGATCGCTTTCCGTAGGCCTAGCAAATATTTAGGATACGATGTAGGGAACGATAAGAGGAAGCTAAATATAGGAGGATATCGTCGGCGTATAGGGATATGCGATCCTCACATCCCTCCATCCATCGGAGGCCGCGAGTAACCTGGTCCTGTCGTATCCATGCCGCGAGCGGCTCTAGAACCAGTGCAAAAAGCAGTGGGGAGAGCGGACATCCTTGTCTTGTACCTCACCCTAACGGGAATTCTTTCAAAATGTGCCCGTTCGCCACTACATGCGCCAGAGGGTTCGTGTAGAGCAGTCTTACCCACGAACAGAATACAGGTCCGAAACCAAACCACGTGAGGACTGCAAAGAGGAACGGCCACTCCACCGTATCAAAGGCCATGCGGGCGTCTAGGGACGATATTACGGCTTCTTCCTGTATCGTATGTTTACGGCCTAGGACGCTGTGGAGCCGCCTTAAATTTAGAGCTGTGTTCCTGCCAGGCATAAATCCTGACTGGTCAGGGTGAACCAGGGTAGTAAGGTGAGGTGTGAGTCTATTTGCCAAAACTTTTGCCAAGATCTTTGCTTCTGCGTTAATGAGGGAGATGGGTCTGTAGGAAGCACAATCCCGGGCTGGTTTCCCAGGTTTATGTATGGCCACAATTGTTGCCGTTCTTTGATCTTTAGGCAGTTCGCCTCTATCTAAGCTGGCATTGTACATAGCCAACAAATAGGGGGCAAGAGTGGTTGCTCTTTTCTTAAATAGTTCGATGGGAATGCCATTTGGTCCCAGGGCCTTCCCTGACTGTATGCTTCCTATTGCCAATGTTAGCTCCTCTGTAGTGAGCTCTGACTCTAACAGCCCGGAGACATCTTCCGCTAGCGTGGGAAGGCGGATGTCTTTGAGAAATAGCTCTGCCTCCTTTTGGTCAATTGAAACTGCTGGGGAGTAAACCTTGTTGTAGTGGCATGCCAATGTTTCTACTATGATTTGGGGGTCTGTCACCAGCACACCTGGTGCAGGCCAAAGCTCTGCTATCCAGCGGCTCGCGCGTTCCCGTTTGTCGAGCCAAGCCAGAAGCCGGCCGGCTTTATCTCCTACTTCGTATATGGTGTGGCCCATGGCTGCTAATCGGGTTTTAGCATCCTCTCATAAATATTCTTTGTATTCCTGTTTTTTGAGCTGGAGTAGGTGTGTATTGAGGTCGGACCTGTCGCAAGAGTGTTGTGTTTCTAGTGTTTGTAGCTCGTGTTC
This sequence comes from Calotriton arnoldi, assembly GCA_963921515.1. Classification (NCBI taxonomy): domain Eukaryota; kingdom Metazoa; phylum Chordata; class Amphibia; order Caudata; family Salamandridae; genus Calotriton; species Calotriton arnoldi. The sequence continues at coordinate 491,243 of CAWUFW010010205.1, forward strand.
AAGCGTTGAGATCATGCAGGTCTTCTCCCTTTTGTAGTCTGCAATTAGGGAGATGGCTTGTCCCCTTAAGACCGTTTTGAAAGCTTCCCAAAGAGTAAGGGGCGAGGAAACCGATGATACATTTTCGGTAAAATAGTGTTTTGTGGCTGTGAGCAGGCCTTTCCAGATTTTGGGATTTTTGAGGTAACCCGGGTAGATTGGGAATATGCGATGGTGTGTGGATGTGTTCCGTGTGAATTTGGCTGACATGGGCGAGTGATCTGAGATTCCTCGCGATAAATGTGTTATTTCTATGAAGCTCCCTACCTTATCTGCGGATGACAGGACAAGATCTATTCTGGAAAGACTATTGTGTGCTCCGGAGTGGTATGTGTATTGGCATGCGTGTGGGAAGTGAGATCGCCAGACATCCACGAGGCCTATTGTCTCCAGGAAGTCTGTGAGGATGGAGTGGGGGCGGTGTTGTGGACGCAGAGGCGTGCGGTCAAGATCATCATTAAGGGTCGCATTAAAGTCAACTCACAGTATTAGCTCTCCTTCCGGGAGACGGAGCAGAAACGCGCCAAGAGCTGGAAGCGCTACCGAGTGAAGCGCGGGGGGAATATAGGCCGTATCTACGTTGAGCGAACGTCCCTCCCATTGGCATGCTGCAGCTGTGAAACGGCCTTGATCATTGGTGTATGTATGTTTAATCAGGAGGGGGGATTGTTTCCTAACTAAAATCCCGACCCCTCGAGAGCCTGTGGAAAATTCAGAATGCACTATTAATTTGAAACCCCATCTATCGAGGGCTTTACAGGTGGTGCCTACCAGGTGGGTTTCCTGCAGGAGTACCACCGCGGACGCTCTACGCTTAAGAAATTGGAGCACTAAGCCTCTCTTCACTTTATCTCCTAGGCCATTCACATTCCAGGAAATGAATGGCAGGCTTTGGACCTGTGTTAACTGGGGGGTAGCTGGGTTAGGGTGTGTGGTGACGTGTGACATCAGGACTGTGGAGGTTATAGCAGTGCACGTGACGTATAAGGAGCGGTCTCATACTGAAATGAAATTGCTGTACCATAAATCTGAAATGAAAAACACAAACGAGAACTGAAAACAAAGAACATTTGCCCCACCCCCCTCCCTGCCTCCCTGCATGACGGTATAGAAACTACCCGCCTCCCCAACGTTGCAGAGTGCCTAGTCCCCATTGTTCAATACCTTTGTGGGGAAGGATCCACCCGGTAACACCCCCAGTCCCCATTTCTTATCAGTTGCGGTGTGTTCATCGGTCGTACGAGAGCCGTCTGCGTCGATCACGAGCCTCGCAGAGTCTCAGCATAGTCAGTGCAGCCAACGGCGTTGTTAGTTGTGGGCATCTGAGGGACCATTCGGAGGGAGTGGTCTGGCCGTCCGCTGTTGTCAGAATCCGGAACGTTGATCAGGTGATTCTCGCCACCATCTAGATATCCCTCTGGGGAACCTTTGTAGATCGTACAAGAGTGTCTGAGGCTCTAGCCCCGAAAGAATTTCTAGCCAGCTTGCCAGTTAGTGGACATTATTGGAGCCGTCGCATAGGAGTCCCTCTTCCCGCTGTTGTGATTGAGGTGCATCTGCCAGTCGCCGGTCGTTCTCTCTTCCGGATCTTCCACGATTGGCGACCTGCCGCCACCCATCAAGCCAGTCTTGGGCATCCTCCGGGGACGTGAAGAACCACACCTTTCCGTCAGCCACCACCCTTAGCTTCGAGGGGAATATCATGGAGTATTTGAGGTCACGAGCACGGAGTTCTTTCTTGATTGCCAGGAATGTACGCCTTTGTTTAGCTACGGCAGCTGTGTAGTCGGGAAAGAACGAGATTGTGCTGTGTTCGTACTGCACTGGAGGGGCTATTCGGGCCGTCTGCAGGATGAGGTCATGGTCCCTGAAATTGAAGATACGGGCCAAAATGGGTCTGGGCGGTGCACCCGGCCTAGGGCGGCCCCCTGGGACTCGGTGGGCTCTCTCAACAGAGAAGTACTGTGAGAGACCCCGAAGCTGCAGATGGTTTTTGATTAGGTCCTCCACGAAGAGGTCAACCGCAGGGCCCCCCATTCCCTCCGGCACGCCCAAAATGCATACATTGTTACGCCGGGAGCGGCCTTCAAACTCGTCTAGTTTTTCCGCCATGGTTTTGTTTTCGGTTTCCAAGTGCATCACTTGTCTCTTTAGGGCAGCAGTGTCCACCGAGAGGCCAGCCGTAGTTGTTTCCACCTCCGACACTCTCGTGCTAAGTTTGCGAAAATCTTCCCTTATTAGCGTGAGTTCCGTCGCCACCGTGTCTATCCTTGACTCGAGGGAGAAGTGCACCTTATTAAGTGTGGACGTGATATCCTGCAGCGTGACTTCCTCGTTTGGTCTCCCCGCGCGATCTCCGGTGGACGCTGCCACACGTTTTGGTTGGTCCGGGCTTGAATTGGCACAGGTGTATTTGTCTAGCTTTGTCTGGTGCACGCCGCGCTGACCCCGGCCTCCCATCGTACCAGGTAACAGTTGAGTGGTTGGTTTTACGACAACTCAGGTGGTAGTAGTCACCGCCGCCTGCCAGTGTGTATAGGAAGCACACGCGGCCTGTCGTGTTTCCTACCCCCAAGCTGGCTGCTGATTGTTCTGCCAGCTAGCCGGGTGTGCAAAGGAGGGGGGGGGGCCCGCATCGATGAACACTGTGCCTGATATGGAGGAGTCTTAGAGGCTGCAGCCAGAGGTCCCCCAGTCCGCCCGGATTGGGCTGCGCACACTAGGGTTCAAGAAACCCATTGGGGGGGTCGCCTCCAAGCCAGAGGCTGTAGTGTCAGTAAGGGCACCACAGGGCCAGGCGCGGCACACGCTGAAGCCCACGCGGCGAGAAAAAGTAGCGGACCGGGAGGGTCCTCCGGAGTGGTGAAGACAGCATAGAATGGTAGGGCAAAGTGGGACACTCTCTTCGCCCAGGAGGACCAACTGCGCGGTCCTCAGCAGTTCTGCCCTCCCCCGCAGCACCAAGGATGAAGCCGTTAGCCAGTCAGGGGCTGATGAAGGACTCCCAGCGCAGGGCCCCCCACTGGGGTCCGCTACTGCACTCGCGACTCAGCACGGTGCGGGGGACGGCTGCCGCAGAGGTGCCGATGTCATCCAGAGCCGCACAGGGACACGGAGGAGCCACTGTAGAGCGGGGCCGGTGCCTTCAGGCATACATGATCATGCCACTCCTGGTCCTCCTCTCGGCACTGAGAGGCACCCTCTTCCTCCCCCGCGGGAGCACCGCATCCGTCGATCAAGCCCCGCGGACTATTCCAGGACCGGAGACTCCAGCAGTTTTGTATTTCGGAATCCCTCACAACGGTTCACCCTCAAGGACCCCGCCCCGGGCCACCGACACCAGTTCATTACACTGGGGGAGGCGCGGAAGGAGTCGCCCCGCCCCCGGGCCGACAGATCACTTGAGGCCCTGGCTTCTGGTCAGAAGGGCAGGCCGCAGACGTTGCACACGGTCAATCCTGGGCAATGTCAAGGTTGCAGAAGGCAAACCGGGCTGAATCCGTTCTCGCCACTTTCTGGTCCCGTTGGCTGGTGTTTATTACTTCTCACTGCCTCGGATGGGTGTTCGGATGGATGGGGAAGGTTTTGGAGGTCCGTAGCTTCACTAGGCGGCGGCCATGTCATTCGGCTGCCGGCCACGCCCCCTCAAACTCTTAATTTTGATTTTTTTCTCCACCCTGCCTACTTTGTTTAAGATTGTATTGAGGACTACTCACAGTAGGTACAGATCCACTGCTACAGTGTCATTTTCATGTACCCCTACTGCCTGCAGTACATCACTCAGCATAGGCTCTGCTGGTTGTTTTTCTGAGGACAGATCTTCTGTTGGTTCTGCACAATGCTGTTGCAGTCCGTTGTTTCTCAGAAAGGATCACAGGTCCAATATACTCTGTTGCTGCTAGCGAGTGGTTCAATTGTGTCTGTGCCACCATGTTATACTCCGCATCTTCCTGTCTGAGTCCAGTGAGCTTCACTGTTTTGTCTATATCTATAGGGGTAGTGTTGTTGACGTTTCCTTTTGCCCTCATTTTCCAAATGCACAGTTCCTACTAAAGAGATGAAAGAGAATGATGGTGTCGTGATTCCCTCGCAGTAGCTCAAAACTATAAAAATGTATAGAAAGCTTCTAACCTCCAGTCATGGTCTTTGAAGGAGGCACTGCCTCCTCTTTATGTGTATATGTTTGTTCACTTTGTATAAGCATTGCTGTGCTCATTTCCCAGTCAGGCGCCTCAACGCTGTCAGCCCAGCTCTTAAGGGACTCCTAACATGGCCTAAGTATCCCAGGCCAGGCTGGTGGCTCATTACGGCATCATTCCCTTGGGTGAGCTGGCTCAGAACCCCTTCTGAACAGCAGATGTGCTGCTAGACAACATAACTAAAAGACATTCACTTTGACAAGGCCAATAGCTCAGACATTGCAGAGATCTATTGGCTTTGCCAATGCTTGTTCGGTATTGATGGGGTCTTGTTGAACAAATGTGGAAGTGATAGTGAGAAACAGTTTAGCTTTGAAGTGAAGTGAGGATGTGGCGTAAGAGCCAGGGCTGCCAACAGGGGAACTGGGGAACCAGGTTCGAATCTCGGGGTCGGCTGAACAGTTTGTGATTCTGGGCAAATCATTTACGCTTCCCCTGCATACGACAATGAATGTGTCATTGTGTAATGTAACTGGTGAGCACTTTAAGTGCGCAAATACCATTGGCTGGTGTTAGCACTATGTCAAGATGGAGGTCTGAACAAGCTCTCCAATTCAATTGGATCGTGCACAAAAATAAAAAATAAAAGCAACAGCAACGAGGGAGGTAGTTGGGGGACGGGTAAAGCAGGAGGGGAGGGAGAGATGGGCAAGCAACAACAAGAGAGTGCGGAGAAAGCAACAATGAAGGGGTAAAAAATACTTTAATTGAAGCAGGATCAGCAACAAAAATTAATGTGTCATTCTGAAATGTAACTGGTGAGCACCTAAAGCACTCCAATACCATCGGCTCATTTTTGTACACTTTGCCACTGGATTCAAGCAAGCCTGGCTGATGACGGCTGGAATGCCAGAAACCGGTCCTAGGATGCTTGTTTCCGGTCCAGGGAAGACATGGCTTGGCAGTTCGTGCTGGACTGTTCCCATGAGGCACAGGGTCAGACTGATTTGCATATGGCCATGTCTGAACTGGGGTGGTGGAGTGAGCTAAAGAATGATGATGGATTAAACCCAGATCAGTTGACTGGGGGTGAGTGTTTGATTGGCTCAAACGTTCCGTCCATCATCCCCTTTGTATCGCTTTGTTCGCCCTAAGTTGGCGGGGGTATGCCCAGACGTGGGTCCCTTGCTCACTTTGCCACTGGATTCAAGCAAGCCTGGCTGATGACGGCTGGAATGCCAGAAACCGGTCCTAGGATGCTTGTTTCCGGTCCAGGGAAGACATGGCTTGGCAGTTCGTGCTGGACTGTTCCCATGAGGCACAGGGTCAGACTGATTTGCATATGGCCATGTCTGAACTGGGGTGGTGGAGTGAGCTAAAGAATGATGATGGATTAAACCCAGATCAGTTGACTGGGGGTGAGTGTTTGATTGGCTCAAACGTTCCGTCCATCATCCCCTTTTGTATCGCTTTGTTCGCCCTAAGTTGGCGGGGGTATGCCCAGACGTGGGTCCCTTGCTCACTTTGCCACTGGATTCAAGCAAGCCTGGCTGATGACGGCTGGAATGCCAGAAACCAGTCCTATGATGCTTGTTTCCGGTCCAGGGAAGACATGGCTTGGCAGTTCGTGCTGGACTGTTCCCATGAGGCACAGGGTCAGACTGATTTGCATATGGCCATGTCTGAACTGGGGTGGTGGAGTGAGCTAAAGAATGATGATGGATTAAACCCAGATCAGTTGACTGGGGGTGAGTGTTTGATTGGCTCAAACGTTCCGTCCATCATCCCCTTTTGTATCGCTTTGTTCGCCCTAAGTTGGCGGGGGTATGCCCAGACGTGGGTCCCTTGCTCACTTTGCCACTGGATTCAAGCAAGCCTGGCTGATGACGGCTGGAATGCCAGAAACCGGTCCTAGGATGCTTGTTTCCGGTCCAGGGAAGACATGGCTTGGCAGTTCGTGCTGGACTGTTCCCATGAGGCACAGGGTCAGACTGATTTGCATATGGCCATGTCTGAACTGGGGTGGTGGAGTGAGCTAAAGAATGATGATGGATTAAACCCAGATCAGTTGACTGGGGGTAAGTGTTTGATTGGCTCAAACGTTCCGTCCATCATCCCCTTTGTATCGCTTTGTTCGCCCTAAGTTGGCGGGGGTATGCCCAGACGTGGGTCCCTTGCTCACTTTGCCACTGGATTCAAGCAAGCCTGGCTGATGACGGCTGGAATGCCAGAAACCGGTCCTAGGATGCTTGTTTCCGGTCCAGGGAAGACATGGCTTGGCAGTTCGTGCTGGACTGTTCCCATGAGGCACAGGGTCAGACTGATTTGCATATGGCCATGTCTGAACTGGGGTGGTGGAGTGAGCTAAAGAATGATGATGGATTAAACCCAGATCAGTTGACTGGGGGTGAGTGTTTGATTGGCTCAAACGTTCCGTCCATCATCCCCTTTTGTATCGCTTTGTTCGCCCTAAGTTGGCGGGGGTATGCCCAGACGTGGGTCCCTTGCTCACTTTGCCACTGGATTCAAGCAAGCCTGGCTGATGACGGCTGGAATGCCAGAAACCGGTCCTAGGATGCTTGTTTCCGGTCCAGGGAAGACATGGCTTGGCAGTTCGTGCTGGACTGTTCCCATGAGGCACAGGGTCAGACTGATTTGCATATGGCCATGTCTGAACTGGGGTGGTGGAGTGAGCTAAAGAATGATGATGGATTAAACCCAGATCAGTTGACTGGGGGTGAGTGTTTGATTGGCTCAAACGTTCCGTCCATCATCCCCTTTGTATCGCTTTGTTCGCCCTAAGTTGGCGGGGTATGCCCAGACGTGGGTCCCTTGCTCACTTTGCCACTGGATTCAAGCAAGCCTGGCTGATGACGGCTGGAATGCCAGAAACCGGTCCTAGGATGCTTGTTTCCGGTCCAGGGAAGACATGGCTTGGCAGTTCGTGCTGGACTGTTCCCATGAGGCACAGGGTCAGACTGATTTGCATATGGCCATGTCTGAACTGGGGTGGTGGAGTGAGCTAAAGAATGATGATGGATTAAACCCAGATCAGTTGACTGGGGGTGAGTGTTTGATTGGCTCAAACGTTCCGTCCATCATCCCCTTTTGTATCGCTTTGTTCGCCCTAAGTTGGCGGGGGTATGCCCAGACGTGGGTCCCTTGCTCACTTTGCCACTGGATTCAAGCAAGCCTGGCTGATGACGGCTGGAATGCCAGAAACCGGTCCTAGGATGCTTGTTTCCGGTCCAGGGAAGACATGGCTTGGCAGTTCGTGCTGGACTGTTCCCATGAGGCACAGGGTCAGACTGATTTGCATATGGCCATGTCTGAACTGGGGTGGTGGAGTGAGCTAAAGAATGATGATGGATTAAACCCAGATCAGTTGACTGGGGGTGAGTGTTTGATTGGCTCAAACGTTCCATCCATCATCCCCTTTTGTATCGCTTTGTTCGCCCTAAGTTGGCGGGGTATGCCCAGACGTGGGTCCCTTGCTCACTTTGCCACTGGATTCAAGCAAGCCTGGCTGATGACGGCTGGAATGCCAGAAACCGGTCCTAGGATGCTTGTTTCCGGTCCAGGGAAGACATGGCTTGGCAGTTCGTGCTGGACTGTTCCCATGAGGCACAGGGTCAGACTGATTTGCATATGGCCATGTCTGAACTGGGGTGGTGGAGTGAGCTAAAGAATGATGATGGATTAAACCCAGATCAGTTGACTGGGGGTGAGTGTTTGATTGGCTCAAACGTTCCGTCCATCATCCCCTTTTGTATCGCTTTGTTTGCCCTAAGTTGGCGGGGGTATGCCCAGACGTGGGTCCCTTGCTCACTTTGCCACTGGATTCAAGCAAGCCTGGCTGATGACGGCTGGAATGCCAGAAACCGGTCCTAGGATGCTTGTTTCTGGTCCAGGGAAGACATGGCTTGGCAGTTCGTGCTGGACTGTTCCCATGAGGCACAGGGTCAGACTGATTTGCATATGGCCATGTCTGAACTGGGGTGGTGGAGTGAGCTAAAGAATGATGATGGATTAAACCCAGATCAGTTGACTGGGGGTGAGTGTTTGATTGGCTCAAACGTTCCGTCCATCATCCCCTTTTGTATCGCTTTGTTCGCCCTAAGTTGGCGGGGGTATGCCCAGACGTGGGTCCCTTGCTCACTTTGCCACTGGATTCAAGCAAGCCTGGCTGATGACGGCTGGAATGCCAGAAACCGGTCCTAGGATGCTTGTTTCCGGTCCAGGGAAGACATGGCTTGGCAGTTCGTGCTGGACTGTTCCCATGAGGCACAGGGTCAGACTGATTTGCATATGGCCATGTCTGAACTGGGGTGGTGGAGTGAGCTAAAGAATGATGATGGATTAAACCCAAATCAGTTGACTGGGGTGAGTGTTTGATTGGCTCAAACGTTCCATCCATCATCCCCTTTTGTATCGCTTTGTTCGCCCTAAGTTGGCGGGGGTATGCCCAGACGTGGGTCCCTTGCTCACTTTGCCACTGGATTCAAGCAAGCCTGGCTGATGACGGCTGGAATGCCAGAAACCGGTCCTAGGATGCTTGTTTCCGGTCCAGGGAAGACATGGCTTGGCAGTTCGTGCTGGACTGTTCCCATGAGGCACAGGGTCAGACTGATTTGCATATGGCCATGTCTGAACTGGGGTGGTGGAGTGAGCTAAAGAATGATGATGGATTAAACCCAGATCAGTTGACTGGGGGTGAGTGTTTGATTGGCTCAAACGTTCCGTCCATCATCCCCTTTTGTATCGCTTTGTTTGCCCTAAGTTGGCGGGGGTATGCCCAGACGTGGGTCCCTTGCTCACTTTGCCACTGGATTCAAGCAAGCCTGGCTGATGACGGCTGGAATGCCAGAAACCGGTCCTAGGATGCTTGTTTCCGGTCCAGGGAAGACATGGCTTGGCAGTTCGTGCTGGACTGTTCCCATGAGGCACAGGGTCAGACTGATTTGCATATGGCCATGTCTGAACTGGGGTGGTGGAGTGAGCTAAAGAATGATGATGGATTAAACCCAGATCAGTTGACTGGGGGTGAGTGTTTGATTGGCTCAAACGTTTCGTCCATCATCCCCTTTTGTATCGCTTTGTTCGCCCTAAGTTGGCGGGGGTATGCCCAGACGTGGGTCCCTTGCTCACTTTGCCACTGGATTCAAGCAAGCCTGGCTGATGACGGCTGGAATGCCAGAAACCGGTCCTAGGATGCTTGTTTCCGGTCCAGGGAAGACATGGCTTGGCAGTTCGTGCTGGACTGTTCCCATGAGGCACAGGGTCAGACTGATTTTCATATGGCCATGTCTGAACTGGGGTGGTGGAGTGAGCTAAATATGATGATGGATTAAACCCAGATCAGTTGACTGGGGGTGAGTGTTTGATTGGCTCAAACGTTCCGTCCATCATCCCCTTTTGTATCGCTTTGTTCGCCCTAAGTTGGCGGGGGTATGCCCAGACGTGGGTCCCTTGCTCACTTTGCCACTGGATTCAAGCAAGCCTGGCTGATGACGGCTGGAATGCCAGAAACCGGTCCTAGGATGCTTGTTTCCGGTCCAGGGAAGACATGGCTTGGCAGTTCGTGCTGGACTGTTCCCATGAGGCACAGGGTCAGACTGATTTGCATATGGCCATGTCTGAACTGGGGTGGTGGAGTGAGCTAAAGAATGATGATGGATTAAACCCAGATCAGTTGACTGGGGGTGAGTGTTTGATTGGCTCAAACGTTCCGTCCATCATCCCCTTTTGTATCGCTTTGTTCGCCCTAAGTTGGCGGGGGTATGCCCAGACGTGGGTCCCTTGCTCACTTTGCCACTGGATTCAAGCAAGCCTGGCTGATGACGGCTGGAATGCCAGAAACCGGTCCTAGGATGCTTGTTTCCGGTCCAGGGAAGACATGGCTTGGCAGTTCGTGCTGGACTGTTCCCATGAGGCACAGGGTCAGACTGATTTGCATATGGCCATGTCTGAACTGGGGTGGTGGAGTGAGCTAAAGAATGATGATGGATTAAACCCAGATCAGTTGACTGGGGGTGAGTGTTTGATTGGCTCAAACGTACCGTCCATCATCCCCTTTTGTATCATTTTTGTACAATGGCAAGACGGAGCAAGCACTCCAATACCATCAAGTCATGCGGAACCAAAAACAGGCGATGTTTGTGTTTTGACAACTTTTTCAGAAATGCATTTGTTTATGTACACTTGCAGGCATTTTAGTGGTATGTGTGTATGTGTACAAGGGTGATGGCCTGAAAACACAAGTAATCCTATGGAGTGCTTGAAAACACATGACAAATGGAATCAAAGAAAATGAGAGCGATGCTGAAGTTTACCAATGGTAGGAGATGGGATGCCTGTAAGCCCACAGTTCGAACAGAACAGAACATGCATCTTCGAGATAGCGCATGCGATGTCTGGCCAAGCAGCGCATGAGCTGTCTAGCCGATACCCAAAAACAATATAATTTGCACAGGCGAAACCTACTAGCTTTTCCAATGCTTGTTGTGTTTAGAAATGGCGCGATAAAGTGATTTATCTATAATCATAAACTGGAACTGAGGCCGAGGCAAGGAAGATAATTTGGCGTCCTTATGGGGGGAGGATGTGGCGTAAAGACCAGAACTGCTTCCTATGGAGCTGGTAAACAGGGTTCAAGTTTTGGCATCTGCTTAAAATCCTTGATTTTTGGAAAAATCACTTAGTCTCACCATGCCTACAAACTTGAACATGTCCTTGTGTAAAGTAACTGGTGCTAATGTAAAGTGCTCCAATACATTTTGGTGGTGTTGGTGTTATAAAAAACTGCACATAAAAAGTAACTGGTGCTAATATAAAGTGCTCCAAAACCTTCATGTGGCGTTGCCGCTATATAAAACTGCACAAAAAAAATTGAAAAATGGCGGAGGAGGGAATCTGTGCAATGGAGTTCAGTGGAGCAAGCAGCAACGAGCCAGAGGCGGGCGGGCAACCAACCACAAATGCTGGCAGCCACAGGGAGTTTAAGTGATTTGCCCATAATCACAAAATGTGAAACTGCGGCCGAGGCTAGGGAGACGATGTGGCACCCTCTTGAGAGAGGATGTGGCATAAGGGCCAGAGCTGCCGACTATGTAGCTAGGAAACCGGGTTTGAGTATCAGCCTTGGCTTAACATCCTTAATTCTGAGCAAATCACTTAATCTCCCCTTGTCTACAAAAATGAACGTGTCCTTGTGTAAAGTAACTGGTGCTTATGTAAAGCGCTCAAATACCTATTGGTGGTGTTGATGCTGGTACATAATACTGCACACAGTATTAAACAAAAGGATAGTTGGGGGAGGAGGCAACCTGGGGGAAGAGGGGATCTGTGCAACGGGAGTTCAGCGTGAGCAAGCAGCAATGGGCGGGAGGTTGATAGGCAACCAACAGAAAATATGGGCTTCCACCGCGACATTACGTGATTTGCCTGAGTTTACGGTGTCCTCGTGAAAAGTAACTGGTGTTAATGCAAAGTGCTCCAATACCTTTGGGTGGTGTTGGCGCTATATAAAACTGCACAAAAAAGGTAAGTGGTGCTCATGTAAAATGCTCCAATACCTTCGAGTGGTGTTGGCGCTATATAAAACTGCACAAAATAAAATGTGAAAAGCAGAGTCGGTGAAGGAGGGGATCTGTTCAATAGAGTTCAGCGGGTCAAGCAGCAACAGGTGGGAAGTGGACTGGCAACCAACAGCAAATGTGGTCTGCCACAGGGAGATTGAGTGATTTTGCTGTAATCACAAAGTGTAGAACATAGACCAAAACTAGGGAGACGATGTGGCATCCTCTTGGGAGAGGATATGATGTAAGGGCCACAGCTGCCGACTATGGAGCTGAGAAACTGGGTTCGACAACATATGAGCCAGAAGGAACATCATGGACCACAAAGCTGCCATCGGTTCTGATGGGTTCGAGTTTCGGCATCAGCGTAACAGCTTTGGTTCCGGGCAAATCACTTAATCTCCCCGTGTATCCAAAATTGAATGTGTCCTTGTGTAAAGGAATTGTTACTAATGTAAAGCACTACACCACCTTCGGGTGGTGTTGGCGCTATATAAAACTGCACAAAAAAGTAACTGGTGCTAATGTAAAGTGCTCCACTACCTTCGGGGGGTGTTGGCGCTATATAAATCTGCACAAAAAAAGAGAACCACAGTGTTAGGCTGGTCTACAGTAGCGAACATGAGAAATACATCGCTTCGGCAACCACGTTAAAAGGACTACTTTTGCCAGGGACACTGAGGGGCAGTCAGACCTTGATGACATCAAGACTCAGTCTGGCTTGTTTGGAGAGAATTCAAGTTAAGCAACAATGGCGCATGGAAATCCTTCACAGGAGAATACGAACAAATAAAAGAAAGTGTCCTAACAGGAGAAATTTGAAGAAATGAGAAGCAACAAGGTGAGACACGAACAGATCAATCATTTCGCAAACGAGACACTTGGCTATGCAATTACAGCAGAAGACACTGGTACTTTAGAAGCTCTGACATGCCCTGTGATAACGCAAATTTGAGTCACTTGAGGTCTGATTTTACAGCTATAAACACCATTGCCGGACAACCACATATGATGACAACACGCACATACCAAGTACCCACACTCGCGGAAGACAAACAGAGACTACACGTGTGTCATGTGGTCACATTATAGGCCCGAGTAGAAACACCACCATTTTACATGCTCACATTTTTAAGTTGCCTTCTTTTCTTAAATAAAATGACATTTGACACACATTAGCTTGCATGCCTGTGAAGGATAATATTCTCTGAAATTGCTTTGATTACATTTCCACTTCGTAAGCATATTATCAAATACCATGAACATTCTGTACAAGGGCTAAGTTCACTGTGCAAAATGTTGTTTGTTACTGTCCATTCGCCGACTGAGCTATCACATTGTAATCAACAATAGTGACCTGACTCGGACTTTAGCATGGCAACATGGGTGATGTATATTATATAAACTACATACTCCCTTCTTTAGGCAGAGGAACATTTCACTGGAACTGAGAGGTTGCCCTATGGCGGAATTCCCGACCAGCTTTTTCCTGTTTACCTCTTGTGAGGGATGTTGCTCAGCTCTCCACCAAGATGGGCACCTTGATGACATTTACCCACAGGTAATGGGGGAGTTAGATCGCCCTACAGGGATTTGGCAGATTCACCCACCCTAGACACACTAGGATAGGTGGTGCCAGGTAGGAGTACCATATGTTAGAGTACTATCACAATTCTTCAATAAATATTGAAACGTCATGTTGTGTATTTCTTGTGTATCTCTTTGGATAAGCATGAGTAACCAAACAAAAAGGTTCTAGACTGGTTACCACGATTTCCTTGGGAAGTCAGGGTTATCAAGTTCTGAGGATGCACATTCCACCTGTTACCTTGCCTGGTTAGGGGTACAAATGGTGCTATGTGAGCTAGCAAGACTAAGGGCAACATATCCTGATGATGCGCGTAGAATCAGTTTTGCACAGTTTTGACATTTATGTTGTCCAACAAATGCACAGTTTTACTGAGATAGTATAAAGCATAGGCCATGGTGCCATCAACGTTCTAGCTTGGGTTCATATTTAATGGACTGCCGACTAATTTTTCTTTTGTGCACCCAAAGACCCCTACTCACCTATTAACCGCAGACATCTGTGATGTTAGGGAAAAAACCTCCTCAGCTGAGTAGGGGACCCCTATGTATTGACTGTAGGTTGTTCAAGCTTGAACCTTTCAAAGGATCACCCTACAGAGGTACCCTCTCTGAATTCCACATATTCATATGGCTGATGACGCAGCAATTAACAAAACAATGAACTGCAGACATGTGATTATACAGATGCTGCAACAACACGGACGTCCTCTTATAGGAGGATATGTGACTTTTGTGGTTGAGGCCCGCGAAGCATACAGGACACAGGTATTCTATTCATGGGTTATATTCCCAAAAGTGAATGCATAATCAAGACAATGTCATGATTACACTCCAGCTGCAGCACCTAACATTTACGCAGCTTACGAAGCACTAGAAATACCATTAACATACCAAGAACAGCAAAAGATTGATTTGAAGGCGACCTCCACACGTAACAAATGATGTTAGACTAGGTCCCCTCAGTAATGAGGGAGCAACATGGCCAGTCTTAGTCGGTTACTCAGCACACCCAGACGTAGCAAATATGACAGCACCAGAGCTACGTATACTGTACACAGGCCTATTCAAAATATATAGATGTTTGGCATAATTTGTCATGCCAGTAATGACAGTAAATCCCGCAAGAGCTGCTCAAGCTGCACAACCACTATTGGGTAGTGCTGGAATTAGTCCAGTGTCCATCAATGCAGTCATGGGTAAGGTTTCCATCAAACAGGGGGAGATATTGCACACAAAAACAAATCAGCTTGAAGCAGTGTTTCCCCATATAGGACCACAAGAAAAACACAGATTTCTCACAAAATGCTCGTCAATGGGGATGGCTCCCCCAGTGGAAGCCTGCGCCACTTGGGGTGCAGTCTTTGCTGCAGTATATATCAGAACACACTGTACACCCTCATTAGCTGTTTTGCCAGAGGTGCTTAAACAGGTCCAAAATGAGTACAGAGCAGACCCTGCCACGGATTTGAGAATGAAACTGATGGGCAACTTTGCCACAGCATCCACAATGTGAAGTAACATTAAAGGGGAAGCAGCAGCTAAAACGAATTTAGCTCTGAGAGACCAAAAGCACAAATTACCTAAAATTTTGAGGAACCCTATACAACAATACGTAGAGATAATTTGGGAGCCAGTCCTAGTAAACCGCAAATTAGGGGTAATTCTGAAAAGGATAACTCGAAGCAGGCATCAAACACTTCTAAGGAAAATAAAAAAAAAGACTAAAGCACAATGTGGATCTCCTCAACAGGAGTCCACTGAAAAATGCTATAATCTGTGTCACTGAAATAACATTATAACGCCTCATAGGTATCAGGATACTGATACACGTTTCTCTTGTTCCTTTTAGGAGTCATCTGAAAAACACTCAGAGAGAGGAGGACGATCAGAGCACGGATCATAGGATTATGTGACACCGAAAAAGGACTCACAATGCTCTTCTGACTATATAATAAAACAGGAAGACAAATCTAAACAGTCCAAGCCTCAATTTAAAAAGAAAGAAGGTAGCTGGCATAAAAGTCAAGCATGCCATGGATATTGAGGACATTGCTTCTGAGTGGGGAGCGGGCTCTGACCATGCTGAACTATCTGGTGGCAGTAGCAGTGAGTGACTATATCCAGGTGGAAACACCGGATAGGAGAGTGAGTGCCCGCATCAATTATATGAATTGCAACTCCAAATGGAGGGCAATATGCAACGCACCATAAATGTTCTCTTTTGGGAGAACATGTCATTCATTTATGACATTACCTTGGGTGATAAGGATTGGCCACCAGAGTTTGTCATGGATTGCCCCAGGGGAGAAAGGCAAGTTTACCTGCCTTCTTCAACCTCGTCCCAGATGCAATTAAACATTCATATGCCAAGGAGTGGGCCTTAGTGCAAGCTCTGATGTTATACCGCAACTATGTGCGTTGGGATGATTGATTGCCTTATCAAATCATACCTGTGAGGTCCACTCCACAACCACAAAGACAATACCCCATTAAACTTGAGGATAAAAAACAAGTTAGAGAGATACACAACTTGAATACCAAGGTGTAATGGAAAGTTGCACCTCACATATGATTAATCCTTTGTTTCTAGTAACAAAACCAGACCATTTATATGATTTAGTGTTAGATTGCAGACACTTAGACACTGCTACATGCATATTCGCTGCACAAAACACGCATAGCATGGCACTAATGAACAATATAGTGCGTAAAAAATACAAAACCACATTAGACATTTTGAATAGATTTTTTTTGCCAAAACACAGCACCTGAAAGAAGGTACTTCGCCACATTCAGCGCACTAGGTTCTCAAAAGCAGTTCTGTTGATTGCCCAGTGGTATAAGAATAGACCCAGGTTGTTTTCAGCCAGGGAAACAGAACTTCTACATGATTTTGATGACCATGGATTGTCCTATGTCGATGACATATACTTGACGGATTATGACCTTTTAACTCACATGGCTAGAGTAGATTGCATAATATTGGGAGCTTCTCACATGGGCTACAAATTTAATTTCAAGAAATCAAAAGCCTTGCGACAGATTTGGTTTCCCAAATTTTGGCAAAACTTACTTTCCAGATTATGCAGAATGGGTAAAAACATTCTATGACTTGATACGTCCGGACTTTTCATGATTACATTGAACATCTGAACACACAAAAATACTACATTCAATACAAGCTGACATGGTAGCTTCAAAACATTTATACACGCGTGTAAACACCACAAACCTGGTGATCCGTATAATTGCTGGTATATCAGGGTACACCTACATCACATTCAATGAAGGTGACACTGTACCAATTGAATATAAATCACATTTATATACAAATGCAGAAATGAATTTTGCACTGACAGAACAAATGCTGACTGCAGTACAGACTGTTGTAGTGAAAGAAAGATCCTTGGCTCAGGGGAAATGCATAATTGTCATGACTCCAGTCCTAGCCTTAGAGGATGTGACAAAGGGCAGTGTTTTGCAAATGTAAGCTTTATATCCAAGATAGATACAGTGGTTATATAATCTATACTGACGGTTCTGCTCAGCCTGCTATGGGACAAAGAACCAATACTCTACAGCTTGCAGTGCAGTAAAGAATAGAATGCAGGATGGAGAATTCAACCACGTAAAACCTACACACTGTCACTTGACGACTGCACAGCGCAGCTGGCTGAACTTCAAGCTTTAATTCTGGCACTTGAGAATACGGATCCCAGATTCCACACACTCATAGGCCCCCAGTATGACATTAACCATTGTTGCGGGATGGGGATTGGCTGACAGGTAGTCGGCGGCTCCACCTGCCATATTACGATCCAGCCATCGTGAAGGAGGGCGGAAACATGCCTTTTCCAATTGCGGATTGTGCTGCGGCCCGAAAAAGGTCACAGCACAAGCTGCGATTAAAAAAGAGATGTTTTTAAACAGCCATGAACCATGTGCCAGGCAACGTATGTGCTCCCCTGGCCACATTCCAGTGGTCAATGGGGGACGAGGGCACTGCTTGGGCCCCCAAAGTCTTTTTCCATCTGCCTTTACATGGCGGGGGACCGCCATGTAAAGGCTGAGGGAGAGGGATATCCTAATCCCTACGGCAGTGCCTCCGCCAACACTGCCCCATTCACGGGCGATCTGTCTAAGTAGTGGGCAGGTGGCCATCGTACTGAGAGGTTTACAGTAGCAGCCGCTCCATTAGGGCGTCGGAGCTCCGCCCCACTGCTTTCTCGCAGTGCGAGAAGCAGAAAATAAAATGGTATTTAAAATACCATTTTATTTTCTGCTTCTCGCGCTGCGAGAAAGCAGAAGGCAGGGGTATGCCTGGTTGGGGGCGGGCGGGAGAGTATGCCTGGTTGGGGGCGGGCGGGTGAGCAGGTCGGGGAGGAGTGGCTTGCACCACTCTGACTGCCCTAACTGTTTGGTCGGCCCTGGGGCCGACCAACGCAGTCATGCGCACTCTACATTTTCTCGATGTAGGCTGCATGCAGCCTACATTGAGAAAATGGCGTCCCTACTGGTGCCCGGCTGGGAGCCATACGGGACTCCCCACCAATCACAACGCTGCCATTGCAGCGTTGTGATTGGCTTACAGGAGGGGAGGGAGCATGCTTGTTCCTGTCCAGGACTCGGAGTGCCCAGGAGCAGAGGCGGCGAGCGCAGGACCCCGTCAGGTAAGATTTATTTTATTTTTTTGTTTGTTTTACCCGCCATGTATTGCCAGCCGCGACTGACTGGTTCCCCAGCTTCAATGTCCCTGTCCCGTGAGTTAAGTGAAGCTATGCCCCCACGCCCCCGCTCGGTGTTACCTGGCTCCGGGGCGGTTGGAGGTGCCGGTGTCCAAGGGAACCCCGATGAAACCTGCGTCCAAGCCCTTTGGTGACTCCTGGAAGGGCAGCTTCAGCATGGTGCAGATCCCTGCAGGGTGGGCCACGGTCTCAGCACTCGGGGGCACATTGAGGGGAGTGCCCGAAGCGGTGCGATAGGGGGCCAGAGCCCCCTTGGGCTCAGGAGACCCGGTCTGTCAGTGGAGTAGGGTGCAGTCTGAGTGAGGCACGGGGTCCCCTGCAGCACGCGCTGCTCCTCTGCCCAGACACCTACTGGAGAAGAGGGCCCCTGATGCCCTCAGGGTGCAGGTGGGGAGTCTGAGCAGAGGGCCGAGCCATGCCAATGCGTGCCATGCTGAGCGGCTTCTTGCTCTTTGAACGAGGCTCAAAAATGCTGATGAAAATTAGCGAAATTTGTCAATATAACTGTCCCGCTGGCAGTCTGCACCCTGATGTTTGACATGGATAACAGAAGATAAGGAAAGTAAAAACGGCAATATCAAGTTCAAAGGCAGCAACAATACATCGTGTTTGCAATACGGAGACCATGAGAGAAGCATGAATTACATCAAAGGATTCACATTCTACGAAGGACATCTAAGATTTGCTTACATCAGTTTGCACTGTTTATTATAATGAGTTCATAGGCCAAGGATGACACAGTTTATTTTTTAATAATGTTCAAATTGATGTTTTGGGGGGTTTATAACAGCATGAGGAAGATTTATTTGTGTAAAGATTGATTTCGGTGCATTAGTGTTTTGAGGAGGGAGCACACCGTTCAGCAGACGGGCTGTGTATATATTTCTTTAAGGTGCATGGTTGAACTAACGTTGAGTCACGTGGGTGGGTTACACCTCGACGGCAATTTGAAATAGACGGCTTTCGCGTGCAACGGGTTAGATGGTGAACTTTACGGTCGAAAGAGCACGCTCTTGGCAACAAGGAGTGTGGAGGAGTTTGTTACGTTGCCGGTCACGGCATGAAAGGTACAACTTGGTAGAGCTGATGTCGTGGGGTATGGGGTTAATATTAAGTGAGTACATATGAGCACTGCATAGATGATGGGTTTGTTTATAAACCACGGGTGCATTTAATAATTTTTTCCTTTTGATTGCGCTAGTTTATTTATGAAAGATGGGTTGGCACAATGGGATGACTTCAGTTTAAAAGCAGTCATGATAATACACAGAGTGATTAGTATTTAGATTATAGCACGTTGGTAGATTAAGTTTGTTGTCACGAGGCCAGTCTTATGGGTACTGAGTACAATGTTTGATTTCCTTTTTTTCAGTGACCCCTGACGAAGGGCAGTAGTGCCCAAAATGCATTGGGTGAAAAGTACATGAGGTTAAAACATGAAGAATTGTCAATTCCTACGTGTCACTGCTAAGGCCTGGATGGACATGCCAGTGACATTTGAAAAAATGTGGAACAATGCAGCCGTTGAAGTGAATGGATTAACTATGATTGAAGATGAAAAATAAATTTAGGACTTGGATTGCACAAGATTACTATTTAAACATTGGTTTATTGTTCAGAAAAGGATTTCGTTTTTGGTTGTGCGTCTGTTCTGGCATGCATGGTGTGCCAGGTATATTCCTTGGATGAAAATTAGCGAAACATAGGCACCAATAAACAAAAATCCTAATTAAAGCTAAGGTCTGAACTAAAAATGGGGTCTAAACGTACTTAGTCAACTCGACAAATACCCGCGTAAGTGGTTCTGTCAGTGTTTCGGTATGTCGCCGGTAAGGAAGTGCTTTAAATACTCCTGACTAGGGGGCCATCACAATTGGACTACAACAATCGAGATTACACTTGAATAATGTTTGAATAAGTAAACCAATGATGAGTGTATATAAGAGGCATGCAGTGGTGCAGCAGGGGGCATACAGAGGGGACATATCGCGGTAACATCGAGTTTGCTGAGAGATGGGAGCCATGATAGGCATGCTGCAACATTGTTGAGCTTTACCAGCTAATTCCAGAGGAATGGTTGAAACGTTTATGAGGAAACATGAACAGCTGTACACAATGTGTGAGAGCGAGGGGAACCCAACATAAACTTCTCATCTGTTGTTATCAAATCCCAGAAAGATTTTAGGCTTGGGACAAGACAAGGACGAATACAAGCTGGGGACATTTGTAGTGACGAGAATCCACTAAAATGTACTCAGGCCTTGCTCAAAGCTGCATAGATAAAGACCTGTTTCCTGGTAAGGCCTGTTTCCTGGATTTTTTTCACCTTGGGCCAGATTTAGGGTTTGGCAGGCTGGAGTCTGACAGTGAGGGTGCCAGAGGACTATATATCTGCCACCATGATGGACAGCTGTCTGCCAAATGTAGAGATCACCGCTGGCCCAGGGGTTACATTGATTGCATTAGTGTAGTATCTGGCTTGGGCTGATGTGATGAATTGTCTGCGTTTTGAGCAAAGAGATTTTAGTGTGACGTCCTTGGTGATCTGCTTTTCTTTCATTTTCATTCTAGTTTGCAAACGGTTTACTTATTGTCCCTAAGTTATTTTAAGTTCTGTGGGGTAGAGGGTTTACATCTGCACTTGTGTGTTTCACCAGTGCATGGATTTTTCTTTTTATGTTTTTTTCAGGAGTGTGTTTTCTAGAAGGGTAGGGAGGGTATTGATGTCAGTGGCTGGGTTGGTGATATTGGTTGAAATCTTAGTTTGTCCTATAACTTGGCATACAGAAATACTTGAAGAGTCTGATGGTTTCTATTTCTGTCTTGGAATGACCTTGTTGTGTTGTTTGGGCTTGAAGTAAAGTGAAGTGGCAACGTGGCCAGTCTACCCCAAGAATATGTGACCTTGCATTGGCTGATGATGTCGAGAAGGACAAGGTTGAAGATTTCGCCCTTGTCACGGATTGATTTAGTGACATATTGCCTCACATTGTACTGATACGGTTTTTAGCTAGAACTGTCAGCGAGGTGAAGTCTGCTAGAAGGGTGGTGTGCGTGTATTGGATGGATGAAAAGATCATAAAATTCATCTATGAAGACAGCCCTGTGTGCCTCCCAAAGTAAAACAGATTATGTGAAACAATCATCTATATACACGTTTCTTGTAATAAAGGATGTACCGCACATATTTACAGCATCCCATTTACATTCTAAAGTATGTGTTCAGTTTTGCGTTTCCTATCTGTTCCCAGTACAGAGCCTAATGAAGCACGAGTACATTAAAAAACAGACCTGCAGAGCAGCATTTTATGTTTATTATGTCTCACTATTTTTGATTTGATTCTAATGTTTTCTTCACACTTGTGCTTCAAAATGCTATATTTGGATCCCCCTTTTTTCAACAATTTGCAGTAAATATGTGGTGTAAAACCCACCATTTGAATCCATTTTTTTCAAAATTTTCTTGCAGCACCCTCCTTTTGCAGTTCAGGCTCGCTCGCTTCGCTCTCTCGCTTATTACATTAGGGTACAACATTTTTCGCCTAACCACTTTCAAAATCCACCAGCCGTCACTGGAGGTTTATGATTTTCAGGAATTCATAAGTTTCTAAAAGGAAGTCGATTGACATCAGCTCGCTATTTGAGGCGGAGGAGTGTGCACTGCAGCGAAATTTGCGGAGGCATAGAAAGAGCACAGAAGGAGAAGTCGGGCCGCCGGAGCACCAGAGCTGCCAAACCGCAGTTCATCCACCAACACCAACCTCTCACACCAGCAGCATCGGGAGCATTTAATGGTGTCACAGGAGTCAAGGGAGCCAGAGGAGCGGGCCAGGGGAGCCAGCAGGAGCCAGCGGTAGTGGAGGAACTCAGCAGGAGGAGGAGAGCATAGGAGAGCGCAGGTGAGGCTGTGGAAGCAGGACTGTGGAGCAACCGGGGAACTTGCATCCTATCCTGCTCCTACTCCCCACATGTTATCACCTTGGGGTCATGTATTGCTGATTAACATCCCTGCTTTCTGGCTCATACCCTTGGCTCTACCCCTGGCCCCACCCCACTCTGCCTTGTGGAGCACGTGTTTGGAGGGCCTCTACTTGTTCTGGGCTGTAAGGGCCAGGAGCGTCTTGAGGAGTCCGCCCAGGTCAAGGTAAAGACGGCTACAGGGTGTGACAAGGGAGCCAATAGGTGCTTGAGGGCCATGAGAGACCCTAGGTGGTTGGTGTGTGTGGTGGTAGGTGCGGAAGCGGTCGAAGATAGTCCAGTGCAGCTTGTGCCTACTCAGCAGCCTGCCTTCTCACAGCTGCCCCTCATGCGCAATAGACATAATGCACTGACGAGCACCACAGGGAGGCACAATTTGACTTTTCCTTTTCACCTTTCCCTCACTTAAATTCAACTCATCCTCTATCTTAAAAAACTCTTTCAGTTCCTTATCCACACTGTCTTTGTAACTCCAACCTCCCACGATTTTCTCCACCACTATTCCTAACACAGAATCACTTTCCCAACAGTGTCACGAACAAGGTTAAATGCCTTGAATCGTCATGGAAATTACCTTGATGGTATGCAGCAGACATGTCCAACACATTAAAAATGCACCCCCTCCCCATGGTCACTAGCATCTCAGAAATATTGGGAAGAGGATGTCTTTTTACCCAAATGTTTTTGTTCAAACCACGTAAATCTATCCACAAGCACATTTTTCCTCCCTCCTTAGGCACTATCACCACTGGAGCCAACCATTTTGACTCCTCAATAGGCTCAATAATTCCTTGCTCCAATAAATTCTCTAATTCTTGGCACAATTGCTCCCTCATCATGTTTTGAATAGACCTTAATTTATGAACTACCGGTCGGGCTTGCTCCTTCAAAATTATCTTGTGGGAAAATCCTTTTAACCCCTTCGATGCTTATGACGAGCTGGACTCGTCATGGCACACAGTGGTCGTGTGCTCATGACGAGTCCAGCTCGTCATAAGACCACCCACGGGGGAAGCGCTGGCGCTCCCCCCGTGGGAATCCGATCATTGGTTTTTTTGGGGGGGAGGCAGGGGAAGGGCTTCCCCTGCCTCCCCCCGCCCCCCCTCAATGACGTCAGTGCGCGAGGCGCACTGATGTCATTGGGGGTTTCCCTTTGTTCCCCGACGTGCTGGAAGCCATTTGCTTCCACCGCGTCGGGGAATAAGGTGAGTTTTGGCTCCGGGGAGGGGGGGGTTTCAAACAAAAGAGGCATCGAGGGAAAGGAAAGGGTTTTCCTTCCCCCCCGATGCCTCTTTTGTGCATTCCTGCTGCACGATCATGCGATCGTGCAGCAGGAATGCCCACTAGACACCAGGGATTTTTTTGTGTTTTTTTTTAAAGTGAAAATACTGTTTTGGGGAGCAGCCCCTTGGGCAGGGGTCGCTCCCCTTTGGGGGCCATATGTTTTGGTGGTCTGCCCCCTGGGGGGCAGTTTTTTAATATAGCGCAGGCTTTACCCGAAGGTGTCAGAGCGCTTCACAATAGGAACAGTAACATTACATGAGGAGAAGGTTACAAGTGAGCATAATACAAAAGCAAGCGTTACATTACATGAGGAAAAAGTGACAATTGTGCAAATAAAACAAACAAGATACAAAAAGAGGTATGCGTTACAAGATACATGAGATACAAAATACAAATAGAGGTATAATACTGCAATAAGTGGCAGTCACTCAGAACACACTGGGAAGGCACTTCTATAGGCATGGAGTACAGAATTTCCTATAGTGGAAGAACTTCCTTGAGGGAGTAGAGAGGGCGTGAATTAAACAGGAGACTTAAAATGAAGGGTACACAAATGCAGCACAGCACGCAAGGGGAGGAATGTACAGGAAAAAGTACAAATTTACAATGAAGAGCGAACTTCCTAGAGGGGCTGAGAGTGAAAGTATTAGTTCTGAAAGTGTCTTTGGAAGAGAAGAGATTTGAGGTCAGCTTTGAAGATCCGGGTAGAGGAGGTGGCACGGAGCAATGGGGGAAGCGAGTCCCAGATTCTCACCGCATTGCCTGAGAAGGATTGCGCCATCGATCTTTCCCTTTTGAAGACGGGTGGGGGGCTCAAGCAGAAGCTTTTCCGCATTGCGAGAAGGGCGAGAGCCACCGGACGATTTCAATTTATTCGCCAGGTAACGAGGGGAGGATGTGTGTAAGGCTTTGCGTGTGATGCAGGCAGTTTTGTAAATAGATCTTGCCTCGATCGGAAGCCATCGAAGAGAGGACAGGATAGGAGTGACGTGGTCGCTTCGTTTAGACCCTGAAATGAAGCGAGCTGCTGAATGGAGGATGGATTTGAGAGGTGGGATTTGGGTAGGCCCGTCAGAAGAGAATTGCAATAATCCAGTCTTGAGAGAACCAGAGATTGTACCAAGGTTTTTAAGTCTTTCTCCGGGAAGAACCGACGGATCCCCCATAGAAGGCGCAACTGGTAACGTGCGTTCTTAGCAATAGATGGGAGATTAGGTTGAGTCTTTTGTCAAGAATGACACCTAGGGATTTAGCGCTGTCGACAATGATGGGTTTGTTGTTGAGTAGGTTCAGCTGATCCATCCAAGATTGAACAGGAGGAGGTGAGAGAGAGGTAGAAAGGAGGAGGAATTCAGTTTTGGCGGGATTCAGAATGAGTTGGTGAGCTAACATCCAGTTGTGAATAGAGTTGAGAGTAGAGTTGAGTAGGGAGAGATCATGTGCGGAAGATAAAGGTATCTTCCCACTAGTCCACCAGG
The DNA here is from genome assembly GCA_963921515.1 of Calotriton arnoldi. NCBI lineage: Eukaryota > Metazoa > Chordata > Amphibia > Caudata > Salamandridae > Calotriton > Calotriton arnoldi. Next base: position 516,073 of record CAWUFW010010205.1, read on the forward strand.
CATTTATTTGTGGAGAGTGACCCCTTGGGCAAGGGTCACTCTCCTTTGGGGGCAATATTTGTGGTGTCTGCCTCCCAGGAGGGCAGATCGCCATGTTTTTTAAAAATTGGGCCCACTAGACCACCAGGGATTTGTTTGAGAGGAGTGGCCCCTTGGGCAGGGTCGCTCCCCTATGGGGAGCATTAATTTAGCCGCTTCTGCCCCCTGGGTGGGCAGATTGGCTGATTTTTTTTGTATGGCCACTAGGCCACCAGGGATTTTTTGTGGGGAGTGGCCCCTTGGGCAAGGGTCGCTCCCCTTGGGGGCATTGTTTGTGGCTGTCTGCTCCCATGGGGGGCAGATGTCGCCATTTTTTTATATTTGGCCCACTAGACCACCAGGGATTTGTTTTTGGGGAGTGGCCCCTTGGGCAAGGGTTGCTCCCCTTTGGGGAGCATTAATTTGGCCGTTTCTGCCATCCTTAGGGGCAGATCGGCTGATTTGGTTTTTTGTAGGTCCACTAGGCCACCAGGGTTTTTTTATGTTGGGGAGCGGCCCCTTGGGCCTCCCACACAAGTGAGGCACCATTTTTATCGGGAGACCTGGGGGAACGCTGGGTGGTAGGAAATTTGTGTGAGGCCAGTGATGCCACACTTTCCCACACAAAAATGTGTGAAGAAAGTGATTTTTTCAGCTAAAATTGAGGTTTGTAGGGGATTCTGGGTAAGGAAACGTTGGGGGATCCACGCAAGCCATACCTCCCTGGAAGCCCCGGGTGTCTAATTTTCAGAAATGTGTGGGTTTGGTAGGTTTCCTAGATGGCCACCGAGCACAGGGCCAAAAACACAGGTGACCCCCCTTGCAAAACCAGGTGGTTTTGAGATAGGCAATTTTGATGTCGCCTCACTACGTTTTGGGCCCTTGCCTGTCGCGGGTACTTGGGCCTCCCACACAAGTGAGGCACCATTTTTATCAGGAGACCTGGGGAAATGCTGGGTGGTAGTAAATTTGTGTAAGGCCAGTGATGCCACACTTTCCCACACAAAAATGTGTGAAAAAAGTGATTTTTTCAGCTAAAATCGAGGTTTGCAGGGGATTCTGGGTAAGGAAACGTTGGGGGATCCACGTAAGCCATACCTCCCTGAAGCCCCCGGGTGTCTACTTTTCAGAAATGTGTGGGTTTGGTAGATTTCCTAGATGGCCGCCAAGCACGGGGCCAAAAACCCAGGTGACTCCCCTTGCAAAACCAGGTGGTTTTGAGATAGGCAATTTTGATGTTGCCTCACTACGTTTTGGGCCCTTGCCTGTCGCGGGTACTTGGGCCTCCCACACAAGTGAGGCACCATTTTTATCAGGAGACCCGGGGGAACGCTGGGTGGTCAGAAATTTGTGTGAGGCCAGTGATGCCACACTTTCCCACACAAAAATGTGTGAAAAAAGTGATTTGTTCAGCTAAAATTGAGGTTTGCAGGGGATTCTGGGTAAGGAAACGTTGGGGGATCCACGCAAGCCATACCTCCCTGGAAGCCCCCGGGTGTCTACTTTTCAGAAATGTGTGGGTTTGGTAGGTTTCCCTAGATGGCCGCCGAGCACAGGGCCAAAAACCCAGGTGACCCCCCTTGCAAAACCAGGTGGTTTTGAGATAGGCAATTTTGATGTCGCCTCACTACGTTTTGGGCCCTTGCCTGTAGCGGGTACTTGGGCCTCCCACACAAGTGAGGCACCATTTTTATCGGGAGACCTGGGGGAACGCTGGGTGGTAGGAAATTTGTGTGAGGCCAGTGATGCCACACTTTCCCACACAAAAATGTGTGAAAAAAGTGATTTTTCAGCTAATATTGAGGTTTGCAGGGGATTCTGGGTAAGGAAACGTTGGGGGATCCACGAAAGCCATACCTCCCTGGAAGCCCCCGGGTGTCTACTTTTCATAAATGTGTGTGTTTGGTAGGTTTCCCTAGGTGCCGGCAGAGCTAGGGTTCACAAACTACAGCTAGGCACTTTGCCAAAAAAGGGTCATTTTTCTCTGCGAAATTGAAGTGTGACCACGTTGCGTTTTGCGCCATATCCTGTCGCGGGCACTAGGCCAACCCACACAAGTGAGGTACCATTTTTCTCGTAAGACTTTGGGGAACGCGGGGTGGGCGGAAATTTGTGGATCCACGCAGATTCCAGAACTTTCCACCACAGAAATGTGGGGAAAATGTGTTTTTTTGACAATGTTTTAGGTTTGCAAGGGATTCTGGGTAACAGAACCTGGTGGGAGGCAGTCAAGTCACCCCATCCTGGATTCCCCTGGGTGTCTAGTTTTCAAAAATGTATAGGTTTGCTAGGGTTCCCTAGGTGCCGGCAGAGCTAGGGTTCAAAAACTACACCTAGGCACTTTGCCAAAAAAGGGTCATTTTTCACTGTGAAATTGAAGTGTGACCACGTTGCGTTTTGCGTCGTTTCCTGTCGCAGGCACTAGGCCGACCCACACAAGTGAGGTACCATTTTTCTCATAAGACTTTGGGGAATACGGGGTGGGTGGAAATTTGTGGATCCACGCAGATTCCAGAACTTTCCAACACAGAAATGTGGGGAAAATGTGTTTTTTTGGACACTTTTTTAGGTTTGCAAGGGATTCTGGGTAACAGAACCTGGTGGGAGGCAGTCAAGTCACCCCATCCTGGATTCCCCTGGGTCTCTAGTTTCCAAAAATGTATAGGTTTTCTAGGTTTCCCTAGGTGCCCGCAGAGCTAGGGTTCAAAAACTACAGCTAGGCACTTTGCCAACAAAGTGTCATTTTTCACTGCGAAATTGAGGTGTGACCACGTTGCGTTTTGCGCCATTTCCTGTCGCAGGCACTAGGCCGACCCACACAAATGAGGTACCATTTTTCTCGTAAGACTTTGGGGAACGTGGGGTGGGTGGAAATTTGTGGATCCACGCAGATTCCAGAACTTTCCACCACAGAAATGTGGGGAAAATGTGTTTTTTTGGACAATTTATTAGGTTTGCAAGGGATTCTGGGTAACAGAACCTGGTGGGAGGCAGTCAAGTCACCCCATCCTGGATTCCCCTGGGTGTCTAGTTTTCAAAAATGTATAGGTTTGCTAGGTTTCCCTAGGTGCCGGCAGAGCTAGGGTTCAAAAACTACACCTAGGCACTTTGCCAAAAAAGGGTCCTTTTTCATTGCGAAATTGAAGTGTGACCACGTTGCGTTTTGCGTCGTTTCCTGTCGCAGGCACTAGGCCGACCCACACAAGTGAGGTACCATTTTTCTCATAAGACTTTGGGGAACACGGGGTGGGTGGAAATTTGTGGATCCACGCAGATTCCAGAACTTTCCACCACAGAAATATGGGGAAATGTGTTTTTTTTGGCAATTATTTAGGTTTGCAAGGGATTCTGGGTAACAGAACCTGGTGGGAGGTATTCAAGTCACCCCATCCTGGATTCCCCTGGATGTCTAGTTTTCAAAAATGTATAGGTTTGCTAGGTTTCCTTAGGTGCCTGCGGAGCTAGGGTTCAAAAACTACAGCTAGGCACTTTGCCAAAAAAGTGTCATTTTTCACTGCGAAATTGAGGTGTGACCACGTTGCGTTTTGCGCCATTTCCTGTCGCAGGCACTAGGCCGACCCACACAAATGAGGTACCATTTTTCTCGTAAGACTTTGGGGAACGTGGGGTGGGTGGAAATTTGTGGATCCACGCAGATTCCAGAACTTTCCACCACAGAAATGTGGGGAAAATGTGGTTTTTTTTACAATTTGTTAGGTTTGCGAGGGATTCTGGGTAACAGAATCTGGTGGGAGGCAGTCAAGTCACCCCATCCTGGATTCCCCTCGGTGTCTAGTTTTCAAAAATGTATAGGTTTGCTAGGTTTCCCTAGGTGCCGGCAGAGCTAGGGTTCAAAAACTACAGCTAGGCACTTTGCCAAAAAAGGGTCATTTTTCACTGCGAAATCGAGGTGTGACCACGTTGCGTTTTGCGCCGTTTCCTGTCGCAGGCACCAGGCCGACCCACACAAGTGAGGTACCATTTTTCTCGTAAGACTTTGGGGAACGCGCGGTGGGTGGAAATTTGTGGATCCACGGAGATTCCAGAACTTTCCACCACAGAAATGTGGGGAAAATGTGGTTTTTGTTGATAATGTTTTAGGTTTGCGAGGGATTCTGGGTAACAGAACCTGGTGGGAGGCAGTCAAGTCACCCCATCCTGGATTCCCCTGGGTGTCTAGTTTTAAAAAATGTATAGGTTTGCTAGGTTTCCCTAGGTGCCGGCAGAGCTAGGGTTCAAAAACTACAGCTAGGCACTTTGCCAAAAAAGGGTCATTTTTCACTGCGAAATTGAGGTGTGACCACGTTGCGTTTTGTGCCGTTTCCTGTCGCAGGCACGAGGCTGACCCACACAAGTGAGGTACCATTTTTCTCGTAAGACTTTGGGGAACGCGGGGTGGGTGGAAATTTGTGGATCCACAGAGATTACAGAACTTTCCACCACAGAAATGTGGGGAAAATGTGTTTTTTTGGACAATTTTTTAGGTTTGCGAGGAATTCTGGGTAACAGAACCTGGTGGGAGGCAGTCAAGTCACCCCATCCTGGATTCCCCTGGGTCTCTAGTTTCCAAAAATGTATAGGTTTTCTAGGTTTCCCTAGGTGCCCGCAGAGCTAGGGTTCAAAAACTACAGCTAGGCACTTTGCCAACAAAGTGTCATTTTTCACAGCAAAATTGAGGTGTGACCACGTTGCGTTTTGCACCGTTTTCTGTCGCAGGCACTAGGCCGACCCACACAAGTGAGGTACCATTTTTCTCGTAAGACTTTGGGGAACGCGGGTTGAGTGGAAAATTGTGGATCCACGCAGATTCCAGAACTTTCCACCACAGAAATGTGGGGAAAATCAGTTTTTTTTGACAACTTGTTAGGTTTGCAAGGGATTCTGGGTAACAGAACCTGGTGGGAGGCAGTCAAGTCACCCCATTCTGGATTCCCCTGGGTGTCTAGTTTTCAAAAATGTATAGGTTTGCTAGGTTTCCCTAGGTGCCGGCAGAGCTAGGGTTCAAAAACTACAGCTAGGCACTTTGCCAAAAAAGTGTCATTTTTCACTGCGAAATTGAGGTGTGACCACGTTGCGTTTTGCGCCGTTTCCTGTCGCAGGCACTAGGCCGACCCACACAAAGAGGTACCATTTTTCTCGTAAGACTGCGGGGAACGTGGGGTGGGTGGAAATTTGTGGATCCATGCAGATTCCAGAACTTTCCACCACAAAAATGTGGGGAAAATGTGTTTTTTTTGACAATTTTTTAGGTTTGCAAGGGATTCTGGGTAACAGAATCTGGTGGGAGGCAGTCAAGTCACCCCATCCTGGATTCCCCTGGGTGTCTAGTTTTCAAAAATGTATAGGTTTGCTAGGTTTCCCTAGGTCCCGGTAGAGCTAGGGCTCAAAAACTACAGCTAGGCACATTGCCAAAAAAGGGTCATTTTTCACTGCGAGATTGAGGTGTGACCACGTCGCGTTTTGCGCCTTTTCCTGTCGCAGGCACTAGGCCGACCCACACAAGTGAGGTACCATTTTTCTCGTAAGACTTTGGGGAACGCACGGTGGGTGGAAATTTGTGGATCCACACAGATTCCAGAACTTTCCACCACAGAAATGTGGGAAAAATGTGTTTTTTTGGATAATGTTTTAGGTTTGCGAGGGATTCTGGGTAACAGAACCTGGTGGGAGGCAGTCAAGTCACCCCATCCTGGATTCCCCTGGGTGTCTAGTTTCCAAAAATGTATAGGTTTGCTAGGTTTCCTAGGTGCCGGCAGAGCTAGGGTTCAAAAACTACAGCTAGGCACTTTGCAAAAAAGGGTCATTTTTCACTGTGAAAATGTGGTGCGTCCACGTTGCGTTTTGCGCTGCTTCCTGTCGTGGAACTAGGCCTACCTACACAAGTGAGGTACCATTGTTTTTGGAAGACCTTGGGAGACGCGGGGTGGGTAGAATTTTGTGGATCCGCGCAGATTACAGAACTTTCCACCACAGAAAAGTGAGGAAAATGTGTTTTTTACCAATTTTTAGGTTTGCAACTGATTCTGGGTAACAGAACCTGGTGAGAGCCAGTCAAGTCACCCCGTCCTGAATTCCCCTGGGTGTCTAGTTTTCAAAAATGTATAGGTTTGCTATGTTTCCCTAAGTGCCCGCAGAGCTAGGGTTCAAAAACTACAGCTAGGCACTTTGCAAAAAAAGGGTAATTTTTCATTGTGAAAATGTGGTACGTCCACGTTGCATTTTGAGCCATTTCCTGTTGTGGGCACAAGGCCTACCCACACAAGTGAGGTACCATTTTTATCGGGAGACTTAGGGTAACACAGAATTGTAGAGCAACTGTTATTACCTATTGACTTTCGATGCATTTCTGTCTTCCAAATGAAAGACAATGGTTAAAAAATAAGTCATTTTGAAAAATGACCTATAATTCTCATGCTAGTATGGGTACTCCCAATTTCGGAAATGTGCAAATATCTACTGTTTCTAAAATCTACATTTTGTTCCCATTTCAGAAATACATAGGTGTCTTTCATAACAATTTTTCCATGTATACATTTTCCCAAAAGAATTGCTATATACCCGGTACATAATAAAAAACCATTGCAAGATGCTGCTCAGTTATTGGCTCTGGGTTCGTCGGGTTCTTGGTGAACCTACAAGTCCTATATATCCCCACAACCAGAAAGGTCCAACGGATATAACGGTATATTGCTTTCAAATAGCTGTCATAATTAGAAGAAGTTACAGGTGAAAACGTTGACACAAATGGCTGTTTTTTTCAACTAATTTTCAATTTTCCTTCATTTAACTGTTAGTTTTTATAAGGAAAACGTTAAGGATCTACACAAATGACCCCTTGCTGAATTCAGAATTTTGTCTACTTTTCAGAAATGTATGGCTTTTCAGGATCCATTATTGGTTTCATACCCATTTCTACCATTAACTGGAAGGAGGTTGAAAGCACAAAAAATAGCAAAAATAGGCTATGTCCCAGAAAAATGCCAAAACTGTGTAAAAAAGTTGGTTTTCTGACAAAAGTCTGCTTGTCCCTGAAAGCTGGGAAGATGGTGATTTCAGCACCACAACCCCTTTTGATGCCATTTGCAGGGAAAAAACAAGACGCTTTCATCTGTAGCCCTTTTTCGCATGTTTCCCAAAAAAACTAAATGTTGCTGTATTTTGGCTATTTTCTGGGTCCCCTCCAGGGGAATCCACAAACCCTGGGTACCTTTACAATCCCCATGATGTTAGAAAAAAGGACGCAAATTTGGCGTGGATACCTTATGTGGTCAAAATGTTACAGGGGCCTAAGCGCGCACTACCCCAAATAGCCAAAAAAAGGCTTAGCACAGGGGGGGAAAAGGCCTAGCAGCGAAGGGGTTAACAAACCTAAATCCTCACTAAACACCTTTGAATACTTTCTTTCCACATCCACCACACTCACATCAATCTCTTCAACATTCATACTCTCAGTCACCATTACAGGTTCCTTGGCATTAGGATTTAAAATGATGTGTAAATCTCTTTGGTGACGCCACCCCAGTAAATCTGATCCGTAGTTGGTTCATACACTCCCTTTTACTGCTTCACTTTTAAACTTTATCGTAATCCAGCACACGCCCAGACTCTCTATTCTTTTACCAGCATATCCCACCACCTTGATGTCTGGTTCACTAAGATTACCACCCATTGAACATTTTCCCTCATAGGTTTTGTTGGAAATTAGTGTATACAGACTTCCTGAATATGCCAACACTAACACATTTGTTATTAAAAAATCACATAAAAATGAGGCTTATTCAGCCTATCCACACTTTCCATTTTTATATGTAACTCAACTGGTACAACATTTTCTGCAGTATTTACTTGTTTCACTTCATCAATGGTCAGAATTATTTTTTGGACAATATCACAAATATCATCCACTTCCTGGATCTTCTTCTTTTCTGGTACTCTTGTTCTACATACCTTTGCCAATTTCTACATATAACATTTCTGGCATCACAATTGAAACTTGAAGCAATATTTTTGGGCGCACCACACCGAAAACACAACTCTCTAGAAAAAGTGTTTTTCTTTTCACTCTTTTCCTTTGAAAATTCTGCTGGTGTCTTTTCATTTTTCTTTTTCTTTCCTTGCTTCTCCACAACTTCCACTATTTCCTTCTTACTACTGGATGCACCCCCTTCGATCTCCTTCAACCACATGGCTGTGTGTTCTATTCCCTGTGCTATCTGAATAGCCTCCTCTAATGTAGAATCTTTCATCAAAAGTTTTTCCTTAATCCTTTTGTTGTTGGTACACCACACTATCTGATCCCTTATCAGTAAGTCACCTAGTAATTACTCAAAACGGCAGGATAAAGCTAGACCCCTTTCCACATTTGATGCAATATCTTCATCAATTTTTGGGACTCTCGAGGAAGAACCAAATTAGTTTCGGGTGTAAAATGCAGATCCAACATTTGAAAAGTCATTTCATATATATTGTTGGGTTGGCTATCCCCCATTCATAACGATATCTCAGGTAAGTCCTCATACACCCTCCTTCGTTCTACACCCAAATGATGCAATAATATGGCTTGCCTTCATACAGGACCATACTTATCCCTTCCAATCACTAGTAGATACGTTAAAAACAATTTTCTCCACTGTTTCCAAGGTATAATTGGTTCTCCAGGTGATGCTAAAAATGGTAAAGGAGATGCCATACTCTGATCTGACATGGTACCTGGAAAGAAAATGTAAAACAAAAATATGCTAAAACAAGAAGTTAAAATAAATATCTAATATAATAAATTCCAAAACAATCTAAAATAACAATTTACCATAACAACTCAAAATAATAACACTATTGTCTCTTCTTCCATTTCTATGCTGTTTCTTGTTCCGTAGTCCCTCCGTTGTTTCTGTAGCAAAAGTAAAACAATTAATAAAAGAAATAGAATGCAGAGGATCAGAAAGGATGAGTCCAAACCTCCCTGCATTGAGGGTTGATGAGTAAAAGCACTAATCTGTCCCTACACTAACCCTAAAGTGACATCCTTATTTAGGCATTTTCAGGAAAAGGAATTGAAAGGTGTCAGAATGTGGAGTCTTCCTAAGAAGGCTCTCCACCAACAAGGGGTCATGTACCATAAAGCCACCAAGACAAAGCTTTTCAGATGCTCTCTCTCCAAAGTCAGGAGGACAAGTGGACGTTTTCCCTACTCCCCACATCACCTAATTTGTAGGTAACTTTCACAAGATTCATTGTGGATCTCGCCATCTGCTCTTGGTGCAATCCTGAAGGTAACTTTCCATGGGACAACGGTGTTCTTTCCTTGTACCATTTTGTCCTTGGTTCCCAGGCCTTCTCCTGTGTGAAGCACAACGACCTTCATTTATCGATTCAAGCCACACGATTGTAAATTCTTCTCGCCTTGCCTGACGAGTAAAAAAAAGACATTATTCTAGCTAATAAGTGCTCTTCTTTCACCTGCAAAACAAAACGTGACAAAGCACTAATTCCACAGGACACATCAAATTCAAACTGTTAATTCTAAAGTGAGAGTTTTCAGGGAACTGCTTTTCAGGACTACAAAATTCAGCTAACATAAGAAACCAGCATGTGAGCTTTTATGAATTGCATGAAAATAAGGCACATTCAAATAATACATTTACCTACATATAAAATGACGCAATTAATAAACGCATTTAGTACATGAGTAATTGTCAATCTCACAAAATAAATTCTTCACGTTAATGTTTTCTGCTAGTTACATTTACTTTCGACGTTAAATCTGCGTGTTACTTTTCAATGGCCTAAGCACATCACGTTTCAAGTTAATACATTTCAAATTTCTAATACATTTTAGTAATACAACAAAAGATTATATGTGGATGCACTCTACACGTGTGATTATAATGCACCCCTACAAGTAAAATGCGATTTGGCTACATCACAACTCTTCCTTCCTTTCTTTTTCCTTTTTCCTTTCTTACTTTACCTGTCTTTCTTGTTGTCCTTTTTTTACTCTTTCTTTCTTCATTTTTCTTTCTTTCTTCCCCTAGTCTTTGTCTATTGCCTTCCTCTTTCTTTCCTTGTTTCCTCTTTGTTCCTTTCCTCATTCTTTCCTTCTTTCTTCCTATTTTGTTTCTTTATTGCCTTCATCTTTCCTTCCTTCTTTATTTCTTTTTACTCCTTTCTTTCTTTCTTTCTTTCTTTCTTTCTTTCTTTCCTTCTTTCTTTCCTTCTGCTTTCCTTCTGCTTTCCTTCCTTCTTTCTTCTATTTTCTTTCTTTCTTTTCCTTTTTTGCTTCTTTTTTCATTCTTTCCTCTGATTTTCTTTCCTTCTTTCATTCTTTCTTTCTTTCTTTCTTTCTCGCCTTCTTTTCCAAGGCAAGAAGCTGACAGCCAATGCCTGACCGATTGGCTTTTTAAGTTGGTGTTAGCCAAGACCTTTTGATTTTACTAAAATTATTTGATCACATAGTTACCTAAGGGGGTTTTCAGCAAGACTCCGTCCATTAATCTGTTCTTCTGTCATTCACGTTTTTCTTCCAGCCACTACAGCATGCATTAAGAGAAAATGTGTCAGGCCACTTCAGCCAATGCCTGACTTCACTATGAGTTACGGCTTGCTTCCCTTTCACAAGGAGCACATCAGGACACAAAGTAGTTCCCTCCGAAGCCATTAAGTACTATTGCAATGTTTACCTTTTTGAGACCAAACAACATTTTTGCTTTCAGCCAATGTTTTTGTTGATTGATGAGGGCCTGGCAGCTTCCAGAACAGCAAGGTTTTGCAAAAAACCCAGGCAAAGCAAGAATTGCTAAAAGGATGGCAGCCAATACAATACCGATTGGCTTTGCCAATGCTTGTTAGTACACACGTCCCCGTGTATCATGCATGGAAAACAGTACTATATGTTCTGAGATGAAATGAGGAGCACATGGATGTAGAGGACAGAAACAGAAGTTGCAAACTCCATCCTCCAGAAGTTGGGCAAAGGTTAAGGCATTGAATTAGAAACAACAATGGAGGAGCACTCCAACTACAGAAAACACTGTACTAAATACAGCAAGGGAGCTCGTGACACTTGGCAAGCCACCAAAAAAGAATCAGTATTTGCAATTGCATTTCTGTCCTGATGTCAAGGCCTCAGAGCAAAACAGATTGAAATGAAATTGGCATTTATAAAGCGCACGGATACTCACATAGAGTGTCCCGGCGCTAATCTCCAAAACCAACAGAAAAACCCTGCCCCGCCTACCATCGTGTTATTGTTGGAACAGCCATGCTTTAAGTTGTTTCCTAAAAAACAGCAAGTCCTGAGTCAATCTGAGATGTAGAGGCAAGTCGTTCCACAGGCGAGCCGCATGGACCTGAAAGGAACGACCTCCAATCATAGATCGAGTGAACTTGGGAATCACCATCAGGGATTGTCCAGAGGACCTTAAGACTCGTTGAGGCTGATAGCGTTGGATCCTACTTATCAGGTGAACCGCACCCGTATCGTGGAAGGCTCGATAAGCAAGCACTAAGGCCTTAAACTGAATCCTCTTTCTCACCGGGAGCCAGTGCAGCGCTTTCAGGTGGGGCGACATGCGCGTTCTGGGGTTTACCATAAGAATAGCTCCGGCTGCGGCGTTCTGGACATCCTGCAGCCGATTGAGCAAATATTCTGGAAGCCCCAGATACAAGATATTTACGTAATCCAACCTGGATGTAATTAGGGCTTGCACTACGATCTTACGGGATTCCACCGGGAGTAGAGGAAGAAAGTTTTTTACCATTCTAATCAGTCCGATACAGGTGCCAGCAACAGTTTGGATTTGGGACTTCATCAATAGACTAGTGTCCAGCTTAACTCCCAAGTTTTTTACCGTGCTGACTGGGGCCGTAGGAGGGGACAAATTGGGGGAGGGGAGATTGCTGAATGAAGCATGGATGTAGGGCCCTGAAGTGCAAAGCTGTTTTGAAGGCGCAAACACAGCAATTTTCAAAAATATTTCTTACTTGCCAAATGGTTTTACAGATTCATTTGTGCTGCTTTTTCTCCCTTTATTTCTAATTGTTTGAATGGGACGTTCGTTTTTGATTACCCTTCTTGTTTCCCGGGGTGGGAACTAGAGGGCTTAATTTGAAATGGAGGCCTTAGCTCAATCTCTTTTGCGTGGCTCACCAGTCACACTTACTTACTTACATACGGGGGTTACCGCATGTCTTTTTGGTTTATGTATCGTGCTGCAGAGGGACTTGCCTTTTGTTTCTTCAGTTTTCCTCCAAAGTTTGACCCTTTGTTTGTAAAGTTCTGCTCCTTTTCACTGTTTAAAGCTTGCTTGTGGTACATAATTTATCTTTCTTTGCGAAGTTCTTTTAGTATTCTGTTTATCTTGGTAGGACGCTTTCCCATCAATTTTGCTAAGAGGTTGTGTTTAATTGACCTGATTATGAGAGGGGACGATTCTCCCTCACTTCCTGCCTTTTCGTATCTGATTACCTGCGTGAGTATTAGGTGACGGTCTGAGGCCTCAAAGAAGGTCGATACTTGTTTTAAGAGGTGGCTCCGTCTCTCTACCTCTAAATCCACTGGCACTCAAGCTGCTGTTTGTCTCCATATTATAAACAAATGTCTTCCAAAGGGGTTATTTTCATATATTTGTAAGGGCAGATAGATCATTCTCTCTGCACGTGGATTCAAAACAAATTCTAACTATTGTTTATTCAAAATCAACTGTGCACGTGGGAGGATTGTTTAGTAAGGGGCTGCTTCAATGCCTTCACCCATATGTCCTTCCTGGAACCAATTTCAAGGAAAAGCAGCAACACCACATCTTCAGTATTTCGTTTATCGAAACGACCTCGGTCAATATTGGGCATTCGTTTTCTGCAACAGAAGCAGCATAGAAACAGCATCTGTTCAAGTAGTTGGTGAGTTTTTTCATATTAATGAGAGGGCATATGTCTTCTTGTACAGATGTATCACAGTCAAAGAGAGTCCCTCTGTTATGCCCAAAAAGTTATTTTTCCTTTCCAATTACTAGATGGTAATATGTTGTATATTATATATATATATATATATATATATATATATATATATATATATATATATTTTATCTACTGGCGGTCGCCAGTAGTTAGTTATAGTTAGGACCTATTTTCCATAGGAAATCCGCAACATTCTATTTGAAATAACTTTGGCGCCGGTTGACGAATGTTCGCGAAATTTTCAAAACTCGTGGGGCGCTCCGGTCCACTCCTATCCTGAAAGTTTCGGGGTGATTCAGCAAGCGGGGGCCGAGAAAAAAGGGGGGTCCCAAAACGTGTTTTCCCCATGCAATTTTCCATAGGAACATTTCATCGCAGCTACAGCCCGAACTGCTGAACGGAATTACACCAAATTTGGCAAAAAGGTAGCCCTTGGTTCAGAGTCGTGCCTTTTGCTTAAATGGTGTAAATCCGTTCAGTAGTTCCTGAGAAAATCAAAAGTAAAATCACTTATATATCTATGGCCGCTTAGGGTCCGCGTACCCTCCCGATCACGAGCTGCATGCTAATTGGCTGTGAAGTGGCTGTCAACACTCCAAATCAGGAAGTGTTGGCAGCCATTTTGTCCCTCTGTAGAACCGAGGCACAGAAACAAGTGCGCAAAACGCAAAAGGGGCAGGGTAGAAACACCCTGACCCCCTAGGTCTGCTCAGGGGTCCCACAAGGACCCCCTGGGCAGAAAAAAGCATTTAAAAAAAAAAAATCAGCGGGATGCGCTTAGGGTGCGCGGATCCCGCCGTGATTAAAAAAATAATCGAAGCGTGGGAGACTTTGCCCCCGGGTGGGCCAAGTCCCGGGGGCATGCGGGGGTTGATTTATATTTTATAGGTGGGGCCTCTAAGTGCCCCGGGGGGTGGCGGTCCCCGGGGCTTTAAAAATGGTGCGGGAGGGCTCTCCGCCCTCCCGCAGCCCTGAGGACCGCCACCCCCGGGCTTCTTTTTTAAATTTTAATCACCTGTGTGGGGGCTCCAGCCCCTCACACGCCCGGGACCTCCACCTCCCGGGGCACTTAGAAAAGTAATGTGGGGGTCCGTTTGGACCCTCGAAGCCCGGGGACCACCACCTCCCCGGGGCTTTACTAATGAAGGGAGGGGGCCGCGCGGCTCCCTCCTGGAGCCTCCATGGCCCTGGGGACCACCACCCCACAGGGCCGGCTCCTGCAGTGTCCCGTGGTGCCTACCCCCGGGACACTGCTGTTTGCAATGGCAGGACGGGAGCCGCGCGGCATTGCAAACTTGCTTTGCTTCATTGAAGCGAGAGCAGGGAAACCTGCTCTCGCTTCAATGAAGCAGCAGATTGCTTTCCATAAGGGGAGCTGCATGTCAGCAGCTCCTTATGGAAAGCAATGCCGGCTCCCGCAGGACGCGGGGAGCCAGCGGGACCGTGCGGGGATTGGGGACCCCTACGGTCCCCAACGAGTGGCCAGGCCCGGGGATGGGGTCCCTGGGGCCACTAGTGGCCCGGGAGGGGGGCCACGCAGCCCCCTCCCAAAAAATTAGTGATGTCACTGACCATGTCATGAGTGATGTAATATGTGACGTCATCAGCAGTGCATTATGGGGGCGCGAGTTATAGTTAACTGAACTAACTATAACGGGGGAATTTCACGGGTTTTGTACGAGTGAAATGTCCAACTAACTATAACTGTCCCTAAAACCTATGGTTTTTTCAGTGAATTTCAAAGGTTTTTTAAATGCTAATTTCTAACTATAACGTGTCTGAAACCTATGGTTTTTTCAGTGAATATATATATTTATACACACTCATATATATGGAAAAGCACTGTGTTTTCCTTAAATAACCCTCACCCACCAGGGTTGCCCCTTGGTGGCATGCTTCATCATCGGGTTTATTAGCACATCATATTTACCACCTCAATGGGTAGTGGTTGGAGGCTCTGAGAGACACAGGAGCCAGTATGACTACTGTCAGGTGCCATCTTGTTTCCTTAGAGGCAATAATTTCTAATGTATTCCACCAGGTTGTAGTAGCTGACAACCACAACAGTCCATATCCTTTGAGTTGGGGGGAGGGGTCACAGTTTTCTTAAGGGTAGCTGTGACCCCAGCCATGCCTGTGAATTGTCTGCTTGGTAATGACATGGAGCGCACCATCTGGAAAGAGGTGGAGCTCCGGTTCCACCTGGAGATGTTAGGGTTGCCGAGTGGGTGTGCCTGACCACACAGTTAATTGCAGTCCGAGAGGGAAGTCAAGAGGACATGGAGCCTGGAAAAATGGGCCAGGTACCAGTCAAAAAGAGGAATGGCAGGGGGTGTGGGAAACCTTCTCCCATGTTCCGTCAGGAGGCTGACCCTAAGGGGGAAGCTCAGGAACCTGCAGGGGAGGGCATCACTGCTCTGGAAAGCCTACCTGAGCTTGCTGGTTGGTAAGGTTGGTTAGTAAGGTGAAGGGGGGCCATCCCAATCAAAGCACACAGAGAGTGCCTTACTCATGAGGGCCTACAGCAGCAGGCTGAGGCCTAGGCAGCGGGCGACACCTCTGGTGATCACCTGATCCTTTGGGAGAATTATCTTTTGTATAGTGAGCCTAAGGTTCCTAAGCCATGTGTTGGTGGTCCCTCAGTGCTACAGTGCCTTCTTACTGGGTCTGTCTCATGACATACCACTGGCAGGCCATCTGGGGTAGGACAAAACCTTTGCAAGGTTGGTCACCCACATTACTGGCACTGAACGAGAACTACCTCAGATGTCTTCTCTAGGACCTGTTCCACCTGCCAGGCTAGTGGGAATTGAGGGGCAAGCCAGTAGACCCACCTGCTACCTCTCCTTATGGTGGGAACACCCTTTGAGATTTTGGGAATAGATATTGTTGGGCCTCTGGACCCCAAGACTGTCCAAGGCTACAGGTTCCTGGTCTTGATGGACCATACCACCTCCCAATCAGATGACAAAAGCATTTTTTGTATCATAAGTGGATGGGGGAGCAAAACAGAGGGTGAGGATGAAAAAAGTAACACAGAGGGTAGGAAGAAGCAATATATATATATTTTTTTGTGTGGAGTTTTATATAGCACTAACTAGACCCGAAGGTATCAGAGCGCTTTACATGAGCACCAGTTACGTTACAGAATGACACATTAATTTTTGTTAGGCGTGAGGAGATTAAGTGATTTGCCCAGAATCACAGACTGTTGAGTGTCCCTGCTGAGACTCGAACGCTGTTACCCAGCTCCGAGGTCGACCACCCTAGCCGTTAGGCCACATTCTCTCCCCATATAGAGGGCAGGGGAGAAAGTAACATGGAGGGCGGGTGTAGGAGCACTGGGGCAAGAGAGCAATGTGGGAGAAAAAGCACACTGTAAAAGAGAGAGCAACACAAACTGAGGCAGAGTGGGAAGAGAAGTACACATGGGAGACAGCTGGAGAAAACATATACTCTCTTGCAGTGCTTAAAAAAGAAATTTCTGTAGCACATATGGAAAGAAAAAAATGCCTCTTAAGGATTGTTTTTATGCAGGAAGGTGTCCCTTCCTGAACACAAACAATCCTGCCTTTTACGCAGGCACCATTGCACTAGGGTGCAATGGTGTTGCGTTGGTACTAGGCAGCACAATGCTCCATCTCTTTCTAAAGATGGAGCATGTCTGCTCTCTCCCTTTCATGCAACATAGAACAGCAACTTTGCTTGCTTCCCTGCATTGTGTGAAAGTGTAGTAACTGTGCCCCATAGTGTATCATGCTGCAGAGGGACTTGGCTTTTGTTTCTTCACAGTTTCCTCCTAGGTCTGACCCTTTGTTTGTAAAGTTCTTCTTCCTTACTTTTTTGTGCAGGATGGGATTATGTGAACAGGACAAAATATTTGTAGGCAAGTACACACTCTGATTTGCAAGAAATAGACATGTTCTGCACACTGCTCCGTTGACTTCATCCTACATTGGTTCATGGCACTACATAAAGACATCACTGCCCTCTGTGAGTGAAAGGGATCCCAAAGCCATGATATGTAGCAGTCATAACTTATATCGTTTTGAATTGTATTTAATATAGTGTGACATTTTTTTAAATTATTTTTATTGTTAAACTTGCACACACTTGTTACAGC
The DNA here is from genome assembly GCA_963921515.1 of Calotriton arnoldi. Classification (NCBI taxonomy): domain Eukaryota; kingdom Metazoa; phylum Chordata; class Amphibia; order Caudata; family Salamandridae; genus Calotriton; species Calotriton arnoldi. The sequence continues at coordinate 533,165 of CAWUFW010010205.1, forward strand.
AATAACATTACCATATCAAATCATCACCTCTATTGCATCAATGCCCTCTGTCTTTATAGTTCTTACATTGGAAGGTTACAATTTATTATTCCCTCCTGCTTGACCTCTGCCTCGGGGTTTTCCCATTCTCAAGTACAATTTGGGCACATATCTGTCCCCTGTGTGTGTTCCACTTGCTCCAGATTTGTTCCCATTTCTTGGGACACCCTCTCTTAATATAGATTGTCCTTTCTGCCACCATTGCCCAGTCCATATCCCTCTCCCATTCTGCAATGGTGGGTTTGGGCATCCACTCCCCATTTTCGGGCAATGTTTCATTTGGCTATAACAAAGCCTAGCGTGACCAGGATACGTTCCTTTCTATTGAGGTCTGTTGGTCCCCATAAATTGAGCAGACATAGTTGTGGTATTTGTTGGATTGTCTTGCCTGTCACTTTATGAAGTTGTGCCAATATCGCCTTCCAGTACGTTTGGATGAGAGGACTTTCCCACAGAATGTGGAAGAATGAGCCCTCTGCGTTACATTGTCGTCTACATGTAGAGTCGTCTTTTCGTTTCATTTTCGTCATAGTCTTACAGGAGTAATAGGCTCTAAGTAGGGCTCTGAGTTGTATTTGTTTTAGCCTGGAGTTTATGGCTACTTTTCTAGGTGAATACAGCGCTCCCTGACAGTCTTCATCTTCTAGTTCTCATAAATTAACCTGCCATTGCTCTCGTAATTTTGTAAGGGGGTCAGGCATGGTGTTTAGTAATTCTTGGTATGTCTTTAATATAGCTTTACCGTCAATTCGGCCGCATAGTAGCCTGTCCTCTAGCGGGGATGATTCTGGAAGGTCTGTTCCCGAAGGGAGGGCAGACATTGGTGCATGTGTAATTTGTAGATACCAGTAAGTCTCGGATGCTGCCATATCGAATTCTTCCCCTAACTCATCTCAGGGCTTGATCTTTCCTTTTGCCCATAAGTCACCGATTTTCAAGATGCCTATCATGTCCCAATTGTTGAACCCCGGCTGTTTGATCAGTTTGCAGAGTATTTCCGCATCCTATAATGGTGTAGAATGAGTTATTTTATTTTCCCATCCCAGGTGGTTTGTTACTATGTGCCAGAGATGGACTGTTTGTTGCGTTGGCCCAGTTAGTACCTGTTGTTTGGGGTTCATATATAGTGCCTGTCTGTAACTTCTAGGACCCATCAGGAATTTGTCCATTTGATATGCGGAATCCGAGTGTGGGCCATATATCCATTGATTAATTACCGCTAGCTGTGTTGCCCAATTATATAGTCGGATGTCCGGGAGGGCTATACCACCATCGTACCACCCCTTCATGAATTTACGTGTGGCTATCCGCGAGCAGCTGCGGCCGCTGCCGGTAAGAGCGGTGGGGCTGGCTGGGGGGGATTTTGAGAGACGACCAGGAGGGAAAATTAATTATTTATTTAATTTTCCCTTGTGGTTGTCTCTCAAATTCCCCCCCCCCCAGCCGGCCCACCGCCCCACCGCTCTTACCTGCAGCGGCCGCGGCTGTCCGCGGGGGGTTTCCCTCCAATAGCAGTGCTCTTGTCTCATTCTCAATCTGGGAGAAGTATGTGTTTGGTATAGGGAATGGTGTATTTTGTAGGGCATACAGAAACCCTCATCCCCTAATACCTCCAGGGCTTTACTAGAGAAGCTCGAGAATCTAAAGAAGAAACAGATTCGCACTGACCTCCACGCACGTATGCTTACAGAATACCTTAAATCCGACACCATATCACTAGGACTCCAAATACGCAACGTGCCAGCTATATTTACACAAGACCCAAAATTTCGGAACGGCTTCAGCCACCTTGCTACCACCTGCTCAAGGCACTGGATGGTGATCGGCATAGACACAGCCATAGAGCACAGTCGTAAAGAGCTTGAGGAGACAGCCGAGCTTGAAAAACTCATTCTATCAGACACGACCATCGCTGATGCTAAGGGTCTTCTCGATAAAATCAACAGTACTATTGCTACATTTAACACCTTTGAACAGAACAAGAAAATAAATAAAATACAGAAAGACATTAAGAACTACAACAAAGACAACACTTATCCATACTTACTTGACACATTTTACAACACCCCCTACCAGCCACCTAGAAACAGGAACTGGGGTAGATACAGGAATAATCAGATCATTACCTTTTCAGACTCATCTAATACGTCGATCGAAGACTCAGACCCTGGTGAAGGCCCTAGCTCAGAGCACCCACAGAACAGACCCCACCCACCACCACTCCTACCTACTGGTTTTTTAGGAGTAAACCGCAGACACGGTCGGTGCCGGATGAGGCCGCACTACCAATACCAGTGCGCGGGCGAACGGCAAACCTGTCGCAAGTTTTATCAATGGGGCCCCCAACAGTGATCACCCAACTGACCACAGCTAACAATGAGGACATTACTGCTACGGGTTCCAGTACCTCAAGCGGCACAACTATCCCGCTTACTCTATCAATAGGTCCCCCCACAGAGATTACCCAACCGAGCATGAATACCAATGTTGGCCTTACACCCACATGTCCCAACACCTCTAATTGCACTTCTATCCCCATCTTCAACCTGCCTAAACACACCTTGTCCTCTGGCGAAATCTCACTCCTTTGTCCCCGCTGATCGCAGTAACTTTTTTAAGTTACAAGAGGATTTACTTCTGTTTTTTAGGCACATTCGCCTCAAACAATTGTTTTCCGACAAACCTGATACCAACAGACCCTACGAGAGGCAATTCCATCTGGCCTGTTCTTCTCTACCCCCTGCTTCCATGATGCTACCTGAAATCCTGACCTTTGAGAGACTGGTCATGCATGAGATCAGGGAACTACAACACCACTCTGAATTCGTCCCGTACAATCTCCCACTCACTGAAAAACAGGCCATAGACAGCTTATGCGACAATCAACGCATAGTTATAAAACCTGCAGACAAAGGTGGAGGCATAGTTGTTATGGATATAGATAAATATGATGGGGAAATTCTACGTCAGCTCACAAACATCACACACTACCGTGCCCTGACTTCAGATCCACTCGCCGAAATCCGTAAAAAAATACAAGCTGTTACCAACCAGGCCTTACTGTCTGAAATTATTTCCAAAAAAGAACACGCTTTCCTAAATAATCCTTACCCTAGAACACCAGTGATCTATGTACTGCCCAAAGTCCACAAAAATCCATCAGAACCACCTGGGCGTCCCATAGTATCTGGCTGTGGTTCCATTCTGGAACCCCTGGGCAACTACATTGACGCTATCTTGAAAGAGTTTGTCCCATTGACTGATACCTTTGTTAGGGATAGCACGCACCCGATTAACATCATCGAGGACAGACCATTCAATAACGACACTGATTTGATGGCAGACCTCGACATCGAATCACTATACACCAACATCCCCCACACTGAAGGCCTTGCTGTCATAAAACAACTTTTGGACACACAACCTAGGTCCATTCGCGTCCCTTCAGAGTTTATAATGGACCTTCTCCACATTGCATTGACCAATAACTATTTCCTCTACACGGACACTTTCTATCTCCAGATTAAAGGTGTCTCAATGGGCGCTTGTTTTGCCCCCAACTTTGCCGTCCTCTACGTACACCATCTCAAGACCACACAATCGTGTCCGTTCAAAACCCTTTCTTGAATAAAATCAATTTATGGCATCGTTACATTGACGACATTCTTTTACTTTGGCATGGCACACAAGAAGATCTATCCTCATTCATCTCCTGGCTCAATAATTGCCAAACTCACCTCACTTTTACATCGGACGTGAGAAACAATGACCTCATGCTTCATGCGGAGGATGGCATCATCGGTACCGCACTGTACCGTAAACCCACAGAATGCAATACTCTGTTATTGTATTCTAGTTATCACCCACGTGGCCTGAGGGACGGCTTACCATATGGACAGTTCCTCCGCATCAGGAGGAATTGCAAATGGCACAAAGATTACTTCCGAGAGGCTGCCATCCTCTCTGAGAAACTGATTAACAGGGGATACCCCAAACGTTTGGTTGCCTGGGCATCCAAACGTGCGTGGTATAGCCACAGGGAAGTGCTCCTATCTCCTTCCCCCAAACGCACCAACTCACGCATCCCCTTTGTGTCGACCTACAGTCCCTCGAGTAACAAGGTCAGCAAGGTGATCAAGAGAAACTGGTCCATACTTCGGACCCATGCCCCCTTTAGGTAACCTCCCCTGTTCTCATAAAAAAGAGGTAACAACCTTTCTGATAAGCTGGTCCATGCTATAACGTGGCAACAAAAAGAAAAGAAAACCCTATTGGTTGCCTCCATGTGGGAGTTACCACCGATCATTGACCATTACAAATGCCAGACCTGTTCAGTGTGTGATCTTACCCTCAACATGAAAGAATTTGTCACTCCTGATCACACATATCAACTAAAACAATTCTCTAATTGCCGCACTTCCGTCATCTACGCCATACGTTGCCCCTACAACTTACTGTATGTTGGCCAAACGACCCAGATGGTAAAGCATCGTATTTCCCAACATAAAAGCTGCATAAGATGCAACATCGAGACAGCACCACTAGTTGTGCATTTCAAAGAATATAACCATTCTGAAACCGACCTGGTATGGCAGGTCATTGACCGCCCGGAACTCCCCATCCAGGGTGGGAACTTGCAACTACTTTTGAATAAATGCGAGTGCAGGTGGATCGCACGCTGCGATTCTGTTGACAATGGGCTCAACTCCCTAGATGAATGGAACACGGTCATTGTGGTATCTTGACACTAATGATCAACCGTGCTTTGTCTCTACACCATCTTTGACTCTGTTATTTATTTATCTATGTTGAATATGACCTTCTACGTAGTTTTTCTCAAGTTTCTTGTAGGATCCTTTTACCCATACCCCTCCCTACCCTTCCTTCCCTCCCCCTTCACCAATCTGTATCATGTATTGCTATATTCCACGTTTGTAAATACACCCAATGTAAATACTGTCCTTTCTTACCTTGTTTATTATCATATTGTCAATTCATCCTGATTTCACAACCTTGTGCCAAGCTATGTATCTTGTCCCTTCAACTGCGATCAAGTGTATGCGATCCTTGATCCAATCATTTATTGTGACCCACAACTTTATTTCGCTCCATGGCACGTTGCGGACCTAATTGTAATAATTAATTGTTTCTCGATACAGCCAAATTCAGCGCTTTAACCCTTACCCCTCCCTACTCTTCCTTCCCTCCCCCGTCGAAAGTCATTTTCATGCATTGCTATATTCCACGTTTGTAAATACACACAATGTAAATACTGTCCTTTCTTACCTTGTTTATCATCATATTGTCAATTCATCCTGATTTTACAACCTTGTGCTAAACCATGTATCTTGTCCCTTCAACTGTGACCAAGTGTATGCGATCCTTGATCCAATAATTTATTGTGACCCACAACTTTATTTCACCGAATTGTAATAATTAATCGCTTCTTGGTACGGCACAATTCAACGCTTTAACACTGTTATTTGTCAAGCCCCGATTACGGCGTTTTTATTTAATCCCTCGTGACACAATGTATAACAGAATGATGTTTGCCAAACTATATGGAATTTAATGTATTTAATCTAATTGTCACGCTTTGTTTCGGTGCCTTAACGTCTCTTGCCACCATCTTATATCTGGCGCTTTCCCCTGCCTTATCCCCCCGGGGCACCAGACATGACCACATTGCGCTCGTTCAAGTTCCCCTTCCTTTGCCCACGTGACCAACGCAACTATACTTCTCCCTCAGCCCCCGCAGGCCGGTTCAGAGCACGCTTGGCTGTGAATCCGGACGCTTCACTTGTCCAATTCGACTTCCTGTGCAGCTGCAATTTTCCCCGCCTGCCCCTTGATTCATTCTCCTCTATGCTGGTCGGTTCAGAGCACGCTTGGCTGCAAATCCGGATGCTTCTCTCGTCCAGTTGGACTTCCTGTACAGCGGCAATTTCCCCGTCTGCCCCTTGATTCATTCTCCTCTACGCTGGATAGCGTTACTCCAGCACCGAGGTAAGACCCCTACCGTTCTTGCTCCCCCTGCTACCCCACGGGCCCAATGACGCTCTCTCATCCCCACCCTGCTTGACTTTATAGGTCCAGCCTGCCTCCTGGAATCAATTGAACACCACCAGGTTTACTTGGATATTTACAAACCTCCGTACATCAATTCCCCTGTCGGTGTGTTTACAGGTATCCATTACCATTGCCCTTGTCGCCTTAATGTTTCAGTGGGGTTAGTATTGCCACTGAGGGCCAATTCTTGACACCCTTTTCTCCTTCTTCCCCACCAGTTGCCCAACTTGCCTGATTCTCACGGCCTTCACATTTGTTGTCTGGATTACAGCAGCATTATCCTTTCCGGTAGCTTTTCCTCATTTACCTGACTCCTATACCTTCTACTACTATTACTTACTTGTATCCAGGGCCAACAAACTCTTACTTGTCCCCTTTTCCCTCTCCTTTCTATACAGCACTATACGTGATTTAGTAACCATCGTCCTGAAGATGACCTGGAATTGAACAGGTCGAAATGCCGTTTACTATTCAGCGCAAACCGTGGCGTTTATGGGGTCAATCAATTCTGTCTAAATCATAATACCTGACTTAAGTTGATCTGTCTTGTATCATTGACCTCATAACTACTTGTTTTTACAGTTTTTTCGCCATTCACGCTGTTTCATCACCTTTGTGTCACTGCGCCGTTCACCAGCACCAGCACGTTCAGTGCGCACTTGGTTGTTATGGTTACTTTAAGTAAAATTGTACTATAGTGCTGATACAACTACTTACAAATAACACCTTATATTGTACGAAACCTGCTCGTGGTCTCCCTTTCTTTTCTTCTCCTCCCTCAAGTGATTTATATACTCTTTGTAATTGCCCTTGCTAATGACTACCAGTTGAGACACTGTTGTTTTGTTATATACTCCACCCGGTCTCAACTGGGTTAACGGGTTTACTCCCTTGCTTTGTATTCTTCATCATTTTAAAAAGGGCATAAGGGACAATGGTAATGTTCTCCAGTGTTTTGTGTCGTTTTGTAGCCATTTTAATGGGCCGAGGAGGTTGTGTGTGTAGAAGAGTGAAGGATCTCTTGTGACATAGATCCCAAATAGCGGAATCCTTCCTCAGTCACTGTCACTGCGAAACCTGTTGGTAATTTTGGGATGGGGCCTTGAAGGATAAATAATACTGATTTTGACCAGTTAATGGTGTAGCCGGAGTACTTCCGGAAATTAGTAAAGATTTGTATGATCCTGCTTATGGATGAGTGAGGTGATGGCATGTATAGGAGGATATCATCTGCATATAAGGAGATTCTGTCCTCCCATCCCACTGTCCACTACAGACCGCAGATTATTGGATCTCCTCTAATCCGAGTTGCAAGGGGCTCTAGCATTAGGGCAAAAATCAAGGGCGAGAGTGGGCACCCTTGTCGTGCACCTCATTTGAGGGGAAGGGGCGTGAGGTGTGTCCGTTCACTACCACGTGAGCCAAGGGCTGCCTGTATAATAGTTGAACCAAGGTTATATATTTGGGGCCGAAGCCTAGTCGCTCTAGTACAGTGAATAAATATGGCCATTCGATGGTATCGTACGCCACTCGGGCATCAAGTGATAGTATTGCTGCCGCTTCTTTATTGGTATCATATCTGCCCAGCACTCTGTGTAGACGTCGCAGGTTTAATGCCGTGTTTCTTCCTGGCATGAAGCCGGATTAATCCAGGTGCACAAGGCTCGTGATGACCGGCATTAGTCTGTTTGCCAATAGATTGGCCAATATTTTAACTTCTGCGTTGAGGAGTGATATGGGGGGGTATGAGCAACAGGGTTCTGCTGGCTTACCCTGTTTGTGGATAACTACAATAGAAGCAAGTCTCTGGTCTTGGGGTAGGTAACCCAGTTTTATGCCCTCTTCATACATTTCTCTTAAGTATGGTGCAATTTTTGTAGCTACAAGTTTATATAATTCAATTGGAAGAACGTTAGGCCCCATTGTTTTCCCGGATTGTATACTATTAATCGCCCTGGTGATTTCCTCATCCGTGATCTCACTGTCTAATAAAGTAGTGTCATCCTCCATTAGGGAGTGGAGACGCATTTCTGCAAGTAGTTCTCTTGAGTCATCCAATGTGGCTGTGGTGGTGGGTGTGCATAGGTGCCTAAAGTGTGTTGCGAATGTCTCTGTCTATTCCCTGAGGATTACTTATTATTGCCCCATTCTGGGATTTCAGATATGCCACCCATCTATTAGCTTGTTCACGCCTGTCTATCCATGCCAGTAGTTTCCCGGCTTTATCTCCGGTTTCATATATTTTGTGAAGCACTGTCAGTTGCTTACTTTTTACTTCTTCAATTACTTTATTTTTATATTCTTATCATTTGATAGCCAGCGCGTGATTGGCCTCTATGCTGTCTGATTTGACAATTTGTGATTCTCTCTCTAGAATCTATATTTCTAAGTCCATAAGTTCCTTGTTTCGGTCTTTTTTATGCCCAACCGTCAAGGAGAGTGCCTGTCCCTTAATTACTGCTTTGAATGCTTCCCAGAGTATCTGCGGGGAGGAGACGGAGTATTTATTTTCTTTGAAGTAGTTTTTTGTGGTTTGAATTAGTTCGTCTCGTATTTGTGTGAGTCTTAAGTACCCGGGATTTAGGGTGATTGTATTCCGAGGTAGCTTTGTTCCCTGAGTATAAATGAGCCAAATTGGTGATTGATCTGATATTCCCCTTGCCAGATATCGGATTTCTCTGAAATAGGGCAGTTGGTGTGCCAACGTTAGGATATAGTCGATACGCGACTGGCTTTTATGTGCCCCTGAGTGGAAGGTGAATTGTAAGGTCTGTGGGTTGTACGACACCCATTGCTTCTAAATAGTTTGATAGTGTAGAGATCTTACTGGGTGTCAGTCTAGGGGGTTTCAGTCTTTTTGTCTATAGAGTGTCATGTTTAGATCTCCTCCGAGTATCAAATCTCCCACTGGTAATTTGAGGAGTCCTGCACTCAAGTCAGGTGGGGTTACCCTCAGCAACGCCGGTGGTATGTAGACTGAAAGTATATTTAGAGGTTTGCCCTCCCACATCCCTGTGGTGGCTGCGAATCTCCCCAGCGGGTCTGTCCATGTACGTTCTACTATATACAGACATCGGTTATTCAGGAGTATTCCTGCTCCTCTGGAGCCTGTCCTGAAGCCTGAATGGGCTACTAATTTGTATCCCCCTCTGTTCAATGCTTTACATGTGTTGCCAACCAGATGGGTTTCTTGTAGTAATACCATGTCTGGTTCGTGTCTTCTCATAAATTGAAGGATTATCCCTCTTTTCAGCCCGTCCCCCAGCTCTCCAGGAGAGAAGCCAGAGAGTGGAATCTGTCTTACTTGGGGTCATGGTTGGCACAATAGTGGGTGTATCTTATCGCATATCTCCCAGTATCACGAGATGTGTCACGGTGTTTGCGATGTTGCAATGTGCGTGCCATCTCTGATGTTGACCGGTTCCCTTGGGTGTCTTTTAATTGAAGCTTTGTGGTGTGTGCTACTTTTTTTCTGGAAATGCTCCAAGCATATGGAACTCCCTACTGTGTGACCTTCGATGCAACTCTCCCTTCCCTTGCTTCAACAGAAACCTGAAACTCCTCCTCCTCAACAAATACTTTAACTCCTAGTTTACGGATCTTGACCTAGACCCTCTGTCTGAAGCAGCGGTTCTCTTTTTTGCTTCTCTGACTTTTAGATCCTCTCAAATTGTGTCTCTAGTATTGGTCACTCTACTAGCACTTTTGATGGGTACCATTTGTCTATTGAACTCTCGCCTCATATGTTCATTGCATGACTGCGTGACTGTATTCTATCACGATCATTTAAAGCACTCTGACACCTAAGGGTCTAGCTAGCGCTATATAAAACTTATATATATATATATTAAACTATACCTTATATTACAGCTACCCCAACTTGCTGTGTTAAAACAGTGTTCCGATCTGCTGAAAATATGGAGCGTTCCATCACCCCTCCCTCCCTCCCTGCATAACGGTTCTAAAACTGCCTGCCTCCCCAACATTGCAGAGTGCCTGTCGTCCCTCCCTATTAAACTAAGGGGGGTCTAGGACTCCCGGAAACCAGTGCCCCCCGTTTCTCCTGGTTATTGTAGCTGCGTGGTGCCAACGTTACAGTTCCCATATAAAGTTACATTACCTCATTTTCTTCTTAGTTTCAAGAGAGGAGCCAGCAATCTACATTTATGCATTTCTACATCTATGCATTTCTCTTATAGACTAATCAGTCACTATATGAACCCGGACGGTTCACTGCAACAGCCACAAAGTGTTGTTTTGTTTATGACGCAAATTAAAGTAAGCCATGGGATAATATATCACTCGTCTTTGTCTGATCCCTCGTTTGTTTTCTTAGTGCTCTCCCGGGTTGCATCCTCTTTTCCCATCCTTCTTGTCTTCAGAGGAACTTGCTTTGCCCACTGTGCGCCATCCATCTAGCCAATGCCAAGTCTCTTTAGGATTGGAGAAGAACCAGGGTTTACCATGTGCTTCCACCCTCAGTTTAGCGGGGAACAGCATTGCATACTTTAGTTCTTTATCTCTGAGCGCCTTCTTGACTTCGAGAAAGCTGCCCTTTGCCATTGAACATTGATTGTGAAGTGTGGGAAGAATGTGATTGATGCGTTTTCATATCGTGCTTATGGAGTTGTGCGGGCTGTTTGCAGTATGACGTCACGGTCCCGCAAATTAAAGACTCGGGCCAAAATCGGTCTTGGCTGGGCCCCTGATCTGGGCCTTCCCCCCGGTACTCTATGTGCCCTTGCCAATGGAGAAATAATTCGACAATCCTCGGGGTTGTAACTGTTGTCGGATTAGTTCTTCCACAAGGAGATCGGTTGCTGGCCCCTCTGCCCGTTCTGGTACACCAATAATTCTTATATTGTTCCTCCTGGAGCGGCCTTCGTAGTCATCCAGTTTAGCTTCAGGTGTCTTAGTTGTGGTTTGTAAGCAGTGGAATTGATGTTGAAGGTGCTTGGTGTCTACTTTTAGCAAGGTCGTCGTGTCTTCAACTTCCTGGACTTGGTCACCCAGTTTGTACAGATCTGCTCTTATTAATGAAACCTCTGTGAGGTTTGGACTTTGCTGATCGCTGCAAGAACATCATTTAGTGTTGGCTCCTCTTTTTCTACTGTGCGTTCGGGTTGACTGCTTCTGTCCTCCAGTCCTTTTTGTAGGGTGAATTTATCTAGTTTTGTTTGGTGTGTTTCGCACCCTCCTTTGTTGCCCAACATGGTTGGTTGGATGAGGGTTGCTTACAGAGTATACCTACTGTCTTCCACCACCTGGGTACTCCCCGCCGCCTGCTCGTGAGAATTCATCATGGCTGGTCGGTTTTCCCTGAGGTGGGGAAGTCTGAATTATCAGTGCGCTGCCACTCTTGTCACTGTTTTGTGTGGGCAGGACACAGTGTTTGCCGGCCTGGGTATTCATATCTCTCTGCACTGGGATTAGTAGAGTGGTGCCGTTTTGTTGTCCTCCGTTGGCTTAATTTCACCAACGATAGGCTCCTGTTTTTTTTTTCCACACGGAGGTTAGGGGGCAACACTTATTGTTAGTTGGTTATTTCACCTCTCTTCGTCCCATTGATTTACTACTTTTTTATGCTATACTTGAAGACGCTGTGTTGTGGGGTCTTTCTTTGTTCTATCTTTACCGTGTCTCTACCCGTTGTTTTCGCCTCCCAGCGATTAGGGTATTTCCTCCTCACCACCGGTCCCGTCCCGCAGGCTGCCGCACTTATGGACTTCTCCACTGCCCTCTCCTGGGTGTTCAGGTTGTGATATAAATTATTCTCTCCAAGGCGGGCCTCTCTCGGCTCCGCCGCAGTCTCTACGGGCCTGGATTCCGCCTCTCGTGTTCCCACAGCGAGGCTCCACCCCCTCGGTGCCACAGATCTCCTTAGCACACAATGCAGGTATTCCTATCTCTGTACAGGCAGAGTGACGCTGCAGCTTTCCAAAGTGTCTCCGTGGAGGAAGCTCCACCGATGTCGCGCCCCGCTCCGTTCACTCGCGGTCTCCTCGGAGCTGCTCACCCCTGCGGTTCCTGGCTCAAGCACGCGGAGCAGGCCTCAGATGAGTGCTCGGGTCTCTGTGACCGGCGAATCGTCGCTGGAGTCTCCCGGAGCATTTCTTCAGGTGTCGGACCTCGATAATAATAATAATAATAATAGTTCATTTGTAGAGCGCCTGGCTACCCCAAAGGTGTGTCCCCGCGCTAGAAGCAAAAACTGCATAAAAGACTGCTGGACTAATGTTTATACAACCAGGTTTTCAGTCCTCTGCGGAAGGTAGGTTCAGATTTCTCTGCGCGTAGCCATAGAGGTAGTGTATTCCAGTTCTTGGCCGCTAGGTAGCCAAAAGATCGGGCGCCCATCCTAGCTTTCCTTATCCTGGGAACTTTGAGCAGGTGTGCTCCTGTCGATCTTAATTGACGGCTGGGATTGTATGGAGTGAGAAGATCATGTAAGTAGCTGGGGCCTTTCCCTTGTAGGCTCCTGTGACAAAAACACATGGCCTTAAAAATAACTCTTTTCTCGATAGGCAGCCAGTGTAGGGAGTCTAGAGCTTTAGTTGTTGAAGCACGGCTAGAAAGATTGAGAACAAGGCGTGCCGCTGCTTTTGAATACGTTGAAGATGCATCATGCAGTCTTTTGGTGCGCCCAAATAGAGGACGTTCCCATAATCGAGTTGTGAGGTCACCAGAGTGTGAACTAAGGTTTTTCTGGCTGATACAGGGAGGACGTCAAGGGTTTTTTTCAGCATCTTCAAGGTGCTGAAGCATCTCCCTGCCACTTTCCTGGTTTGGGACTCAAAAGAAAGTTTGGTGTCGAGCCATACTCCTAGGTTTTTAACCTCGGCTTTGGGCTCCGGGACAGACCCCAGTGTTTGAGGCCACCAGGCTGTATCCCAGATGGAGGGTGATTTCCCAATGATCATGACCTCCGTCTTACTACCGTTCAGTTTAAGGCAGTGGTTGGACATCCAGGAGGCCAGATCATTGAGACATGAGGAGAATTGTAGCGCCGATTCACCAGAGTCTTGTGCCAGGGTCACCACAAGCTGAGTGTCGTCAGCATACGACACCATGGAGATCTTGTATTTGTCCATAATTTTGGCCAACGGTCCAATGTATAGGTTAAAAGGGTGGGACTCAGAATAGATCCCTGTGGGACCCCTTGGCGGAGTGGAAGGGGTTTGGATCGATGGAGGTTTTGCACAATTTGGAAGCTGCGATCTTTCAGATAAGACCGTATCCATTGTAGCGCTATCCCATTAAGACCACACACCGTTAAGCGTTGGATAAGGAGCCTGTGAGATACCGTGTCGAAGCGGCACTTAGGTCCAGCAGGACCAAGGCCACCGTCTGACCAGCATCCGCTCGTCTCCGTATAGTCTCTGTTGCGAAGAGTAGAGCAGATTCAGTAGAGAAGGATGCTCTAAAGCCAGACTGCGTCGGATGAAGAAGGTTGTGTGTATTGATATGCTCCACCAATTGTTTATTCACAACCTTTTCAGTAAGTTTAGATATGCAGGGGAGCAAGGAGATGGGACGTAGGTTCTCCAATAGCTCAGGATTGGCTGAGGGCTTTTTTTTTAGAGGTATAACAATCGCATGTTTCCATGCCAGCGAAACTCTCCACAACTGAAGGATGTATTCATTAGTTCGTGTATTTTGGGTATTATAATTTCAATGCCCTCCTTTAATCTGTTTGGTGCCGCTGGGTCGTCTGGGGAGCCCGATTTGATTTGTAGAGCCATTTCCTTGAGCACCAATACGGATGGGGTGAGGAACTCGCACAAGGGTGTCGGGCAAATCTCATTACGTTCCTCATTAGGACCATTGAGGCAGTTGCGGGCTTCCTCAGGAAAGGAATCATATATAGTGGACACTTTTTGTAGAAAGTAGTCTGCGATTACGTTGCAGCGCTCTTCAGAGCTGCAAGGTGTCGTGAGTGTTCTTTCCAGGGACGAGAGCTCTTTCAGAGTGGCATACAGTTCCTTAGAGGAGTTCTTGGCCATGTCGATTCTCTCTTTATAGTACATGGAGCGCCTCTTTTAGGAGGGAATGGTATTTATTCTGTGCTGCTTTGTAAGCTTCTTTCGAGTCTTTTGAGAAAACTATCCTCCATTTTCGTTCTAGGCGTTTGCATCCCTGTTTGGCTATTCTGAGCTCATCATTAAACCAGGGTGCCGATTTTGACTCACGCTTAAGGGGCTTTGTGGTCCAGGGGCTGCTTCGTCCAGTGCCTCTGTTATCCACTTATTAATTGACATGTTCGCTAGATTGACATCATTGTTCAGCAGGGGTGGAGTTTTTGAAGCGCCTTGGAAAAACTCTTATGATCAAACTTGGACCAGTTTCTGCGTGGGCGAGTCGGATCAATATTTTCCACGGGTAGTTGTTTAGGAGGGTATACAGAATTTTATGAGGTGGTGGTCAGACCACGGGACAGGACTAGGTTGTTCCACCATCAGCCCCGGGTGATTGGAAAAAATGGGGTCTAATAGGTGGCCCTCGCGGTGTGTTGGTGCCAGGGATTTAAGTTCGAGCTGTATGCTGGCGAGTTCTTTACATAGATATTGTGCCTCAGTCTTGAGGTGATCTTCCATGTGGAGATTAAGATCTCCCAGAACTATGAGGTTGTTGTATTTAAGAGCCAGCTGGGTTGCCAGATCCGTCAAATTGACTATGAAGTCATTAAGTGGCTCAGGTGGGCGGTAGATTAAGAGACCATGAATTGCGGTCTTATTACCTCTACTTAGGCTAAAAAAGCTGCCTCTGAGTTACCAATTTGCGCTTTTCGAGCGTGCAGTTGAGGGATAGGTGGAATATTATAGCTATTCCACCTCCACATTTTTTTGTACGGTCTTGTCTAAGCATACCGTAGTTGTTAGGGAGTGCTTCAAGTATGTCGGGGGCAGAGTCATCACTGAGCCAGGTTTCTGTGAGGAACATAGCCTCAGGTTGGTGGTCAATGAGAAAATCATGAATTTCTGTTTTGTGTTTGACCAGGGATCTGCAATTAATAAGAGTAAGTTCCATATGAGCTTGCTGGGGTGCAGTATTACATGTTTCAAGACTGAAAGGGCAGCTGGAGCAGCGAGTAGTCCCTTCCCCCACCTGTAATTGGTGGAGGCAGTCTGCAGCCAGTTGCTTATCCAGAGACCGTAAAGCGGTGCTCGAGTAACGCAGATGCTGGGCCGATTTCATACAGGCAAAAGGGTTGGCCCCAGGCCCCGGTCGGCCGCGGACGGGCGCAGACGGGCTTGCCTTTGGCGCGCCTTCGGCGCGCCGGCGGCGCGTCCGCAGCGCGCGTCCACTGCGCGTTCGCTCACACATACCACTTAAGTAATGTGGTTGTGTCAGCTGATCACGCAGGCCGGGAGAGCCAGGGGGAGGAGTCACGTCCCTCCGCTCAATCGGTAATCACCGTGGCGGACCGGGGATCGTGGAACACAAGCAGGTGAGAATTCTAACACACACTAAGTCTAAAATCTGGGCGAGTAAAAACAGCAGTAGTTGCTTTCAAAACAGCACCACGAAAAGCAACTAATTTAAGAACAGATACAGCAGTATTTTAAAAGCAACACGAAGCAGGCATAGGTATGGCAACACACTATTGGATTATGAAGCGGATTTTGGGGGAAAGAGGGCTAGGTCCCTCTGGAGCTCGTCTAGTGTGCAGCCATTTCCTTGTGGTGTTGGCCACGCCCCTAGTGTGACATTATTAATCTGATAATTATATTTTAACTTTGATCTTAGCAACAATGCTTCATTTTTTATGTGGCTAAATGTTATGACTCTCTCATTTTATATTTTTTAGGTGGTCACAAGCCATATGATGATGTGAAGATGGCAAGTTGTTACGACCCTAACGTCGAAGGCATGTGTCAGTACTCAACTACTATATGAATTTTACTACACAAATTAGTGCCAGGGCCCTTGACTTGCAAATGCACTACTAAGAATGTGATCAGTAAACAAGGGTTTATCCCCTATTTGTAGGGTGTAGGCAGATTATCACTTCCTGATGGATATGCTGTCACCCAACAGCCTCGCAGCCCATGTCAACATAGTTAAGTTGCCAAGACAATTTCTCTGGGAAGGATGCCCATGACTGGGTACCACCACTAAAAGCACCAAATTGCCATCCCTCACAAGGTAATGTGAAAGCTCCATAATAACATTTTTGCTCACATTGCCCTTCTCCAGCATTGTGCATAATCTCCATGTTGTCCTAAGTATGTCTGCTACATTCACCTGTACACTGTCAAATGCATCATGTGAAGAAAACACACATACTCGTTCTGTAACCTGTATAGCACACTATGGTTGTTGTCTCCTGACAAGTTTATTTCAGTTAATTAAAACCATACATTTACACATCACAAAACAATAACCTCTTTCAGGGGAGCAGTATCACCCCGTATTCTCTTGTTTCACATTCTATCCAATCTAATCTCATAAAACCAGATATATAGTGCAAATGTGACAGTGCAAGGTATGCTTAAAGTGCAAGGGTAACATAAAAGAGAAACAAAGAAAAGGCAAACTCATTAATAGATAGAAGTATCGCACCATAATCACTTGTTCCGCATTGTTACCTATCATCCTACACTGCCTCTTTCATAAAACAAAATATAAAGTGACGGTGTGACAAGGTAAAATCTGCTAAAATGGACAAAAAAGACATCAAGCTAAAAATAAATTTACTCAGCCTCCCTCATACTGAAACATCTGCAATCGGCATTTGATCTGACATTAACCTGACTTTTTTCAATTAGTGCAAAGTTTACTATAAATCTCAAAAGATGATATTATGCAGCGTCAGACCAAACCATTTTCCTCATAGGGTCTCCTCATATGCCCTTGGTCCTTACTGTTGCACATCATGTGCTGTAATGCCGCTTCCATAATACCAGTATAAAGTGCAGGAGTAACTGTGCAAATGGACCATGAAATGCAATGGTGACATTAATAACATTTAACGGCGTCAGCCTATAGCTATTGCTCGTGCTTCCTTCATACTACCAGTTCTAAACCTTTGACAGCAGCCTGTTCGCTTTTGTAATAAATGTTATGAAAGCCGCAAACCCTTTAGAAAAAAGGTGTACAGCATGACGGCATGTTCTAGTGTCATTCTGATTAAGAAGGTTAAGCAACAAAGCTTTACGTTCTGTCAACAGCTTAGGGCAAATTGATACGATGTGAGTCAAGCTTTCAGCAGGTTGATGACAAAGCCTACAATTAGAACACAGAGGTTTCTTTGTCCATTTTGGCAGGCAATTGGTAGTTTGACACACGTCGAAATGCACGTGAAGCAACTTGATTTAAAAAAATAATCTCATTAAAGCAGTTAAATATGATTGCGTGCAAAGTTGTTTATAAGAGTCAATGATTGTCAAAGCATGGTTTCTATTACTGCAGTCTTTCTTGTCCCTATTCCATTAGATCTTCCTCATTTGTTTGTTTAGAGATGTTTTAAAGAGGGCATGCAGGAGTGTAGATTCCCATAGTTCATTTGCCTCAAGGTCATTCAAGGCCAGATCAAAAGCCCATGTCTAGCGTTTTTCTTTTTTAGTATGGCAATTTAAATTTCCATATCTGGGAATGAAGTGTCGCCTGATCAGACTGCCTTAATAGTGAGATGTACTTAAGTAATGAGTTGTGTTGAACTAAAACTTGGTTGGGCAGACCAAATTTCACCCGCAGCTGTGCCAGGGAAGCGTTTTTTAGTAGTCATAAAAGAATGCGAAATGCCCTACTTTGTGCAGAATTGAGAATGGCCCCAAACTTCCCCGGGATAGCACCTGTGCCAAAATTAATTGTTGGAATCAGTTTGGCTTTCATCGCTGCAAGAAGAAGCACCAAAGTTGTACTTGTCAATCAATCAGGGGAATTGTAAGCACGCTACTCACCCGTGAGGGTCTCAAGGCGCTGGGGGGTGGGGCCAGCAGTGCCGTTCAGTCGAAGAGCCAGGTCTTGAGAGTCTTCCTGAAGGTGTTCAGGGAGGGGGCGCGTCTGAGTTCTATCAGGAGCTCTTTCCAGGTCTTGGCCGCGATGTTATAGAAGGATCTTCCTCCTGCTTTGGCTCTGTGGATGCGTGGGGTTTTGTGGAGGACGAGGTTGGCTGATCAGAGGTTTCTTTTGGGTATGTGGAGGGTGACTCTGTTGTTAAGGTATTGGGGTCCGGTGTTGTGTAGGCATTTGTAGTCGTGGGTGTCTTGAAAGTGACTCTCTTCTCAACGGGGAGCCAGTGGAGCTTCCGTAGGTGTTGGCTGATGTGCTCGTGTCGAGGGATGCCGAGGACGAGTCTGGCGGCGGTGTTCTGTATCGTCTGGAGTTTGAGGAGTAGGGACTTGTTTATGCCGGCATAGAGAGCGTATCCGTAGTCCAGCCTGCTGGTGATGAGTGCGTGGGTGACTGTCTTCCTTGAGTTGGGGGGGGATCCATTTGAAAGTCTTACGGAGGATGCGTAGGGTGTTCAAGCAGTTAGAGGTGACGGCGTTCACCTGTCAGTTCATGGAGAGGGCTGAGTCGAGTATGATGCCGAGGTTTCTGGCATGGTCTGTGGGGGTCGGTGGGCTGCCGAGGGCGGTGGGCCACCAGGTATTGTCCCATGCTGATAGGGTGGTTCCGAGGACGAGGACTTCTCAGTGTTGAGCTTTAGGCAGCTGTTGGTCATCCAGGGTGCGACGTCCTGCATTCCTTCCTGGAAGTTGAGTCTGGTGGTGGTGTGGTCCTTGGTGAGGGAGAGGATGAGCTGGGTGCCGTCGGCGTAGGATACAATGCTGAGGCTGTGTTGTCGGACGATGGCGGTGAGGGGGGCCATGTATATGTTGAAGAGGGTTGGGCTGAGTGATGACCCCTGTGGGACTCCGCAGTTGATTTCCGTGGGTTCGGAGAGGAAGGGCAGCAGTCTGATCCTTTGGCTTCTGCCGGTGAGGAATGATCGGATCCAGTCGAGGGCAGTTCCTTGTATGCCAGCGTCATGTAGTCTGGCTATGAGTGTGCGATGAGAGATGGTGTTGAATGCTGCTGATAGGTCGAGTAGAATCAGGGCAGCGGTGTGGCCTTGGTCGAGGAGGGTGCGGATGTCGTCTGTGGCAGTGAGTAGGGTGGTCTCGGTGCTGTAGTTGCTTCGGAAACCGGATTGAGCCGGGTCGAGGACGGCGTTGTCTTTGATGAACCTTGTCAGTTCTGAGTTGACTGTTTTCTCCGCAACTTTTGCAGCAAAGGGGAGAAGTGAGATGGGCCGGTAGTTCTTGAGGTCCGTGGGATCAGCGGAGTGTTTCTTGAGCAGGGGCCTGACTTCTGCGCATTTCCAGTCATCTGGGAAGGTGCCGGTCTCAAAGGTGGTGTTGATGGTGCATTGTAGTTCGGGTGCGATGGTGGTGGCGGCTCTGTGGTAGATGTGTGGTCGGCAGTGGTCGGTGGGGGCCCCTGAGTGGATGCCTTTCATGGTCGAGGCGGTCTCTTTGGTCGTGATCGGTGTCCAGGAGGAGATGGTGGGCTGGCTGGTGTGGCTGGAGGGAGGGCTGGCTGCGGAGTCGGGCGTATGGTCCATGAAGTTGTCGTAGAGGTTTGATCTTCAGGTGGAAGTAGGATCCGAGCTTGTCGCAGAGGTCCTGGGAGGGGGTGATGTCTGTGGCTTCTCTGTGGGGTTGGTGAATTCCTGGATGACGCTGAAGAGTTCCTTGGAGTTGCTGGAATTGGCGAGGATTTTGTTGTGGATGAAAGTCCTTTTGGTGGTTCTGATTCGTTGGTGGTAGTCCGTCATGGCATCCTTGTAGGTGGTGTAGTTTCCAGGTGTCTTTCTGTTTCTCCAATTCTTCTCCAGGCGTCTGCAGGTGCGTCTGGCTTCTTGGAGATCGGTGGTGAACCAGGCGGCTTTCCTGGGGCGCTGTTTGCCAGGGTTGCTTAGTGGGGCGAGCTTGTCTGCGCAGTTGGAGATCCAAGTGTGGAGTTCCCTGGCTGCGAGGTTGGCGTTGGTTGCCGCGGTGGGGTTGTCGCGGATGAGGGTGGAGTTGAGTTGCTCGTCGGAGACTTTGCTCCAGTTCCTTCGCGGGGGCGTGGGGCGGGTTTGGGTGCCTTGGGTTTGTCGACGAGGAAGTGTACGCATTGGTGGTCGGTCCATGGGGGTTGTGTGGTGTGGCTGAAGTGGACGCTGTTTCCTCCTGCGAAGATGGGGTCGAGGGTGTGTCCTGCCCTGTGGGTCAGTGTGGTAACGAGTTGTTTTAGTCCGATGTTGGCGAGGCTGTCATGGAGGGTGGTGGAGTTGGGGTCGCTGGAGTTGTCGAGGTGGAAGTTCAGGTCTCTGATTAATATGTAGTCCATCGCGGCGTTGGCGTGGGGTGCGATGAGGTCGGTGATGGTGTTGGTGAAGGGTGGCCGGGGGGTCTGTAGGCGAGGGTGTCGTGGAGTGTGGAGTTGGGGCTGGTCTGGATCTGGAAGTGCAGGTGTTCGGCGGCGGGGAAGGTTTCGCTGGAGGTAGTGGGGCGGAGGGAGTTCTTGCGAACGATAGCCAGGCCCCCTCCCGGGTGGTTGTGGTGGTCCTTCCTCTGGATCCGGGATGGCGATGTCAGGGGCGGAGGAGGCATTGGTCCAGGTTTCCGTGAAAAAGGCGACGTCGGCTGGTGGGATGGTGAGGGTCTGGCGGCAATGGCGGCAGGAGAACTGGCCGTGGGTTGTGTTCAGCATGGCCTGTTGGCAGTCGTTGTTTCTTTCGGGGTTGAGTGCTAGGAGGGTGGCTGTGCTGTAGCGGTGGATGGTTCGAGATCCAGGGTCCCTGGCGCTGGCTGCGGTCGGGTCGTGGACGGTCGCGGACGGGCGCAGACGGGCTTGCCTTTGGCGCACCTTAGACGCGCCAACGGTGTGACCGCGCAGCAGCCACCATTAAATAGGGGCGGGGAGAGGGACGAGAAACTGGTAGGCAGGAGCGGGGGCCTTCCGGGGTGAGGGGCCGCAGGGGCAGCAGCGGCAGGAACGGAGGCAGGGAGTAAGTAAATTAAGCTGAACAGTGGCGGAATAAGTGAAAATAAATTAAATGAAATAATTAAATTGAATAACAGTGGCGGAGGCTAAAAAGGGCTACAGGTGAAGGGCAACTTGTAAAGCTGAAATTAAGGAGGCAGTCTTTGGCTATAATGAGTTAAGACGCAAATGAAAAAATAGGCGTTCCTGCAGCCAGACACAGAGATATTTATTGCAGGTGCCTCTTGAGACAGGCAGGCCACCCTGGAACCAGCTACCTTTCTTCCTCACCTTCCTTCCGAACACAATGATCTGAGTTTTTGAGAGATTCACCAACATTTTGTTCTTGGCACAATAAATGTGGAGATGGTTTAAAAGCCTCTGAAGCCCAATGGCTGTCAAGTTCATCCGGCCTACATCATCAGCATACTGTAAAGAGGTCACCTGACCATGTCCCAGCCTTGGTGGAAGTGATTTAACTGCATCAAGGTATGCCCTTAGATCCGATAAAAACAGATTGAAATGAATTGGGGCCAGAACGCAGCTTTGTTTCAAGCCCCTCTTGACTTCAATTTTAATTGACAAGCCATTATTCGAAGTAAGTTTGACCATTGACCATTGTTTGAGTATAGAAGTTGGATGGTGCATGGTAATTTAGCAGTGATCTTCCAGCCGGCCAGCTTTCTCCATAGGAGATTACGGTTGATACGATCGAAGGTTTTAGAGAAATCCACAAACCAGGTATATAAAAGCTGTTTTTGATATAGTGTCCAGCAATCATTGAGAGCACAACTAAGTTATCTGTGTTACTAGATTTAGCTCTGAAATCAGTTTTCCACACAGACTTTCAGTAGCAAGATGGCAAACATATTTGAGTCTACATCCAAAAGGGCAATCATACAATAGCTATTGGGGGAGGAATTCAGACCTTTCTTGTAAATAGGTTGGAAAATAGAGCCACACCATGATTTTTGAACTACCTTGTCAGAGAGACCAAAATTGAACAAAGAATGAAAATGTGCACACCAAAAATCACAGCTATGGTTGTTGTATATGTCTCACTTTCTCTCACACAATAAACCACTTACTACGTACATAATGATTTACCTTAATGATGACTGCATGTTTAATTCAGGCTTAGACATTTATAATGTTTCATAATAAAACATGAGATGTTTGCTTTTTATAGCACTCATAAATCTAGTTAAGTTCTCAGTAACCCACACAAAATGCATTGCCATGGCTGTGTGGTAAATACAACAAATAATGATTGTCTTCATGACAATAGGCTTCTACAAGGGATGTCCAGTATTGATACATTGAATCATATATGCACCCTTGACAGTCGTGGTCTCATCATTATTCGCAAACATAATGCCATTTATGTAAAATATAAGAACTCTTCTTGTCCTTTACAAATATCCCTACACCTGGGCGGGAACATAACTTGTATGTAACATCTGTTGAAACTTTGAACCTAAGCAGAATATTGTTAGAAATTGGGTTTCTGGCTGGTACAGGTATGCACCCTCTCGAAGCAGGCACCACAATCCTAGTCAGGGGAAATCAGTAACACCTCTAAACAAAACTTTGCTCACCCTCTGGCAGCTTGGCATAAAGCAGACATGGCTAACTGAGAGGCAATGTGTAAAGTATTTGTGTGCAAAACACACAGTAACAGAGTGAAAACACTGCTAAAAGATTCCACACCAGAGAATAGTTTTATGAATAAAACAAGGCCAAGACGACAACAATTCAATAATCAGAAGTCAAGTTATGAGTTTTCAAAGAATAAACAGTTCTGTAGTGCTTAGAAGGAGATGGCCCCAACTGGAGCTATTTGGTCACGCTTGACTGGGGCAAATCCAAAAGTTCAGACCAGCAGTGATGGAGCATGGGTTGGATACAGGGACCAGCCTTGGCCACTGAACAGTACCTTAGATACGTCGGGGACAATGCATGAGCAAAGGAAGTGATGTGTCGCTGTCGATTTCACAGATGGGTTGATGCGCCAGTTCCGAGCTGCGCAAATTCAAGGATGCGTCAAGAGTCAAGATGCGATGAACATCGGGGCAATACGTCATCATGGAACACCTGGGCCGTAGGCGATGCGTATAGCACAAAAGATGCATTAGCCCCGGGCTGTACAAGGTCAAAGAAGTGTCAGAAACAGGTGACGATGCGTCGCGTTGTCGGCGATGCGGTGTCCATGGATTGTGCAGCAGCAGTTATGCATCAGTTTTGAAGGAAATGTGCCGGTTCTGATTGGCACAACATCTTCAATGCGTAGATTTTCTGGGTTGTAGCACTGAAAACTCACTTCCAAAGGCCAATAACTGGGTTGGCACCACTTGGAAGAGGAGGACTCACAGCAGACAGAGTCTAGGTGCTGGTTGCAGTTTGCAAGGTGAAGTCTTTGATATCCTTGAGACTTCAGAAACAGGAGGCAATCCAACAAGCCCTTTGAGATACTTTGGTTCTGGGATGTAGAGGCAAGAGGCAGCAGGCCAACACAGCAAAGCAGTTCAGCAAAGTGGCAGTCCCTCCTGGCAGGACAGCAGTTCTTCCTCCTGGTAGAATGTCCTCAGTTCCAGAAGTGTTCTGGTTTGGTGGTGTCAAAAGTCCAGTACTTATACCCAGTTGGGCCTCTGATGCAGGAAGACTGCAAAGAGATGTCTTTGAATCACATAAGACCCTGCCTTTCCTGCCCTGGCTCTAAACTCACTACAGTAGGGTATTCAACCCTTTGTGTGACACCCCCTTTCAGGTGTGTCAGCTCCTCTTTCCCATCCTACTCAGGATGACCCATCAGCAAGCAGATAGCCACTAAGTCACACCTAATCTTCCTTTGTGTGTGGCTGTCTGGAGGGAATGCAGGAAGCCAGCTGTCTCCCACCCTCGATGTGTATTCCAGAGACAGGCAGAAGGCACCAAATGGTTACAGGAAGAAAATGCCAACTTTCTAAAAGTGCCATTTTAGGAAATGCAATAAAGAAAAAAAACATTTGTTGTGTTTTAAAATTGTGATTCCAGAGACACCAAATCGGGGGGTCTTTTCCCAATTCGAAATTACACAAAATGTAATAAGGCAATTCCAATGTTATCCAATGGGAGAGATAGGCCTTGCAGTAGTGCAAAACAAATTTAAGAGTATTTCACTACCAGGAAATGTAAGATTTAAAAGTACATGCCCTACTTTTTAAACACACTGCACCCTGCCCATGGGCTGTCCAGGGCCTACCTTAGGAGTGACCAATATGTAATAACAAGCATTTTCAATGCAAAAGGTCTTGCATTACGCAAGTTTAAGCTATTGGCATTGTAAATGACAATGCGTTTTACTTATGTTTTCAAAACCAAAACATAAATAAAAGGCATTGTCATTTACAATGCCAATAGCTCAAATTTGCGTAAATGCGAGACCTATTGCAAATGGTAGGCATCACGGACAAGGGGAGGGGGAGAAGGCTTGGACAACGGGAGGGGGTAAAGAAGGCATGGACAACTATAAAGAAGGCACCAAAGCACGTCGTGCCTGCAGTAAGAGAAGCTGGATAAAGAAAATAGTGCTCACAGTCTAAATAACATATACTGTATAACAACCGAAGTAAAGGGGCCAGTCGCCATGGGAGGTGACAAATGAAGAGGAGGCGGTACTAAAGAGGGACTAACGCCTATTTATGAATCAGAAGCCAGCATTTAGGACGGACAATGACACAAGCCAATGGCAAATATGGGCGGAGAGTGGGCGGGGCTTCTATTCCCTACTCCACTACAGCAGATCACAAGGGCAGCGCATGCGTGCTGGCTCAGGCTCGACCTAAAAAAGAAGATTTGGACTTGGCAAGTAGGTTAACTTGCCAAGCTGACATGCTGGTTTAGAACAGTACACAGAGGCTCTGAAGTGGCAGCCCTGAGACATGTTTAAAGGGTTACTTAAGTGGGCGACACAATCAGTGCTGCAGGCCCACTTGTACCATTTGATATACAGGCCCTGGGCACATTAAGTGCACTTTCTTAGGGACTTTTAAGTAACTCAAATATGCCGATTGTGGATACACCAATGTTATCATGTTTTAAGTAAAGAGCACATGAACTTATCACTGGTTTGCAGTGGTAAAGTGCCCAGATTCTTAAAGACAAAAATAGTAGGCCAGAAGGTCAGAAGGCAAAAAAGTCAGGGGAACCACACCAAAGCTGCCAGGTCTAACAAATACCAATTATCAATTAGGTACAATCCTCCCAACACCATCTAGCACACCACAATGCATATAACCTTGCATGATACATTATGTGCAGGAAAGAGCCATATTTAGGCATAATGTGTGCCTTCTCTGCTATCTGGTAGGGCTGCCCCACTGTGTGCTCCATAGCCCCTACACAGCCAGTTAAGGTCCATGGTGTAAGTGGGGCTGTATTACAAGCTGTATTGAGTAGGTCTATGAACGAACAGACCCTTCAGCTTTCACCAAAATGAGCACCACATGTGTGTCTGTAGCTGACAGCTGAACACTTTGCAAAAATATTAAAGGCATCCTCCATATATACTTTCCTACACTTGACAATTGCATATGGAAGGTTATAGAATGACATTTATGATTTGGTCACAACAACTACAAATATTGGGATAATCAAAATTGTGTATGGCTAAAGCCTTACTCCAGTCATTTGTTGTCTGATGTGTGAGGATAGTTTGTGAACTGTGCAGACTAACATTACTTCAAGTGTACTCAACCACCCAGAGGGATTGAAATGATTTTGATAGTCATCATCAGTTACAATATAATCATGATTTTAATGTCCTTGCATGATACAATCTCTATTTAATTCAACCACACATTAGCCCCCTATTTAGTAAGTGGTTATGCTTAGCCTGTGTAATTTAAAGTCACCCAAGTAGAGCACAGGGGCTTGATTTATTCATACTATAACACACAAATTATTTTTGTAACCTTGGGTGCCTTTCTAAGAAACTTTTATTCAGGACAGCTGCTTGAAATATGTTATGTATTATTTCAGGCAAGGACACATTCAATGTATGGTTAATGCACATTTCCTAGCATTCACTCATGTACTTTGTCTCACTGCCAACTATGTTTAAGATTGTCCAACTGATAATAGGAAAAACGTTGTAGTTGTACAAGACCCATCTGTCACTGTGATAAAGATCTTCACTAGTCCTCCTTATGTCCTCTTTCCATGTATCATGCACTTAGCTGCTCACTTGGGAAGTGGAACATGCCTGTAACATTAGAATTTGTGCACGAAGGTATTAGGTCATGCACTATAGCAGTCGAAAGCCATAACACAAACACCCTAGCACTATGATGCAAGAGAGACTGCTTTGTGTCTAGGCTGCACACATTGAGGGAGTGCGAGGAGAGATCAGTTATGCTTCAAATATTTGAAGAGGTTCACTTTTTTACATACTTCAGTTCGACCCACTTCACACAAGCAATTTTACTTGCTGCACTACTTATATACATTTTGTCGTATTTAAGCCGGCAATTTGTGTCTTTCAAATCTAGAGACAAGATTACATGCTGAATCACCAATCTTTTAGACTTAATTAGGTACATCTACGTGTGGCCCCCAACTGACATGAGAATGTGAGTGGTTACAGCCAATGTTTTCACATCTGTAAATGGTATGTGTCATAGGTAGCGATAGAGCACACACATGCATACACCATTTCATGGGCAATATGTATGTAGTGATATATGTTTTGTAGATTCTCATTACTGGTATGACCATGTCAATTGCATGAATACAGCCAACTTACATGTTACGTGTTCAGGTACTTACAAGTATATGTGGGCTGCTCTTACCTTAAAATAATATTTAAGTGTTTATTACATACTACTTCTGGAAAAGCAAGTGGGTAAATAATTTGGAAGTGAGCTAAAGAACGATGATGGATTCAACCCAGATCTGTGACTGGGGGTGAGTGTTTGAAAAGTTTCAGCGCTCCGTCCATCATCTCCTTGTGTTTGCTTTGTTCGCCCTAAGTTGGTAGGGTATGCCCAGACGTAGGTCCCTTGCTCACTTTGCCACTGGATTCAAGCTAGCCTGGCTGATGAGGGCTGTTAGCCCGAAACCGGTCCCAGAATGCTTGTTTCCGGTCCAGGGAAGACATGGCTTGGCAGTTCGGGCTGGACTGTTCCCATGAGGCACAGGATCAAGACTGATTTGCATATAGCTGTGTCTGAACTGGGGTGGCGAAGTGAGCTAAAGAACGATGATGGATTCAACCCAGATCTGTGACGGGGGTGAGTGATTGAAAAGTTTCAGCGCTCCGTCCATCATCTCCTTGTGTTTGCTTTGTTCGCCCTAAGTTGGCAGGGTATGCCCATACATGGGTCCCTTGCTCACTTTGCCACTGGATTCAAGCTAGCCTGGCTGATGAGGGCTGTTAGCCAGAAACCGGTCCCAGGATGCTTGTTTCCGGTCCAGGGAAGACATGGCTTGGCAGTTTGGGCTGGACTGTTCCCATGAGGCACAGGGTCAAGACTGATTTGCATATAGCTGTGTCTGAACTGGGGTGGCAAAGTGAGCTAAAGCACGATGATGGATTCAACCCAGATCTGTGACTGGAGGTGAGTGTTTGAAAAGTTTCAGTGCTCCGTCCATCATCTCCTTGTGTTTGCTTTAAATAATTTGGAAAACATTATTCAACACAAATGTAGTTTTGCATGCCTAATATATACATTTATACAATTTCGTATGTGCAGCAAATATGACAACAAAGGAGAAGCAAACGTGCGTCATGCAAAGCACGACATGGAAAACTCCTGTGGATGAGAAGGGGGTTTCGCAAAATGGGCAGTCTGAATGAGGTGAAGAAGCAGCAAGACACATGGGCATCATATATAGCCCCATCCCAGCCTTCCACATCAACTGGAGCAGCCACCCCTTATGGGAGCAAGAGGCCCAGCTCTCAGCAGTGCCAGGCATGACCAAACAAGTAATCACAAACAACCTCTCACAAGAAGGTGTCCAAGATGGAACTGTCACTCTTCTCACTCTTGAGGAAACAACAGCACAATTTGGTGGCCGTAACCAAACAAATAATAAAACCTCCTTCTATACCTTATGTATAGATTACTTTATGTTTAGGATTTAGTATGCGGGTTGAGGCAAGATGGTGGCCGTGTGGACGGCCGAGTGAGCTGACCATCCACTCTCTCCAGCAGACTTGGGATAATGCAGTTTTTGAACATCGTATCATAAGGGGAGAAAAAGACGTGACCTAAGCATCGTATTTATCTTTGCCAATTTACAAGCACTGTCCCTGTTTGACCAACCTGGATGATTTGGAGGCTGTGGCATTGGCTGTGGAGTACCCCGCTCCCTTGTCGCTTGGCGTCCCGCAGCCTGAGCTGTGTGGCAACTGCGCTCTTGTTGTCAACAATGCCGCCGAAAACGAGCAGCAGACACATCAGGGGACGCGGCATACCGGCCGGACCGGAGAACCCGGGGAAGCCAATCCCTGCCGGTGTTAGCTGCGGGGATGGCAGCGGGGCTGGTGGCCGCCGATCCGTGATGGAGCCCTCCGGTAAGAACAACACCATCGGCCGGGGAAAACAGACTGTGCCGGCGATGTTCAAAGCCCGGGACACGAAGAATAACACAGCGGTTGACGCTCCCTGGGGGGCCGGAGCTGAAGGGACAGGAGAAGTGCAGGAGGCGGCTCCCCCCGCTTGTGAAGGGATTAAGGCGCAGGCAGTCGTGGCTGGAGGGGATTGCAGGAGAAACGAACTATCGACTGGAGAGCAGGCTACACAGGGTGGGGGGCGGTTATTGTCACCGTCGCTTGGACTCCAGGATTCAGATGGGAATCCTGACGGTACTAAGGAGGAGCTCACTGCAGCGGCAGTGGTCTGTACAACTCCCATACAGCAGTTGCAATGCATTGTGGGAAATGGAGTTCCCACAGTTGAAGTTCAGGATCCTGGAGGCTCAGACATATTGAAACAACCAGGAATAGCCATCTCGAAAGAAGGCAATGACCCTGCTGGTAGGGAGGAAGATGTGGGTGACAAATTCTTCTCGCTATCAGATCTATCGAATTCCTCAGAGGACGACATCCCGGATAAAGACTGGGCGTGCGAAGGGAGCGACATAAGCAGCTCACATTGGGAGGAAGAGAATGATAGATCTCGGTACAATTCAGATACAGTAAGGAAATTGAGGGATTTGCCTGCTTTTCCTACTCTGGCGGAGGGGGCCACTGGTACTATGTCTTGGGACTACTCCTACTCACCAGATCTGGGTGGGAAAGAGAGCAACGGTAATGGGCTAGTATCTGGAGATCCAGGCATTAAATCTAAGTGCCCCGAGGAAGTCACTCTGTCTACAATCTATCAAGTGATCATGGCCCACAGGGAAGAGACAAGGGCCGAGAGCTCTCGCACGCAAGGGGCTTGCAGGAAACTTCAAAATTCCATCCGTAGGATTGCGAAGACATGCTCGGACTTCGCAACAAGAATTGGGGAAGCAGAAACCAGGATTTCCCAGCTTGAAGATGAGTTGGCCTCCCAGAAGTCCAAGACTGAACTAATGCAATCCGCAAAAGATGACACTGTGATGAAACTGATTGACTTGGAAAATCGGGCCAGGAGAAGTAATCTAAGAATTTTGGGTATTCCTGAGGGCAAAGAAGGCGCTGACCCCCGTCAGTTTGTGATCGAGCTTTTGAAGAGGCTTTCCCGGATCTACCACAATGGCATTGGAAGACTCAAATCCAAAGGGCTCACCGTTTTCCTTTTAACCAGCGCAAACTAGGGGGTCAATCTGATAATTGCCCTCGCGCCATTCTGATCTCTCTCAATAACTTCTTGGCCAGGGAATCTTTATACGATCTTGCCAGACCAGATCGAAAAAGGGCCGGAAAGGGCTGCAATTTTTTTGGGCGCCCCGACTTCTGTCAAAAGACAGTTGAAAAGCGCTGGCTTCTCCGTCAATTAATCCCTGAATTTCAGGCAAAGGGAGCGCAGATTTTTTTGTTAAATCCGGCTAAATTAAAGGTGATCTTCCATGGACAAACGCAGTATTTTGAATCGGAAGTTCAGGCTAAAGAATTCTTACTGTCAATTAAGTCAGGGTAAAACTCTGCTGATAGAAATAGGCTTCAGAAAAAACCTCTTTCCCCTCTTTTTCTTCCTTCCTTTTTTTTTTTTTTTTTTTGGGTATGGGTTAGAGGTAAATTACGTGCATTGGACTCTGGACTTCTAGGACTTTAAGGTCTCTTATGATGACTAGAATGTTTTCACCATGTCTGTGGTAAATCACTGCTTTTCTCTCCTTTGTCCTTTCGTCTTGGTGTTCTTTCTCCTTTTTGTTCATTAACTGCTTCTTAATTCATGTTGATTATATGTAATGGTCTGCAGGTGCGAAGGGTGGGCACTTCAGCTCAGCATCACCAGGGACCACTGGTCCCCATGCCTCATGCGGTGGGTGTGAGGGAGGGGGTGGGGTGGGAGGACTGGGGGGTTTCAGGGGGCGGGTGGTCGAGGGAAGGGGGTGTGGGAGGGGGTCACACAGTCCTTTTCGATAGATGTAGTTATGGCAATTACTACAATGCTGGTAACAACCAATACACACTTAATTTTTTCCTTTTTTGTAATTTGTTTAGAAAAACTGGTGTAGAATGTTGGGGCAATATTGGACAGTTAACAACAATTTTTAGGGATGACGGATAGGAGTAACTATATTCGTATTTGTTCTTTAAACTGTTGTGGCTTGAACGATAGGAAGAAGAGAGGTAT
The DNA here is from genome assembly GCA_963921515.1 of Calotriton arnoldi. NCBI lineage: Eukaryota > Metazoa > Chordata > Amphibia > Caudata > Salamandridae > Calotriton > Calotriton arnoldi. The sequence continues at coordinate 563,998 of CAWUFW010010205.1, forward strand.
CCTAGCAAAACTCATAAAGTATATGAGTATTGATGTATTATGTCTTCAGGAGACTCATGTCTCCTGGAATAATCGAGCCTGGCTAAAAGATTTGGGGCTTGATCTTCTTGCATGTACTCGACAAACAACTACTATTCGGGGTAGCCATAATGGGAAGACATGGTATACTAACCAGTAAACGTGTCAAGGAAGACAATTTAGGTCACTGGGCAATCTTAGAAACAATTATCAAGGGCTCACCATACACTATTTGCTCCCTTTATGGCTCCAACCTGGACGACCCCGCTATTTTAAATTTTCTGAGTATCGAACTTGCCTTATGGTCTTCTCCTATAATTTTGTGTGGGGATTTTAATATTCATTTGAATGCTCATTTTAATTTTTACAGTAACACCCCATATTTAGGGAGGAAGAGCAAGACGTTCAAGGCTTTACGGGGGCTCTGCCAGGAACACGGTCTGGTGGATATCTGGCAAAGACAGCACCAGGCCGAGCCCGGATACACGTTTTTTTCTGCCCCTCACTGCAAATTTGTACGGTTAGATTATTTCTTTGTATCCAATTTAATTACAGAAGGGGTCAACTGTGAACTTTTTCCCAGATTAATATCGGACCACAATCCATTAATAATACAACTTCCGGCAAGTAGATTGATACAAGCTGTGGCATCTTGGACATTCGATAGGAAGCTATTATTAGATAAGGAATATTGTAGTTATATGACAAAATGGATGGTAGAGTTTTTTTGTAGAAATAAGGACACTGCGTCTGAGTTGGTAGTCTGGGATGCTTTTAAGGCAGCAGTGAGGGGGGAGACTCTCAGTTTCTCCCTTCACCAACAGAGGAGGATAAAAGAGAGGATTAATGGCTCAAGTTGATCAACTTCGGGATACAGAGGAAGAGCTTATCCGGGTAATTGGTGATCTGGAGAAAAGGGAGGTATGTCAAAGACAGATAGCAATTTCAAGAACTAAAATACACCAACATTATGGAGAAGAACTCGCCATTAAATTCACTCAATATCGGGCCGATATATACGAATTTGGTGAAAATACCGGCAGACTACTGGCTAAACGTTTACAACATAAGGGTGTTTCTAATAGAGTCTGTCGCATTGAAGATCAAAGGGGGCAGATCCAGGATCGGCCGATAAAAATTCTGGAGGTTTTTCGGGAGTTTTATAAGGGGCTTTACTCTTCTGATAGGGAAAATCTAGTGTCATCGGGCGAGGAATTTCTTTGTGACTATAGAACAGCTAAGGTTACACTGGAAGATAGGGGTATGCTTTCTGCTCCGATTACGAGGGAGGAGATAGAACTTGCTATTACATCACTGGCAGCGGGTAAGGCTGCTGGCCCTGATCTTCTACCTCTGGAATTCTTCCGTACTTTCAGGCAAACACTCTATGGTGAGCTTGAATCTTTGTTCTTATTAGTCCAGAAGGGTCAGACTCCCGAATCTTGGCACAAGACTACCATTGTAGTCTTTAAAAAAAAAGACAAGTCAGAACTTAGCCCCTCTTCTTATCGCCCCATCTCTTTAATTTGTGCCGACAGCAAAATCTATTCTAAGATTATGGCTCTAAGGCTCGGGAAGGTTATTGCTCCTCTGGTGTCCATTCGTCAGCATGGGTTTATACCTGGCAGGGATACATCTGACCACATTAGGCGAGCAATAGCCTTATTTGGTTGGGCCCAGGGCTCTAAGTCACCCCTGGGGATGATCCTGTTGGACGCTGAAAAGGCGTTCGACAGGGTCTCCTGGGGGTTCCTCTGGCTGATGCTAAAAATTAAAGGGTTCCCGCAGGAGTTTATCACAGCCATACAGGCTTTGTATGTTTCTCCTGAGGCCTGTGTCCGGATCTCTGGTCAAGAATCCAATTCTTTCGTTATCAAGAGGGGAACCCGTCAGGGGTGCCCTTGCTCCCCGTTATTATTTTCAATATATATAGATCCGCTCCTTAGCAAACTTGATGCTAACTTACAGATCAAAGCAGCTACGGTCAATGGCGTGGCTTATAAAACATTAGCCTATGCCGACGATGTTGCCATTTTTATGACAGATATAAGTTCTGCTCTTCCGGCAGTGTACGATCTAGCGAAGCAGTTCGGCTCTGTGTCCGGCTATAGGCTAAATGTCGATAAAACTCAGGTTATACATTCGGACACCTCAAAGCCAGTAGAGATCCCGACTGTGTCAGTAGCAACTTATTTGGGGGTGAAGATTACGCCGTCAGTGGAGCAAATACCGGAGATGAACTTACTGCCGATTTTGAAAGATGTTGATCAGACATTGGTAAGATTAGATCATCTGCATCTCTCGCTACACGGACGCTGTAACGGTATCAAAATGTTGATTTTCCCAAAATTTTTATATTTATTTCGGGCTATACCTTAGAATTTCCGGCACTGTGCATCTCTAAGGCAGAAAGAGTATGTATAAGATTCCTATGGGGGTACCATAAAGCTAGAAGGGCAGCTAAATGGTTAATACTTCCAAGATTGAGGGGGGGTTGGGGGCTACCCTCCTTAATACTATACCACTGGGCAGCACTCCTACAGCAAATGGGGATAATGCTGGTCGGGGTCAAGGCGGTAGTTCCCGAATTTGTTAGACCCACTATCTTTGAAGTTTTACTAGGGGAAGACGCCCAAAATTGCTTAACAAAAGTTATCGAACCAAGCTATTATAAGAAAACAAAATTTAAAGTGATTCAATCTGCTTATGTTGTCTGGAAAAAAATGCGGCATCGGTTTGGGATCTCAAACATAAATACTTATACTCCTCTGTTTGCACACGGGCTTCTACCTATAATTTTCCAGGACCAGATAACCATAGATTGGGGGTTCTCGGAATTAATGTTTTAGGGGATTTCTTTGTGAGGGCCAGATCACCTCGTTTTCTAATTTACAAGGTAAATACGGGCTCCCTACCAGACATTTCTTTAAGTTTCTACAGATTAGGAGTTACTTGGCTAAAATTATAGCACAGGGTAAAGCCCAGTTCAGGAAAATACCCCTAGTAGGCACCATAGAGACTAGGTCTTGGATTGGGAAGATTTATCAAATACTGATATCTGGCTTGCCTGATGACTTGGCTATTCAAAACGACAGATGGGATAAGAAATTTGGCCTGGAGGGTACTGATCTGGAAGGATCCTCGAGCTAGCGAATCAGATTTTAATTACTGGTAGTCTGAGGGCCCAACATTACATGTCGATATTTGATCTATATTATACCCCGGGAAAATCTCCAAATGGTCTGGTTCCCGTGGGAATTCATGTAGCAGATGTGGGACATTGGCAGCAGATACGATCCACATGTTTTTTGCCTGTCCTTTACTAAATAAATATTTACAAGATATTGAAGTATTTCTAGCTCAGATTCTCGGTAAGACGATTTTGATAACACCTACTCTAGTGATTTTAGGGGCTGATCAAACTCAGAATACGGAGGGGTGGACTAGATATGAAACCGGTTTTGTGTTTATTGCAATGGCTATTTTGAGAGCGGGAATTACATCTCAATGGATCAGCCCCGACTCTCCCACATTTGTTAATTGGAGGACCCGGCTGCTAGCTATTTTTAGCATGAAGTCAGTGGTATATAGATTAAAAGGCCGTAGGAGACGGGAGATGGGGAAGAAAATTGGGGCTCCAATGATCAACTGGATTGGCTGAACAGTGTTTTGTAAATTCTTCTCCTTTTTTTTTTTCTCTTTCGTTTTGTTTCTTTCTCTGCTTTTGCCCGCATACAATGCTGCTTCTTAAAGGACCAATCTGTTAAACCACATTATGTTGTTTATTTTGACATAACTGTTTGCTATGTTATGTGTGTGACAAAAAAAAAAAAAGAATAAAAAAAAAAAAAGGATTTAGTATGCGTATGTGTAGAATTTCTTCATGTGGGGTGGTGAGTTGATATTTAAGATGTGTTGTGTTAGTGATAGATAAATAGGTGTACGTTAAAGTGCAGGTAGAGTAGTTTTGATTTTAAAATAGGTACTGTAGTTTTAATTAAGATTTTTATAGTGTTATGAGTTTTTATTAAATATTTTACTTCTTTACTTGAGTGAATCATTAAATTAGATGAGAAGGTCCAATGTATACAGGTAAGACCGGATTTTACCACTGCAAGAAGTAATGTTGTTAGTCAAGATGATATTTACATATGTGTATAAGTAACTTACTCTGACATTGGACACATGTCTATATTATGGAGAGTGTTAGACATCACATCCATGAAACTCAGGTTGATGTGCTGCAGTGTGTGAAAAGTTGAGTGTTAAACATATTATTACAAAGTGACATATGGATCATGTTAGAAAATTAGTCATTAATTATGTGGCCTGCACAAGTGATGGGTCTACATTTGTCCTTCACTGGCTACAAAACACCCCATTGTAGCGCTTGACCCTCACAGGGTAGCAAAGCAGAGCAGTCCAAGGCCTGTTCAAGGGAGGTAGTGTGGGCTAGTAATCACCATTCACAGGTACACAATAATAACACTCAGTAAATGATTGTCCAGTCTGTGCTTTTCTGTTTGAAAAAGGAAAAGTTACATTACACACACACACACACACACACACTACTCAATACTATGCAGCAATTAACAAATATACACAAGCTGATGTAAATACTTTGTGATGTCATTGCAGAATCTGTCTCACCCCTCCCAAAAGGGGGTCTAATCCAATAAACCACATGTCAAAACATTGACTTGCATTAAAGTGCAATAATTGAGCATAACCTAGGCTGAGAGCACTTAATACTGGAACAAAGCATGCACACTTTGATCACAAGCGGCTGTCAACATCATTATCTGAACAAAGCATTTCACCATAGAAGTAATGGTGTTAATTGAACATAACCATGACTGAAAGCACTTAGTACTGCCAATAAAGCATTACTCAGGAGTAGCTAGCAGCATCATTATTTCACTAACAAAGTTGCAAGAAAATTGTATAAGCATGTCTGGATGATTGGTGAACTCAGCATAACTTTTAGTATGATTAACGCAATTCAAAGGTCACATTTTTTAATCACAATAAGTGTAAATATATCCCTTCACCCCTGGAGGGTGTTTGCAGCATAAACTCTTGATAATACTGCACTTTAGACATAGCCCCCAAAGGGTATCCCATTTAAATTTAAACACATGTGCAATTATCATCTTTCACCGCTAGGGGATGTCTGCCAACATGAGAACTCACATTGAACCACTCTAGGCCACAGAGACTACAACCGTAGTTTTTTAACCTAGTGGGCACAGGACTCCCAGCTGTAGAGCAAAAGCTCTAGCCATGGGAGAGCTTGAATATTCCCTAGAAATCCTGGGGGGGGTTATCATTTTAGAGTCCTACCCAACCTAGGATCGGGACACTGGAATTAGTTTGGGAGGTGGGGAGGCGGTGCTGCTCCGGCAGCTCCCCAGCACTTTTGGATCCTTTTGGGGGTTTTTCGTTTCAAAACACGGACAGAACTGACAAGCCCTGCAGGGCATTATGGGGTGCTCCTCGGAGTGCATTGCATATTGTAGTATGTGTATCATAAAGGAGAGTGATCCAGTTGAGGACTTTGGAGGCTAGGATCAGTACAAATTTTATCTTAAAGAGGTACCTCCAAGACCATCAATCAAATCTTTTTTATTGAAGAAACAGAATTATTGTTTCTTCAAGTAAAAATCTGCTAAATCACAGAAGCTTGAAGAAACAACAATTCAGTTTCTTCAATAGAAAAGATTTGATTGATGGTCTTAGAGGTACCTCTTTATGATAAAATGCATATTGTAGTAGCAGCTTGTCGCAAATAGAGGATACACAAGCCAGGTGTATGAATCAGGATATCTTTATTGTAGCTTAGTTCCAGGATAGATGAGTAGAAGGATATAGGAAGATAAAGCGTAGCCCCACCAGGAGCAGGCTCCTAGCCGCTCAGCCTGGGTTAACCAACTGACACTCTAAACACAGAGAGGCACTCAGGCATTCTATGATGTCATGGTGCATTCCAACAGAGCAGTACAGTGGGTAATGGTAGAGAAGTAGTGTTAGACCTGGCATCCTTGGCGTGGGTCTCCCTTCCATTTTTTCGTAATGCCTCCACTGTTGCCGATATGTTTTTGCTGGACTAGATGCTCATGGGCACTTTGCCGCTGCTAATCAGTGCCAAAGTGCAAGTGCTCCCTATCGTTAATTGATATATGTATTAGTGACTCCATGATTGGATGATTGGTTTACTTGTCAGTCCCTAGTACAGTGCACTCAGTGTGCCCAGGGCTTGTAAATCCAATGCCGCTGGTGGGCTTGCAGCACTAGTTGTGCCACCCACAGAAGCGGCTTGTAAAATGTGTCTCAGGCCTACCATCGCAGAGCCTGTGTGCAGCCTAGGGCTGCCATGTCGACTTGGTGAGTACACCCACTTACCAGTCCCTAAACCTTCCCTTTACTGCATGTTGGTCACCCCTAAAGTAGGCCCTAGGGCAGGGTGCATTGTAAGTATAAGGTAGGACATGCCCTGGTGTGTGTGGCATGTCCTAATAGTGAATTACAGCCATTTTCGTTTTTCACTATTGCAAGGCTACCTGCTCCCCATAGGCCAGAATGGGCAGACTGACTATTACACCTTATAGTCAGAACTGACCCAGGAACATGGTAGAAAAACGAATTTAGTATGCCTGAACTCAGGATGATAAAATACATCTTTTAGTGAAGTTGGTTTTAACATTCTGTGTTTGAAAATACCACTTTTAGAAAGTGGGTATTTTCTTGCCTAAACTATCCAAGCCTGCCTCTGCTAGGTTGTGTATTCCTTGTCTGGAGATTGAGTGACAGGGGCTGGGGGTGGCTACAGGAGACAGGGTGAGTCAGCGCAGGGCTGAATAGAAAGATCTGCATCCAGAGTGGAGGGAGGAGTTGCACCTGGGTCTGAATAGGGCTGTGCCTGCCTTCCACAATGCTGGCTCCACCTCCTGCCGGGCGGCTGAGCACTCTGCCCCACATTCTGAAAGGAAAGAAGGAGTCAGAAAAACAAAGTGCTCCAGGACTGACCAGAACTGGTTTTGGACTAGGCAGAGGCCTCTCTGCCTCCAGAGAACAAAGAGAATCAGGGTATAAGAGGGGCACCCAGACCCCAGGAAGATTAGATCACTTTTGGGAACAAGAAGAAACCTTTGCTGAGGAGCGGAACCAAGAAGAAACTGAGGAGAGACTATCCCTAAGCTGAAGTGCTGCTTGGGGGATTGGCCTGCAGTGGTTTGCCTGACTGCCAAAGAAAGGAGAAAGGAACTTTTGCTTTGCTGTGACTTTCATCAACTTGTGAAGGATCTCCAAGGGCTTGGAATAGAGCTTGCCCCCTGACCGAAGTCCCAGGACCATTGGACTTCACCCCTTTGTGAATTGCTGCTGGAAACTCTGTTTCAGTGGCTGCAGAGGTAAGGGAGCTGTGACCGACTCTCACGACCGACTCGGTGTCCTGTAAGCACCGCATCGAAGCACCGTCTCGCCCTGCAACGCACGGCCCTGGTCTCACCGACTCCGTCACCGAGCCGCTGCCTGCACCGCATCGAGGGACAACGCGTCCTGCAACGCTCGCTACGCCGAATCGAACTGGTCCGACCGACACGGTCACTGCTGCTAAGTTCGAGTCCTGTGACCGCACCGGAGTTGGGCACCGCTCGCACGCTTTGCGACGCACCGCCCGACTCGCACCGCTGTCCGGACTGATCGACGCCAGCTCCTGAATCCGGCTCCGTCGCCGCACCGCAACCTGCCAGCACCGCATCGAAGCACCGTCTCGCCCTGCAACGCACGGCCCTGGTCTCACCGACTCCGTCTCGACGACGTCAACGAGCCGCTGCCTGCACCGCATCGAGGGACAACGCGTCCTGCAACGCTTCCATTTTTGCATCGCAACCGCGATGAACCGCCATCCGGCTCGCACGCCCGTGCCGGCCGCTTCAAGTAAAAGGTACTGTGACCGAGTCTGTCTACGCTGTGTTGGCCCGTCTCGACGCGGTCAGCTGGATTTGTTAGACTCTGTTTGTTCTTGACATCGCCGTAGCCGGAGGAGGCTACCGACTCGCACCGAACCTTGAATTAAGCCTTTTTGATCAGAACTAAGTATTCTTAACAGTATTGTGGATTATTTTTGTCGTTTATGGTCTTGTGATAAATCTATATAAAGTATACCTATTTTTATAAATATATAACCTGTGTGGTGTCCATTTGTAGTGTTGTCACTTGATTACTGCATGTGTTCACAAATGCTTTACACACTGCCTCTGAACTAAGCCTGTCTGCTCGTGCCAAGCTACCAAGAGGGTGAGCAGGGGTTATTTCGGGAGTGTACCTACTTTCCCTGACTAGACTCAAGGGTCCCTATTTGGACAAAGGTACCTACCTCTGCCAACTAGAGACCCCCAAATCTAACATTGGTGGTCAGCGGTGAGGATTCTGGACTTGCATTTGTGACTCATGTACAGTGATTGGTGAACACTACTTAGTGAGTGCAGACCAAAACGCAACCACATACTTTTATAGCATTTTTTCTGGGATTTCCTATTTTTGCAAATGCCAAGTTCAGTCACTATGGAGAAACCAGCATCAGTAGCCTCTGTTGAGTGTGATTGGGAAGAAGAGAGGCTGGAGTGCTACACCCTCAAACAGCTCAAGCAATTCTGCAAAAAATTTAAAGTGTCCATGACCGGACTCTCCAGGAAGGAGGACCTTCAAAAGGCGCTGAGGGCCTGGGTCGAATCAAGGAGTGCCCCTGTGGAGGGGCTGAGAATGCAGAAGGGCAGCTGGAGGGGCTATTGGGTCTAGGGGATAAAAGACCACCTTCCCCAGTAGGTAGCAGTGTTTCTGCCAGAGGACTGTCTCCAGAGGAGTTGGAGGACAGGAAAGAGAGTAGGATGCACGAAATGGAGCTGACCAAGCTCAAGCTGAATGGGCAGTTAGAATTCCAAATGCAAACTAGGAAATTGGCCCTAGAGGAAAAGAAAATGCAGTTTGAACATGAGAAAGTTTTGAGGAGTTGGAATTGAAGGCCAAAAGCTTAGAGATTACTCCCTCTGGTGGCAGTGTACCGCCTGTGCCTGTTGAAGCTAGGGTGTATATTCCAAAAGATGTGGTTAAGGAATTTTTAAAAATGATGACATAGGGCAGTGGTTCAAAGCCTATGAGGTAGCCATGTCTTCCCACCGGGTCCCTGAGAAGGATTGGGGAGCGGGGTTGTGGGGACGGTTCCTCAGTGAAGGGCGGGATACCTTGTTGGATTTGCCCTCTGAAGTCTATAATTCGTACAGCCACATGAAGGATGCCTTAATGACTAGGTATGGTTTGACCCCTGAGCTTTATAGGCAAAGGTTCAGGAACTGTAGTAAGATTGAAAGCAGTACCTGGGTTGAATATGTGACCTTCTTTTGCAGAGCCTTGGATGGTTGGGTAAAGGGTAGCAAAGCGACTGATTTTCAGGCGCTCTTTGATTTGATTGCCTGGGAGCACTTGTCCGGTAATTGTTTTCCTGAGCTACGCCAGCACCTGATTGATAGTAAGCTGACTAACCCTAGGCAGCTTGCTGAGGAGGCGGACCGCTGGGTGAGTACCCGGGTCCACAAGGGTCACGTGGGAGACTCCGCCAAGGGTGGGCAGGGTCCCCAGCAGAAGAGTGGGGGGACAAGGGTAAACAGAAGGAGTTCCATAAAGGGCCCCAAAGTAAACCCCAAGGGAACCAAGGGAAAGGTTCCCAGCCTCCCCCTGAGAAGAAGCCAGTGGCCCCGACAGGCCCCCTGTTCACCAGGGACCACTGGTATGTTACAAGTGTGGCGCCCCTGGCCACAAGGCAAACGATCCTCGTTGCCCTTTGTATGGAAAACCTTCACCCACCAGTGCAGTCCCCGGCAGTTGGCTAGTGTAGCCCTGGGGGAGGAGTTGGGTGCCCAAGGTGGGGGATCCCACAGTGTTTTCCCTTGTCTCATTAGGAGACTCTGAGATGGTCCCTAGGACCCCGCTGCCTGAGAACACTAAGAAATACAGGCAGTGGGTGACCATCAATGGCCATAGGGTGGAGGCTCTGAGAGACACAGGAGCCAGTGTGACAGCTGTCAAGTGTCACCTGGTGTCTAAAGAGCAGGTTATCCCTGATGCATTCTATCCGGTTGTTGCCGCTGACAACACAGAGAGTCACTGCAAGGTGGCTCAGGTTCCCTTTGAGTGGGGGGTCTCGGGTACTCTTCAAGTAGCTGTGAGGCCAGCCATGCCTGTTGACTGTTTGTTAGGGAACGATTTGGAGAGCTCACCTTGGGCTAAGGTGGAGCGGAGTGCGCATTTAGAAATGTTGGGCTTGCCTGATTGGGCATGTGTGACCACCCGGTCAATGACAGCTAAAGGTGTTCAAGAGGACCTGGAGCCTGAGAGGGAGGCCCAGGTGCCTGCCGAGAGAGAGGAGGCAGGGGGCGCGGGAAACTGGCCCCCGAAGTTCCCACGGTCCAGGAGGAGGCAGACCCTGAGGGGATGCCCTGGAGCCTACAAGGGAACAGGTAGCTGAACTGGGGGACCTACCTGAGCTGACCCATTGGCAGCAAGAAGGAGGACCCTCAAGGGAAGAGTTCTGCGAGGAGCAGAACACATGCCCTTCTCTCGTGGGTCTGAGGCAACAGGCCACAGACCAGGCAGCAGGTGATCAGTCTGGATCACATTGGGTTTACTGGGAGAATGGTCTCCTGTATTCAGAGCCTAAGGTTGCTGAGCCTGGGTCAGCCCGTGTGCTGGTGGTACCCCAGCGCTTCAGAGCCTTCCTACTGGGGTTGGCTCATGATGTACCGTTAGCGGGACATCTGGGGCAGGACAAGACCTTTGACAGGCTTGTTACCCATTTCTATTGGCCCCAGATGCGCAGGAGTGCCGCCACTCACTGCAGGACATGCCAGACTTGCCAGGCAAGTGGAAAGAGTGGGAGGAAGCACAAGGCTCCTCTCCAGCCATTCCCTGTGGTCAGCACCCCCTTTGAACGGGTGGGTATTGACATTGTGGGGCCACTGGACCCCAAGACAGCCATGGGCAACAGGTTTATCCTGGTCTTGGTGGACCATGCCACCCGGTACCCTGAAGCCATCCCTCTGAGGACAGTTACGGCCCCCGTGGTGGGATGGGCACTGATGGGAATTTTCTCACGTGTGGGATTCCCTCAAGAGGTGGTGTCTGACAGAGGTACCAACTTCGTGTCCAAGTACATGAAGTCCCTGTGGCAGGAGTGCGGTGTAACTTACAAGTTCACCACTCCTTACCACCCTCAAGGAAATGGGCTGGTTGAGAGATTCAACCGGACCCTCAAGGGCATGATTATGGGTCTGGAAGAACCCATGAGGCGTAAATGGGACGTCCTCCTACCATGCCTGTTGTTTGCATACCGGGAGGTGCCACAGAAGTCTCTAGGGTTCAGTCCCTTTGAGCGCCTCTATGGACACCCGGTGCGAGGACCTCTGAGTTTGGTCAAGGAAGGCTGGGAGCAATCTCCCAGGAAACCTCCCCAGGATGTATACAGTTACATGCTGGCCTTCAAGAACCAGACTAGGCGTTTCAGAGAACTTGCTGAGGCAAATCTGGAAGCCAGCCAGGAGGAGATGAAGCGGTGGTACGACCAGAATGCCACTCTGGTAGAGCTTCAGCCTGGTCAGAAAGTGTGGGTCATGGCCCCTGTGGAGCCTTGTGCGCTCCAGGACAGGTGGACCGGCCCTTTTACGGTGGTGGAGCGCAAGAGTCCAGTTACTCTATTTGGTGGACTTGCAGTCTCCCAGGAACCCCTTGCGGGTCCTGCATGTGAACCGCCTGAAGCCCCACTTGGAGAGGTCCCAAGTGGGCATGCTCTTAGCTACAGATGATGGAATGGAGGAGGAGACCGAGCCTCTTCCTGACCTCCTGTCAGCCCGAGAGCAAGATGGATCAGTGGAGGGAGTAAACCTCTCTACCTCCCTGACACCTGAGCAGCAGGGTGATTGTCGCCAACTGTTGGGACAGTTCCCTGACCTGTTCTCCCTGGTTCCCAGTGTCACTCATTGGTGCGTCCATGATGTGGACACTGGGGACAGTCTTCCTGTGAAGCACAAGGCTTACAGGGTGACTGACAGGGTCAGAGCCTGCATCAAGGAGGAGGTCTCCAAGATGTTTGCGCTAGGGGTCATTGAGTCCTCTAACAGCCCTTGGGCCAGCCCAGTGGTCTTGGTTCCAAAGGCTGCCGCGCCTGGTGCCACACCAGAACTCCGTTTCTGTGTGGACTACAGGGGACTCAATTCCGTCACCAGGACTGACGCCCACCCCATCCCCAGAGCTGATGAGCTCATAGATCGGTTAGGGGCTGCGCGGTACCTCAGCACGTTTGACTTAACGTCTGGGTACTGGCAGATCGCCTTGACTGATGGGGCAAAGAGAGGTCAGCATTCTCCACACCAGATGGGCACTACCAGTTCCGGGTGATGCCCTTTGGGATGAAGAATGCCCCTGCCACCTTTCAGAGGTTGGTCAACCAGGTGTTGGTTGGACTGGAGGATTTCAGTGCTGCCTACCTGGATGACATCGCAGTGTTCAGTGCCCGTTGGGAAGAACATCTGCGCCACCTCTGGGAAGTGTTGAGGGCGCTGCGGAGGGCAGGCCTCACAATCAAGGCAAGTAAGTGCCAGATTGGGCAGGGTTCTGTGGTGTACTTGGGACACCAGGTTGGGAGCGGCCAGGTGGCACCCCTCCAACCGAAAATTGATACCATTCTGGCTTGGGAGCCCCCAAGACCCAGACAGAGGTGAGAGCCTTCCTAGGACTCACCGGGTATTACCGGAGATTCGTCAAGGGGTATGGCAGCATTGTTGCCCCTTGACAGAGCTGACTTCCAAGAAGCAGCCCAGGAAAGTGATTTGGACTGACGCCTGTCAAAAAGCTTTTGACACCTTGAAGACTGCCATGTGCACGGCGCCTGTGCTCCAGGCACCCAACTTCTCCAATGAGTTCATTGTTCAGACCGACGCTTCAGAGCATGGTGTAGGGGCTGTTCTATCACAGATCAATGAGGAGGGCCTAGACCAACCTGTAGCCTTCATCAGTAGGAGGTTACTTCCCGGGAACAGAGATGGAGTGCTATTGAGCGTGAGGCATTTGCTGTGGTCTGGGCACTGAAGAAGCTGAGACCATACCTGTTTGGGACTCACTTCCGGGTTCAGACAGACCACAGGCCCCTCAGATGGTTGATGCAGATGAGGGGTGAGAATCCAAAGCTGTTGAGGTGGTCCATTTCCCTACAGGGGATGGACTTTACGGTGGAACACCGCCCTGGTACAGAACACGCCAATGCTGATGGACTGTCCAGATTTTTCCGCCTTAGCGATGAGAACTCCCTAGGGGTAGGATAGTTCTCCCCACATTTCAGCTGGAGGGGACACGTGTTAGACCTGGCATCCTTGGCGTGGGTCTCCTTCCATTTTTTCGTAATGCCTCCACTGTTGCCGATATGTTTTTGCTGGACTAGATGCTCATGGGCACTTTGCCGCTGCTAATCAGTGCCAAAGTGCAAGTGCTCCCTATCGTTAATTGATATATGTATTAGTGACTCCATGATTGGATGATTGGTTTACTTGTCAGTCCCTAGTACAGTGCACTCAGTGTGCCCAGGGCTTGTAAATCCAATGCCGCTGGTGGGCTTGCAGCACTAGTTGTGCCACCCACAGAAGCGGCTTGTAAAATGTGTCTCAGGCCTACCATCGCAGAGCCTGTGTGCAGCCTAGGGCTGCCATGTCGACTTGGTGAGTACACCCACTTACCAGTCCCTAAACCTTCCCTTTACTGCATGTTGGTCACCCCTAAAGTAGGCCCTAGGGCAGGGTGCATTGTAAGTATAAGGTAGGACATGCCCTGGTGTGTGTGGCATGTCCTAATAGTGAATTACAGCCATTTTCGTTTTTCACTATTGCAAGGCTACCTGCTCCCCATAGGCCAGAATGGGCAGACTGACTATTACACCTTATAGTCAGAACTGACCCAGGGAACATGGTAGAAAAACGAATTTAGTATGCCTGAACTCAGGATGATAAAATACATCTTTTAGTGAAGTTGGTTTTAACATTCTGTGTTTGAAAATACCACTTTTAGAAAGTGGGTATTTTCTTGCCTAAACTATCCAAGCCTGCCTCTGCTAGGTTGTGTATTCCTTGTCTGGAGATTGAGTGACAGGGGCTGGGGGTGGCTACAGGAGACAGGGTGAGTCAGCGCAGGGCTGAATAGAAAGATCTGCATCCAGAGTGGAGGGAGGAGTTGCACCTGGGTCTGAATAGGGCTGTGCCTGCCTTCCACAATGCTGGCTCCACCTCCTGCCGGGCGGCTGAGCACTCTGCCCCACATTCTGAAAGGAAAGAAGGAGTCAGAAAAACAAAGTGCTCCAGGACTGACCAGAACTGGTTTTGGACTAGGCAGAGGCCTCTCTGCCTCCAGAGAACAAAAAGAATCAGGGTATAAGAGGGGCACCCAGACCCCAGGAAGATTAGATCACTTTTGGGAACAAGAAGAAACCTTTGCTGAGGAGCGGAACCAAGAAGAAACTGAGGAGAGACTATCCCTAAGCTGAAGTGCTGCTTGGGGGATTAGCCTGCAGTGGTTTGCCTGACTGCCAAAGAAAGGAGAAAGGAACTTTTGCTTTGCTGTGACTTTCATCAACTTGTGAAGGATCTCCAAGGGCTTGGAAGAGAGCTTGCCCCCTGACCGAAGTCCCAGGACCATTGGACTTCACCCCCTTTGTGAATTGCTGCTGGAAACTCTGTTTCAGTGGCTACAGAGGTAGGGAGCTGTGACCGACTCTCACGACCGACTCGGTGTCCTGTAAGCACCGCATCGAAGCACCGTCTCGCCCTGCAACGCACGGCCCTGGTCTCACCGACTCCGTCACCGAGCCGCTGCCTGCACCGCATCGAGGGACAACGCGTCCTGCAACGCTTCCATTTTTGCATCGCGACCGCGACGAACCGCCATCCGGCTCGCACGCCCGTGCCGGCCGCTTCAAGTAAAGGTACTGTGACCGAGTCTGTCTACGCTGTGTTGGCCCGTCTCGACGCGGTCAGCTGGATTTGTTAGACTCTGTTTGTTCTTGACATCGCCGTAGCCGGAGGAGGCTACCGACTCGCACAGAACCTTGAATTAAGCCTTTTTGATCAGAACTAAGTATTCTTAACAGTATTGTGGATTATTTTTGTCGTTTATGGTCTTGTGATAAATCTATATAAAGTATACCTATTTTTATAAATATATAACCTGTGTGGTGTCCATTTGTAGTGTTGTCACTTGATTACTGTATGTGTTCACAAATGCTTTACACACTGCCTCTGAACTAAGCCTGTCTGCTCGTGCCAAGCTACCAAGAGGGTGAGCAGGGGTTATTTCGGGAGTGTACCTACTTTCCCTGACTAGACTCAAGGGTCCCTATTTGGACAAAGGTACCTACCTCTGCCAACTAGAGACCCCCAAATCTAACAAGTAGTTTACCACACATCCTCCTTCCTTGGGGAACAACAGCAGAAATAAGGAGAAGGACAAATGAGATACCTCAGAAATAACATGAGCATGAAATGAACACATCGAGATGCAAATATCTAATGGTGTAGTACATGAGGTATCGGGAATAACACAGGCATGAAAAGAAATGCATTAAAATGCAAAACACCATTGAATGTATTAAAATTGCAAATATCATTAATACACGCCCCATCCCCCTCCCTTAGGGAAAAACAAAGCAAGGCTTAGATGGAAAAAAAACACTGCAACAGAGAAGGGTGGTCACACCCACTACCTCCCCATACGCGGGTACACCACAGGGTAGTCACCCTGGTAAACAAAAGTGGGTGTTGACACTGACCCTTGAGAGAAAAACAACATCCCCAAGAAAAGGTACAACAGGGGAAATATTCACTCTAGATAACCAGAAGAGTGCAACCTCCACAAGAAAGATACACCAGAGAGAAAACGCTCTGGAAAGGACAAAAGTTCCCTAATTAAGGTAGAAGGCATGCTGACACTTGAAAACTAGGATAAAAGGTCAGTTAAGAGTAGCGGAAGAGGTCTAAACACTAGAGAGAAGCTTCTCACTCAAAGTCCTACGAACATGAAACCCTTGGCCACGAGTTCCAAGCAGGTGGACTTCGACAGGAGCATAGTGTCCACATGAAATGATGCCCCATGAGTAGTAACCCTAGGAACTGACCAAACAACATCCACCAAAAATAGGGAACAACGCAGGGTACTGACCCTGGAAAATTACACAACCTCCCCTAGGTAGGGTACACCACAGAGTAATCACCTTAGAAAACAAAAGTTATGGTAATCACCTTAGAAAACAAAAATTGGGCATAGACTGGCCCCACAACCTCCCCAATGAAGGGTACACTAGAGGGTAAAACAACACCCTAGGAAACAAAAACTGGGCATTGACTGGCCCAACAACCTCCCCAATGAAGGGTACACCGTAGGGTAACACAACACCCTAGGAATCCAAAAATTGGGCATTGACTGGCCCAACAACCTCCCCAATGAGGGTATACCATAGAGTATACAGCACCCTAAAAACTAAATTGGAGCATTTGACTAGCCCCACAACCTACCAAAACAGGTGCACTCTACACTAACAAAAAAAACTTGACTTGAGCAGTCACCGCTCGCACAACCTCCCCATACATGGGTACACCGCAGGGTATCCGTCCACCTAGGGAACGGAATTAAGTCACTGACTGTCCCCTCAACCACCACATTATAAGGTACACTAGACCCCCAAACCAGCGCATAAGTGGGTACACGCAGGACCACCCACTAAGCCTCCTCTTGACAGGGTAAACCACCCCGATAGCCTCCCAAATAAAGGGTACACAGTGCAGTAGTAAACTGGATGAGAATTGCCTTACACCTGTTAAGGGTCTTAGGAACAAAACACGTTCATAAACGCACACACCCAAAACAGGACAAGCATAATAATGGCAAGCAATATAATGGAATGAAAGTCTCAAGCTCCGGTGAGCGGCCTCTCACCCGAGGTCTCCACACCAGGCTTCCCGCAGCTACCAACACCACAATGCGGAGTAGTAGAGGTGCAACACCTGAGTCCCTTCAGTGAACTTTCACTGAACGCCACCGTTCAAATTATGTGCCACCGTGTTCGAATGTCCATGCTGGGCCACACACCTGCTTGTGAACCGAAAGTTCCAAAGTTCCATTTCCACTTCAGCAATTTCGGCAACATTCTCCCCTTTTCTTGCCGCACCGGCCGTTGACCGCTGGAGAGAACCGTGTGACTCACCATGAAAGAAAAACTTTTTTTTTTTTTTCACCCAACTTAATTGGCAACGCGGTTGGCAGAAAATGTACACCGCCATGAAGAATGCCAAAGACGAGGGAAACTCCAAACGCAAAATGGCTGCACGCTTCTTGACGCCGCGCCGGGTGGCTCACGGCGCGCTACTGCAATTGGGCGTCACTGGGCAGCTGAGAGACATGAAGGGAGAAGGACGTCATCCAGTGACGAAGAGAGGAAGACATCACCAACAATTCACCCTGCCTCCGCGCGACGCTAGGAGAACGGTGAGGTGCGCGTGCTAAACTTTGAAAATAAACGATGCGCTGCCGTTCGTCAAGGGTCCACTTTAGGGAATAAAGCAGCAAAAATAAAACACGCGTACTCACCAGAAAACACAGTCTCGTCCAGGATGCCGCTCCTCATGCCACAAATCGCTCGGCCAGTTTCTCTGGCAAAGTTCCTCAAGGTTGTTTGATTTTGTCACAGTCTCACCGAAGCACCACCCTAAATACATGTATATAAGGTGCTCGCTGTGAAGAGAGTCACAAGGGTTTTTTGAAATACACCGCTGCTCTCAGCCAATGAAGCTGTTGAAATAACAATCAGACTTCGACGAAGACGCTGCCAAATACATTGCCAGACGCTGCTGGAAACAAATTCCAGCACCAGGTAGATCAGCGATACACTGAGGATGTAGACAAAACTTGCTGTCAAGCCATGACACTTCCAGGCGGGTTGGGTGCTCAAACAAAACAGGGGAACGCCACAGGGTTCACGCACCTGTGGCCTATGAGAGGTTTGTTGCTGGAGAGACTGTTAACTGTAGAAGTCTTCCAGAGGACAGCAGGCTTCTCAGAGGTGTGAAGACAAACGCCCAGGGTGCAGGCTGTCTGGATGGTACAGGACACTGGTGGGGCTGACCAGGGCGCGCCTTGAGAATGTCTTTAATGTCTTTTTGTTCCTTGTCCTTCGGTTCCTTAGTCGCTTAGTTGTCCTTACTGCTTACTCCACGCGTAGTTTCTTCAAGATCGTCGCCAAAATGTCGCAAATAGAGGATACACAAGCCAGGTGTATGAATCAGGATATCTTTATTGTAGCTTAGTTCCAGGATAGATGAGTAGAAGGATATAGGAAGATAAAGCGTAGCCCCACCAGGAGCAGGCTCCTAGCCGCTCAGCCTGGGTTAACCAACTGACACTCTAAACACAGAGAGGCACTCAGGCATTCTATGATGTCATGGTGCACTCCAACAGAGCAGTACAGTGGGTAATGGTAGAGAAGTAGTTTACCACACAGCTCTCCAGCTGCGCCGAGGAGAGCCACTCCCTTTTTCCTTCAGCATATGGTTTTTCAGCCTGCCTCATGCTGCAGTGGTTCTCTTAAGGGTGCCCGGTCCCACATTACGCGATAGTCTCAGGAACCTACCCCGGGTAGTCCCAAGCCAGCTCTCTGTGCACCGGCATTCTCACATGCTGACAAGGGAGCATCATTTCTGTCTGCCTGCTCCTGCGGGCAGATGTGAACCGCGGGTCTGGCCTTCCCGTTTCCCCGGGTCATGTGCGTGGGGTGTGGGAGGGAGAGGGGAAGTCAGGCATCCCTCCCCCCTCCTTCGTTGTTCATGGGGCCAAGGTATGGGGTTCTGGGACCCCTTCCTGTACTCGTGGGGGAGCATGATAGGGGTCCCTCATCATCTTTACTCTTGGGGCCCAAGGATGGGGTCCTGGGCTCATTCCCATTTCTCACATGGGGGGTGCAGCGGCGCTCCCCCTTAAAGGTAACTTCTTGGGGCTCCTGGCCCCCTTCTCCTTGCTAGGGAAAAGCACAACTGTGCTTCCCCTTAACTTTTTCATTCTTAGGGACAGTCCCAAGCCCTGGCCCACCCCAGGAGCAAGGCTGAAAACTTCAGCGGAGCCCCACATACTACGTTGCATCAGCAAAAAAAAGGTCAAGAGTCACCTTACTTCATGAGGGCATATCTGTGCCCCTTTGGACGGATTTCTATGATTTTGGTCTTGTTTTGCTCCTGCTGGCGATCCATTGCCTCTGGAGCCCTTTCTTTAGGCCTCCCAGCCTCAAAGGGGACAAACTTTGCAGGGAGCTGGTTTCACTGACGTCCTGCGCCAGCCTTTCACTTTGCTTTTCTTCTGGGCTTCTATCTTTCATGGGGAAGATGCCCAGTGTTTATCCCAACTTTTCATCAGGGGGTGTAAAGGGACCAGCATCTCTGGTCCTGGGGGAATGCCCCACTGGTTCTGTGGTCACTCAGAGGCAGAGTACTTAGTACAAATGGCAGTCAGGGGGTTCTTCCTTCCAATTGTTCATGGCTTTAGCCTGCAGTCCCAGTGTTCAGAAGAAAAGTACATCCAAGAAAGTTCTCATCCTTGTCCAAGACCTTTTAAGTGGGGGTTGGAGTATCCAGCAGGACTGCACCTCTGGCTTATCCTGATGTGCCATATCACCTCTCCACCCTCGTTTCGACTTTTCTGCATAGCCTTCTGGGATATTTCAAGATGGTGTCACCCAGGAGTCACTTGTCACATGTGATCTGGGGGTCTCAGCTCCACCTCTCGCTGACATCACTGCCAGGGCCTGCCCCAGCAAAACTTCAAAGGAGCTCCCCTCCTGGTTTGGCTCCAGGGTCTGGGCTCCCTCCCTTTTTGTAGTGGGCTTGGGCTGGCCCTCTTCCTAGCACAGGATGACAGTTGGCTGATTGATGCAGAGCAGTCCATCTCACCCCTTTCTCTTCAGGAGCTGAACTTATCAAGGTTAATTGCTTCCTTTGTGGGGGGAAGCCTTTGTTCCTGCTGCTGGAGAGAAAATTAACCCAGTCCAGCAGCGTGACCAAAAGCCTGGGCTCTGATCCTGAGCTGAGTCAGAGAAACGTGACATCCCTGGGTGACCTATAAGTGGTACAGATATGACTTTGGATTTTATAGCATTGTTCTTTTCAGACAAGTTACACTGTACATTGGTATGACCCTGGTGTCTTTAGAACAATGGGAAGCAGAACTGAACTCTAAGACATTCTTCCCCACAGTGTATAATGAAGTATCACTTCAGATCAGACAGTAAAGTATACTGACTTTCCCTATCTGTGCACACCAACATTATAAGGCCTATCCCAGGTCAGTACCCAATCCTGTAGAGTCCCTCCTGTGCCAGGATACCTGTGCGCAGTTCCTGGGCTGCACACAACAGGAGCCTCCCATGCGCAGGCATCACAGATGTGGATACGCGTGTGCACATGTATTCAAATGTAACCAGCCAAGTGCCTCATTCCTTTGCTGCTCCACAGTGGCCTTAGCTTAAAAGGCGGTCACTGGTAGTAAGCACACGCAGTCCATTTTACCATGAGTTTACCATGGGTGAGTCACAGGTAATGAGGCTCCCCCACAGTAAAAGGTCAAAAACCAGGTGATCAAAAAGCAAAAAAATCCGGGCAGATTAGATGGTCAGAACCACCTTCTCACGGTTCACATTCAATTTATACTGGAAGTAATAGACTGTTACCTGGCTAGTGGTATAGCAGAGTAGCAATGTTCATTTTGTGGGCACTGTCAATTTACAGAGATTACATATAGTAGTCCTGCAGAGACTGAATCATGCTCAGACACATTAAAGTAACATATTATCATGCTATAATGTGTGTTGAACAATACTACACAAATGGCAACAGGGGTGAGACTCAATACACTATATACAGCTCCTTAGTAAACCACAGGGAATGGCATGCCATTTAGTCATTTAATAGGAACTGCACTATTATTAGATATGATTGGGAAACAGCGTTTACAACGCTGCCATCACATCGCGTTACGGTTACAACGCGGCCGTTACAACGACCGTGTTGTTAGAACGCGATACCTTTACATCGCAAGTCATTAGATCAACTTGCTGTAGGGGGCACTCTAACGTAAGGAAGAGTACAATTTACTATTCCAACTCCTTCCCTACTGTTGCGCAGGATGGAGTTGGAATAGTAAATTATACTATTCCTAAGTCCAGCGCGCCCACCAACAGCAAGCCGATCTAATGACTTGCGATGTAAAGGTATCGCGTTCTAACAACTCAGTCGTTGTAACGACCGCGTTGTAATAGAACGCGATGTGATGGCATGCGTTGTAACATGCTATATTCGATCTGATTATGTCATATTGAATTTTGACAGTATATTGTGAAGACCCATGCAGAACACGTGGACTGGCTCCTAAGTAGCAATTGTTACATCATGCTACACAAATTGGCCAATGCCTGTAATTTTTGTTAACGCTATCAGCAGAGGTAAACCAACACAGGCCGTGAGCCTCAGATGAAATGTCCTTAATGGATTTATATTTTCCTTCCTTTGGCTTGTATGAAAACAAAGGTCACTGTGACACTTCATATAAATCAAACCCTATTTGATATTTTCCAAACTTGAGATAGACAAGATTTGCCCTCAGGCAATTCTGGGTCTAAAACATGGGAACTCTAAATCTTCATCCTCTGATGAATGGTCAGCCTATTGTGCTAGTTTTTGAGGCGCAATGGGAGGCTGTAGAGTAATGGTGGATAGCTCTGATGCACAAACATCAGATGTCTTCCACATGTTGGCAAGAACATTAGTGAATGCCATGAAGGCTCCATAGTATCCCCTGGCAAGGGCTTGTTTGTTCTGCACCACATCAGTGATGTTGAGGGCACTAGTTATTACAATGAAGGAGTCTATCTTGACATACATTCGATTGGCTAAGGCATCCAGTCCTTGATGCAAGGACTGGATGGAGGAATTGCTGGCTCCTTGCTGGGTGACAACATCAGTGGTACTTGATGTAGAAGGCAGTTGTTGATCCCTCTTCTGCATCATAACATGAGCAATGTCAGCTAAGGAGACATCAATTCTATGGAGCCAAGAATGGGCGGCTCATCATGCCTCTGCTAACCCCTTATTGGGGGCTTAGACACCTCCAGACTACTTTGTTTATGTCACTGCATTTGAATTTTTATTTACTACATAATGGTGTATGTACAGCACAAAACAAGTTCTGTGGGTGATGTGTGTATTATAAATGTAGAACTATGTTTCGTCAAAAACAATTCATACTGTGTATGATATGCGAGTAACTTTGATATAAATTGTTCTAAAGAGTTCATGAATAACCAATGTCATCATGCAAATTAAATGTCTTTATCCTTCTAGTAATAAATTGTTCTAATTCATTCAGGCATGGTACTTTACTTATTGTCCTGTTATTAGTGGTCCAACCTTGCTGCAGAATAAGGAGACAACCTCTTGGTTATATAACTTTCTCAAAGTGGTACTTTCAAAATTGTAATTTAAAATCCGACTTCACCATAAGCTAAGAGTTTTCATTACAATTCCAGAGACACCAAACAAACTGTTTACCGGTTCTCATTTTGAAATTACATTTATAAAATGTAATAAGGTAATTCCAATGTTATCCTATGGGAGATGTTGGCCTTATAGTAGTCAAAAACGAATTTAAGAGTTTTTCACTACCAGGGCATGTAAAACTTAAACGCACATGTCCAACTTTTAAAATACACTGCACCCTGACCTACCCTAAGGGTGACTTATGTGCATTAAAAAGGAAGGTTTGGGTCTGGCAAAACCATTATTTTGCCAGGTCAAAATGGCAGTTTGAAACTGCACACACACAGACTGCAGGGGCAGGTCCGAGCCAGGTTTAAAGTGCTATCCAAGTGGGTGTCACAATCAGTGCGGCAGGCCCACTAGTAGCATTTCATGTACAGGCCCTTGGCACTGGTAGTGCCACTTTACTAGGGATTTACAAGTAAATTAAATATGCCAATTGGACATTAGCCAATCTAAAATATTTCAAGGCTAGAGCACAAACACTTTAGAACTGGTTAGAAGTGGTAAAGTACACAGAGTCCTACAGCCAGCAAAAATGAAGTCAGCAAAAGCAGGAGGTCTGAAGGCAAAAGGCTGGAGGAATACCACACCAAGGATGCCAGGTCTAACAACCAGATAATAGGGAAACATTTCATGAGCAGAGTATTTCTCGTTATATTGTGCCTTTATGTTTGTATTACATTGGGTAGCATTCATATAGCAAGCAAAAAACTTTCACATTGTTATTGAGCAATGAAAATTGAATCTTAAGTTGAGCGTTAAACACACAGCCTCATAGAATTGCCACATGTCCTACATTTGCCATTCTTCATGAAACAGTAAAGCATCATGATGGGTGATAACCCTTACAAATTCTGAAATAAATTATGCTAACTAAAGCTTCTCAAGCGCTCCTGTACTGCAACACTACAAATCACATTAATTTCCCTAAATGAGCTGTAAGATATGACCCGATGGAACCTTTTAAACACCTTTGAGAGCAGTTGTACATTAAGATGCATAGGGATTATCCTTCAGAATTAAGTCTAGGAGGTAGATTGAGAGGGCAAGGTCCCACCCTTTCTACAGATGAAAATTTCATATAAATAGAATCCTAGGTCTGCTAAACAGTTTGTTTGTTCTTCACAACACTAAAAATACTTGTGCCATTATGGACTTGTGACGCCTATTTAAATATTTAAATAGCATAACACATAACACATCTAGTTTTTGTGTTATGAGTGAGTGTTGGGAGTGTCAGCCGTAGAGTGGTCTTCCCCCAAACGTTTTGCCTTACTCCTCCATTTTTGCCGATCTTATTTTTGAGCCCTAGGACTTTGTGGACTTTCCCAGTGCTAACCAGTGCTAAAGTGGTGTGCTCACTCCCTAAAACATGGCACCATTGGTTTACATCCAATTGGCACATTTAATTTACTTGTAAGATCCTATTAAGGGCCTGTAAATTAAAGTAAATTAAATGCTGCATGTGGGCCTGTAAAACTGATTGTGCCACCCACTTAATTAGCCCTTTAAACATGCCTCACGCCTGCCATTGCAGCCTTTGCAATGTGTGCAATTTTAAATTGCCATTTCAACCTTCCTTTTTATTACATATAAGTTACTCCATAGGGCAGGGTGCAGTCTATTTATAAAGTTGGACATACACTCTTAAAATTTTACATGTCCTGGTAGTGAAAAACTCTTACATTTGTTTTTGCTACTGTAAGGCCTACCTCTCCCACAGGATAACTTTGAGTTAACTTATTACACTTCATAAGAGCCAAATTTCAAATAATAGCAAGTAGGAATATCGAGTTTGGTGCATAAAGAATAGTAACTTAAAACTTTCTTATGATAAATTCAGATTTTAAGTTACAATCATGTTTGGAATCAAATTAATTGCAATTTTCAATTCTTTTTAATAGTAAATTTGGATTTTAGATTACAATTTTGAAAATGCCACTATCATAAAGTTGGAATTTTCATGCCCTAAACTATCTGAGGCCTTCTGGGAGTTTCCAGCTGCCTGGGCCTGTTAATTGCTCCCACATCAAGAATTCGTATTGGGCCCAAACAGTGAACAATAGGACCTAGGTGCAGCTATGAGATGGCCATCCTGGCAGGATGGGAGTGTCGGAGCTGTTCCCTGCCCCACTTACATTTCAAAGGGCTACCTCCAGCACACCAAAGGAGATTGACACCAGCCTTTTGTCACTCTAGACCTCTCGGAGCCTAGGCAGGAGTCGAAAGGGGAAAGGAAGGAACTTTCCCAGACCAGATGTGGGGGTGGACTAGAGGTTTACCCCACTTCAAAGCGAGGTACCAGCTATACATATTAGACCTTCTGAGCCACTCATCAGTACACCCCTTAATATGTGGACATTACAGAAGAAGAACTGCCTTGTTCCCCAGAAGACTGCCGTGCTGCTTGAGGCCTGTCTTGTTCCCCACAGGCCTTCCCTGCTGCTTGAGGCCAGCCTTGTTCTTCAGTGGACAGCTCTGCTGCTTCAGACCTGCCCTCTTCTCTTAGAAATAGATTAGACATGCTCCCTTCATCTCCCTTCATCCCAGTCTAACTGGAGTGACTCCAAGGGTCAGTTGGCTGACCTTCTGTTCTGAGCTATAGCGACACAGCAAGCTCATCAGGCCCCCCTGCAACTGCTCAGATGACCTGCTACAACTGGCCTTGCCTGGACCTGCAACTGGGCCTACAAGAGTCCTGCTGGCATCTGCAGAAGCAAGTTCCTGAACCCCAAGAGGTGCCTCCTCAGGTCCGGGACCCTTGGCTGGCAATATTTGAGCTTCTCAGGTAAAATCCTGAAGTCTTGAACTCTCTGCACTGGACATTGAGAAGGTAACTTTTTCAACTGGGCTAATCTGGTCCCTGAAACCAGCCTCCACTTTATTGAGGTCAGCCTAAACTTGTGACTGGCCTTGTCTTATCCAACCAGATACCCACAGTTTGAGCATTCTGCTTCTTGGCGCTATTTTACTTAAACCTCTAAAATTCCATATCTCCGGCTCTACAAATTGGATTTTTGTTGTTTTAGTCCCATTTTATTTATTAAATGTTACTCCTTTTTCAAAAATTGGTGTGCGACATCTCTTGTGTTGTGTTATCACTTTATAACTGTTTGTGTGCTGCATAATACTTAACACAGTTAACACTGTGCCTCTAATTTAAGCCCGACTGCTTTTGTGCCAAGGTACCAAAGGGTTAACAAGCACAAGTTAATTTAGTGACATTTGTGTTTCACCCTGACAAGGACTGTGGTTGTTGCTTGAAAAGGGTTTTCACTTCCCTCAATTATTAACCCAATTTCTTACACATAGAAAAAAACAGAGCCAGGGACTTCAAATAAAGCTCCACAGGAAATAATGTTGAATTTAAAATAGTTACAAATATAAATAGATATAATTCAGTGTTTATTACATTATGAAATATTTTGACAATCTTGTATGAATTTATAAATTAACCTAACTTTTTATTGAAGTTTTATTTAAACTTCAGAAAAATAATGTCATTTAATTGAATGTATTTTATATATTTACATTAAAGATTTGAATCAATATCAAGTTAACATTTATGTAGCAATTTCATATTTTATTCTACATTTCAAATACATAAAATTAATGTACAGTAATATTCAATATATAACTAGTTTTATGAAGCTTATGATAAAGTTTAATAAAAAAATTAAATGTTTCATATACTTTACCATATTTTGCTGAATATTACATTAATTAGTTGTGCATCCAGAACCAAGTGCCGACAGTTGCTTAGAACATGTATTTCATAGGAGGCGAGATATTTTCCCAGTACACTGAAGGAGTGATCTCTGTTTTTTAGGCCAAGGCCTGTGACATCCATGTAACTCAAGAGATATTTAATGACGAATTTCTGAGTCTGTAAGATCTATGTACCCTCTAACTAGCTTTGATCTCAGATACCCGATCCTGTAGGATGTATTTAACCTATTCTTCTTCCTAAAAGAACAACCTTTAACATGTGTATACACCAATGTCTAGGTTTGTTGTTCAAAGCATCAATCTATTTGATTTCTGTAATCGAGGGGATACCTTTGCTTTCATGTACCTGAGCCTGGAAGATGCCCCTAACCTGAGTGACAGCTGTGCTGTGTGACCTCTGAGCATTTATGATTTCTCTAACCATGACAAACATCTCTTCTACAAGAGGTTTGTGTCTGCACGATCCTGCCACCTGAGGGATTTCTGTAACTTGAGGTATAGTTATGTGGTCCTCTCCAGTTTTTGGGCTGAGCCTGTATGGCCTGCTTAGCATAAAGGATACATTTGGTGTCAGACACTGGAGGAAAACTCAGCAGTCACAGGCTTGAACCTGCAACATAATTATAATAATGATTTGTGCACCTATAAAAGCACTATGATCTGCTAGGACTCTAAGCTCTGACAACATCTGTTAATTATGACCCCATTTAATGGTACTCGTACACACACATTTATAATATGTGGGGTGCGTTTTTGACTGATCCATGAGCCTGTAAGAGCAACACAACCTAAGATATTGTTCTACTGTCAGAGGTCATAGACTCTACAATTTGGGAAAGCTGAAGTGTAGTTTTACTGCGAAATGGCTGAGGGGTATATTCACAAGATCGTGCGATAAACATCGCCATAATAGCTTACCGCAACTCCTCACATCGCAGTCCATCGCGGGAAAATAATGCCGTGTTAACGTGGCATTCACAACACGGCGATACCGTGCGATATTTGCACGATAACGTGGCAAATGTCCGCGAAACAACTACCGCGATGGCGATAAAAATCCAAACCCTAACGCGAAAAAACCTGCGAGGCGCCCAATGGCGATGAAACAACTGTGATAACCAGAAGGAGGCCAGCAATACCCACGCGCCATGCGTGAAGAGGCGCCATAAAAGCACCCAAAAAAAACACCAACAAGTAAATGAACAGCGGAGCACCATGGAAGCACCTGGCCCGAGTGCTGATGCCAACTCGAACCCCACGAGCACAACGGAGGACCAGCCCGGAACCCCGGGGTCGGGGAAGGGCAAGGAGAAGAGGAAGAGAAAGACGGGGCCCCACACCGCAGGAAAACTGGATCCACCGCACGGTGTGGACAGAACACCACCAACAACTGTCCGTCACCACCACCGTGTCATTGGCAAGACAAATGGAAAAATGGCAGTCCAAAGAGATGACTGTGGAGGACTGAACTAGCTGTGGGCACATCACCCATGAACAACATACTCGCAACCCCCAACGTAGCCCCACGTCCATGTAGGAAAGAGGTCTGTGTGAAAAGATGTCAAAGTCGGTAGCAGGCCTGAAGGTGTGTCCACCATCACATGTGACAACAGTACCTACCGTCGCATACCCACCCACACCCACCTGGGCGGACACAGACTGTCCAGAACGATCACAGTGACCCACATGCCAAGAAATCCGACCTCATACCCACAATGGTGACATCACGGAGCTGCACAGGTCTACCAGCAACTATCCCAAACCACAAAGTCTGGCGCACAGAGGTGGACCTGCCAATAGGGGCTCACCCCTAAATGAAATGCGTCATCCAGTCCCACCCTGTGTACAGACAATGCCCAATGAGGCACACATATTGCCATCCTACCCAACACCCATCACAGTTGAACACAAGTGTGGCAGCGCAGACTTTATTGGCATGTGCGTGGAACTACGGGCAAGACAAGGGCCACAACATGCAGAGCAAGGCATCAGACAATCACAGGCAGCATAGGAATGCAGCCATGTCCACTGTTGTTGTGGGAAATGTGGACTCATCACCAGAATGCAACAAGGTGCTGGGACCTGTGCCATGGGTTACCATCAGTCGTGGCTGCTGGAACGTCGTCAGTCGTCCATGAAAGCGAGCGCAGCTTCCTGTGCTATCAGTTCCAGGAGTATGTCATTGTCGAGCTCAAGGAACACTAGTTCGAGCCAATCCATCAACTGGTCCGGACAGATGTGCTCCGTCCATGCCGTCTCACCAATCCGCAGAACAGCCCAATAGGGGGGCACCTCAATGTGGTCACTGCACACGAGGAATCGTGCAAACTCCCATGTCCAACTGCCAGCACATATGCCAAACATCCAGGCATCCCATGAACGGGAATCACGGTTACACTCATGATCGTGGGCCAACAGGGGGCGCACACACAAATCATAATCCAGTTCAGCCACCGTTGCATTGGATAGGCAGACTTCCATGGGCCACTCGAATATGCATGTTCGACAGTGGAACCAGGGCTGGACGCAGGTGGCGTATGCAAGGCGGAAGCTCAGACGGTAACTGATGCGCAACACTGCAAGTGGCAGGGCCCCCAACATTTGCAGCATTCGGGCGCGGTACAGTCCCACGTGACTGGGGTTGTGCATGTGCCCGTGATGTTCGGCCATTGCGGTGGTGGCACTCTGGGAACCGCCACTCCTCTGACCTGCGGCGGTCATGTGGATGAAAAGCCACAGCTCGGAGCAATGAGTCGTATGGGCGTGCGACGTTAGGATGTGTGTGTAGTTGTGTACGTAAGTGTGAAGGCCATTCCATGCAAGAGTACCCCGGGCAAGGGCCTCTGTGTGTGGGGTGTGTATACGTTGGTCCTTCATCATCGCTGTGTGAAGTGTGGGAGTCGTCTTCATCTGCTATGATATCACTCACAGAGGGTTTCTGCCGCATGCTGTGTCCAAGGTCGGAGGTGCAGATGCCCGTCCCCCTCCTGTGTGGAGACAATGGAGCATTCATCCCTGATGTCAGTCTGACTACTGCTTGCAATGTGGAAATGTGATGTGGTCTACATGCTGCAATTGAGGCTAGGCCTTAGGCCCATGGCGCACCAAGAACGATACACACTGCAGTTGGCATGCATGAGCCAAGAGCCCGAGCGGACTTGTGCACCTTGTACATTCCCACGTGAGCGTGCACCCTCCGGCTGCATGCAACATTGCAACATTGCACATCATGTCCCATGTTGCACAGACACTGCGACAGAGGCACACGCATATGTACATTTCCTGCCCAGCCCAGCACAGGACCACGCCCAGATCCCGGAGATGATACTTCACACCCCTAAGCTGGATGTGCGTACGCTAGCCCAGCCCACTCTGTATACGTATAAATGGTGGGACGACAGAGCTACATGGACCAGATCTTCCACAATGCCCAAGGGGACAATGCTGCGCCCGCCTGCCATGTCACGTGACGCAATCATGAAGGGACCATGACTTGCGGGGCACAGAGCCGAACTGCGTGCGGCACGGCCCTCATGACATGGGAAGGTGACTTTCGTTGCACTGGGTTAGTGGCACCCGGAGCACGTCAGCCGGCACGGGCATGCCGCCATGGGTCGGTGACTCACGGGGCACTGAGGTAGGGCCACCTGATGGGCTGAGCGGGGGCGCAGCCTGCGATGATGCCCCGTCCTGGCTGTCCGGGCTGGTGAGGGTTGGTGTGAGCCCTGCTGGACCGCAGTGTAGGCCGGAGCCTGCGTGCGACGCGGGCCTACCGCCACATGGCGTTGCCTCAAGTTTCACGGAGTTAGTGGCACCTATGATGCTGAGCGGGTGTGCAGCCAGCTTTGATGACGTGTGCACTGTTATGGACTCTCCCATTCCGAAATCAAAGCCCAGATCCAGTTGTGTGACCTAGTGGCCCGCGTGGCGGGTCTGCGTGATGTGGAGTCTGCCAAGTTCGCGTGTCACAGGCTCGGAGCATGCACCGGCACGTGGAGACACACCGATGGCGGAAGGTGAGCAGGGAGGCCTGGGGGCGCATGGGCGGACAATGTCCAATGGGCGGCGGGAGGGGCTGGGGTGCAGCAGCATGTGTGCGCAGGGGCGGGCGGGCGATGTTGCCATGTGCAATGTTATGTACTCTGCCATTATTACATCTGGACTCCATTGCAGATGAAAGGACATGGTGGACTGCAGTGGATACCAGCACGTGGTTGGAGACACCCCGGTGGCAGCTGGTGGGCTGTGCGGCATGGGTGCACAGGGGCGGCTGTCTCTCGCCCTCTCGTCCTTTCCCTGTCTCTCTCTCTCTCTCTCTCTCTCTCTCCCTCTCCCTCCCTCTCACTCTCCCTTTCTTTCTTTCTCTCTCTCTCTCTGTCCTTTGATGTGCGCCTGACACGGGTTCTCATCTCGAATTTTGTCTTGCAGGCTGTGGCTTCCAGATTGTCCGGAGTGGATCCGCAAGGACTAATCATATTTGTTGTTTTGTGTTGTGTATTAATAAAGTTTTGTTATGGGAATTTCACAGTTGAATGTTTGATTCTCCTTATTCTGACCACACGTGTGTTTGT
The DNA here is from genome assembly GCA_963921515.1 of Calotriton arnoldi. Lineage (NCBI taxonomy): Eukaryota > Metazoa > Chordata > Amphibia > Caudata > Salamandridae > Calotriton > Calotriton arnoldi. The sequence continues at coordinate 594,980 of CAWUFW010010205.1, forward strand.
TGTTGTATGTGTGCAACATCAGGGTCTTTATTATCTCGTGATTTTGTGAAGTTGCTGTGGCATGTCTTTGTGCGGGCTGGGTGGGCCGGGGGAGGGCCCAGGGGTGTGGGGGGGTCCTGGGGGTGGTGGCGGTGGGTGTTGTGGGCCTCTGGGGTCTCCGAGCTGCATGAGCAGTTCCTCCATGGCATCTGTTGTTCTTCAGGTGTGGCTGTGGGCTGGGCTCCCTTTTGTGGTGCAGGTAGTCATCCTGCTTAACACCAGCAGAGAGCAGGTGTAAAATCGCTGCTGCTAGCGCGGCTTATTGCCTGTTTTTGGTTCGCATCGCGGATCTGGCTGTTCGTTGTGAATGTCGCGATGTGGTGTTTTCGTGTGTTTTCGCACGGGAACGCCTACTCTGCATCTCATTAGCGTTAGTTAGCGGTGTCAAACGTGGCGATGTTTTTTGCGGCAGCTATCGCTGGATATGTGGCGATGTGGGCAGTTAGCACCAGCTTGCGAATGGGGCGATAATTATATCGCCACTTTTGCTGCGCTGATGTGCCGATAACTCGGCGATAAGTCCTTGTGAATATGCCCCTGAGTGTATAAAGTACATTGTATCTGAGCAATAGCACTTTTATCACAGGCCTGAGAATGTATAACTTGTATAACCCATAGGGTAGATTAGCTGCCCAGATCGCGGTTCTTTGAGACCTGTGCAATCTGGTGGACAGTTCGAGTATGGGATACCATAGCCTGTAAGATCTCTGAAGCCTGTGCCCTAGGTGTAAAGCTCAGAATATGTATATTCTATGTGGGTCCTCTGTCAGAGACCCTAGCATGTAAGCTCTTTTTTAACTATAGAGTTTCTATAAGAAGCGGCTACATATGTACCGCCAGGCTCTGTGATGTATGTCTCCCAAGTAAATACAAATAAAAAACTCTACTTGAGCAATGTTTGGAATGTTTATTCTGTTCATTTCTTAAATCTATAGTTAATGTAAAGAGCTGCAATGTTCCCAACGTTTTTCTCGAATGAATCTAAGGAAAAAAATTGCTAAAAATCTCCTATTCGGTTATTATTTTTCTGGATTTTGGGACTGCCATTCCAGTCTTCTGTGAATTACGTAATAGCTAACACTAATTAAGTCGACAACATTTAGACCCAGAGGCTCAAGTGTGAAAAAAACAAACACAATTGCAGTTTATGTTGATTAGTACATTAACACCTGTTACCAAGTTGAGTGCAAACCGTGCTCACTTCTGTATTTCTGCAGGCAGCGCAATCAGGGCCTTCCTGGTGACGACGGGCCCGATTCACAGAACTAACTTAAGACAAAATCCTAAACTTACTACCATTTTGGTATTCACAGAAGGCACTTACTCATTTTGGTATTCACAGAAGGCACTTACTTACTCATTTTGAGTAACTTACTCATTTTGAGTAACTTACTCATTTGGTATTCACAGAAGGCACATTACTCATTGATGAGTAAGTGCCTTCTGTGAATACCAAAATGAGTAACTACTCATTTTGAGTAACTTACTCGTTTTGAGTAACTTACTCATTTTGGTATTCACAGAAGGCACTTACTCATTAATGAGTAAGTGCCTTCTGTGAATGCCAAAATGAGTAAGTTACTCAAAGCAGTAAAGGTACTCAAAATGAGTAAGTAAGTGCCTTCTGTGAATACCAAAATGAGTAAGTGCCTTCTGTGAATACCAAAATGGTAGTAAGTTTAGGATTTTGTCTTAAGTTAGTTCTGTGAATCGGGCCCAATATCACTTAGAAACTAAATTATGGCTAATAACATGCACACAAATATTGTTTGCATGTGGTACAATAAATAACCCAGTGCAAAAACGCACCATGTACCTGCTGCACATGTTATTTGTGGCAGGTGTTTTTCACCTAATAGTTCGGAATGCTCTCATTATTGTAGTCAGCCTTATTCATTGGCCCTGAGCATTGTTCTTAGCAGAGACATCTTAAGGATTTTGGAGTCCCTGGGCAAAACATATGTCAGGGGCCCTTGCTGAAACAACTTTCAATTTATAATTCATTTGCAGCTCATTCCTGCCCTAATGATGTGAAGCTATATTGAATTGAATGTTAAAACTTTAGAAATCATAAAGGAAAGGAGAGTAATATTATGCAATTACTTACATAAATGGTTACATAACATTCTGCACGTATTATGTTTAATACACACCCTCTTACAGAGGCAGAATGGGGGGCTCTACTCCTCGTACTACTTTAGCATAGCGTTAGCATACCTGACATCCGTGTATACGTGTGAGGACTCTTAACGAGAAGAGCCTCTTCCCATTCCCAACGGTAAGTGCTACCAGCTGGAACCTAGGGGGTTAGAACTATGCCTGAGGATGGTACGATCAGCTTACTTAGTGTTGTGGTATTTGCTTTGGAGTTACGGAAATGGAAGTAGATTGAGAAATCTCCGTCTAACTCAAAACAACAGAGGGAAGTTCTTTAACTCCCTACGTGTGGTTTTACTGATATTCATTGACTGCAAGTACTAAAAACTTTGGGGCCGATTACGATGCCGGACGGACCCGAGTCCGCCCGGCATCGTTCTGGAACTGGAACCGTACGACCTCCAGTCGTCAGTTCCAGCCCAGGAATTAGGATGCGACCGAATCCTGGTCGCAATCCTATACTTTGCTATGAGAGCATGCATTCTGAATGGAATGAATGCTCTCATAGCAAAGAGCAGGGGTGCAGTTCATCCCTACACCCCGTGGCAGGCACCTCAAGGTGCCTGCCACAGGGTGCAGGGATCAATGGGGGGCACCATAGGTGCCCTCTAGGCAGCCATTCACCAGCCTTGCACCCATGGGGGCCCTGCTGGGGGCCCCCAAAGCTGTTTCCCAATGCCTTTTTGTGCCGGAAAGGCCGGCACAAAAAGGCAGTGGGAAACTGCCATTGTAGTTCCTCTGCCGGAAAGAGCCGGCCGGGGGATTACTGTGGACCTTCCGAATGGCGGACGGGTTCTCTGAGCCCGTCGTAAGCCATTCAGGAGACTGATTTGGATTCCCTTCCGATCGAGCCCATCAAAATGGCTCGGTCGGAAGGGAATCCGAATCGGTGATTACGATGCGGGCAGGAGGGTTCCGACCGACGGTAGGAGCCCTTCCTGCCTGCATCATAATCGGGCCCTTAGTATATAGCTGGACTTTAAAACAATGTAATGAGATTGTCATCAAGTAAAAACAGCTTACACTTCTGATAATGTTAAACCCTTGAGCTGGCGGTATCGATTATCTTGTATATCATTATCGCAGGGATCCCGTTTACAGATAGTCGGGAAATGCTGGAAAAGGGGTGGAGCATAGCCAGCCCATTCATCAATCCCATGAAGGATCAGATGTACTTCTGAAATACTGTTATATGAAGATACAATAAATTCAACATATGGAATAGGTATGCTTCCATTTAAAATAAGTATGGCAACCTAATGAACGATTTGGGGTAATGGGCTAACAATTATGTACCTCTTCCCCTTTTGTCTACTTTTCCATGTGTAGGTTAGCGTTTGCTTCGCCGGTATTTATTTTAATGAGAACGGCGTCTCATCGAGTGTTACCCACCGATGAGTTCATTTTTATTGGGTTGACTGACCTTCTGAGCGGTATAAAGGAGTATGAGTGATATGGGATATTGGGAATCCTGATAGGTTGGTGTGTGTTGTTGATAAACCAGTATACCAGTAGCATGTATGCCATTTTGATGTTCTTTTAAGAACTACCCTAACCCTGGGGGAAGCACTCAGGATTGTGGATATAGGAATACTTATCATTTTTATTTAGATACAGTAATGAATTATTCATATATGTATGTTTTATGGGTATAATGAGAACATGGATTATAAATGGTCTTTTTCTAAATAGGTTTTAATGAAAACACTTAGGAGAGGAGAAGATATATGTTTACTGTCCTAAAAAGGTGGTCCTATTTGCTTTAACCCACCGAAACGCGTCAACGCTTTGTTTGTTGTTAAATTTGTGTAACACAGAACCACATTCTGACAATGAATTTGTGTTTTTGCTATGTGTTATTTCCATGTATTTTCATGAATTAACGTTTCTATGACAAATGTGATTGGCTTTTTAGAGTCTTTTCCAATTTTTACATCACTAAATCTGTTAGATTTATGCTTTTAAGATTTCTGTTTTTAATCTGTAATTTGATGCATACTTTATTGAATGCTTTTATTAAACTGAATTTATAATTGTTTCGATATCCTGCCAATTTGTGCTCTCTTTAGGACTGTCTTTATGCATGTGAGTATATGTGGAGTGGTTGAAAGATAAGCCAACCTAAAGGGAATTATACATTTGACTTTTAAGTCACTGCAATTCCTACATCCACAGTGTAACGCCCAGGCAGCAATCCACACAAAATAAACTGCAGTATTAAACACAGTTTGTATTTCTAAACATTATAATTGGATGTGTAATGAAGATATTAGAAAGTACATCATTCAATAACCTGAGAGTCAAGCTGGCATCACTTGTAGGGATAGGGCAACAATGCACTGAGTGACTTTGGTGGGGTGTTTTAGGCCCTTTATACAATAGGCAGAGGTTTGCCTCCAAACCAAAAGGGGTTACTTTGCCCCAATTCCTAATTTCTCATCTGATGGGAGCTCAATTCCATAGTGCTAAACTCACAATGGAGATAGGGGCATATTTACAAGCCCCTTGCGCTGCCTGTGCATCACTTTTTCCCATGTTAAAAGTGACACACCGGCGACAGAAGGGGCTTGTATAAGCCCCATACTGTTTACTGAGCTTAAATTCACCAACCTAATCTTAAAAAACATTAATTGTGGTAGCTGCTACAATGACAGTTTTGCATGGGTGCCATTTTTATATTCAACCATAAAAGGGATCTACCCATTAGCCCAGTTGTAAACATGTAATGTTAGTAAGCAGCAGGTGCATGCTTTCTGAGTTCTTGACTGGTGCACATGCATTCGTGAAAAGTCCGAACTTCGCAAATGTTTGAAATATTTAGGTTTGTGTGTGCAACATCTCTGTTCACTCCGGTACCAGATGTCACTCGAGGGGGAAATTGGGAAAGCTTTCAGCTGGGCACTGAACAGTTGTCAGTAGCAGTAGAAGCGTAAGCACAGTGACCATAAGGTCACAAGCATGTGGGATCTAGTGTGTTGTAGTTTTATTTATACAACATAAAATGTATGTGTAATGTACATGTTCACACCTTGGTGCTGAATAACAGATATTTACCACTACCTAACTCAATAGTACTCATTTAAGCGACCTCAGAAAGAGCAAAGGTTGAATGGACCTGCAGGATTCAAACCTGTGACCGCGATTAATTCATGGAGTGGGTAGATTAGTACACTGCGCGCCCAGGTCATCTGGGGCCTCTTTGTGTGAGAGGCCTTTTTAGGTCGAGCCTGAGCCAGCGCGCACAGATCTGTGGTAGTTCAGTACGGGAGAGAAGCCCCGCCCACTCCACCGCCCATATTTTTCATTGGCTTGTGTCTTTGTCCTTTGTAAGTGCTGCCGTCTGATTCCTTAATAGGCTTCTTAGTCCCTCCTCAGTACGGCCATGTCATTTGTAACCTCCCATGGCTACTGGCCCCTTTACTTGGTTGTTACACCGTATTTGTACATTTTTTTTTAGTTTCCTGTTCCCGCACCCCTCCCGTTGTTCGCGTTCCTTTTGTTCCCGCCCCCCTCTCGCTGTCTGTTGTCTTGCAGCTTGTGGCGGCCATGGATGCCCACTTGGTGACCATGAAGTCTCTGTGGCGGCAGCCAGATGATGGGGTGACCTGGGAGGTGCCGCGGGAGGTCTGCGAGGGCCAGCTGCTCTCCGTGGCCGAGGCACCAAGATCTAGTTTTTCTCCTCTCCACAAACCTCTGCCAAAGCGGGTGACAGGAGCATGTGAAAAATGCATGTGTGCAGCGGAGGGGAAGGCAGTGTGCACCGGGCTCTGCTGCTGAAGCTGCACGAGAGGCGGGAGCGTGAGGGCACTGGGGGCTTGTTGCTGCTGGAGTCAGGACATGGGGCTGTGCACATGGCTGTGACCGGGACCACAAGCTGCAGCCTGGGGCTCTGCCTCCTGCTGCCGCTCTGTGTCTGGTACATAGGGACTGGAGCTGGGCTGCTGCTACCGTCCACAGCTGTCGGTAAGTGAAGGACACCCGGACCTCCACGGGACCCCGGCAGCCCCAGTCTGCATGCATAGAGTGCGAACTCCGTTAGTGCGGTGTAATGCCCCGTACCTTCAGCCCCTGTGTTGTGCCCCCAGTATTGACACAGGCAGCCTCACACATCCAACTCTGGCAGCCACAGTGTGTAGTGTCCCCAGTACTGACAGACAGCCACTGTGTGCTGCCCGTTGAGACAGGCACCCCCTGTGTACTGCCCTACACCTTGCAGAGAGGCAGCCACTATGTTCACCTCCCCCCCTCAAGACAGGCAGGCCCCATGTACCACTCTACACCTCTCTTGGAGGCAGCCACTGTGTGCTGCCCCCCACTTGGGACAAGAAGCCATGCACAGCCTGAGTCCCAACTTCCCCTGTGTGCTGCTTCACATCTCTGACCCCAGAAGCCCATGTTTCCTTCCCCACACGTTTAACACAGGCAGTTGGTCTGTTCTGCCCAATGCCTCTATCGCAAGCTGCCCATGACAAGGCAACCCTTGTGTGCTGCCCCCATGGGACTGATCCAGGCATCACACAGAACAGTGTTCTTCCCCCACCAACCCCGGTATCCATTTTGTCCTGCCTCACACTCTGACTGGGAGCCTATAGCCGCATCTAGCTCAGACAGACCTTAGTGTCCCTTGCGCTCCGTGTGCACAGATTCCAGACTCCGCGTGCTGGCCTCTGACGTGAAGCACCAGGCAGTTCCCTTGTGTACCGTCCTCCCCCAGCAGTCAATGGCAGAATCCCCCACCCCCGCGCTCCCCAGGACAGGCATCGCAAGGGCTCAAGGATTGGGCATGAAGATCAAAAACTTATCAACAAGAGTCCAATATGTACCACAAAACAAGTATTAAACACACTTTTAGTTTGCGCCACCCTGTGTAGTTACATGTGGAGCACCTGCAAGTGCTCTCCCGTTATATCTAGCACAGTCTGCATACACTTATTTCACAGAGGACAGCACCCTTATTGCACACGCAGCTTCAATTACTCATATTAAGAACTAATTAACTTATTGTTGAAAAGTCGCTGTACCGCAGCATCCGGTGAGTTCTTTCACAGTCAGTGTGCTGCAGCCTCAGAACACCTTTGAATAACCCCAATTCACTGCGAAACTCCCTGTCTCAGACACTCACTATGATGAGGCCTCGAATCGCCTCTGTGTTACATTGCCAGTGTGCAGCAGCCACAAATCACAGCACTGTATGCTGCCTTAAATTACTATCACACAGTCAGTGTGCAGCCACACAGCGACTGCACATACAGTGCCAGTGTGCAGCAGCCACAAATCACAGCACTGTATGCTGCCTTAAATTACTATCACACAGTCAGTGTGCAGCCACACAGCGACTGCACATACAGTGCCAGTGTACAGCAGTCACAAATCACAGCACTGTATGCTGCTTTAAATTACCATCACACAGTCAGTGTGGAACCACACAGTGACTGCACATACAGTGCTAGTGTGCAGCAGCCACAAATCACAGCACTGTATGCTGCCTTAAATTACCATCACACAGTCAGTGTGCAGCCACACAGCGACTGAACATACAGTCACTGCAGCAACCTCAGATTCATTGTGCACCATATAGTCACTGTGCAGCAACCCCAGAAAATCCATGCATTGCACAGTCACTCATTGTGCAGCAGCTTTAGATTACCCCTTTGTTACACAGTCACTGTGCAGCAGCCTCGGATTACCCCTGCATATAACATTCACTGTGCAGCAGCCTCGGATTTCCCCTGCATCACACATTCACAGTAAAGCAGCCTTGGATTTACCAAGCATTACACATTCACTGTACATCAGCCTCCGATTACCCCAGTAGTGTTTGAAAAGTTTCAGCGCTCCATCCATCATCTGCTTGTGTTTGCTTTGTTCGCCCTAAATTGGCAGGGTATGCCCAGACGTGGGTCCCGTGCTCACTTTGTCGCTGGATTCAAAATTAAATTAATCATGCTGTAGTTTTTTGTATTTTGTTCTACATTCAATATAAATATATAAAATACACTTTAAAAAATGCATATTAATATATAGCATAAAAATACTTTTTATATTTATTTTCGAGTTAAAACAACTTTTTATTTTTCCCTCTAATTCACCAGAGGGAGATCTCAACCCCATCTGTGGAGTCTCCCTATGGCAGTACTTAATTTGTAATACAATAAGCGCCGGTATCCAAACTTTTGTTTAGAAGCCTGCAGCGGGCCCTATCGAAGGTCAGGATGCCAAATAGTAAGGCTGCATAGCCTTAATTCGACCCCATGCCTCCTTAATCCACCACCAGGCACTCCCTCGTTTTTTATCTCACTGTTGCAAGGTTCCTTTTCATCCCTTTATCACGGTTTTTACTATCTTTCTCTTCGTCCTTCTATTCCCCTTTGTGTGTTTTTCTCTTTGTGTTGTCTGGGTAAAAGTGTGATGAAGAAAAATAAGTGCCGGTCCCCAAAATAAGTGCCGTTGGGCCTCACCTGCTAGCACAGGCTCAAATTAGGCACTGCATGGTATAGGAAAAAGTAACAAAACAACAAATATTTGACATGAAAATAAATGTTTTTCTGTTAGTGTAAATAAATGTATATTTATTTGAAATGTAGAAAAAAAATCTGCAGCACTATTAATTTTTGGGGGGCTTTCTCAAAATCCCCAAGAGAATGCTCAGATGTTTGGCCCCCACACAACTGCTTTTTACGGCTAGGGGAAATATGCATTTTACTACTTGTTTCCCCATTTTAATTTTTTTTTCTACTTGTATACATTTTCTCATGTAGAAAAATTTCTTCTCCTGTACCCTTAAAAACACATAGGATAGTTTGGGCATATTTTCAGGCTAAACACACAATTACTCTGATCGTAAAAGTAAGTGCATATTTAGCGCAGGAGGTAGCATTGAGAATATTTATGAATACTCACAAAGTTGTAAAATTGCTCTGTGCCAACAATTCACAACAAGCATTTGCAATGCAATAGGTCTCTCATTTACGCGAGTTTAAGCTATTGCCATTGTAAATGACAAAGCGTTTTATTTATGTTTCAAAAACCAAAACATAAAAAAGGCATTGTCATTTACAATGCCAATAGCTCAAACTCACGTAAATGCGAGACCTGTTGCATTGCAAATGCTTGTTTCTATACCGGCTAGTGTTACATTAGGAACGATCTGATTAAGCCATGCTATGCAGTTTTTAACATATTGCCCTTCGTCCTATGAGGGGTGTATTTCCCTATCAGAACTGCTTTTGAATCTCACAGCACTCTCTTTTTATAATGGAACCAACTTCCAAGCACCTATTACTGTTTTTTGATTGCATTAGACAGTTTATAAATCTCTGTGTCAACTTCTTAGAATTTTTATATACCTCATCTGTATCCAATGTAGAGATACCCCGATTACAGGTCTTCATTAACTGGGCAATCTATTGCTGATACATATTAGATTAAGTACATTGGAGAACTTCAAACAACTTCTTTATGCATCTATATTGGGTGTTCTCTAGAGAATGTTCGACTTTATAAACAGATTCTTCAAAACCTTATTTTGCATTAGTGAAACATTTAGGGGGAGATTTTCAAAACTTTTGCGCTGGTTTAGCCTCACAAAAGTGACGCAAACCAGCGCAAATTTTTTTTGCTATTTTCTTTCCAGCGCAAAACTTGTTTTGTGCTGGAAAGCACTCTTTAAGTAGCGCAAAGCAGCGCGAAGCAATGCTTTGCGTTACTTTGCGCCGAGGGGGTGTTACATGGGTGGTACATGGGCGTTCCAATGCAACCACCCATGCCTTTTGATGCAAAACCATATTTACAAATATTTGTAAACATGGTTTTGCGCCAAAAGTTAATGCCCCTTCAAAGGAGGCGCTAACAGGAGAAATGCTTTCATTTCTCCATGCTTTTCTGACTTTCCAAGTGTGCTGTACTGTGCAGCACGTATGCAAAGTGGGAAAAGCTTTGCATCGTGCCTTGCATAGTATTTTGTACAGGAAGGGTACCCTTCCTGTACAATTATAAGAAGCTCCAGGGGCAGATTTACTAACATTCTGGCATCAAATGTTTATTTGGAATTTACTTTGCAGCTTTGCAAAGTTGCCTTAAAGTAACAGAAAGCAGCGCTTTGTGCTGCTTTGCTTTGCTTAGCTTCAAGGGTGCTTCCAAGGGAAGCGAATGGGTGCTACAGGGTTCCATAGTTTTTTATGCAAAGCCCTATCTACTAACAGTCATAGTTAGATTTGTACCAAATAAGTAACACCTCTTTGAGGCAGGTGTTAAAAAGGGGAAATATATGTTTATTTATAAAAAAAAAATCTGAGTTTGCACTGTACAGCACACATCCGAAGTAGGATGGAAGTTTATCCAGGCATAGTATTTTTTACTGGGATGGAACCCTTGTAGCACAAAATCTATGCTAATCATGACACAAACACCTTCACACTATTGGGCAAAAGTGTGTGGCGCTAGACAGCCTGCTTGTATACCAGTGCTAGGGAAAGAGAAGGAAAGCTCTGTATCTTAATAGATATGGACCTGTCCTGCTCTCCCCCTCTCACGCAACGCCAGGGCCGGACTGGCTACCGGGCGTTTTGTTGTGCTGCCGAGCTGGGGGCTGATTTCGTTGATGGGGACCTGCGTGTGCTTCAAAACATTCGTTTTGCTTTGTTTATTTCGAAGCTCATGCAGGTCCCCATCAACGAAATCAGCCCCCACCGCAGTGAAATCAGCCCCCAGCTCGGCAGCACACCAAAACGCCCGGTAGCCAGTCCGGCCCTGCGCAATGCAGCACAGCAACTTTGGTTGCTGTGCTGCTTTGCATGAGTTTTTAATAAATCTACTCGATAGTTTCTAAACATAAGCCTAGAAACTTTCATGCCTTTGATGACAAAGCTTTTAATAAACTAAGGTACAAGTAAGTAATCATATGAGCGTTGCTAGGGTTTTAATAACATGTGAAGCAACATTTAAGGTTTTTGTAGAGCACACATCCTAAAATGAAGTTTTTTAAGGTTGTCGCAAATGCAATGACAAAAGAAAAGGAGGCACAGTGAAATAAGGTAACACCATTTTGTCATGCAGGTAAACTGATGCCAGGAATCCTGGTTTCACATTGTACAATTTAAGTACTAGATGAAGGGACAGAGGGCTTGGTGATTGACAAAAGGGGGTGGGCGGCAGAAGCCATTGGAAGACTTGGCTCGAGGTTCCAAGAATACATCTTTCTGAGTGAAAGCTCAGCATCTGACTCTGGCCTTCAGTGGCTCTCCCAACTCTAGAAAAGTAACTTTAAGCATGTCCAAAAGGCTGCCATTTTAATGCACGATCAGCTGATAATGTATTTTCTCCCCCTCAAGTCCCTGTTTGATATTATAATAATCCTAGTTTAAATTACACCCAAACCCCACATACCAGCCTTCAATGACCTGGTGAGTTACTTAGAGTGTCAAGGAATACATCATCCTTCATTCTCAAAATTCATACTCCTCACCCTACACTGGATTCCAGTCACCCATTGCACAGTTCACCCTCAGCTCTCATGGGCACACTGGTCGAGCAACTCTTACGTCAGCACAACACTCACCCTGCTCTAGCATGGGCACATGTTTCACTCAGCACTTACACCACTAATCCTGTACTCACACCACTCAGTCACCACCACAAACACAGGCACACCTCTCACACAACACACGTTAAATTACACAACACTCATGAATATGCACATATGTCTACAAATGCACCCACAGAATATCTGCCCTTTTAGTACTAGATGTATTATTAGTTTCATCTAGGCTGGTGCAAGAGGGAAGAGTCTACTGAGGCTGTGAGATGATACAGGAAGCGAGTTGTCCTTCATAAAAGCTGAAGAAAAGGAATGGAATGGAGTGATCACCTGTGTCCAGGCCTGTTTTTGCTGGACTGCAAAATGGTAGTGCACTGCAGGGGCTGCTACTGGAAGGCAGAGTGAGCAGAGGCTCTTGGGGCTGGTATAGGAGAGGGGAACTGGTTCTGTAGGAGCTGATGCAGTTGGGGAGAGTGAACTAAGGCTGTCATTTGGTGCAGGAGGAGGGTTTGGCTGGAGGCTTTTGGGGCATGGGACCATAAGCTATGAATGCAGCAACCACGACATCCGTTTGAGGGTCAGAAAGGGTGGCAGTGTTTTCTGTACATCACAAATGCAAGTGTGGAAGATAAACATAAACACTACCAGACATCACTGTTTCATCACGCTGGACCCAGCCGCTTTGTTGGATGAGGGAAAATCCTTTAGTGGCAAGCTCTATTCATCATTTCTTCAACCAGTCATACTGCTGCTAGCTAATGGAGCAATTATGCATATTATGATTGAGGGGTCTTTCTCTTGCCCATTGCCAGGTCATTACAATTTAATGGGGCAGCCATATTAGGTAAGGGAACACCCCTCAGGAGCCAACAGGACTGCAACAATCAGTCAATCTTGGAATCAGCACACTACTTCTACCCAATCAAGTGCTGTATTCAAGGTAAAAAACATGGGAAGAACTAATGCGCTCTCTCAGTTGTACCGCTAAAAGCGAATTTTCTGTTGATCGTGCAAATGCTGGTGACAGTTGCGTTGTCAAACCAAACCTAAAAAGAAAGTATCAGAAGTATTGAAACACACCCAAGAAGGAGCTAAAAAAATCTTTGAAGCTGGGGGGCGTGGCTAGCTGCTGACCAAGAGGTTCGCGCACTGAAGGAGCTCCGCAGGTGCCTCCTGCGCCTGCGGCCTGCGTGGACAGGACCGGTACCACCCCACCCCTGAAGACAGTGTAGGCAGCGAGACTGCTTCGGTGAGGCCTGGTTGAGGCCTAGTGGAGAGCACGCCTGCACAGCGCAAAAGAGAATAGGGGGCTCAAAAGAGAAACTCACAGCCAGATAGCAGAAGACTGCAGGCCCGGTGGCCCGGCGGTGGGGTGAATGCCTTGGTGACTGATCTGGAGAGTGGAAGGATGACTGTATGTCTTCATGGGAGATCACACTAGCTGCGATACCCTTAACGTGATTGAAGGATCGGAGATGTGGTCTGCGGTGGACATAAGGTTTATTAAGGAGGCGGTGGGTGGCCCCAGGAGTGGTGCACAGTGAGACTCATATGGTGGCTCAGCTATTAGTCCAGACACACTGAAAGGGCACTTGGCAGCCACCAGCAATAGTGTAAGGTCAACAACGAGACTGCAACAGAGTACAGCTACAAGTTTCGGCAACGTGGGGAAATGGTCAGGAACCGTGGACTTTAACCGGCGCAGACCAATAACCTAAATAAGTACACAGTAGTGATGGCCATGCCGGGAGTGCCCCCATGGGGGTACATGGAAGCAGTCCACAAGAATCTCAGTCCTTAGAGGAACCATCCTTGAGGGAAACAATGGCACCCTTTCTGGCCCTGCAAAGTACGCTGGAACAGAGGCTTGATGCGGTCACAATAGACATGAATCTCCTGTAGGTGGACTTACACAACATGTCTGACAAAGTTAAAACAGCAGAATCCCAAATCACTGGGTTGCAATATATGACGAAGAGACTAAAGGAACAGGTCCTCACCCTGATTAAGCAGAACGCAATCATCCTGATGAAGCAAGAAGACCAGGAAGGACAATCCCGCCCAAACAATATTAGAGTGGTGGGGGTCCCTGAGGGGGAGGAAGGGCCCAGTGTGGACCTCTATCTTGAAGATCTGATATTAAACACCCTCCGTCCCAAGAGACTCTCCAATTTCTTTTGGCCCATAGGGCGTTGGGTCCCCTGCCGAAACCGAGCACTCCACCTCAAACAATCATAGTCAGAATCTTTAACTATAGGGACCGAGATGCAATCCTGCGGGCTACTCAAGTACATGGAGACTTGTGGGTCGATAATGCAACCATCAGGTTCTTTCCTAATTTCACCCTTCAGGTGCAACGGCAGTGGCGAAACTTTGAGGGAGTGAAGAGAGCCCTCCAGGACAAACAGATAAAATATATGATGATGTATCTGGCGAAACTCCATGTGATTGCGCAGGGCAAGACTCTGCATTTTGACACCCTGGAAGAGGGATGGTCATGGATGTAAGGCTGGCGAGTGGTGCACCGCAAAAGGGTGAAAGGGGGATGAAAAGGTCTCCGAGAGACTGATGCACTTGAGGACCTGGCCTCGCCAGACCGAGGGACTCAGACTGAATCTACAGGAGACACATGAGCATATGGGTGTCTGTGATCAGAGTCACTGTGAAACGCAAAAGTTTGGGGGACGGACCTTCAAGAATCCTTGAGGGTTTGTTTTAATGCTTGGATACCGCAGATGAGCTGATAACATTGTGGGATATCAGGATACACGACCACGGGCATTTGGCACATGGACTTAAAAGATGGGATGCAGTTATATGATGAGTATTGATATTCATTAAAATATCTGGGTGGCGAGAGCAGCCTACTCCTGTTAGGAATGTTTAGCATGGGGCGACAGACACTCTGCAAGTTGAGGGGTGGGCGGTTCTAGGTTCAAGATGCAGGGCATCAGGGAGGGGGAGTTGGGGTGTTCAAGACAAGAGTTTTTATCCTCCAAAAAGTGCAGTGGGTGCTTATGGCTCCCATGACAGGAACAGGTGTTACATTATTATTTTGGGGGCAAGGTTGAGGGGGTGGGGGGCATTGCTGAGTTTTTCTCTTATGTCATTGTTGACTGTTGTAGCCGTTTGTTTCTATAATGGCTCATCTCGAGTCTGGGCGAGAACTCTGAGGCACTTTCAGGCCACAATGGGCAGGTCTGAGGGCAGTCGGTTGGGGCCAGGGGGCAGTGCCCCAAAGTTGAGAGGCCAATAGCAAAATGGGGCACCCAAATAACACTGGGCTAAATATTTGGACCTGGAATGTCGATGGTCTGGGCAACAAGACAAAGAGGACTCTAGTGCTCCAACACATACGTAGATATGCCCCAGACCTGGTGCTACTTCAGGACACACATCTGCGAGGCATCCACTATCAGGCCATGGATAGATTTGGATATAAACTGGCAGCCCATGCAAAATATACCACGGACTCTAGGGGGTGGGAATCCTACGTAAGCAGTCCACATCATTCACAATATGGCACATATGGTATGACTCCCAGGGCAGATTTGTTGCAGTGTCAGGGACATGGGAAGTTGAGACTGTCAATTTCTGCTCCTTATACATTCCTCCGTGATGACACGTGACAAGTCGACAACACTCCCACTAGTGAGCACCATGTTGTTGGACATGCCTGGTGGGATCCTGGTGTTGGATGGAGATATGAACACGGTAGTGGAGACGGGACTGGATAGGGAACCTACTGCCATGACACAGAGAGAGAGGGGACCCCTGGGGCCCTTTGTGGAGGCAGTGGTGGGAATGGTTACCTTTGGAGGTTTCAACACCCACACAAGAAGAAATATACATATTATTCGGCATCACATGGAAGCTTCTCATGACTCAACCATATATACACACACCACCTACATGCAGGTAGATTCAGCGCGGCTCTAAACTATGCGAGGGGTATTTCCGATCACTCCCAGAGGGAGTGACACTACCGGGGCCCACAAGAGACTTCGCTCTGCCACCGAGGATCGATCCTTGGTTCTTGACAGATAGAGGCCTTAAGGAGAAGCTCAGGGACAGTGCAGAGATGTACTTCACTGAAAATATTGGATCTGTTGACTTGAAGTGCATCCTGTGGGAGGTCTTCAAGATAGTTGTCAGGGGACAGGTGGAGGCGCTGATCGGGGGCACTAGGAAAGAGAGTTGACTCCAATGCTCCAAGATAGAGAGCGATATTACAAACTTAGAAGTGGGGGTTCTCACAGGGGGAACAAAAGAGCTCAGGCACCACCTATGCCTTTGGCAGCAGGACCTCAGACACCTTGAGGAACAGCGGGCAAGGAGTCATGCACTGGCGACACAATGCCGACTATTTGATATCAGAGACAAAGCCAACAAGTTGGTAGCAGGGCTGGATAAAAGAGATAGAGCCAGACCCTGGGTCCTAGAGATTAGCGATGAGAAGGGAGTGCTCCGAACAATGAGCTCATCCATTGCTGATACATTTGCCACCTACTATAAGGGGTTATATAAATCCACCATGACTAGAATGGTGGCAGACTGCGCCAAACTTTTGCAAGACCTACCATTGCGTTCACTTTCTAATGAAGAAAGAGAGGCGTTGGAAGCTGACCTGACTGAAGATGAACTGGCTGCAGCATTGAGGGACCTCCAGTCGGGGAAAGCACCTGGGCCTAACGGCTTACCTGTTGAACTATACAAAAGGGTGGTTTGTAAGGTTGCCACATATATGCTTAATATGTTCCAAGAGGCACTTGATAAGAAGCTATTGCCAAGAGATCAATGAATAGCGACGGTGGGAGTAATCCACAAGAAGGGTGGGCCACAGATGGAATGTAGCAAGTACAGGCCTATGTCCCTGTTGAATGTGGAGACTAAGGTATACGGATCTCTGGATGGCTCCGGATGGCGACGGATTGAACCGGGGGCGAGATCTCCACACTTCCGGGACATCGAGACGACATCGCCGATGCCCAGTGGAGCCGCTTGGTTCGGCTATTGAGGAGTCCGGCCCGGGTCCTCCCGCGGCCGTCACCTACTCAGCTGGACATTGGGACATGGCAGGCGCCGTCCCGCTGCTTCTGTTTTTTCCCTCTGCTGCCTCCCTCGTAACAAATACCCGTGGATGCCTGATCTTTGGACCAGCCTTGGCGCAGCTCTTTCATCACCGGAAGGCTCCAGATGGCGGCGGACTGAACGGGGACAAGATTCCACTCTTCCTTACTGTCTCTCTACCCACTAGGTCGCAAGTAACCGCCTGCCCCAACGCTTAATCACCTGCAGCGTTTTCTGGTTCGAAGGTGAGTGCCACGGCGTTGTTTGCTCCGATGTACCCACTTTCCCGCCTGCAGTCTGCCGACCTGGAGACAACTCGCTCTTCCAGACCTCGCTGCCTCCCCCATGCTGACCGTCTACTCAGAGGTAATCCGCCTTGATTCCGTCTTCTGTGACCTGAGAGTCCTTTTTCAGGTATGGGGGTGCGGGAGCTACGCCCGGCGGATTATCATCACCGATGCCCCTGTGGTCCAGAGCCTCTACATGCCTCTTCTCCCTGCCTCCCACCTTTGACTCTGGAACTGCTTACCCTCCTTTGACTTCTTTTCTCTTTTGCACTTAATTCATACTCCCTGGTTCGCATCGTGGACTTTTTGTCTCTCTGACTTTTGACCCACCAGCCATTTTGTTGCTGACCCCCGCTGATTTCCTGGACCTGGACCCACCATCTTGTTGTACTCATGTCCTTTCCCCCTTTCCTCCGTTCTCACCCCGACGATCCTCAAACGTATTTCTCCCTCCTTCTGGTCTGCCTTACTCCATCCTCCCCCCCCCGGCTCCCTCCTATCCCCGAACCCGCTCTCATAACACCACTTTTGTCCCCTTCTACCTTCTCTCCCCCCCTTTGAATTTTTCCACTATCCTTGTTAATTCCGCGCAACCCTGTCTCTAAATTACTGTACCCTGACCTTATGTTTTTTGCTATGTTTTCTTTTCTCTTGAGTTGAACGTTTTTCTCTTTTTGCCCATTCTGCCTTTACCCCCTCCCCCCTCAGGTTCCCTCCCCCCCTCCCCCACCTATCCTTCTACTCATATTCTTATCCCCCCTTCTCCCTCTCTGCCTCCTATGATTTGGCATTCACTTTGAAATTTCCGTGTAAAATATCTAAATGATTATTGTTGTAACTTGCTGTTGTTCCTCATGTAAAGTGCTCTGATACCTCCGGGTCTAGCCAGCGCTATATAAAACTCAATAAATAAATAAATAAATAAGGTACTTGCCAAGATCTTGGTGACCAGAATGTGCGCGGTTATTACATCAATGGTACAACCCAATCGTTCAGTCTTTATGCTCTATAAGGACACCCACCTTAATCTGATGCGCTTATTTGGCATGCTGCATGTAACTGGGAAAACCCACATGGAACTGGCAGCGATAATGCCCCTTGATGCCAAAATGGCTTTCAACAGTGTAGAGTGGAAGTATACGTTTGCGGCATTGACGAGACTGGGCCAGAAATTCTGAAAATGGGTCAGGATCCTTTATCAGTAACCATTGGTCAGGGCGAAAGTCAACTTTATGGCCTCTCAAGTCTTTGCCCTAAACAAGGCTACGAGACAGGGCTGGCCTCTCTCTTCCATGTTGTTTGCATTGGCTTTTTAGCCACTTGTGGCGTGGGTGAGACAAGACCCTTTACTCTGTGGTATACAATGTGGCGGGGAGTGGGAGGAGCATATCTCACTATACGCAGACAACATTCTATTATACTTGTCCAATCCCGCCTCCTCCATAAGCAGAATCCTGCATATCTTTAATCTATTCGGTAGCTATTTGGGCTGTTGTATCAATTGGTCCAAATCGTTGATTTTTCCACTGTCAGGAAATGATTTCTGACTCCCTGGGTCCTGTTCGGTGCCTGTGGAGCAGGGAAGTTTCCAATACTTAGGGATACACATTACCAGAGACCCACAGGAATTCGTACATAAAAATCTTAGCCCACAACTAGATCGACTGAAAGGGGTGTCCTACATTGGGGTACATTGTCACTATCCCTGATGGGAAGAGCTGCCCTGTACAAAATGTTGACTCCCCCGTGCCTGAGATACGTATTACAGAATACACTGTGCAGGGTCCCGAAGGAATTCCCTCAGAAAATTGAACAGGAGGTCCAGAATTTGCTATGGCAGGAGGGACACCATGTATTGCCCTTACTAAACTCCAGAGGGGGTGTACAATGGGGGGATCGCTGTGCCGGATATTACTAAATACTATTGGGCTACTCAACTTCATGTAGTTAACGACTGGGTCTTTGCAGATAGACCAGAGCCAGATTATAGAATAGATTGGGCAGCAAGGGGACATAGTGGTCATGAGGCAATCAGGTATTGGAGGAAGACGGACCGATTATTGCAGACACATACCAAAGCAGTAGTTAGAACCTGGAGAGAGGCCACCAAGTTTATGTGGTGGAGTAATAGACTGACCAACAGGACCCCTCTATGGGACAGTGGTCAGTTGCGTGAGGTGGGAGGACTACAGGGGTTCTCGAGATGGGAAATCATAGGAATAGAACACTTGGGAGATGTCTGGCAGGACCAGGCCTATATATCCTTTGAAACACTGATTAAAGAATTTAAATTGAGAGAGCCTGAGAGGTACAAATAATTACAATTGGGGCACGCCCTGTGGTGGCACATAGTGGAGGGGGAGCAGCTCCCAGAGGCCTCTCCCCTGAAAGGTTGTCTCCTATCGGAGTATATGCCAGACCGGGTGATCTCAGTCATATACTGTAAGTTGGTCAACAATTCCCCTGACCTGTTGGTGAAATTGAGGGAGGCTTGGAGGGGTGACCTTGGGGATTTGGATAACAAAGAGTGGGGGAGGCTTCAGAGCATGCGTAAAATTGCCATTCGGTTCCGGTTCTGCCTGGTCCAACTTAGAGCTGTACACCAGGCCTATTACAGATGAACTCACTTGACCAAAATGGGGAGGGTGACTACAGCTGCTAGTCTGAGGGGATGTGGACAGGAAGGCACATTTTTTCATATCCTATGGGCCTCCCCGGAGATACAGGACTATTGGAGGGCTGTTACCGGCGTGATGTCCCATGTCTTATCGGTTGAGGTTCCATTGAAGGCTACCTACCATCTGCTGGCCGTGTCGGGGGAGGAATCCTGGCCGAAATGTCAGAGAATTTGATTAATGCTGGCGGCATGGGGGCCAAGAGAAACATAGCTAAGGCATTGGTGATGACTAAACCTCCAAAATTGGGAGCATGCCAGAAAGCAGAAAAAAATTGTTTACCAAAGTAGAAGTTGTCTGAATAAGTGGTAAAAGGTGGCCTGGCAGGAATATAGGGGTTTCCAAGTGGTAGGACACACGGGATGGGTGGGCACCAACTGAATGTGCCAAGAGAAAGTTGCTACCTGATGTGTGCACTGAGTTGGGCTGTAAAAGCGCCCCTGCTGATGGTATTCAGTACCTGGCATCACGAACGGTGCTCTTTGTAACCACCATGTATGTATCATGATTGCAGAGATGTTTCAATGGTTTGTACTATGATATGAGCATGGAGCTAATAAAAAAAAAAGAACAAAAAAAAATCCTCGAAGCACTATACATGTACATTAACTCTTCAAGAATAACGCATGGAGTTATGTCAGGTGTTCTGGAGTAATGGTGACTATCCAAAATAAATGAAGTATTTTTCTAAGCACTGTTTTTCAAAATCACTTTGTGTTCACTGCTTTGCTTAAATGCCTGTCAAGAATCGTGCACCATTCCTACCTGCACCTACCCATTGTGTCCTTGACTCCCTTTGAAAAACGTAGTGTGTATATATATATATATTCCTCCGACGGGTGTGTTTGCGGCGTGCATCCAGAACACCACGGGCGCTCGTTGTTCGCCTGCGCGCGGGCAAACGAATATATGAAAATAAATCTCTGTGCTTTCTCTCCACACAGAGACGGCACTCCTCGTAGTATTGATAAAAGATTTTTATTTTTTGGCAGACACAAGCGTCTATGCGTTTCGGCTCCTGCTGAGCCTTGCTCACGATGCTACACAATTGCGTCAGCCACCATTTTAACAAGCATGCAGTAATTGACATAAAAAGTGGACTTTACCTCAACATTAACAGGAATTTCCATAGCGGCCATCTTACAATATGCAATACTACGTTATATCGCTAAATATTCTAAGGCATTTGTAATGAAAGGATTAATAAACTGAACGAGGCACTTAAAAACGATACAAAAACAATGGTTACGCCCCATTTGGCTGAATACCATATTTAGAAACAATGCTTATAATGTTTGGACATCAATCATAGTCATTCTATGCCATGAATGTATTAAGTGAATTAAATGCTATTCAGCTATATTGCCCCATAGGACCATTACTATGTGAGAAATTTTCCACAATTAATAATAATAATGCAGGAGGACAGCCTATTTAAACAAAACAAAATTTCACCCCATTGGGCTTAAGTAGCATTTAAATAAATTTGGAAGACATCTTAGCTCTTCTGCTTTCAGATATAGGTGTCTTCTATGAACAACCTGTGAATAAACAAAAATAAATTCACAATTATACACTGCATGAACATGAAAGGAAGCTGTAAATACTTAAAACCAATTACAAAATCTAAAAGAAGAAAGGTAAAGAAGAGGGAGAAAAGGGCATGTAATAAAAATTATTTTTACAGGAAAGTAAACATCTCCTCATCCACGTTCAATCCCGTTGGTTCTTTAGTACCCATTTTCAAAATGTACCTACACT
Source organism: Calotriton arnoldi (assembly GCA_963921515.1). Lineage (NCBI taxonomy): Eukaryota > Metazoa > Chordata > Amphibia > Caudata > Salamandridae > Calotriton > Calotriton arnoldi. The sequence goes on from CAWUFW010010205.1 coordinate 616,504, forward strand.
CAAGTCGTCTCAGCGCTCTTTCCCTGTCACCCCCTCGGGCAGATTTCTACACTTGATCTAGGATACTATATGTCAAAGCACTGGGATTGCTGTTATGATAATCCTTGAAATGCCTTGCCAGAGGGTCAGTTTCATCTGCATTCCTCACTGCACGTACATGTTGTAACATACGTTTGTGGGCTTGTAATTATGTACTGCCTATGTATTTTTGGGGAGTTAAACATGGCTGTCAGTTTTTTTTATATCGCTATTTTATTCAAAGCGGAAAAAGCTAAGACTGTTCAGTTCAAAGCTTAAAATGTCATAATCACCTTTTTTAAAGAAATGTTCAATACATCTGTACATCATTTTACACAAATCAGAGTGAGATACATTTCCAATACACAAAAAAATACAATACATATGAATTACACACAACATTAATATGACATTCAAATTATGACAGAATACACAAAAACAAATATTGTGCAGCACTTATGTTACAAAATTATACCAAAAAAAATACACCAACAATTATTACGAACATTACACCAGCAAGATAGTGGTACAAATGAAGCTACGCAGTTCCAAAAACCTATTAGTCTCGGTTAAATTTATAGAACTGCCGTCACATGGGATAAATACTGCTACGAGGGGTACATTGATCACTACCCTCTTCAGAGATCAAGAATTTTTTCTGACTACCCTTTGTGACCCATGGAAATTGCCGACACGTTTCCAATCCCGAAGAACAATCACGGGATTTTCATCAGGGCTAAAGCACGGTGTAACCTGCGAATTGAAATTAAATCAAAATAAATTACCTAAACTCAACCCTTTCTCTTATATACACTTTATACAGCTCAATTCATGTTCATAAAATAATACCTGAGATTTAGATGTTGCACTCGTTGGGCTTTTCCATAGGTGAGATGTCACGGGACCATTACCTAAAAGGACCAGGACATTTCATATTAGCTTGACTGGGGTGTTGGCATCATTTTATTGAAACATTGTATCCCTCATATGTGATTTTCTGGTCACTTACGTATACGCCAGCAGAATGAGGAAAACTGACGAGTAAGTTATTTCAATTTAAAATCCTTCGGTGGCACCTTCCACCATGCGGAACCAATGCCTTACTGACTGTAACAAGGGAGACGCAACATTTTAGTTATTATGTAACGACTCTGCGAACGATTGGACTTATAACTAATGTGAGGTAAACACTTGCACTTACTGTGTCGTAGGTGCACTCTACGAAACCAGGCGTTCTGAGCCAGTTCAATTGACTTGTGAGAAAGAAAGACCCCCGGACACAGTAGCACCAACTAGGCTTTTAAGTAAGTGGCGTGTTGCGCATCATTCTCGCGGCGTTGTTCACAAACTAAAAAACGCATTTTTATGACAAAGCACATTTATTCATTTCCACAGAGAAATGGCCCGCTAATTTGAAATATTGAATAATCTTCACGACTGGTTTCGTAGAGTGCACCTACGACACAGTAAGTGCAAGTGTTTACCTCACATTAGTTATAAGTCCTTTTTTTTATTTTTTTTTATTTTTTTTTATTTATTGCTACAAAAAGAAAAAATAATTACATCAGCATTTTCCAATAATAATAAATAAGAATCATTTGCAGAGCACAGAGCAGCATTGTAAAAAGGGTAGAAGAAGAAAAAGAAAAAAAGAGAAAAAAAGGGGGAACAGAGAAATCGTGCAAAACAGGAATGACCACGTATTAGTATAGCTACTTATGCACAATAACATAGGCAGATCAAAGAAAACCGATCAGTTTAAGAAAAATACATTCAATCCTTAATCCCATTGAAGACAGGACCACACCCTACGGAGTTTTAGCAGGGATCGGGGGCCTCTAGCTTTAGCTAATGCGGTTTCCATTTCGAAGATCTCCCTCGAGACCAGAATTCACTAATGCTAGGAGGGGTGGTGTGAATCAAAAAGCGGGCAATACACAAACGAGCACAAGCAGCGATGATAGAGGCTAAAGGTTTCGTGAGACACCCGGACTCTGAAAATAACCCCAGCAGCAACTCTTTCCCCGAAACCGGACTATCATAGCCAACCCAGGTTGCTAAAGTGAGAGTAATATCAGACCAGAAGTCCTTCAGCCTAGGGCATGTGAAGAACATGTGATGTAGGTCAGCAGCATATTCCTGACATTTCGGGCAGTTTGTTTTAGCAGTAGTTAGGTTATTAGCCCATTTAGAAATTCGCTCAGGAGTATAATAGAGCATAAAAATAATTCTATGCTGTTGTAGTTTTAGATTGACAGATGTTACGGCTAAATCAATAGTTTGAAGAGATTCTTGTATTTCCTCTTTTGAAAGATTGTGGACCGTGGAGGAATTGTCCCCATACCGGGAGCTTCTTCGCGAGCTCATGAAATCATCTACCATCAAATCAGTTCCTTGGTTTAGAGCTCTGAGGGCAATTCTAGAGAAGCTAGGGATGTTGAGGTTTTGGTCTGACCCAGGGAGTATGATCACTGTTTCAAGAACAGCATTGAAGGAACAGTACTGGGAAGCCACATCCTTACAAATTGCACTTGACGCTCAGGGCAGTCTGACTATCAATTTCCTAGACTTCAAGTGTGTACCCTGCTTTGAAGACACAGTTGATGAAATTGCTCCTCCCTTGGCCGGGAAGCTGTTTTTTCAGTTTCGTTATAAAACGCTTCCGCTTAAAACTTTTTGCAAAAACTGGAGGTCAGGCTTTGAAAATAGCGTTCTTTGCCCCGCTTGCAATGCGAATCCTGAGTCCATTACCCACCTCCTATTTTTTTTCCCATTCTATAAATCACTGAGGGCCAAGTGGATCATTCCGCTCTGTAAAATCATTGGCCCCGGTCACTATTTGGAGGTGCTAAGACTGTTAAGCACGGACACTAGTAGACTCGTGGTCTTTGGTCTATCTAGATTCTGGCACGCGGTATGGCTAAAAGGTTCAAGTGCTTGAAGTGATGACCATTGCCTAGCACTGGATCAATCTCAATGCACTTTAGTCTGGACATCATTTACGATTCTAAAACTGATTTACTTGATGCTTTGTTTTGATTTCCTCGATCCCTCAATTACATTGATTGCTGCTTTTATTTTTGTAATTTTATTCCCTTTTAATTGTATTATATTTAATCATGTATTTTATATGTGCATTCTATATATGTTTTCTTTACTGTGCTGTGTATACTTTTATGACCCTGTGGTCGAAATAAAGTAAAGAAGCAAAAAAAAAAAAAATATCAGAGCGGAAAATCCGACTTAACTTTGCCGCGATTTGTACACCATCATCGCTCACCACCCCATTGCATTTTTTATATATTTTGCCTATGGCTCCTCGCCCTCTAATACCAACAAGTGTGGACAAGATCTCGGAAGGATTAGACAAATCTAATAATCCCCTACCACGAATAAAATAGTCCCTAACTTGTAGGTATTTAAAGAAGTGGGTTTGTGAAAGATCAAATTCTTCTTTTAGAGATAAAAAGTTTTAAAACCCTGATCATCATATATCTGGCCCACCCGCATTATACCTTTGAGTTGCCATTCTTTCCCAATCTGGTCGTGAAATATGTTAGGAAATAGGGGATTCCCCCATAGTACCGTGTAGTAGTGTAAATCGGGTGTTGCATATGTCTTGCAGATTTCGCGCCATATGTTGGTGATGTCTCTGATTACCTTAAAGCGAACCCGCTTAAAATAATTGGGATCAGATGTTTTATATAGTAGAAACCCGGTACTCAGTCCACAAGCCAGCTGGTATAAAAGCCAACTGGAATTTGTATCATTTCCTCTAAGTAGACTCTGTATCCACCCGATAAATGCTGCCCAGAAGTACAGCTTAAAATCCGGGAGGTTAAATCCGCCCTGCATATATGATAGTTTTAAATATCGAATAGCTCTTCTAGCCCGTCGGTATCCCCAAATGAAACTGCCCAGGACACTATCCAGACGTTTAAAAAAGGAAGATGGTACTTTCAATGGAATTGTGCGAAAAAAATATAGGACTTTGGTAAAATATTCATTTGAACCACATTGCATCTCCCGTAAACGCTAAGAGGTAGCCGGTGCCAACTTCGCAACTTCGCCGCCACTTTCTTCAGCAGTAGATCGTAATTTAGTGAGATGATGTCGTTGACTTGACTGCTGAGACATACTCCCAGATAGATAGCCATACTCGTAACCCCAAGAGTTACTGGGGGAGTATCTAATTGAAAATGTAATATCGTATGTGTTTTATGCACATTTAACTTATAACCAGAAAAGGAACCGAATCGCTGTGCTTCGTACATAATCGCGGCCATGGCTTTAACAGTGTTAGCCGAAAAAATAGCAATGTCATCCGCGTATGCGGTTAATTTTAAATTCGTCCCATTTAAAATAACTGGATCAATATCTCCATTGAACATTAGATGCTTAATGAAGGGCTCAATATAAATGGCAAACAATAAAGGTGATAAAGGACAACCCTGCCGGGTCCCCCTTTGAACTAAAAAAGAAAAAGAGTAAAGCCCATTGAGTTTGATTGCGGCTGTTGGATGATTATATAGTTTCTGTACCGCCGAGATAAGCCTTTGACCGAAGCCCATTTGAGACATAGATATCCATAGTGCTTCCCACGTCACCCGGTCAAAGGCCTTCTCGGCATCTAACATCAGCATCCCCATCTGTTGGCCTATCTGACCAGAGACATCGAATGCGGCAATTGCCGTGTTAATGTGGGCGGCAGTGTCTCTTCTGGGGACGAAGCCGTGTTGCTGCTCTGAGACTACTGTATGGATTACCGGGGCAAGACGTACCACGAGAATTTTAGAAAAAAGCTTAGCATCCGCGTTAATTAACGCTATTGGTCGATATGAACTCATATCGTCAATGGGCTTCCCCTTTTTGAGAAAAACGACGATGTTTGACGCATTCCAAGAATAGGGAACTTCTTCTCCTTGTATAATAGAGTTACATACCATAAGAAAGATGGGAATCAGTATATCTTTAAAGGTTTAAAAAAATTCTAATGGGATCTCTTATCCTCGCCGACTGCTTTACCAGCTGGCAAGGCATTTATAGCTTCCTCCACTTCACTTGCATCGATATCTTCATCCAATGACTCAGATAACATCGGACTCAGAATTGGCATCTGACATTCCTTCAGATAATCCAAAACAGTCTGCTGGTCCGAACTGCCTGGGCTACTATATAAATTAGCGTAAAACAGCCTAAATTGTTCAACTATATCAGCAGACTTAGTATATATCAAGCCGTCCACCCCTTTAATCATTTTTACGTGGGTTTTAGCCGTTTGATCCGCTATTGGATTAGCCAATAACCGGCCAACTCTTTCGCCGTACTCGTATTGTTTGGTCCGGAGCTTATGATAATTATTAGCAACTTTATCCTTTAACCATCTTTTTAGCTTAGCCCGTGCTTCTATAACCTGTTGGTATATCGAATGTTCAGCCGCGCTCTTTGTAGCAATAGCCGTAGCATGCTGACGCTCCAAATCCAGGCAGAGTTTTTGCTCCTGGTCCCACTGACGAAGGCCCAACCTATTTTGCTTAATGATATATTGTAAGGTGACTCCTCTGACATAAGCCTTTAAACAGTCCCAGACAGTTGCAATTAATGCCGAGCCTAAATTGGAGTCGATATAATCCCCAAGTGCCTTACGCATCACCTCCACGTATTCTGAGTTGCTAAAGAGGTGTCTGGGAAAAGTAAAATCCCTAATTGGTGCCTGTATATTTGACTGTAACTGCGCTATTAACATAACCGTGTTATGATCAGAAGTGATTTTAGGACATACTACCACCAGTGCATTTTCCAAGATGGAATATTTAGCGAAAATCATGTCGATTCTAGAGTAGAGTTTATGAGGAGAAGAAAAAAAAGTGTAGCCTGGAACATTGGGAAATAACCTCCTCCAGGAATCTTCCAACTGATGCAGAGAGAGGAGCTTGCATATAGCAATTCTAGTTTTACACATTCTGGCACGGGCGGAAGTGTTGGTAGTGTCAATCTTCCTATCAAGTATGCAATTAAAATCGCCCATCACTATCTTTTCACCAGCCCACTCCAGCAATTCGGAGCTCAGATGATAGATAACATCTGGACAGTCAGTGTTCGGGCCGTAAACCATACATAATGTAACCTTTCGCCCATAAATCAGAATTTGCAAGATTGCCCACCTCCCTTTAGGATCAGCAAGTGAACGAATAACAGTAGTCTGGCACAGTCTGGATTTTAACAGAGCCACCCCACGAATAGAAACAGTTTGTGACGTGCACACCATAAGATCGTATCCCAAGTGCTTAAAAAGTGCTCTGTCTTTATAAGCAATATGCGTCTCTGCTAACCCTAGTATATGAGGCTTAAAAACACGTAACTCTTCCATTACTAACCGTCGTTTCCCAGCCTGATTCAATCCTGCTACATTCCAACACATACACTTAAGTTCCGGCATTGAATAATATTTAAAAACCGAATCAAATTATCAGTACCCAAAATAACATACTTCTCTGACTGCTGCTCTGCGCAGATGAGAGTGTTTAAGCTGTCTAAATGGTGGCTCCCCCCCCACCCTTCCCAAGGCAACCATCCCTACCAGACCCTTCGCCCACCCCCCTCCCAGTTACTAGAAAAAGGAATCGCCCCTTTCCCTGCTGTCCCATGATGACAGCATAACGGAGACGCCCTCTCAGAAACCCCCCCCTCGTCCTCAGTGACCCCCGCTATCTCCAACACCATACACCGATCACTCCACTTGACCTTGTGCCTATGAAAAAACAAGCGTGATTGTCAGAAAAAAAACAAAAGATGAAGAGAGGAAGTCCCTTAGAAGTGTCCATTATAGTGTCAAAAATGGAAGTTTCTTTTCGCGGAAACAACCTCTCTTAGCTGCTGCCTTAGGATTAAGACTGTAAATCGTTACTTGCTGACTGATTGCCATTTAAACAAAGCTTGTTTAGCATCCTGTTCATTGAAGAAAAAATGATGTCTGCCATCCTTTGTGACTTTTAGGCGTGCCGGCTCTTGTAAAAACACCTGCGAACAGACAGTTTTGAAGGGATCCATAAGTTGGCGAAGCTTCCAGCACCTATCCATACTCGCTTTACATAAATCAGAGTGCGCAAAAATAGACATTGTGTCGACCTTAACTGGAGCTGCAGGACGCGTCTTGAAGTATATTGCTTGACGTAATAGAAAATTACCCAGGAACACAAGAATCGGTCGGGCAGAGTTGGTTTTAGATTGATTACCCTGGGAGGCTGGGTTTGACAGTGGTAGTCTATATGCTCTTTGAACTTGAGTGTCCATATCCCAGTCTGCGAGGTCTGGAAAGGCTTTTTGGAAAAGACTAACAATAAAAGCACGCAGGTCGCTGCCTTCCCTGCCCTCTGGAACTCCAAAAATGCACATGTTCTGACGTCTCTGACGATTATCCAAATCTTCAATCCTGGACTGCATTACCGATAGTTGAGAGTCCTGTGTTTTAACAAGATTAACTGCAAACGTATTGGCTTCTTCCACAGCCATCACTTGCTGTCGGCGACTTCAGTGGAAAGTTGGCCGACTTTGGATGTGACCTCCGCCAGAGCTTGCTTAATTTCAGAACTATCGATTTTAGCCTGTTGGTAATATTCTTGGGCTTCTGCTCTCTGAGTGTTCAGTGCCAACAAAATGCTAGAGAAGGGAGCATCTTCTCCCGTAACGTTCTGGTTCTTAATACCCGCTTCTGACAGGCTCGGAGGTGACACCACGGGGCTAGGGACGGGGGAGAAGACTGAAGATGTTGATGAAGTATTAGTGGGTGGAGAGACAGGCTTCTCCGAGGGAGCCACTGATGCTTGCCTCCGACTACCTCCATTGCCCCCAGGGTCTACCCGGTCTCCTTCTGATATTTCAGTCGGGGGGGTTGCAGAGTTGTTAACATTTGAGAGCCTTGAAATAATAGTTTTCACCTCCCCTTTAGATGACATCCACTTACGTAGCGGGCTAATCCTGGTCCCGGACTTGCTAGGACTAGCAGATACTTCCTTTAGTCGCCCCATTACCTCGGTTACTTGCTGCTTTGCTCCCAGTCTATGCCCTTTGCCACCTTTGAGTTTTTGGGCAGTATTCAAAATGTTATTTTTCGGAGCCTTCGCCCCGTTAGGGGTATTGCATACATTGTTCGCACTATTCATGGAACCACAGACCAAGTCGTATTGCTCTATATCTAACTCTGTTGGGGTCTGAGCCATTGAATTTTGGGCTGTGACTGGAATATTGCCGATTGATTTGCTAGGGACCTCTGTATGTTTAATAAAACCCTCTGCGTCAGGACTGACAAGATCACCGTGTCCTGCAACTTTAACTATAGCTGCTACTGTGTTTTCAGTGCAGTCATTCTCAGCCAGATCACCCCGTTTAGTACCGTTATCCGGGCCGATCACTCCCACTCCATCTACTCCGTCTGTCTGGCCAGTTAAAAGAGAATTTAAGACAACAGTGGCAGCAGAGGATAGAGCACTTGTAGAAGATACGCTACAAGGTACGTTACTGATACTGTCAGACGTAGGTTAACACAGCTCCTACCTCCCTGCACTGCAGTGTTTAGCACCTCGGCCATTACAGAGCCGGAATAGAGCTGAGGCCCCACCAAAGCGTTCTCTTCACACAGCGGCTGATAGGTGAAGCCGCGGATCAACTAATGGGTGAAGCCGCGGGTCGGCAAAATCAAAAGCAAGCTTCACGGCTCCCGCGGCTTCGCGGTTTCAGCAGGCAGGCAGACAGTGAAGCTAGGCGGGCAGTAAGCTATCTGAAGGCAGCTGGAAACATTGGTGGAAGATCACTGAGGCGCTAACGGGGGAGGCAGGGAGAGCGTCCTCGCATACGCGGCTCAGACCGCCATCTTCCTTTTTCCACCCTACAGAGGTTAATCCCACCACAGAGGTTAATCCCACCCATTAGTTATAAGTCCAATCGTTCGCAGAGTCATTACGTAATAACTAAAATGTTGCGTCTCCCTTGTTACAGTCAGTACGGCATTGGTTCCGCATGGTGGAAGGTGCCACCGAGCGATTTTAAATTGAAATAACTTACTCGTCAGTTTTCCTCATTCTGCTGGCGTATACGTAAGTGACCAGAAAATCACATATGAGGGATACAATGTTTCAATAAAATGATGCCAACACCCCAGTCAAGCTAATATGAAATGTTCTGGTCCTTTTAGGTAATGGTCCCGTGACATCTCACCTATGAAAAAGCACAACGAGTGCAACATCTAAATCTCAGGTATTATTTTATGAACATGAATTGAGCTGTATAAAGTGTATATAAGAGAAAGGGTTGAGTTTAGGTAATTTATTTTGATTTAATTTCAATTCGCAGGTTACACCGTGCTTTAGCCCTGATGAAAATCCCGCGATTGTTCTTCGGGATTGGAAACGTGTCGGCAATCTCCATGGGTCAAAAAGGGTAGTCAGAAAAAATTCTTGATCTCTGAAGAGGGTAGTGATCAATGTACCCCTCGGAGCAGTATTTATCCCATGTGACGGCAGTTCTATAAATTTAACCGAGACTAATAGGTTTTTTGGAACTGCGTAGCTTCATTTGTACCACTATCTTGCTGGTGTAATGTTCGTAATAATTGTTGGTGTATTTTTTTGGGTATAATTTTGTAACATAAGTGCTGCACAATATTTGTTTTTGTGTATTCTGTCATAATTTGAATGTCATATTAATGTTGTGCGTAATTCATATGTATTGTATTTTTATAAGTGAAAGGGTTGAGTTTAGGTAATTTATTTTGATTTAATTTGCTACAGATACTAATAAAGTATGCACTCAGCGACAGAGAAAACATTCTGGCTCAGATCGAATTGTTACAGAAAGATATCAATCAACATCCTGACAAAGAATAAGTAGCAAAGTTTGAAAAGGAAATGATAACAAGGTTGCAGAAACATGAACAAGTTATCAAGACTCGCAAAGCCACAAAGTTTCTCAGGGACAAGTTGGGCTATCAACGAGGACAGATCTATACGTTTTCATGTAGGTTTGATAATATAAGACGTCAACAATTATCGGAAAGGACACAACCAATGGCTTTGAGACAACAAGCTGCGAGTAACTCAGACCTGAGTTCAGAGGTGGAAACAGATCCGGATGAGGGTCCCAGCGGGGAGCCACCATCTATTGTGGAAGAATTGCATTTTGTACGCCTAGATCAGACTCTAAACCTCAGACCCAGGCCTCCAAAAAAAGAAAATGTTGGCAAATCCAGAGGGAGAGGAAGAGGAAAAACTGAAGGAGCGGGCACAGAACAATCACTCGCACTGAGACAAACCCGCTCAAAGAAATGAACATTCAGGACTCTAAAACAGTGATCAACCTTTCAGATATGGAGCTAACTAATAAAGAAATGGATATTCTTTCACTGGGACTTTCTTTTTGTAAGCAAACCAACTTTAATTATGTTCAAACGAAAATCGATTTGTTTAAATACATGAGGAAACTCAAGCTACATAAACACTTTTTCTCTCGTACCAGTGAGGTCAATGCCACAAGTGCTGAAAATTCTGCATCTTCTAATTTGGTAGAAGCTGATCTAGAACTCCTCCAGGATCTCAACCAACTTGAAATGGAAAGCGGTGCTAGCAGTACACCGGGGGATGTTAACCTGGGAGTGGACCTGGGTTGTAGAGTCAATTCCCCATTTAAACCTAAGTCAGTGTTGCCTCCAGTTATGCCTAGAGATGGATTAGACATATTCTCGGAATTGGTAACCATGGATTTAAAAAAGACTTGCATTAGAATCCAGTAAAAACTTTCGAACTGAACATGCAGGTGCTATGTGGGACTAAGACACAGTGATGCAAAAGATCTCTGCCAGGGCTGACATTGTGATACAACAGTCTGACAAGGGGGGCAATATTGTGCTATGGCCCTTCAATTTGTACAAAGTTGAAGCTTATTCACAATTGAATGACAGACTGTGATATAGTAGAATGTCTTTAAACAGCTACAATACAGTTAAAGAAAAGTTTCACAATGAATTGTCTAGGTGGTGGGGAATGGGATTACTTACTAATGAGGAATACAAATTTTTAAGAGTGGAACATCCTGTTATTCCTGTGTTGTACTTAATCCCAAAGATCTACAAACACGCAACCAATCCCCCAGGGCGGCCTAGCTTCTCGGCAATAGGGGGACTGTTTGAAACTACATCCAAATATATAGATTATTTCTTACAGGAACACGTTAGAAACCTACCCTCTTTCATATTAGATACAGGTGATTTCCTTAAGAAAATATACGATGCTGCATGGGATGACAACTATGTCTTTATGACTCTAGACGTGTCTTCATTGTACACCAGTATCCGACACAAGCAAGGTTTAAGGGCTACCAAGCATTTTCTTGGTGCCAGACCCATCAGTGTTTACCAACACACAGTGATGTTATTGCAGATGATGGAGTGGTGCCTGGACAACAATGACTTTTTGTTCGACAAGCATCTGTTCAAGCAAATCCAAGGGCCAGCGATGGGCACTTGCTTCGCCCCCAGCTATGCAAATCTGCATATGGGCTGGTGGGAGGAGCAAGTGCTCATCTCAGAATTTGCCACAGAGTGGACTGATAACATTGTCCTCTGGGCACGCTACATTAACGATCTCTTTGTCCTCTGGAGAGGTTTGTTAGAATAAGCCAGGGACTTTGCAGATCTCCTTAATTCCAATGATTTGAACTTGACATTTACCAGCAAGATTAGCAAAACTGAGGTAGAATTCCTAGATTTGAAGGTCTTCGCCAAAAATGGTAAGATTGTAAGTAAGTCCGTTTTTATATAGCGCAGCTACTCACCCTTACGTGTCTCAAGGCGCTGGGGGCCGTCGTGGAAATTAAGTGAGCTATTGCCCAGAGTCACATGGTGCTGAGCTAAGCTGCCGCCGGAGCCGGGGATCGAACCGTGAACCCTGTGCTCCGAAGTCAGCTGCCCTGGCCGCTGCACCACACCTCTCCACACTCAAACTCACTGAAAAGAAACGGCTGGTCATTCCATCCTTCATGCGCGGAGTTTTCATCCGATCAAACTTAGGCAAAGTAGCCATTATGCTGAAAACCTGCGCATGAAGCGTAATTGTAGTGACATTCAATCTTTGAGACCGGCTCAGTCAGAGTTGGTCCTTAGATTCCAGCAAAGGGGGTACAACCCAGCACTATTGAGGAGTACCAAAGCTAAAGTAGAGTCCTCAAGCAGGAGGTGCTACTTTTCGAGGAAAAAATGAGTAAAACTGACACTCACGGTGCTATCAGAATGATAACAGGGTACAACACATACCATCAGAGAGTGAGGAGTATCCTCAAATCTCACTGGAACTTGATTCGCAGTGATCCGGTCATCGGACCATTGATGCCCAAACATCCTCTCCTCACTTTCAGAAGGGCTAAGTCCATGAGAGGTGAATTGTGCAATAGTAGTCCTGAGATGATGCAGTCTGATTCCTGGTTTACATCTTCCCCTGGCTTCCACAAATGCCACAGATGCAAGGCCTGTACCATTGGCCTCAACCTGAGTGAGTTTCCTAGCCCATTGCACAATACAACTATCAAGATCCGTCACTCCTACAACTGCAGAAGTGACTTTGTGGTTTACGTGCTGTGATGCTCACGCCCTAAGGTATATGTGGAAGGATTATATAACAATGGGGTAAAACCCGAAAGGCCACTGGACCCGGGTAACTTGTGGTACAAAAAGGTAATGTCACAGTGGGAAACACTTACATATTATACCGAACACAAGAAAAACATTATTACTTTAATCAAAATTAAACGCCACCATTTTAGTCATTCACCATCAATGGTTGTGATTTTATTGCATCACAAAAGTTGCATTATAGCCAGATTATAAACAACGTATGCCAAAATAAAACATTTATAAAAACTGGTGCAAAGGGGGGGGGTAGTGAGTGCATGAAAAGGATTGTGAAAGTGAAGTGCAAAAGGAAGGTAGTGTGCATATGTGACATCAATAATCAATATATACAGCCTATCCAGCCAGATGTCTGGCGAATACGGAAATAGTAAAACATAACACGAGGTATCCGATGCAAATAATAAATCTTTGTCATCAGTGTCTGAACAAAAGGAAAATGTCAACGTTTCGACCCCTGAAATAAACAGCTGATTTGATGCCTTGTGAATGGGGTCTTCCTCAGAACTGGGATGAAGGAGGTTAAAAAAGCACCTAAAGAAATGGAATAGTGTTATTGCGGTGGCATAACACAATGAAGACATGAAAGTCTGTCATTAAAAATATATTTAATAAATTACCAGAGAAACAGCCAGAATGCTTCAGGCTGATGGTTCAAAAACTAGGCCTTGTGAGCTCCTAAGAAAGTGGGTATAGACAGAGACATTTAACAAGGACTCCAAATCAAACAAGTGAAAAAAGGGGGGGGAAAGGGGGGGAAGGAGGACAGAGCCCAGGGCTCTGAGAACTTACTCAGAATGTTCAAGATTCTTCGAAGATTGTAACGGTACGTCGAGGTTGATCAGTAACCTCTGACTGAAAAAAGAGAAAAATCATCTGGGTAATGGACTAGATAATACCATGAGCCGGCTGGCATCAAGTATTCCCTAAATTACAAATATACAGCTACTCAGAGAACAATGTAATAAATTGCTAAAGCTGCTGGTACAGTCCCATCGATGGCTGTGATGAAAAAAGCTTACTAACTAAACAAAAATAAAAATAAAATATGCCACTCGAGGTAGGCATTAATTAAGTCTATTGCGGCATCAGAGTGAATTGGGAGGCCGCTGCGGGGGTCTACATGGTCCTACAGCAAGTGCTATCAAGAGTGATGGCAGCGTGAGTCTAGTGCATAATTATACAACGTTAAATGCTCAAAACGCGCTGGAGGTACAAATGTTACAGTTGAAGCCACTTACTAACCAAAAAACGGGGGGTCTGGATCTCATTAGGGGAAATCATAAGAGTGAAAAATATTCAAAACGGCCGTGTGACGACATACCTGCATTAATTAGAACATCAGAAGGAAATGGGAGACCGCCGTGGTCCTACAGCAAGTGCTATAAAAAGTGGTGGCAGCGTGAGTCTAGCGCATATTGCTCAAAACGCGCTGGAGGTACAAATTAATCTGTTACTTTTAAAGCCACTTACGAGTGGCATATTTTATTTTTATTTTTGTTTAGTTAGTAAGCTTTTTTCATCACAGCCATCGATAGGACTGTACCAGCAGCTTTAGCAATTTATTACATTGTTCTCCGAGTAGCTGTATATTTGTAATTTAGGGAATACTTGATGCCAGCCTGCTCATGGTATTATCTAGTCCATTACCCAGATGATTTTTCTCTTTTTCAGTCAGAGGTTACTGATCAACCTCAACGTACCGTTACAATCTTCAAAGAATCTTGAACATTCTGAGTAAGTTCTCAGAGCCCTGGGCTCTGTCCTCCTCCCCCCCCTTTATTCACTTGTTTGATTTGGAGTCCTTGTTAAATGTCTCTGTCTATACCCACTTTCTTAGGAGCTCACAAGGCCTAGTTTTTTTAACCATCAGCCTGAAGCATTCTGGCTGTTTCTCTGGTAATTTATTAAATATATTTTTAATGACAGACTTTCATGTCTTCATTGTGTTACGCCACCGCAATAACACTATTCCATTTCTTTAGGTGCTTTTTAACCTCCTTCATCCCAGTCCTGAGGAAGACCCCATTCACAAGGCATCAAATCAGCTGTTTATTTCAGGGGTCGGAACGTTGACATTTTCCTTTGTTCAGACACTGATGACAAAGATTTATTATTTGCATCGGATACCTCGTGTTATGTTTTACTATTTCGTACTCGCCAGACATCTGGCTGGATAGGCTGTATATATTGATTATTGATGTCACATATGCACACTACCTTCCTTTTGCACTTCACTTTCACAATCCTTTTCATGCACTCACTACCCCCCCTTTTGCACCAGTTTTTATAAATGTTTGATTTTGGCATACGTTGTTTATAATCTGGCTATAATGCAACTTTTGTGATGCATTAAAATCACAACCATTGATGGTGAATGACTAAAATGGTGGCGTTTAATTTTGATTAAAGTAATAATGTTTTTCTTGTGTTCGGTATAATATGTAAGTGTTTCCCACTGTGACATTACCTTTTTGTACCTAAGGTATATGTGGGCAGTACCAAGCACATGGTACACGTCAGGATCCTGCAATACTTACGTGCAATTTCCAAAGATGACAAAACATATCCCGTAGCTCGACACATAAATGAGAGACATGGTGGTAACAGCAGCGATCTGTCTTATTTTGTCATAGATTCGGTTCCCAAGCACGTGAGGGGTGGCAATATGGAGCTCAAGCTGCGTAGATTAGAGTCCCGTTACATCATTATGCTCAATAGCAAGATCCCCATTAGCCTAAATTCAGACGAAGAGATGTATATACATCTGTAACACATACTTCCCTTGATCTCAAGGGATTTCTTCCTGCTCCCTCCTAGCCTGGTATTAGTGTTTTTAGCCGCACGCAGAATTGTATTCTGCAGTTCACTTATTCATTTGTACTTTTTGTTTACATGTTGTCGTTTACAGCACAGAATCACAAACACTCTTTTGGCACTCATTATCACTTTATATATTTTTTTGGGAGGTTTAGTATGTTACAAGAGAACTTCTTCATTGTCGAGGTGGCATGTGACCTTTAGAAGAGCCTGTATATAAGGTGTGCATGTATTGGACACTTGTCCTTGATATAGCGCTTTTTGTGCAGGGTCTTTTTAGTGTAGACTACAGGCCCAATTGGGCGTCAGTTGAGCTTCTGGGAATGAGTCTTTTTTCCAGTACAGCCACACTGTCTGTAAAGCTGCTAGCTTTAACTGTCATTTTGTAAGCACTAGCTAATAAATTCTTATCTTGGGGTGCAGCAACAACACTGTTATTATGTGCGGCAGCAGGTACTATGTTGTTCTCTTGTTTTAATACGCAAGTCAGAGTGTGTCATGGATCGAGCACGCAGTGGGTTTCCTGCGATGAACAACAAAACTCTGCTTGTTGTAGTATTCTGCCTCCCACAGCATTTCAGTTTACATTTTTCAGGAGTGCAGTGTTATTTTCATTTTTATTTCATATTTTTTAGAGTGCAGTATTGTATTCATAATTATGTTCATATCCTGACACGAGCAGCGTAATTGTTGGCATATTTCTTTTACATTGTATGCTGTTGAATACATGTATATTAGTTTTGACTTGTGTAGCTGCTCTAACACAGTATGTCTTCCGTGTTTATTACCTTTCATGTGGTAACAAGTAGCATTTAAGGGCCTGACAATGGCAGGCGCGCTATGTGAGCAAGGTGGCTGTGTCCACCGAAACGCGTCATTCCATCCGATGTCATCGTCTGCCTAAACAAACATTTTTGTTTGGGTTCCTGTTGCCGGTGCCTGCTTTTTGTCAAGGAGTGGCAGGACTTCTCATGATATATATATATATATATATATATATATATATATCTATATATATATTCACTGAAAAAAACATAGGTTTCAGGCACGTTATAGTTAGAAATTAGCATTTAAAAAACCTTAGAAATTCACTGAAAAAACCATAGGTTTCAGGGGCGTTATAGTTAGTTGGACATTTCACTCGTACAAAACCATAGAAATTCCCCTTTATAGTTAGTTCAGCTAACTATAACTCGCGCGCCCGCAATGCACTGCTGATGACGTCACATATTACATCACTCATGACATGGTCAGTGACATCACTCATGACATCACTGATGACATCTCAAATGACATCACTGATGACATCACTGATGACATCATCCTTGTGATAGAGTGGCAGACCTCCTCTCACCCTAATATAACCTTTGATACACACACTCAAAAATACAAACTAACATTTTCAAAACAGTGGACATACCAATACCAGTTACAACACACCTATTCAGTAATTCCAAGATCTACACACACATCCACTCATTCACCAACAGTCCCTATCCAGTCACTCATACATGTACTCACTCATCATATGTACTCATACACCTATACATCCTGTTACACACCGCCACTCATCCATAGAGTTACTCACACACATAGTCACACATGCAAACAAAGTATCAAACATCCATTTACTTGCATATACAGTTATACACACACTACCACACTTACTTCTACAGAAACTTACACATACTTACTCTCTTAAACAATCACTTATAGAAACACCTACTTATTTGTACAGGAACTCTTCCAATCTCTCACTCTCACATATACTCACTTATATACACCAATACTCACATATACTAGTTTAAAACATATGTAGTTACTCATAAAGACACTATTGAGACAGTCATTCACTCACTAACACACCCATACACATACTCATCCACCTATACAGTCCTGCACACATGCTGTCTTCAACACATACAAACAGTGAGTCACTCATTCATGCATCTATGCACTAAGTAATACCCCCCACCGAACCATACAGACAGTCAGACACTCATACTGATACTCAAAAAACCAACTAATAACACATATAGACACTCATGTAGCTACTCACCAACCCATGCAGCCACTTATACACAAAGTGAGACTGATACAGATATTTTCATATTTAAACATTACTCACTAACCCATGTATTCACTAAGATACACTTAGTCAGTTATACAATCAATTTTACAAAAAAAATCATCCATTTAGACACTTATATACCCATTTATTCTTCCATCGACCTTGAGATATACATATATAAAACATATTTAATTTTCAGAAAAACACACATTCACTGGATGATGTCATCAGTGATGTCATCAGTGATGTCATTTGAGATGTCATCAGTGATGTCATGAGTGATGTCACTGACCATGTCATGAGTGATGTAATATGTGACGTCATCAGCAGTGCATTGCGGGCGCACAAGTTATAGTTAGCTGAACTAACTATAACGGGGGAATTTCTATGGTTTTGTACGAGTGAAATGTCCAACTAACTATAACGCCCCTGAAACCTATGATTTTTTCAGTGAATTTCTAAGGTTTTTTAAATGCTAATTTCTAACTATAACGTGCCTGAAACCTATGGTTTTTTCAGCGAATTTCTAAGGTTTTTAAAATGCTAATTTCTAACTATAACGTGCCTGAAACCTATGGTTTTTTCAGGGAATATATATATATTTATTATACTATGTATACATGTGAAAATGTCTCGGTCCCCTGTTTGCCTCGGTGGCACGGAAAAAATGGGTGGAACTGACGTCAGCACGCCAACGAGGTCCTTTTATGGCTCCGATGATGTCAAACGGTGTCGTGAGCGGAGCCGTGCTGGTTGACGTGGGAGAGCTAGGAAAGAATTTCCGTGGAATGCTGGTGCAGGGGATATTCACCTAAGTGTTCAGGCTAGTCCTTTGGGAGCAACTGTTTATGTTGCCACTCCAGAAACCGAAACCAGTGATCCGAGGGCAGAGGCCCTGCAGATGGCACACGAGGTGGGGTGCCCAGTCGTGTGCACCGGCGGGGCAGCGAAGTGACAAGCACAACAACCCACAAAAAAGGTAACGAGGGCACTGAATAACACAGGATCTTCTCTTTGTATCTGGCAGGAACAACGAAGTTAAAATGCCCTAGTACCAAAATGTAGAATTAGTGCTACAACGGTCTTCAAGAGGACCTGCGATGCCGCTTCTGCCTCCCGTACCCTGGAGGCGGCACATGGGTCACGCGGTACAGTCATACTGCGGTGGGACGCACACTCGTTGACCTCTCATGGCACTGCTCCACACTTCAGGGAGGACGCTTTCCATTAGCTATGTTTTCTGATGACATGTCGCGCCGGCCCCGTCCAACAACAGAACTCCTTTAGATCCAAACAGACTCTTCCACTCTCTCACCGGAAGTGAAACCAGGCCACGTGGACACTTTTACAATACAACAGCCGGGAATGCACTTTTCGGTAAAAAAACCACATTCCTTCCTCCTAATTAATCAAATAAACGTCTCACTGAAGAACAGGGGCCAGCTTCGATCGGTAAACAGCCGTTACAACGACTTTTTTACTTTGCGATACCATTACAACGCATGCATTACCACGCATGCGTTGTACATCACGAAGTCATTACTACGCATTTTTTTAGAACGCATGGTCATTTACCACGCATGCCTTCACAACGAATTTTGTTGTAACGGTATGTATGGTAAATTACCATGCGTTCCAAAAAACATGTAGACGATCCATGTCATTGTAAGGAAACAGAGGCTGTTCCGTTTCCTCACAACGACGTGCACCGCCCCTCAGAGATGACGTGAAGCAGGAACCACGAGGAGAGAGGAACCATGAGGAGTGAGAGGTAAGGGGGATTGGGCATGGGGTGGGGGTTTCTTTTCTAGGATTTAGGGTAGTGCAGTGGTGTTTGGGTGGTGTAGGGGGTCGTGCTGGGGGTAGTGTTTTAGGGTTTAGGGTAGTGCAGTGGTGTTTGGGTAGTGTAGGGGGTCATGCTGGGGGTAGTGTTTTAGGGTTTAGGGTAGTGCAGTAGTGTAGGGGGTCGTGCTGGGGGTAGTGTTTTAGGGTAGTGCAGTGGTGTATGAGTAGTGTAGGGGGTCGTGCTGGGGTAGTGTTTTAGGGTTTAGGGTAGTGCAGTGGTGTTTGAGTAGTGTAGGGGGTCATGCTGGTGGTAGTGTTTTAGGGTTTAGGGTAGTGCAGTGGTGTTTGTGTAGTGTAGGGGGTCATGCTGGGGGTAGTGTTTTAGGGTTTAGGGTAGTGCAGTAGTGTTTGGGTAGTATAGGGGGTCGTGCTGGGGGTAGATTTAGGGTTTAGGGTAGTGCAGTGGTGTTTGGGTAGTGTAGGGAGTCGTGCTGGGGGTAGTGTTTTAGGGTTTAGGGTAGTGCAGTGGTGTTTGTGTAGTGTCGGGGGTTGTGCTGGGGTTGTGTTTTAGGGTTTATGTTCGTGCAGTGGTGTTTGGGTAGTGTAGGGGGTAGTGCTGGGGTAGGGTTTTAGGGTTTAGGGCAGTGCAGTGGTGTTTGTGTAGTGAAGGGGTCATGCTGTGGGTAGTGTTTTAGGGTTTAGGGTAGTGCAGTCATGTTTGTGTAGTGTAGGGGGTCGTGTTTTAGGGTATAGGATAGTGCAGTGGTGTTTGGGTAGTGTAGGGGGTCATGCTGGGGTTAGTGTTTTAGGGTTTAGGGTAGTGCAGTGGTGTTTGGGTAGTGTAGGGGGTCGTGCTGAGGGTATATTTAGGGTTTAGTGTAGTGCAGTGGTGTTTGGGTAGTGTAGGGAGTCGTGCTGGGGGTAGTGTTTTAGGGTTCAGGGTAGTGCAGTGGTGTTTGGGTAGTGTAGGGAGTCGTGCTGGTGGTAGTGTTTTAGGGTTTAGGGTAGTGCAGTTATGTTTGGGTAGTGTAGGGTGTCGTGCTGGGGGTAGTGCTTTAGGGTTTAGGGTAGTGCAGTGGTGTTTGTGTAGTGTAGGGGGTTGTGCTGGGGTAGTGTTTTAGGGTTTATGTTAGTGCAGTGGTGTTTGGGTAGTGTAGGGGGTAGTGCTGGGGTAGGGTTTTAGGGTTTAGGGCAGTGCAGTGGTGTTTGTGTAGTGAAGGGGGTCATGCTGTGGGTAGTGTTTTAGGGTTTAGGGTAGTGCAGTCATGTTTGTGTAGTGTAGGGGGTCGTGTTTTAGGGTATAGGATAGTGCAGTGGTGTTTGGGTAGTGTAGGGGGTCATGCTGGGGTTAGTGTTTTAGGGTTTAGGGTAGTGCAGTGGTGTTTGGGTAGTGTAGGGGGTCGTGCTGAGGGTATATTTAGGGTTTAGTGTAGTGCAGTGGTGTTTGGGTAGTGTAGGGAGTCGTGCTGGGGGTAGTGTTTTAGGGTTCAGGGTAGTGCAGTGGTGTTTGGGTAGTGTAGGGAGTCGTGCTGGTGGTAGTGTTTTAGGGTTTAGGGTAGTGCAGTTATGTTTGGGTAGTGTAGGGTGTCGTGCTGGGGGTAGTGCTTTAGGGTTTAGGGTAGTGCAGTGGTGTTTGGGTAGTGGAGGGGGTAGTGTTTTAGGGTTTAGGGTAGTGCGCCCAACCAGCCACAATATCCGTGGACAAAGGGGATCCTGACTCTTTGGAACGCTCCGTCAATTGAATAATTTGGGTCAAGGGCCCTACCACGTCCAAGACCTATCAATTCCTTTCTTGGGATCCCTCATATACTTGGAGAAAAAGGTACATAGTTTCTCATCAATTTCAGGCGTGTGTGCCACCTTCCCCTTCAGTGAGGGCCTGGGGCATTCTCCCCTCATCCTATTCCTTACCTCCCTTTCAAGGGGTTGATGGATTTTCCCCACCACATACTCTGCCACTTTGGCGTCAGGTGTCCACTCTGCCGACCTAGGATGGTAAATTTGGGTAGGCTCGAACATGTCCGAGTGGACCCCGTCCCCAACCGGGGACTGAGAGGAGTGGGACTCTGGACGCCAGGGACGCTCCGAGTCCTTATCCTCATCGGAGGAGAAATCGTCCTCCGATACACCCTCTCCCTCTAAGGGAAACCCGCCGTCGGGGTCTACAATAGTGGTGACAGTGTCGCAATTTTCTCCAGGCCCCTCCTCCTCCCGGCAGGGTGCATGTTTTAGCGTTTGCGCACTCTTGAGGAAGGTCTCCGTAAGTTTATCAAATCCTTCCAAGTGCCCCGCGTTATGCTTAACGGCCCTTTTATTACCCATCTGGGAGCTACTTGGACCCGCCACCACCAGATCTGGGTCACTGAACACCCCAGGAATGCTTTTCGCCAGCTTATAAACCTGATCCCTAAGAGGAGCCAGCGCCCTAGAAATAGCCAGAGAGAGGGCTTGGTCCACTGCTGGAGGGAGAAGTTGGGGGGCCATTCCTCCTCCACTTCCTGGTAGGAGAATTAAAAATGGTCTTCTGGAGAAGACATGATAGCAGAGGGTGTGAGCACAGAACAAATGCCCTTAAAATCCTTAAGACAGCCCCCTCGCCGGTGCTCCAACAGTTGGGCTTTCCCCAAAGCTGTTATAAGAATAGACTGAGGCGCAATACCAATTGCCACCACCAGGTGGCGCTGGTCACTAACGTGGCCGTGTGGGGAAATCACCGCGTAGTGGTGTCAAAATTAGGCGAGGGTTGGTCGGGAATCAAGCGGACACTAAAGGAGTGACCGGATTCCCAAACGCGCGTAAAGACCAGCGGGAGCGCTCGACGGAGCTGCCTCGCTCAGACCAGACGCGCCTGACAGGATCTCACCGCGCGCAGAGCACACAGCGGGAGAAACTGCGAGGGGGAGAACGCGCTCAGGCAAGAGCCTGCTGCGCAGGGAATATGAAACAATACCAAGGCAATGATGCTAATAACGTGCACAAGAAACCGCTATACAAACAGCAACAACGTCAGATTAAGCCAAGAATGTAAGGAATGCACTTAACTGACGAGCAGTGAAGAAAGAGGAAGCAGAAGGGACGTCGCAATATTATATACAATGGACTGTGATATGATTGGACTATAGTTGCCTTGGAGACTACCCCCCTAATGGTTCATGGGTTGTGTAGTCTTTTGTTTAATGATTGTTGTGTTACGTTTTCTTTGAACTGCTATGCAAATAAAGTGAGGAAAGATATGCATAATCCTCGCCTCCGTCCTGCCATAGAATTCATTAAACATTATTTGATCTGATTTAGAAACATAGATCATAAAAGTGTACATAAAAACAGTAAATCCTCTTTCCTAATACAATACAGTGAGAATTAATTAAAACCAGTAGGTAAAAACGGGTGTTACAAAGCCCGGTTCAGAGCAACTTCAGGTTAACAGAATCGTAAAGTTCAATGTTTCGCAAGATCAATCTCATGTACTTCGTGCAAAATACACAATAAGGGGTCCAAGTAAGATGTAACGCTCCAATACCTGACCAGTTTGCACTATATAAAACTGCAGAAAAACTAAAAATAAAAAGTGTTTTGCACACTTCTGTCATTGGGCTATATGTGGGCTACATCTGGGTGATATTTGTGCTACATTTGGGCTCTTTTTTCTCTGGTGGCCATCTTGGGAGACTTATTTGTTATGAAGTTTCCTAATTTCGTCATTTACTGCAGTCTCCTCAGTAGGAAATGCTTTCAGTTTTTTACTTTGATTCCATCAAGAAGGCATTTGCCATAAATTCAGAATGTTAGCACTCTAGTTGTTCATTAGATCACTGTAGTAAAGCTACTGCTCAGAAGGGAGTTAACTGGAAGTCTGCTGCTGGTATTGAAAGTGATTGTTTCAGTCTGCATGTCAGAATTTTCTAATGAAATCGAAGAGGATTTGAGATCTCACTTAAAACATGCACTAAATTTTCTTTCTGCAGCACTAACCATAATTTCTATGGCAAAATGAACCCCCTCATTTTGTTCCTTTTTAAATTAAATGTTTTAAGTGTTACCAGTTTATTCCAATCAAGATGGCTTCAGGTGTGCCATACTTTTGTCATAAGTAAGACTGTTAGCGCTCTAGTTGTTCTTTAGAACACTCTGGGAAGCTGCAGTAGAACACAAAGGCATCAACTGACAGGCTGCTCCTGTTGAAATATAACAGGAAGATATTTGAGATCTCACTTAAAACATGTCCTAATTTTTCTTTCTACAGCACTAACCATAATTTCTATGACAAAATGAACCCCCTCATTTTGTTCCTTTTTAAATTAAATGTTTTAAGAGTTACCAGTTTATTCCAATCAAGATGGCTTCAGGTGTGCCATAATTTTGTCATAAGTAAGACTGTTAGCTCTCTAGTTGTTCTTTAGAACACTCTGGGAAGCTGCAGTAGAACACAAAGGCATCAACTGACAGGCTGCTCCTGTTGAAATATAACAGGAAGATATTTTAGATCACACTTGAAACATGTCCTAATTTTTCTTTCTACAGCACTAACCATAATTTCTATGACAAAATGAACCCCATCATTTTGTTCCTTTTTAAATTAAATGATTTAAGTGTTACCAGTTTATTCCAATCAAGATGGCTTCAGGTGTGCCATACTTTTGTCATAAGTAAGGCTGTTAGCACTCTAGTTGTTCTTTAGAACACTCTGGGAAGCTGTAGTAGAACACAAAGGCATCAACTGACAGGCTGCTCCTGTTGAAATATAACAGGAAGATATTTGAGATCTCACTTAAAACATGTCCTAATTTTTCTTTCTACAGCACTAACCATAATTTCTATGGCAAAATGAACCCCCTCATTTTGTTCCTTTTTAAATTAAATGTTTTAAGTGTTACCAGTTTATTCCAATCAAGATGGCTTCAGGTGTGCCATACTTTTGTCATAAGTAAGACTGTTAGCTCTCTAGTTGTTCTTTAGAACACTCTGGGAAGCTGCAGTAGAACACAAAGGCATCAACTGACAGGCTGCTCCTGTTGAAATATAACAGGAAGATATTTGAGATCTCACTTAAAACATGTCCTAATTTTTCTTTCTACAGCACTAACCATAATTTCTATGACAAAATGAACCCCCTCATTTTGTTCCTTTTTAAATTAAATGTTTTAAGAGTTACCAGTTTATTCCAATCAAGATGGCTTCAGGTGTGCCATAATTTTGTCATAAGTAAGACTGTTAGCGCTCTAGTTGTTCTTTAGAACACACTGGGAAGCTGCAGTAGAACACAAAGGCATCAACTGACAGGCTGCTCCTGTTGAAATATAACAGGAAGATATTTGAGATCACACTTGAAACATGTCCTAATTTTTCTTTCTACAGCACTAACCATAAATTCTATGACAAAATGAACCCCATCATTTTGTTCCTTTTTAAATTAAATGTTTTTGTTACCAGTTTATTCCAATCAAGATGGCTTCAGATGTGCCATACTTTTGTCATAAGTAAGGCTGTTAGCACTCTAGTTGTTCTTTAGAACACTCTGGGAAGCTGCAGTAGAACACATAGGAATCAACTGACAGTCTCTGCCCTTGTTGGCTGTACATGTTTTACTGGGAATGTCAGACTTCATTCTCACATGACTGAGAAAGATAATGTGAATTTACAGAAAATATGCTCTAATTTTAGCTTCTGGAGCACCTTCCAAAACTGTATGGGACAAGCATGTGAAAATAGTTTTCTCTCAAACATGATTCATGATATCCCAGCAGAAGGTTTTTCACAGGGTAAAATCACCCTTTTAACACACCACAATTCCTGAAATTAGTATGGTACCATCAACAAATGAATTCTAATGTAACTAGTCTGTTATCACCCTTTATAGTTCTCCTTTTGGTAACCCTCAAAATCTTTGATTCACTACAATGCATTTCAATGGGGTACTATCATTTATATTGGCCCCAAGATGGCTGCCAGCAATTCCAGGATGAAGTGCTGACAGCCAATCAGACCTCACGATGACATGTGTGGTTAGACTCCGCCCAGATATATATGTGTTTTCTTTTTCAAATTTCTCAGGAACTACTGAACGGATTTACACCATTTAACCAAAAGGCACGACTCTGAACCAAGGGCTACCTTTTTGCCAAATTTGGTGTAATTCCGTTCAGCAGTTCGGGCTGTAGCTGCGACTAAAGGTTCCTATGGAAAATTGCATGGGGAAAACACGTTTTGGGACCCCCCTTTTTTCTCGGCCCCCGCTTGCTGAATAACCCCGAAACTTTCAAGATAGGAGCGGACCGGAGCGGGCCATAAGTTTTGAGAATTTCACGAAGATTCGTCAACCGGCGCCAAAGGTATTGGAAATAGAATGTTGCGAATTTCATATGGAAAATAGGTCCTAACTATAACTATCTACTGGCGACCGCCAGTAGATAATATAGATATAGATATATATATCTATATATAGATATATATATATATATATCCATTCAAAAAATCTCCCAACATGGAGACGCCACTAGACTCAGGGTTAACAGCCTTTAATGTGAGGAACTTCAGATCGGTAACAGCGACAGTTCAAAACCACTGCATCTCCAGCCCAACGCGTTTCGAGCACTCCTGTGCTCTTTTTCACAGCCAATAAAGGCAGAACACACGGCTACTGAAAGGACGCCTTGATAAGCAATACAAGTCCCGCCCGTGTGGGCGTGTGCCAAAGGCATGCTGGTACTTGATGTCCCTTCATTGTTAATCCCAGTGGATGCCGGTGTTCGCCTCAATAATTAAAAAGTGTTCCCCCGTGGGCGTGGCCGGGCAAGATGGCCGAGCGGTCGTAACCCGTCTCGGCTCCCGGTCCGTGCGCTGTCCCGGAGCTGATTTTGGCGGTCCCTCGGGTTTCTGGGGGCTGAGCTCGACACTTACATGCAGCGGAAGATGTAGCGCACTGTTGGAGAGTCCTCACCTGCTCAGCTTCACTCGGGATCGCTCCAGGTTCGACCTCGGAGGAATCTCGTGGCCGGGAGACAAAATGGCGGCTGCCGAGCTGTGTTGATCGCCGGACGCTGCTGGTGCCCGCGAGGAGTGCCGCTTGGGAGCCCTGGCCTTCAGTGTCAAAGCCATCATTGGAGGTGAGGCTGGGTCCCAACGCGACGGCTGGGGCGCCCTCGATGCTTTCCCCAGAAGCGCACTCCAGGCCACACTGCGCCGTGACCCGCCTGCCTGACTCTAAGATGGCGGCCCATTAGGGACATCAGAGCCGCCGTCCCTCCAAGCGGACTTCCAAACCCGTGCTCAGCCCTTATTGAACGGCGCCTAGAGGGCCCACGACCTGGCGGCGCCCACCTGGCCGAGTGGCAACTCACCCTGCATATTGTGCTCTTCTCTGCCACCTGCCAGAAGACATCTCTGCTCACAGATGGCCCCAAAATGGCTCCCTTCCTCTTCTAATGAGGGGCCTGTAGCTGCTTCTGCCTACTCACGCTGCGACCTGTGAATACCGAGGTTAGTGGTTGCCTCCACCTGCCGGTGCCCCTAGTCTCCTAAACAAACTTCCTGGACCCAGGCTGTCCTGCGCCACACTCCCCCTGAGGCGACCCGTCTAGCACACTCCTGCTTCCCATCCTCTCTGGGCCTCCACCTCTTGCACACCATTCGGGGACTTACAACAACTTGTACACTTGCTACACCCCAGCTGCCTCGGCCCCACACATCGTCAAGCCAACTCCGCGGCTGCCTCCAGCGCAACGAGGGAGGGCCCCTTGGGCCGGTCCGCATGCCGCCCAAGAAAGGGACGGCCAGAACAACCACTAAGGTCTCTGACTTCTTCACGGCCTCAGAAAAGCGCCCAGGACTGTGCGCAGACGACGAAGCAGCCTCTATGGCCCTCACGAATGCGGATCTCCTGGCCATGTTCAAAGACTTCAAGACAGAGCTGCGTAAAGACCTTGGCCAGGACATTAAATTATCCATGGAGCAGCTACGGACGGATTTGACCGACAAGCTGACCTCCCTCCAGCAAGACGTGGATTCTGTGGGCACCCGAGTGCTGGATTTGGAGGCTCATCATCAAGAGCAAGACAACCTCACAACGGAACTCCGAGAAGATGTTCGATCTCTCCGTGACCAGTTACTCCAATCACAACTCAAGACAGAAGACCTGGAGAATAGGGCTCGGAGGGAGAACGTACGCATTAAAGACCTGGAAGAGGGCGCAGAGGGGCCTGACCTGGGGGCCTTCCTGGAGGGGCTCTTTGCAAAAATCTTGAGTCCCCAATCCCTCAAAATAAAACTTGAACGGGTCCACCGAGTGGGGAGTTTGCAAACTGGCGAGAAGAGGAGGCCCCGAGACATTCTAGCGAAGTTCCACTCCTTCAAGGTCAAAGAAGCAGTTCTTGTAGCGGCTAGGTCGAAAGGATCCATCTCATTTCAAAACCATACCTGTGCGATCTATCAGGACCTAGCACCAGCCACTTTAGCGTGGAGGCAGTTGTTCAGACCCATCACTTCCAAACTCCGAGATGATAAGATCAGATATCGATGGACTTATCCCTTCGGTCTCAGTTTTGAATTTCAGAATAGACAGCACCATATCTCTGACCTGCAGGAAGATTTGGATCTTCTTGGTCTCTCCACAGAGGACAACGATGCCGCCCAGGATAAGACCGGCGCTCTTCACAGGGCTGCGCCGAACGCTTCTGCGTGGTCGTTGGGCTCGCGCAGAGGCCGCAAATGACCCTTTAATGTGAACCTCATGGATCTGTAACATTTCTGTACCTCGATGGAACGGCATCTCGCACTACCTGGACCACTGGATGCTGAACGGGGCACTGTTTGATCTCGAAGTGGAGGAGTGGCACTATCCCGCCCCGGTTGGCTGCCTTACCCTCTCTGATCACTTGTTATTCTCTGCCGCTCAGGGTTGCTGCACCCTGCAACGCGACTGTGACTGGGAACTGTGAGCTCCCCCCTTGTTGACGTCAGGTTTGCTTTGTTAATGTACCACAAGGGTGGAATGCCTAGTTTCTCTTTCTCAAGGTCAGCTGTGACATTGCTAGTGATGGCACTTATGAATAGGACCTACCTATAGAGAGTGGAGAATTGTCTTAGCGACAACTTATCAGCGCCTCACATTGATCCTCTTTGCACTGCTCCGGGATGGGCGCGGACAGGGACCTCGGACCTGCCGCATCACCATATTCCTGGGGGGTTTCATTACCCCTAGCAGGGATCTGACAATGTTCCTTGTATTGTTTTCAAGATTCGAATTTTTTGAATTTGTATTCATGTTTGTTTTCTTCTTTTTGGGGGTTCGGGGGGGGACTTGGTGGGACATGGTGGCGGCTTTTTAACATTTTGCTCTGTAAGTCTTCTCGACATGTGTGTAATTAAGACTGATACGAGATGGCGGTACATGCTTCTTTGGGGACCCGCGGAGACACGGGGCACGTTGGGACCCCTGGGGCTCTCATGGAGATGTTATTTTTTCCTCTAACACCATGACGCTCACTATAGGAACCTGGAACGTTAAGGGGCTTAATTCCCCTCAAAAGCGCCAAAAGGTATGGAAGTACATTGTTGATCATCATCTCGACATAGTTGCCCTACAAGAGACACACTTAGCTAGAGCCGAGGACACACGCTTTAGACACAAACAATACCCTTTGATCTACAGGTCCTCAGCCCTTACGAAACACAGAGGAGTGGCGATCATGTTCCGTTCTTCCATACAATTCCAACCTTTAGAAGTACATAGCGATAAAGAAGGCCACTGGGTTATGGTCAAGGGGCGTTTGAGAGGGAAGGTTTGTACCTTTGCGGCAGTCTACGCCCCCAACACTGGTCAGACGGTATTCTTACACACACTACTGGGGAAGCTACTGGATTTTGTGGAGGGCCCGATGGTACTCATGGGTGACTTTAATCTGACTTGGCAGAAAGAACTGGACAGCACTCACTCCCACCGCTCAGATACGGGCTTTTTTTCCACTGATACTCAACAGCGCATCCAAGACATGGGCCTATTGGACGCCTGGCGTGCCTTATACCCGCACACCCAAGACTACACTTTTTATTCTCATGTCCACCGCACATACTCCCGACTTGATTATATCTTTGTTAGCCAATCCATGCTGGGTGCCCTTCAAGAGGCCAAGATATTCCCCCTTTCAGTATCAGATCATAGCCTACTATCCATATGTGTGTCCTGGTCTGGGAACGCTTCGACTACTGCCAGGTGGTACTTCCCGGCTTCGCTTGCGCGAGTCAAAGAATCATGTACTAAGCTCAGAGAATCTATTAAGGAATTCTTTGATATTAATAAACCAGAGGACACGTCGGAGCTTATCACCTGGGACGCATTTAAGGCGGTCGCTCGGGGTAAATGCATTGCCCTCAATTCAGCGCTCAACGCGCAACGCACTAGGGAGTGGGAGCAACTAGAGAAGGAGCTGGCCTCTATCGAAAACACTCACAAACTGAATCCCACAAGGCAAACCCTCCGCAACCTGACAGCGCTCCGTGGCAAACTCCGTGCTATATATAACAATAGGGCAGAATTCACGCTTCTTAAACTGCGCCACTTATCTTATACTCAGGGCAACAAGATTGGTAAACATCTTGCCAGACAGCTGAAAGATAAACGGGAGAAACAGTACATAGGTTGCATTCAGGGGCCCACCGGGGAGCTTACACACAGGGATGAAGCTAAAGCCGAGATCGTCGGTTCATTTTACAAAACCCTTTATACTAGGGATGACTTAGACTCAGACGCCCAACGGGAATATCTCCGAACACTTCACCTCCCTCAGGTTTCTACTGAATGGAATGAGTTGCTCACTGCCCCTATCACCCAAGATGAAGTCAATGCTGCGATTAAAGCTCTTAAGCCCCACAAAGCCCCGGGTCCAGACGGATATACCGCTCTCTTTTATAAAACTTTTGCTCCTGACATCTGCCCCCACCTCACGCGGCTCTTCAACAAAATGGCTGACGAGGGCGAGACCGCTGCCTCCATGACTGAGGCCGTGATCTCCGTGATACCCAAACCAGGGAAGGACCCCCACCATTGCGCCTCATATCGGCCTATCGCCTTGCTAAATCTTGATGCGAAATTGTACACCTCCATTTTAGCTAAAAGATTGCACGACCTTATGCCTGACCTCATACATCCTGACCAATCGGGATTTATTAAAGGACGTCAAACACATGATAACACCCGCCGTATTGTACATCTGATAGAGAAGGCCCAGAGACGTCAGATCCTCGCTATACTGGTGGGACTGGATGCCGAGAAGGCCTTTGACAGGGTTGACTGGGCATTCATGTTCCACACACTTGCGGCGTTTGGATTTGCACCTAAATTTCTCACTATGATTCGAGCTAACTACCTTCAACCTCGTTCCAAAGTGGTGGTCAATGGGGTGCATTCGCCCTCCTTCTTTCACTCTAGAGGCACCAGACAGGGGTGTCCCCTTTCTCCCCTACTCTTCGCTCTTAGCATTGAGCCCTTAGCGACGGCGATTAGAGCCAATTCTGAAATTCAGGGGATACCATTCGCTGGGGACCCGCACAAAATCTCCCTTTTCGCGGACGATGTCCTCTTATCCCTCTCCGACCCTGCCTCGTCCCTCCCACCGTTGCAGTTGGAACTTGAACACTTTGAAGTGGTGGCTGGCTTTAAAGTCAACCTAAGCAAGTCATTTATTCTCAACCTCACACTCCCACAAGCGGAACGCCGCAGACTCCAGTCTCTAACTCCCCTCTCGTGGGCCACATCCTCCATACAATATCTGGGAGTTCACCTGACACCGAAATTGGAAGGGCTCTACGCTGCTAATTTTCCCCCCATTCTTACTCGTATCCAAACGGAACTCATAAAGTGGAAACCCCTCTTTTTGTCATGGCTAGGCCGGATAAATGCTGTGAAAATGACACTTCTTCCCAAGCTTCTTTACTTATTCCAGGCCCTGCCTATAGAACTAGAGAGAGATTTTTTCCGGCGAGCTAAGACTATGATTCTACATTTTATTTGGCAAGGAGGGCGCGCCCGCTTCTCTTTCTCCCTACTGCGTTGCTCCCGAACAGAGGGTGGCGTTGGGCTCCCGGATATTCACTTATATTACAAAGCGGCACAACTGCGAGTCCTGACTGAGTGGACGAAACGGGACTCCGATAAACATTGGCTGCATATGGATCGTAGTGTGACGGTAGGACTATATGGGACTTGATCTGGCGCCCAAAAAAGGACAGACCCAAAAATACCTACGTTAGCACTCCTACATGCACCACATTAAAAGTATGGGACACGGTTGCTGGAGACGATAGGTGGACTTCTTTCCCCTCACCCTTCACACCTCTCCATTTTAACCCCGCATTTCCCTGGGCCTACGAGAGGGGCCCTTTGACGCTTGGAGGGAGGGAGGGTGCCTTGCTCTGACTCATCTCTTTCACAATCTTGACCCCCTCACCTTTGACAACTGTAAGCGGGATTATGGTCTAGGGAACACAGAAGGATATCACTATACTCAGTTAATGCACTGGGCTCTTACACCCCAAGTACGAGAGTCGGCCACCCGTCCTCTCACAAAGTTTGAGTCCTTCCTCACCAAGACCACTTCGATGAAAGGGGTGATTTCGTTCATATACAAACTGCTACTCACTACCACACTTGCCCCGCGACCACGATACATGTCCATGTGGGAGGGAATGTTACAGCGCGGTATTTCTGGCGATGAATGGACGCACTTATGGACTGACATCACGAGACTCAATCAGTCCATGGAGCTGCGGGAAGCCCACCTTAAGACCATGATGGACTGGTATCTTCACCCGTCCAGACTTAGGCAAATCTTTCCCAACACCTCCGATAGATGCTGGAGAGGGTGTGGCTTGCTGGGGGACTTTCAACATATATGGTGGGACTGCCCGACCATTCGCCCCTTCTGGGAAGAAATACTTGCACACATCAAAGACATACTAGGATATCCCATTCCCACTACCCTAGCAGGTGTCCTTTTGGGGCTTCGTGATCCTTCCCTTGAGCACCAGTCCCGAGTAGATAAGAAGATCATGTGGCTATGTATAGGAGCGGCGAAGGTTACTTTAGCAGCCGCTTGGAAGAGGAAGGAAGCCCCTGCAATCTCCCTTTGGCATTCTCGACTATGGAAGCTGCTTAGTCTGGAACGAATGTCAGACATCTTCAGGGACGACTATAAGAACTTTGAATTTAGATGGGGGCCCCTGGTCAACTTCCTTTCACGTGGGCTACCATCGGCTGTATGTCCTTCCACCATCAGAGCCCTTCATCTCTTTCAATTTTAAGCTTCCTCTAGTACCACAAGTTTAATGCACTATAGGGTAGTTGCCGCCACCATGGTAGGGGTGGGGGGAGGGAGGGGGTGGGGTTTTCTTTTCTTTTGTTTAGGTTGCCTCTCTGTTGGGGGCTGATTTATCTCTGAGTGTTACATCTTCCAAGTGGCACCCTCCGATTGGCATACTTTGTACATTTCCCTTCGCAAAGAAAGATAGGTCATGTGCTGCATTGTTTGCTACAACTCAATGACTTTAAAGATCTACCCCCGGCTCCGTTGTTGTTGGACACTGTAACCTTCATCAGAGCAGATCATTGGGGACGGAGTCGGGCTCCTACTGGGCAATGTATGACTCTATCCAATTACAGCCTTGTCGAAGTCTACAGCACCTCCTGCGAGGGGTGACGTGACGGTGCTGATCTAATGATGTTTTTTTTGGGGAAAAAAAAAAATTCAATAAAGATAAGTTTGACAAAAAAAAGTGTTCCCCCAGTGGGACGGGTAATTGCTGCCATTCTCACCATCTGTTGTCATACTCCTCGCACCGGCCCCTCAGTCCCTTGGTGCTCCAAACTTCAGAGCACCCGGTCCGTGCAATTGCGGCAGGGCGTCTCCGCGATCTAGGCCAAACCGCTTCAAATCCATTCAAAAAATCGCCCAACATGGAGACGCCACTAGACTCAGGGTTAACAGCCTTTAATGTGAGGAACTTCAGATCGGTAACAGCGTCAGTTCAAAACCACTGCATCTCCAGCCCAACGCGTTTCGAGCACTCCTGTGCTCTTTTTCACGGGCAATAAAGGCAGAACAGGTCGCGGAGACGCCCTGCCGCAATTGCACGGACTGGGTGCTCTGAAGTTTGGAGCACCAAGGGACTGAGGGGCCGGTGCGAGGAGTATGACAACAGATGGTGAGAATGGCAGCACTTACCCGACCCACTGGGGGAACACTTTTTAATTATTGAGGCGAACACCGGCATCCACTGGGATTAACAATGAAGGGACATCAAGTACCAGCATGCCTTTGGCACACGCCCACATGGGCGGGACTTGTATTGCTTATCAAGGCGTCCTTTCAGTAGCCGTGTGTTCTGCCTTTATTGCCCATGAAAAAGAGCACAGGAGTGCTCGAAACGCGTTGGGCTGGAGATGCAGTGGTTTTGAACTGATCCTTGCTGTTTGCAAGCCACACCTGCGTGACTTCCCACCCAACAGTGTCAGTCTCCCTCCTTGCCTTCCCACTGCTCAATCGCAGTTCGAGCATCACTGCTCAGTTTACCAGATAACAAAAAAGAAACACCTACAGTTAATCACCTTTGGACTCTTGGCCACAGATGACCTCATTAATGCTACAAACACTTATAGGCCAGCAGAATCCCCAGCAGATCTACATCCTCGTCAAAAGGTCTGTAGCCAATCAAGCTGAACTGTTAACAACAGGTTGAATAGAGGTATATTTCCAAAGGAATTCTAAATGTCTTACATGAAATCCTCCCTAAATCAAACATGCTTTGTACCATGAGATCCTTCTAATGTCTGGCCAATAACTGTTTTAGTCAAAATGATAGAAAGATCTGGTTTAAGACAAATATCTACATGGGAGTGAAATCATGCATCTATTGTTAATGCTCCCTTGCCTTTGAAATTGCTCATCATCCCAAGCTTCTACAGAGACTTGACAAAATCAGAGTGCAGGGACCGAACTGGAGCAGATTATATGTTTTCCAGTAGGTAGATCATCATCTCAATTTATCCTTTCAGGTCTCTTCTTTCAAGTCACAATTAATGCACCTAACAGTTCTACTTCCTCTTTAACATTTGTCTTGTCTCTCTATTGGACCTAATCTCCTCCTGCTATCTCAACTGTTACTGTTCTTCAGATAATACACAAATCAAATTCAAGTATGAAAGACTATTTGACATTGACTCTTACTTAAATGGATAATGCCTCAAGTGTTCAAATCAAGAATGACCTCTAGCCACAGCAAAAAATTCATGGATCAAACACCACCCATCAACTAAGCCCAAGTGAGGAATCTAGAGTAAACAATGGACTCCAGTCTTTCAATCATAATCCAGTTGGGTTTGTCCAATATGTTTCAACTCATAGTTTGTCATGTCTTTCCTGCCTACTGGCTATAACGATAGCTCTGCCACCATTGTTTGAAATGCTTAACTTGCATCACTTGCTGAAAGTGTTAGCCCCCTGCGAAAGTCGGGTCTAGTTGCTCCCTGATTTAGCACAATCTAGTGGTGTTGCCACATTATCTACTTTAAGAACGAACAAGTACTATTTTATTATTTATAACGTGGTGTAATAGGAGAGCGGGTCTCAAAATGTGGGGGGCCTGGGGCAAAAAACCCAGATGGCCTGCCCTTGTGGCAGCCCTGGCCTTATCTCCTTGATTTTACAAGCGAGAGCATTCTTTATCCTTATCTGTCCGTGGAATTCAAGCTCCTTTTACTTTACCTGTGGAAAACAGTATCAAGGATAGCATTTTTTTAAATGCGATTCTATATAAGTATTACAAATAAATATTACCTGTATGTATTATGACTTCACTTAGAGCAACCAAATGAGACATCAGTAGAACATCTTCTAAAAATGATCACATGACAAAAAAAGTGAGTTTGTTTACTACAACATATTTGCGCTGTTGTTAAAACTGCGTTTTGAGGAGCGGGTGATAAGGACAGAGATTAGCAGTCATGGTTATCATTGCATAGGTTCAAGGTGAGGTAATCTAGTAAAGTGCTCTCAGCTGACATGACCTGGCTATGTCTAATGTGGCATTGTGTTAAGTGCCGACTGTCCCTATCGTTAAAGTAACAATAGGCGAGCCAGGACCGAGTCGTACCTCGGTTTCAAGAGTAACTCCTACTGCTCAACAGGCCCAATTTGGATCAATGTTGACACCAGCTCAGACAATCACCCCATAAGCCAATGTAATTGTCCTTGGTGGAATCCATAGACAGAAAATTACGTGTCAGGCTGTTTTGGTATCGTTCAATCAATCAATCAATCAGGGGTTTTATAAGGCGCGCTACTCACCCGTGAGGGTCCCAAGGCGCTGGGGGGGAGGGGTGTAGGCAGCTCCGGCTCAGTCGAAGAGCAAGGTCTTGATGGCTTTCCTGAAGATGTGCAGGTTAGGGGAGCGTCTGATGCTGTCCGGGAGCTCGTTCCAGGTTTTGGCTGCGATGTAGGAGAAGGCCCTTCCTCCTGTTTTGCTTCTGCGGATGCGGGGTGTCTCCGCTAGGGCGAGGTCGGCGGATCGGAGAGTTCTTTTGGGAGCGTGGAAACTGACTCTATCGTTGAGGTATTTGGGACCGATGTTGTGGAGGGATTTGTAGGCGTGGGTGAGAAGCTTGTAGGTTATTCTCTTCTCGACCGGGAGCCAGTGTAGGTCTCGAAGGTGTTGAGTCATGCGTTCGTGCCGCGGGGTCCTGAGGACGAGTCTGGCTGCAGCATTCTGGATGGTTTGGAGCTTGTGTAGGAGGGTCCTGTTGATGCCGGCGTAGAGGGCGTTTCCGTAGTCCAGTCTGCTGGTTATGAGTGCGTGGGTGACGGTTTTTCTGTGTTCGGGGGGATCCATTTGAAGGTCTTTCAGAGGATGCGGAGGCAGTTGAAACTGGTGGAGGTGATGGCATTGATCTGGTATGTCATGGTGAGAGAGGAGTCAAGGATGATGCCGAGGTCTGTCGGTGTGGGAGGACTCCCGAGGGTGGAGGGCCACCATGTGTCGTCCCAGGTGGAGGTCGAGGGGCCCAGGATGAGGACCTCAGTTTTCTCAGTGTTGAGCTTCAGGCAGCTGTCCTTCATCCATGCTGCGACGTCCCTCATTCCTTCCTGGAAGCTCTACTTAATAGCATAGTTATGTCATCAACAAAATTAACAGTGGAACAACGCAGGGGTGTAAAACTATCTAGTGCGCATGCACAACACTCTAGGTTACTTTCTACAGTTGGAACAAATTTATTAGCTGAGGGATAGGTGCACACCAGTTGCTTACAGGCACTCTGGCAAAAAGTAATATTTGAAAACCATATCCCTGACTGTTTGTGTCATGCTTACTAACAAAACTCTATAATATTGTCGACCACTGTAGGTTGGAAATTGGTTTGTACAATATGCTCTGTCACTAGTTGACCAAAAAGCTTCACTAGAGATTTAAATTGTGAAAGGAGTTGCGGAAATGTTCAAAAGCAATTTGCCTGACAGCCGTGTGTCTTACGTGCAATCAATGTAGTCTTAGAGATATTCCATCTTAATATCAACAGCAGGATATTATGCTCTGAAAATATTGTTGACAAAATATTGAGGGCCAAAATATCGACAAGGTAAGTGTATATAGGTAAGTATAGGTTTACTTTCCTTAACTCCACATCTATTACTCGTTTGCATATTTGGACCATCAATCAGAATCTCATGGGCTTCTCTACATTGGCAGGCTAGTTTTACAGCAGATCTCACTGCTGGCTAAATGTGTAGTTTGTATTAGTGGTGGGCATAACTCACGTAAAGCACGGTAGCCTCATTTAGCAAAAAGACAGCAACATTGTGCAAGATTACTCAGAATTATGCAAGGACCGTAATCTAGCATTTAGTACTTTCTTGTTAGCGCAAAATGCACCTTTGTATCCAAAATGGATCAGACATTGTATTTTGTGCTAAGAAAATAGTACTAAATGCAACAGAGCATGAATATCAGCAGCTGAGTGTGCTCGCTACCTTAGTTTATTCTGTGCTCCTGTGGTAGGACTTTTGTGGCAAATTGCTCATAATTGCACAATTTGGCGTAATTGCAGTTTTTGGTATCTTCACATCAAAAGAGTAACACAAAATTACATAAATTACTCCAATTACTTTGATGTAATTAAAATTTCACCCAGGCCTAGTTTGTGTGCTTACTGGCTATTTTGAGGTTTTTGTCACATACATATAGGGGCATATTCACAAGGACTTATCGCCGAGTTATCGGCATTTTAGCGCCGCAAAAGTGGCGATAGAATTACCGCCCCTTTCGCAAGCTGGTGCCAACTGCCTACATCACCACATAACCCGCGATAGCTGCTGCAAAAAACATCGCCACGGCCTACACCTCCAACTAACGCTAATGAGATGCAGAATAGGCGTGTCCGTGCAAAAACACACGAAAAGACAACACCGCACGATTCACAACGGACAGCCAGATCTGCGATGCAAGTCAAAAACAGGCGACAAGCCGCGGTAGCAGCAGGTATTTAACACCTGCCTTCTGCTGGTGCTAAGCGGGACGACCACCTGCAGTCTGAAAGGGAGCCCAGACCAGAGCCACACCTGAAGACCAACAGACGCCATGGAGCTACTGATCATGCAGCTCGGAGACCCAAGAGGGCCACAACACCCACCGCCACCACCCCCAGGCCCACCACCACCCCCAGGACCCTCCAGCCCTTCCCCCCCGGACTACCACAGAGGCAGCGTAGACAAAGACAGCGGACCTACCGTAAATGCACCAGCCTCACAGACTTAACGCCAGAGGAGGTCATTGCCCACTACAAGCTCAAAAGGACAACCATCCTCCGCATCCTGACCTACATCGCCCACAGGCTGACGGTACCAACACAGCGGACAACCAACATCCCTCCGCAGACAAAGCTGCTGGCTGTGCTGCACATGTTGGCCTCTGGTACCTTCCAACCAACAACTGCCAGAGTCGGAGGAGTCTCACAGCCAGCCCTATCCAAGTTCATCACACCTGCCCTGGATGCCATCATCAGCCTGGTACCCCAGCACCTCCACTTCCCCCACACTGCGCAGGAGCAGCTGGAGACCAAGCAAGGCTTCTACGCCATTGCTGGATTCCCCCACATGTTGGGGGTCATTGACTGCACACATGTCCTACTCGTGCCCCCTGCCGACACTGCACACAACTACCTCAACAGAAAGCACACACATTCCATCAATGTGCAGGCAATAGTGGACCACCGGGGACTCTTCACCAATGTTGTGGCCAACTATCCAGGCAGTGTGCATGATTCATTCATCTTCAGACAGTCCATCATCAACCAACACTTCCAGGATGGCACCTATGGAAATGCATTGCTCGTTGGTAAGTACCAAATGAACACACCACACACCTCAACTCCACAGTCATGCAACTCACGACTCTGGGAATGGCCACGCAGCAAAACTACATGCAACATGCCACACAACATGCCCACTGACCACACACAACAACACGACTCAATTGGGAACCTGGGCTTGCCATGTACACAATCCAGCTATGGCATGGCACCACAGCCACACAATGGCAGAATGTGTGGAGAGGCTGGAAGCAGGCATGTGCGAAGGAGGCAAGTGACTAATGAATGAGAACCTACCCAATGACAAGTGTGGCGTGGATGTGCTGGACAGACTTGAGTGTGCAAACCACGGAAATGACCATGTGGACATTAACTGCTGGTGCATGGAGTGTAGTGGCCAGTGGACGCTACCATGTCACCACAGGCTGTGGGGTAGAACACGGAAA
The DNA here is from genome assembly GCA_963921515.1 of Calotriton arnoldi. Classification (NCBI taxonomy): domain Eukaryota; kingdom Metazoa; phylum Chordata; class Amphibia; order Caudata; family Salamandridae; genus Calotriton; species Calotriton arnoldi. The sequence goes on from CAWUFW010010205.1 coordinate 655,665, forward strand.
TGTCGCTCGTTACGTCCCTCCCTGTAGGCATGTGCAGAGTGGGTTGACCCTGCGTATGCCAGGCCTGCGTAGGGGTGTGAATAAAAACCCCGTCGCTCTGGGTGTGGTTCTCTTCCGGAATGGCCAACGTGTCTGCCAGGGCGGCGCTTCTCAGCATGCCACGAGGCCGATGCCGTGAGCGGCAGGGCCTGCGACCCTGTGCGCCTGCTGCACCCCGGCCCCTGGTCCCCAGACCCATCTTGCCTACCCCAGCGCACCAAGGCCGCTCCCCTCACCTGCCGACACCGGCGTGTGTCAAAGAGGGCCCCCCACGTGCCGGTGCAAGCTCCAAGCCCCAGGCCCGCAACCTTGGCAGCCTCCTCAGACCATCGCTGGCCTCCACGACGCAGGCCCACAGCACTCCTTTCTCGTTGACATACCCCACCGGCGTACACTTTGGCCCAGTTGGTGGTACATTTGGATCTGAGTCTTGAGTTTAGAATGGCAGTGACCAAATGTTAATTGCAGCGTTTATATCACTGAACTCCCTTCGATCAGTGTCCCAAACTCTGCATCGCAAGCACACGACACGTGTCTGTGGGCCCGTGCTGACCGCTGCCCCCGGCCTACACTGCGGTCCAGTAGGTCCCACATCCAGCACTTAGTCGTGATTCATGAATGGCAGAGTCCATACCAGTGAATGCACGGAAAGGAGTAAGAGGAAGTTGCGGTTCAGTCCGGATCAAAGCCGGATCCTCGTTACGGAGGTGACCGAACACTAGCAACAACTGACCTGGTGCCACTAACCCTGTTCAACGCAAGCCGGTGACACGTGTTTGTGGGCCCCTGCAGACTACTGGCTTCGGCATGCACTGCGGGCCAGCCAGCCTCACACCAATCACATCAAGGCGGGACCAGCCAGGGCACGGCATCGTCGCAGGCTGCACACATGCTCAGCTCTGGTGCCTCAGCCTCCGTGAGCCACACGTCATCGCCACATGACATTCCAATGCCGTGTGTGGGAGTTCCAGGAGGAGCTGACTGAACTGCGGTTGGCCCAAGCACACCGCTGCCACCGGCCGACACTGCGGTCAAGTAGGTCCCACATTTATGACTGGGTCTTGATTTCTGAATGGCTGAGTCTACACTAATGTACATGCCTCATCGCAGACTGCATCCCCTTGCAGCCCTGGTGCCACTGACTCCGTGCGCCGTGAGTCATGGTCACTCTCTGGTTGAACTTTGGTGGCGTCTGAGTCTGTGGCATGAGGGTTGTCGTCCTCATCATCTGGCAGGTACGGACTTGGTATTTGGCATGAGTCTGTGGCATTCATATCTTCCATGTTGCCTGTTGCTGCTTGGTTGTGCCCTCTGCATCAGGCCCTGGGGGAACACCTTCCACTGTCCCACGATACACTCAGCGACAGTCACCTTGGACATCTACGAGGACCCGCTCAGCTCTCATGGGCCTAACCCTGTGCATCGCAAGTCACCGTCCCGTGGCGGTGTGCCCGTGCCGGCTGCTGTGCATCCGGGGCCACTAACTCTGTGCACCTCAAGTCATGGTCCCTTGCTGTTTGTACTTTGAACTTCTGATTGAGTGATGAATGTTGTAGTTGTTGCCAGCACCAAACACTCCCTGGGGGCTGTCTTACACTCACCCCATGCACAGCCAGCACAGGTGTCACTGGACTAGTGTGCCTGCCAAGACATCATGCCGAACCACCTGTTGACTCATCTCTCTCTGCACTGTCACAGGTGATCAGGGATATGCACTCTGCACTTGGATGATGACACCCCTCGGAGACCCGAGCACACATGCCCAGATGCAGTACAATGCGTCCCACAAATGCACCAGGGGCATCGTGGAATGCACATTTGGCGTGTTGAAGTCACGTTTCAGGTGCCTGTACATCACAGGCGGAAGGCTCCTGTACAGGCCAGACATTGTGTGGAAGATGATCGTTGCATGTTGTGTTTTGCACAACATCTGTGTGCGCTCCAATGCCCCATGGATCACAGTGCCAGATGCACCGGACGATGATGAGGATGATGGGGCAGGTGGCACACACCCCACTTCAGCTGCAGCAGGAATAGCCCGAAGGAACACCCTCATTGCCAATTTCTTCACCTGAGCACGTCACTTTGTGTCCATCCTGTACGGTAATGGGACAGTACAAATTGTCCACTGGCACTGCATGTGTAAATAAAACTGATACAGGTTACAGGTTGTACTCGTCCATTGTCATGTCACAGATTCCTGCGATGCCAGATGTGCTTGGCCATTTTGTGCACGCATGCGGCACCAGTTGTGTCCTGTGTTCTGTTGTGGAAGTGTAGCAGTATGTACCACATTGTTGACAATGTTGGGGTGCTCTTATTCTTATGTGTGTATGCTGCACTGTGGCTGAGTCGCCCCAGCTGCTCTGAATTGACTGCCACTCATCCCTTTCAGGCGGTGTGCCTTTCACTTCTGTGCGTCTACAGTGCTGAGATGTTCCTGACTTGAGTGAATTGTGCCCTTCGTCGTGTTGTGACTTGTGGTCATGGTCGGTAGGCGGATGTGTAGTTGACGTCAGGGGTTTTTTGTGCACGTGGATGTGTCCGAGTGTGACCTGCACCTTTGCGGTTCTGGCCCACACTCAGCCGCATCAGTGTCGTGGCCTGCACATTGACATGATAGTTGGACTGCAGCCATGCTACTCGTCATGTATGTGTCTCTTGCATTGTCAGTGTGGCTAACGGATACGCATCTTCGCTGGGTTCCGCACGTGTGCATGTGTTGGTTGTGTGATTGGTGATGTGTTGGGTGGGGGCCCCTTTGGGAACATGGTGGAGGTGGGAATACTTGGTGTTTGTGTGTGTGCTGCAGTGTTCCAGGGGCATCAGGGACATGATCCGGAGTCATTGTGGGTGTGCAGTGTGCTCTGCTTAATTGTGCATGTGTGCCATTGTGCCCATCTCCCCCCGTCCACCCACTCCCTGGTAGGTACTCACCCTATTGATGTTGTCAGGTCATGTTGAGCAGTGTCCGGGTCCTCTGCTCCTGTCACCGTCTCCTGACTGATGGCTTTGGCACCATTTTTTCCATTTTATCCTGCTCCTGGTGTTCTGCTGGCCCCCCACCTCCAATCTGCATTGCTGCTTTAATGTTGGCAGCGAGTTCCTTCTTGGGTTTGCCCTTCGCATCATTCCAGCGCCTCTTGTCCTCTTCCATTGTCCTCCTCGGCACGGCAACAGCATTCACATGGTCCAAGATGGTCTGCCATCTCAGCGTCTTTTTTGCCAATGACACGTTGGAGGTGACGTACAGTTGGTGGTGGTGTTCTATCTCATCCGTGACGTGGATCCGGGTTTCCTGCACACTGTACCCTGTCTTCCTCTCCCTCTTCTCATTGCCCTTCCACGACACCTGGCTTCCTGGCTGGGCCTACGTGGGTCTTGTGGGTTTCACGTTGTCCTCTGCACCTGGTCCGGGTGCATCCTTGGTGCTCCGCGGTTCATCTGGTTTTCGTGTGATCTTTTTGGGTGCTTTTCTTGGGTGCTTTTCCCCGCATGACGCATGGGACTTGCTGGCCTCTTTCTAGTTATCACACAGATTTTATCGCGGTTGGGGCCATCGCAACTTTTTTTGCGTTGGGGTTTGCATTTTTATTGTCGTCGCGGTAGTTGTTTCGCGGACATTCGCCGCGTTATCGTGCGGTTATCGCACGGTATCGCCGTGTTGGGAATGCCACGTTAACACAGCGTTATTTTCCCGCGATGGACTGCGATGTGAGAAGTTGCGGTAAGCTATTTTGGCAATGTTTATTGCACGTTCTTGTGAATATACCCCACAGTGAGGTGCCTTGTCAGCGCCCTTTGCTTTGCACGTACACTGAGTGTTACATTACTGGTTATAAATACGTTCTCTTTTTAGAACAACATGTACTGGGGGTAAAGGGGTGGGGGCATGGAAAGAGTTAGATTTTTTCCCTATCCACAAAGATTTTTTAATGGGCCTTCATGGATGCTGGTCGATCTTATCCCTCCTACGAAAGTGTAAATACGGGCCCAATGTGAAACAGTTGGTGTTTATTGCCACTCAAGACCTCGCAATTATGCACAGCTGCATTCTTTCTTGCGATAATAGTATGTGAAGATTGTTTTCTTCCAGGTTTAAAGAGATCAGAAATAGATGCTACAGAACTGGTCAGACCAACAGTTCAGAAGGGGATGTGTGAAAGGCCCCAAAGTTTCCAGACTGAAGCAGAAATAAGAGTGTCATTCCTCAAAAAATACAAAGGCATTATTTTGGTAAGAGCCCACTTAACCAAAGGTCAGGGCAGCAGAGCTGTATACATGATCAAAAACAAGCATAAAGTTAATGAGTGAAAAGAGACGTGGCTGAGTTGCGGATAGTTAGTTCTTTGTGATGCAGTGTTCTTTAAAGAGATGAGTCTTCAATCTGTCCTGAATTTGAGCAGCATTGGGGCAGCCCTGATGTATATCGGGATGTTATTCCAGATACAGGGTGCGTATATGGAAAATGCCTGCTGCCTTGTTTTTTTTCTTATTTTTACACTTTTTTTACATTGTTTTAAGTGCCTAAAATTAAATTCTGCGCCTAGTACAGCCAGGAGATGCAGATGTAGATAGGAAAAAACCTTTACAATACAGTTGTTACCATGCAATGCCTTTACCATGCATCCAATACCATGCATATGCCTCAACCACGCATGCCTTTGCCACGCAGGTTTTTACCACACATATGCTTTACCAAGCATAACCTTACAATTAAAATGTAAGTATATTGCAGATAAGCAAAACCCTATCTATATATAAAAAAGAAAGAAGAAACAAAGAAGATTGCCGAGCCCGGTTTAGAGCAAATCAAGCGATTTTATTCACAGCTGCCACTTCAAACCTTACGCGTTTCGGCGTCGTTACGCCTTGCTCACAGGTAGGTTGCATTAAAATAATTACAAGTGCTCAAATTTTGGTCATGTGACTTTCAAAGGCACCACAAGTTCCACAATGCATTGGTATCGCAGGTATACATCATGGCATTATAATAGTTTGCTTAATAGCGTTGTCAGCCGTCGTTGCACTGATTCAAATTAGCATGTGGAAAACAATGTCTGAGTGCACCAAATATTCCCAAAGTGGCAGTAAATCCTACGGAATCGCAAGATGCTCTGAAACTGTCCGGTTGAGGTATGCCCCTCACTCATCTCCCTTTCTCACCTCTATCACCCAGAAATACCACGGCAGTCCTTTCTTTGGTCTGGTGTAGAGTGAGCGGGTCATGCCCCCAAAGGTGTTAGCAGCACCACAAAAACAGCTCCATGCTGGGGGCCTCCAACCCTGCAGGGCGACTATGGCGTCAACGGGAATGGAGAATCCCGTCCTGAACAACAAAGAAGATTGCCGAGCCCGGTTTAGAGCAAATCAAGCGATTTTATTCACAGCTGCCACTTCAAACCTTACGCGTTTCGGCGTCGTTACACCTTGCTCACAGGTAGGTTGCATTAAAATAATTACAAGTGCTCAAATTTCGGTCATGTGACTTTCAAAGGCACCACAAGTTCCACAATGCATTGACTGGTAGGTCGCTCCCCCACCACACAGCTCCGTCTGTGTGCCCTGCTGCTGCCCCTGATTGTGCTCATTTTTTTCCTTCTGTGCCCCCTTGCTGCCCTGATTGTGCTCGTTTTTTCCTTTCTGTGCCCCCCTGCTGCCCTGATTGTGCTCGTTTTTTTCCTTTCTGTGCCCCCTTGCTGCCCTGATTGTGCTCGTTTTTTCCTTTCTGTGCCCCCTTGCTGCCCTGATTGTGCTCGTTTTTTTTTTTTTTCTCCTTTCTGTGCCCCTTTGCTGCCCTGATTGTGCTCGTTTTTTTTCCTTTCTGTGCCCCCTTGCTGCCCTGATTGTGCTCTGTTTTTTCCTTTCTGTGCCCCCTTGCTGCCCTGATTGTGCTCGTTTTTTCCTTTCTGTGCCCCCTTGCTGCCCTGATTGTGCTCGTTTTTTTTTCCTTTCTGTGCCCCCTTGCTGCCCTGATTGTGCTCGTTTTTTTCCTTTCTGTGCCCCCTTGCTGCCCTGATTGTGCTAGTTTTTTTCCTTTCTGTGCCTGTTTCCCGCCGCTGCGCCTGCGGCCCCGCCCCCTCACTGCCCATTCGCTGCCCCATTCCCTGCTCCTCCCTCCCACCTCCCCATTTATGGCGGCCGCTGCGTGGTGAAGAGAGCGACCCCTGACCTTGACTGGTAGGTCGCTCCCCCACCACACAGCTCCGTCTGTGTGCCCTGCTGCTGCCCCTGATTGTGCTCGTTTTTTTCCTTCTGTGCCCCCTTGCTGCCCTGATTGTGCTCGTTTTTTCCTTTCTGTGCCCCCTTGCTGCCCTGATTGTGCTCGTTTTTTTCCTTTCTGTGCCCCCTTGCTGCCCTGATTGTGCTCGCTTTTTCCTTTCTGTGCCCCCTTGCTGCCCTGATTGTGCTCGTTTTTTTTTCCTTTCTGTGCCCCCTTGCTGCCCTGATTGTGCTCGTTTTTTCCTTTCTGTGCCCCCTTGCTGCACTGATTGTGCTCGTTTTTTTTTCCTTTCTGTGCCCCCTTGCTGCCCTGATTGTGCTCGTTTTTTTTCCTTTCTGTGCCCCCTTGCTGCCCTGATTGTGCTAGTTTTTTTCCTTTCTGTGCCTGTTTCCCGCCCCTGCGGCCCCGCCCCCTCACTGCCCATTCGCTGCCCCATTCCCTGCTCCTCCCTCCCACCTCCCCATTTATGGCGGCACGCTGCGTGGTGAAGAGAGCGACCCCTGACCTTGACTGGTAGGTCGCTCCCCCACCACACAGCTCCGTCTGTGTGCCCTGCTGCTGCCCCTGATTGTGCTCGTTTTTCCCCTGTGCCCCCTTGCTGCCCCGGATTGTGCTCGTTTTTCCTCTGTGCCCTCTTGCTGCCCCTGATTGTGCTCGTTTTTCCTCTGTGCCCCCTTGCTGCCCCTGATTGTGCTCGTTTTTCCTCTGTGCCCCCTTGCTGCCCCTGATTGTGCTCGTTTTTCCTCTGTGCCCCCTTGCTGCCCCTGATTGTGCTCGTTTTTCCTCTGTGCCCCCTTGCTGCCCTGACTGTGCTCGTTTTTCCTTTGGCCTGTTTCCCGCCGCTGCGCCCCTGCGGCCCCGCCCCCTCACTGCCCATTCGCTGCCCATTCCCTGCTCCTCCCTCCCACCTCCCCATTTATGGCGGCCGCGCAGCGGACGTGCGCAGCGGGCGCGCCTAAGGCAAGCCCGTCTGCGCCCGTCCGCGCCGGGACCACGCCCAGCGCCAGAACCCCTGGTCCGGGCATCCCCGCGCCCGCCACATCAACAGACGCCGATACGACGCCAGCACCCTCCACGCACTCAACCCCGGAAAAGATCACGCCTGCTACCTGGCCACCCCGAAGCGCACCCAAGGGCCCTTCACCTGCCGGAACTGCAGCTTCGCCAGCACCCGCCCCGCCAAACCACCGCCCAGGAAAGAACCCAACTACCTCAGATGCATCCTCCTCAACACCCGCTCCGCCCGCAAACACGCCATCGAACTCTGGGACCTTCTCGACTCAACCTCCCCAGATGTCGCATTCCTGACGGAGACCTGGCTGAATCCCGCTTCACATCGCCATTGCCATCCCGGACGGCTACAAGATCACCCGCCGGGACCGCACCAACGGAGTCGGAGGAGGCATCGCCATCGTCCACAGGAACACCCTCAGAGTCTCAACCAACACCGACGACACCCTCAGCACCGCCGAACACATGCACTTCCAGATCCACACCGATCCCAACACCACCCTCAGAGGAACCCTCATCTACAGACCCCCCGGACCCCGACCACAGTTCAGCGATTCTATTGCTGACTTCGTCAGCACACACGCCATCGCCTCCACGGACTACATCCTCCTCGGGGACCTGAACTTCCACCTCGAGAACACCAAGGACACCAACTCCACCACCCTGATCGACAACCTCGCCACCCTCGGACTCAGACAGCTCGTGACTACACCCACCCACGCCGCCGGCCACACGCTAGACTCCATCTTTTCCGCAAGCCCACACGTCTCCTTCAACCACACCTCCGAACCCCACTGGACTGACCACCACTGCATCCACTTCACCTACAGGAAGCCCACCACGCACCACCGCACCGAACAAATGCCTCGCAGCTGCTGGAGCAGAGTCACCGAAGACCAGCTAACCACAACCCTTGCCCTGAGCCCACCCGCCGAACCCTCCGACCCCGACACCGCCGCCCGCAACCTCAGACAGTGGATCGACGACTGCGCCAACACCCTCGCCCCGCTCAAGAATCCGCCCAACAGCCACACCAGCAAGAAAGCCACCTGGTTCACCGAAGACCTCCAGGCCTCCAAACGAACATGCCGAAAACTGGAGAAGATCTGGCTCCACGAACGGACAGCGGACAGCTACGCCGCCCACAAGAGCGCCACCCGCAGTCACCATCACCTCATCAGATCCGCCAAAAGGGCCTCACTCAAAGACCGCCTAGACAACAACGCACACAACAGCAAAGAGCTCTTCAACATCGTGAAGGAACTCTCCAACCCCAGCTCCAACACCTACGACATCCCGCCGTCGCGAGACCTGTGCGACTCACTGGCCACCTTCTTCCACCGCAAAATCGCCGACATCCACGACAGCTTCAACACCACGACCGCCCCGGCAACCACCGAGACCACTGCCCCCACAACCACCAACCACCTGCTCTCCTGGACCAACATCAACGACGAGGACACCAGCGAGATCATGAACACCATCCACTCCGGCTCACCGCTAGACCCGTGCCCTCACCACGTCTTCAACAAAGCCAGTACAGCCATCGCGCCCCATCTCCGGAAAATAATCAACATCTCCTTCGAGACAGCAACCTTCCCGGAAAGCTGGAAGCACGCCGAGATCACCGCCTTACTCAAGAAACCCAAGGCAGACCCCAAGGACCTCAAGAACTTCCGACCCATCTCTCTGCTCCCGTTCCCCGCGAAGGTCACCGAGAAAATCGTCAACAAACAACTGACCCGCTACCTCGAGGAGAACAACATCCTGGACCCTTCCCAGTCCGGCTTCCGCAGCAACCACAGCACCGAAACCGCCCTCATCGCCGCCACCGATGACATCAGGACCCTGCTAGACAACGGAGAAACAGCAGCCCTCATCCTCCTGGACCTATAAGCCGCCTCGACACGGTCTGCCACCACACACTACGAACACGCCTTCACGACGCTCGGGATCCAAGAGAAGGCCCTGGACTGGACCACATCCTTCCTCTCCGGCAGAACACAAAGCGTCCGCCTCGCCCCTTCCGATCCAAAGCCACCAAGATCATCTGCGGCGTACCCCAAGGCTCCTCCCTCAGCCCAACGCTGTTCAACATCTACATGGCACCCCTCGCCCACGTCGCCCGACAGCACAACCTCAACATCATCTCCTATGCCGACGACACCCAGCTGATCCTCTCCCTCACCAAAGACCCTCACACCGCCAAAGCCCACCTCCACGAAGGAATGAAGGCCATCGCCGAATGGATGAGTACCAGCCGCCTGAAGCTGAACTCGGACAAGACGGAGGTCCTCATCCTTGGTTCCAACCCTTCAGCATGGGACGACTCCTGGTGGCCAACATCACTGGGAACAGCCTCGACACCCACCGACCACGCACGCAACCTAGGGGTCATCCTCGACCCCACCCTCTCCATGACTAAGCAGGTCAACGCCGTTTCCTCATCCTGCTTCAACACCCTCCGAATGCTCCGCAGGATCTTCAAGTGGATCCCCACCGAAACAAGAAAAACAGTCACCCAGGCCCTCGTCACCAGCAGGCTGGACTACGGAAACGCCCTCTACGCAGGAACGACGGCTAAGCTCCTGAGACGGCTGCAACGCATCCAGAACGCCTCTGCACGTCTTATCCTCGACATCCCCCGACGCAGCCACATCACACCCCACCTGAGAGACCTGCACTGGCTCCCTGTCAACAAGAGGATAACCTTCAAGTTCCTCACCCACTCACACAAAGCACTCCACAACTCCGGACCAGCCTACCTCAACAGACGACTCAGCTTCTACACCCCCACCCGCCAGCTCCGCTCCACCAGCCTCGCCCTCGCCACAGTCCCCCGCATCCGGAAAACGACCGCCGGCGGCAGATCCTTCTCCCACCTCGCCGCCAAGACCTGGAACACCCTCCCCACCAACCTTCGGCAGACCCAAGACCTACTGGCCTTCAGAAGACTCCTCAAGACCTGGCTCTTCGATCAGTAGCAGCACCACCCCCCTCTTCCCCCAGCGCCTTGAGACCCTCGCGGGTATGTAGTGCGCTTTATAAGTGACATGATTGATTGATTGATTGATTGATTGGTATCGCAGGTACAGATCATGGCATTATAATAGTTTGCTTAATAGCGTTGTCAGCCGTCGTTGCACTGATTCAAATTAGCATGTGGAAAACAATGTCTGAGTGCACCAAATATTCCCAAAGTGGCAGTAAATCCTACGGAATCGCAAGATGCTCTGAAACTGTCCGGGTGAGGTATGCCCCTCACTCATCTCCCTTTCTCACCTCTAACGAATCTTCGCTAAATTTTCAAAACTAATGGCCCGCTCCGGTCCGCTCCTATCTTGAAAGTTTCGGGGTGATTCATCAAGCGGGGGCCGAGAAAAAAGGGGGGTCCCAAAACGTGTTTTCTCCATGTTAATTCCCATAGGAAATTTTAGACACGGCTACAGCCCGAACTGCTGAACGGAATTTACACCAAATTTGGCAAAAAGGTAGCGCTTGGTTCAGAAAGCGACCTTTTTTTAAATGGTGTAAATCCGTTCAGTAGTTGCGGAGAAATTAAAAAATAAGAGTAAAAAAATCGATTTCCCATAGGAAACTTTATGCAAGGCTACAGCCAAAACTGCTGAACGGAATTACACCAAATTTCGTAAAAGGTAGTGCTTGGTCTCAGAAAGCACCCTTCTTAAAAATGGTGTAAATCCGTTCAGTAGTTGCTGAGAAAATCAAAAATAAACATTTCGATATTTATGGCCGCGGTGGATCCGCGCACCCTCCCGACCACGAGCTGCATGCTAATTGACTGTCAACACTCCAAACCAGGAAGTGTTGACAGCCATCTTGTGACTCAGTAGAACCGAGTCACAAGAAAAGAGTAAAACAAACGCGAAAAAAAAGGAAAGGGGACAGGGTAGAAACACCCTGACCCCCTAGGCCTGCTTAGGGGGTCCCACAAGGACCCCCAGGGCCCAAAAAAACATTTTTTTTAAAAACAAATCGGCAAAATGCACGCCGGATCCGCGGATCCGGTCGCAAAACAAAAAAAAAACGAAGCGCGGGCTCCCGCGCTTCGTTACTAATTAGCCCCCGGGTGGGCCGAGTCCCGGGGGCAGTGAAAAAAAAAGTGTGGGGGGGCCCCAATCCCCCCCACACTGCCCCAGGGACCGCCACCTCCCCGGGGCTTGTTTTTTTAAAGTTTGGGGGACCTCTAAGGCCCCCCCAAGCCCCGGGGACCGGCACCCCCCAGGGGCTTTCAATATTTATAATAGCGGGGGCACGCAGCCCCCCCGCAGCCCCGGGGACCGCCACCCCCCGGGGCTTGTTTTTTTAAAGTTTGGGGGACCTCTAAGGCCCCCCCAAGCCCCGGGGACCGCCACCCCCCAGGGGCTTTCATTATTTATAATAGCGGGGGGGCACACTGCCCCCCCGCAGCCCCGGGGACCGCCACCCCCCGGGGCTTCATTTTTTGTAAAAAAAATACATGTGTGGGACCGCCACCTCCCCGGGGCACTTAAAATGTAAATTTGGGGGTCCGTTACGGATCCCCGAGCCCCGGGGACCACCATCTCCCTGGGGCTGTGCAGATGTTGGGAGGGGGCTGCGCGGCCCCTCCTGGAGCCCTTGATGGCCCTGGGGACCGCCACCCCCAGGGCCGGCTCCTGCAGTGTCCCGGGGTGCCCACCCCGGGACACTGCTGTTTGCAATGAGAGGGCAGGAGCCTCGCGGCTCCCGCCCTGTCATTGCAAACTCTGCTTGCTTCATTGAAGCGAGAGCAGGGAAACCTGCTCTCGCTTCAATGAAGCAAGCAGATTGCTTTTCCACACGGGGAGCTGCATGTCAGCAGCTCCCCATGTGGAAAGCAATGCCGGCTCCCGCAGGACGCGGGAGCCGGCGGGACCGTGGGGATTGGGGACCCCCACGGTCCCCAACGAGAGGCCCCGGGGATGGGGTCCCCGGGGCCATGAGTGGCCTGAGGAGGGGGCACGCAGCCCCTCCAATTATTTAAAAAAACAAAAAACAATGGCCATGCCCCGGGGGATGGTGTCCGAGGGGCTGAAAATGGCCTCAGGAGGGGGGCCACGTGGGCCCCCTTCAGTTTTTTTAAAAAATGTAACTCAATAGGGTTCAGGCCCTGGGGGATGGGGTCCCCAGGGCCCAAAATTAGGAAAAGAAGGGGGGCCACACAGCCCCCCTTCTAAAAAAATAAATTAAAAAAAAGACCGGCATCGCGCCAGAGGCCCCACCCCCTCCCTGCAGCACTCTGCAAACGCGCCCCCTGGCGCGTTGTAAGATGGGGAACTAATTCCCCTTAAATACTGGGGGTCCCTGGGGGCCAACTAGCCCACCAGGAATCTCCAGTATGCGCCAGGGAGCTGCGTTGCAGAGAGGTGTTCAGAGGCCACGCCCCTTTTTACACTTCTCTGCAATGCAGCTCTGTGGCACTTACTGGAGGTACCTGGTGGGCTAGTTGGACCCCAGGGATGCAGAGACTGGTGCAAAGTCTCTGCATCACATCGGGTGCCGTACATCGTCATCCATCGCAACCTGCCTCCCATTCATGGCAAACACCGGATGGCGTCACCTGGGTCCGCACACAAGCGGCGGGGCTCCTCTACGACCGGGCCAGCCGTTTAAATTTCCAACAAACAAAGGTTTCTGCCACTTGGCTGCAGTCTCCATTAAAGAAGCAAGATGTTACTTACCTGTGTGGCTCTTCTAAATGGGAAAACTTTGTTTGTTGGAAATTTAAACGGCTGGCCCAGTCGTAGAGAAGCCCCGCCGCTTTTGTGCGGACCCAGGTGACGCCATCCGGTGTTTGCCATGAATGGGAGGCAGGTTGCGATGGATGACGATGTACGGCACCCGATGTGATGCAGAGACTTTGCACCAGCCCACTGGGGTGTTTTATGAACATTTGATTTGCGTATCTCAAAACAGACTCACTTGAGTAATACAATGTGTCACCACAAGAACCAGAAGGCTGCGCGAGTGGCTGACGCCCACATGGGCGGGTTAAAGGACTTATAATCAGGTGCACATTCTGTTCTGTTTTTTCGCTGTAGAGCCTGTGACGAAGGGCGGGGAAGCCCGAAACGCGTTGGCTCAAGGATGTGATGCGATTGTTTCTGCCACTCGGCTGCAGTCTCCATTAAAGAAGCAAGATGTTACTTACCTGTGTGGCTCTTCTAAATGGGAAAACTTTGTTTGTTGGATATATATATATATATATATATATATATATATATACTGAAAAAATCAAATGTTACAGGGACGGTATAGTTAGGCTCAGATGTACAAATCCATAGAAATTCAGCAGTTATAGATACCTGAGCTATCAATAAATGATATCCCTGCAATGCACTGCTTACGACCTCACATATTACATCACTCATGACATGGTCAATGACATCACTGATGACATCACTGATGACATCACTAATGACATCCCAAATGACATTGCTGATGATATCATCCAGTGAGTGTAAATGCTTTTGAGACTTAAAGATATGTACTATGCTATTGCATAAGTTGAATTACTATTATTTCTGTACTACTAATGAGTGATACTATTTCTATTGTAAAGTCTGTTTATTGAAAATAAAGCAAAGGCCAAACAAATTTAGGACACATGTCCCTGTAAGAGGAGCATCAAAATAAATGCACATTTCATGTTACAGGGTGAAATATCGTAATAAAAAAAAGAAAAGTGATACTATTTCTAACATATGTCATCTGAGTTGCTGAGGGACTGTCTGTATGGGTGAGTATGTGAGTGTATGAGTAGCTGTATGGGTGAGTGAGTGGATGTGTGAGTGTCTGTATGGTGGAATGAGTTTCTGTGTGAGTAAGTATATGGGTAAGTGAGTAGCTGTGTGAGTGGCTGTGTGGGTGAGGGAGGGAGTGGGTGTGTGAGTGGCTCTATGGATTAGTGAGTGGCTGTGTGAATGGTTGTGTGGGTGTGTGAGTGAGTGTATGAGAGGTTGTATAGGGTGTGAATAGGTGTGTAAGTGATTTTGTGGATGATGTTATCAGTGATGTGATCTGCGATGCCATTTGAGATGTTATCAGTGATGTCATCAATGATGTCACTGACCATGTCATGAGTGATGTAATATGTGAGGGCATAGTATAGTTAGCTCAGGTAACTATAACAGCTGAATTTCTTGGTTTTGTACGTGTGAAATCTGAGCCTAACTATAACGTCCATTAACCTTTGTTTTTTTCAGTGAATTTCTAAGTTTTTTTTATTTTACTTCCAAACTATAACATCCCTGTCACCTTTGTTGTTTTAGTGAATTTCTACTGGTTTTTAAAATGTATTTCCTAACTGTAAGCTGTAACCTTTGAGAGTGAGTGTGAGTGGCTGTATAGGTCAGTAAGTGGGTGTGTGAATGGCCGTATGGGTCTGTGGGTGGGTCTGTGGGTGGTTTTGTAGATGTGTGAGAAGGTGTATGAGAGGCTGTTTGAGTCGGTGAGTGAGTGTGTGGGTAGCTGTATGGGTCAGTGAGTGGGTGTATGAGTCACTGTATGGGTCAGTGAGTGGGTGTGTGAGTCTCTGTGTGGGTCAGTGAGTGGGTGTGTGAGTCACTATATTGGTCGGCAAGTAGGTGTGTGAGAGGCTGTGTGTGTCTGTGAGTGGCTTTGTGGGTCTGTGAGTGGGTGTCTGAGTGGCGTTGTGAGTCTATGAGTGGCTGTGTGGGTCTGTGAGTGAGTGTGTGAGTGGTTGTATGAGTCTGTAAG
This sequence comes from Calotriton arnoldi, assembly GCA_963921515.1. Lineage (NCBI taxonomy): Eukaryota > Metazoa > Chordata > Amphibia > Caudata > Salamandridae > Calotriton > Calotriton arnoldi. Next base: position 670,678 of record CAWUFW010010205.1, read on the forward strand.
TGGGTGTCTGAGTAGTTATGTAAGTGTGTGAGCTGGTGTATGAGGGGCTGTATGGTTCTGTGACTGGGTGTGTGAGTGGTTTTGTGGGTGTGTGAGTGACTGTATGTTGTGTGTGAGTTGTTGTGTGGGTCTCTGAGTGGATGTGAGAGTGGTAGAATGGATATGTGTGTGGGTATCTGTCTGTGTGGGTGTGTCAGTAGTTGTGTGAGTGACTGTGCCAGAATGGAATCTCACCTGCCTCTTTATCCAACAAGTGTCCACAGTTTTGCACAAAATATCTGCCCAACTGGAGTATTTTCTACTGGTTAATTTACTAAATGCTACCTCGTTGGATAAATGCCCAGTGCGTATTCTACACTACATCTGCCTAATGGACCACATGGAAAGGTCTCCAGTGACCTTGTGTGTGTTTTGGCAATATGATTATTCCTTGTGCATCTTTATCCACAAATCTGTGATAACATGATTCCTCCAATAGAGAAGACAACAAGACTATAAAGAGGTAAATCTTCACCAAACAAGGGGCCTGATTCACAGAACTAACTTACGTCAAAAACGTAAACGTAAACGTAAAGTTAGTACTTTTTAGGTATTCACAGAATACACTTACTCATTTTGGTATTCACAGAATGAACTTACTCATTTCGGTATTCACAGAAGTTAGTAGTCCTGAGGCTGTGACCTCCCACAGACTCAGGAGAGCTTGAGGCACCGACGGAGAGGGCGGGGTCTCCCATACCTGAGTTTTTACCGGGTGAGGTGAGGTTTTGACTTCATACAAGACAGGTGTGAAGAATTCTCCGCTTGTACGGATAAATGACCATGTAGAAGGTCGTATTTTATGACAACTTTATACACATAAATGTTCTATGACCAAATTGGGAATGCAGTAGCGATAGTATTTGTTGTTTAGGTCCTGAAGAAAGCCTGGGCAAGTGGCCCATTAGGCTGAAACTTGTTGACCATACTGTAAGCGGCCTATGCTTTCAAAGCTGCTTCTGCACTATTTTTAATGTAGGATCGGTAGAGATATCTGTATTAAAAGGAGTTTTTCTCTCTTCCAAATCCTTTTAATTTCACTCACATGCACTGCACTTATAATTCCATCACCCTAAATAAATGAATATTCTTGTTTGAGGCCTGTTACAAGGTGAACATATGGTCTCACTTTTCCTTCCATCTTGTCTTTACTTCCTCCTTTTGTGATTTTCGTGACCTGGTCGAAATCCGATCCACATGATCCTCTTCTGTGATTTAGAAGAGTGGTGGTAGGAAGGAAGGGTATCCAAATGATGACACTGACCTCTCTTGGTAGTTGATGGAAACCTGACAAGTTCGTAAAGGTCATTTATTTGATTTTATGTACTCTGGTATTTTGGGTGTTGGCACTGTTTGTGTTAATTAATAATTCAGTATTGGCTCCTTTTTATAGACCACCAGATTCATTTGTTGTTGCTATTAGTTGTATTGGGGATTAACCCCTTCGCTGCTAGGCCTTTTCCCCTCCTGTGCTAAGCCTTTTTTTGGCTATTTGGGGTAGTGCGCGCTTAGTCCCCTGTAACTTTTTGACCACATAAGGTATCCATGCCAAATTTGCGTCCTTTTTTTCTAACATCATGGGGATTGTAAAGGTACCCAGGGTTTGTGGGTTCCCCTGGAGGGGACCCAGAAATTAGTCAAAATACAGCTAAATTTTGGTTTTTTTGGAAAAAGGCAAAAAAAGGGCTACAGATGAAAGCGTCTTGATTTTTCCCTGCAAATGGCATCAAAAAGGGGTTGTGGGGATGAAATCACCATCTTCCCAGCTTTCAGGGACAAGCAGACTTTTGTCAGAAAACCAACTTTTTTTACACAGTTTTGGCATTTTTCTGGGACATAGCCTATTTTTGCTATTTTTTGTGCTTTCAACCTCCTTCCAGTTAATGGTAGAAATGGGTATGAAACCAATAATGGATCCTGGAAAGCCATACATTTATGAAAAGTAGACAAAATTCTGAATTCAGCAAGGGGTCATTTGTGTAGATCCTTAAAGTTTTCCTTATAGAAACTAACAGTTAAATAAAGGAAAAATTGAAAATTAGTTGAAAAAAACAGCCATTTGTGTCAACGTTTTCACCTGTAACTTCTTCTAATTATGACAGCTATTTGAAGGCAATATACCGTTATATCCGCTGGACCTTTCTGGTTGTGGGGATATATAGGACTTGTAGGTTCACCAAGAACCCGACGAACCCAGAGCCAATAATTGAGCAACATCTTGCAATGATTTTTTTTAAGTACCGGGTATATAGCAATTATTTTGGGAAAATGTATACATGGAAAAATTGTTATGAAAGACACCTATGTATTTCTGAAATGGGAACAAAATGTAGATTTTAGAAACAGTAGATATTTGCACATTTCCGAAATTGGGAGTACCCATACTAGCATGAGAATTATAGGTCATTTTTCAAAACGACTTATTTTTTACACATTGTCTTTCATTTGGAAGGCAGAAATGCATCGAAAGTCAATAGGTAATAACAGTTGCTCTACAATTCTGTGTTACCCTAAGTCTCCCGATAAAAATGGTACCTCACTTGTGTGGGTAGCCCTTGTGCCCACAACAGGAAATGGCTCAAAATGCAACGTGGACGTACCACATTTTCACAATGAAAAATTACCCTTTTTTTGCAAAGTGCCTAGGTGTAGTTTTTGAACCCTACCTCTGCCGGCACCTAGGGAAACCTAGCAAACCTATACATTTTTGAAAACTAGACACCCAGGGGAATCCAGGATGGGGTGACTTGACTGCCTCCCACCAGGTTCTGTTACCCAGAATCCCTTGCAAACATAAAAAATTGTCAAAAAAATCACATTTTCCCCACATTTCTGTGGTGGAAAGGTCTGGAATCTGCGTGGATCCACAAATTTCCACCCACCCCGCGTTCCCCAAAGTCTAACGAGAAAAATGGTACCTCACTTGTGTGGGTCGGCCTAGTGCCTGCGACAGGAAACGGCGCAAAACGCAACGTGGTCACACCTCAATTTCGCAGTGAAAAATGACCCTTTTTTGGCAAAGTGCCTAGCTGTAGTTTTTGAACCCTAGCTCTGCCGGCACCTAGGGAAACCTAGCAAACCTATACATTTTTGAAAACTAGACACCCAGGGGAATCCAGGATGGGGTGACTTGACTGCCTCCCACCAGGTTCTGTTACCCAGAATCCCTTGCAAACATAAAAAATTGTCCAAAAAACACATTTTCCCCACATTTCTGTGGTGGAAAGTTCTGGAATCTGCGTGGATCCACAAATTTCCACCCACCCCGCGTTCCCCAAAGTCTTACGAGAAAAATGGTACCTCACTTGTGTGGGTCGGCCTAGTGCCTGCGACAGGAAACGGCGCAAAACGCAATGCGGTCCCACCTCAATTTCGCAGTGAAAAATGACCCTTTTTTGGCAAAGTGCCTAGCTGTAGTTTTTGAACCCTACCTCTGCCGGCACCTAGGGAAACCTAGCAAGCCTATACATTTTTGAAAACTAGACACCCAGGGGAATCCAGGATGGGGTGACTTGACTGCCTCCCACCAGGTTCTGTTACCCAGAATCCCTTGCAAACATAAAAAATTGTCCAAAAAACACATTTTCCCCACATTTCTGTGGTGGAAAGTTCTGGAATCTGCGTGGATCCACAAATTTCCACCCACCCCGCGTTCCCCAAAGTCTTACGAGAAAAATGGTACCTCACTTGTGTGGGTCGGCCTAGTGCCTGCGACAGGAAACGGCGCAAAACGCAACGTGGTCACGCCTCAATTTCGCAGTGAAAAATGACCCTTTTTTGGCAAAGTGCCTAGCTGTAGTTTTTGAACCCTACCTCTGCCGGCACCTAGGGAAACCTAGCAAACCTATACATTTTTGAAAACTAGACACCCAGGGGAATCCAGGATGGGGTGACTTGACTGCCTCACACCAGGTTCTGTTACCCAGAATCCCTTGCAAACATAAAAAATTGTCCAAAAAAACACATTTTCCCCACATTTCTGTGGTGGAAAGTTCTGGAATCTGCGTGGATCCACAAATTTCCACCCACCCCGCGTTCCCCAAAGTCTTACGAGAAAAATGGTACCTCACTTGTGTGGGTCGGCCTAGTGCCTGCGACAGGAAACGGCGCAAAACGCAATGCGGTCCCACCTCAATTTCGCAGTGAAAAATGACCCTTTTTTGGCAAAGTGCCTAGCTGTAGTTTTTGAACCCTACCTCTGCCGGCACCTAGGGAAACCTAGCAAGCCTATACATTTTTGAAAACTAGACACCCAGGGGAATCCAGGATGGGGTGACTTGACTGCCTCCCACCAGGTTCTGTTACCCAGAATCCCTTGCAAACATAAAAAATTGTCCCAAAAAACACATTTTCCCCACATTTCTGTGGTGGAAAGTTCTGGAATCTGCGTGGATCCACAAATTTCCACCCACCCCGCGTTCCCCAAAGTCTTACGAGAAAAATGGTACCTCACTTGTGTGGGTCGGCCTAGTGCCTGCGACAGGAAACGGCGCAAAACACAACGTGGTCACATCTCAATTTCGCAGTGAAAAATGACCCTTTTTTGGCAAAGTGCCTAGCTGTAGTTTTTGAACCCTACCTCTGCCGGCACCTAGGGAAACCTAGCAAGCCTATACATTTTTGAAAACTAGACACCCAGGGGAATCCAGGATGGGGTGACTTGACTGCCTCCCACCAGGTTCTGTTACCCAGAATCCCTTGCAAACATAAAAAATTGTCCCAAAAAACACATTTTCCCCACATTTCTGTGGTGGAAAGTTCTGGAATCTGCGTGGATCCACAAATTTCCACCCACCCCGCGTTCCCCAAAGTCTTACGAGAAAAATGGTACCTCACTTGTGTGGGTCGGCCTAGTGCCTGCGACAGGAAACGGCGCAAAACGCAATGCGGTCCCACCTCAATTTCGCAGTGAAAAATGACCCTTTTTTGGCAAAGTGCCTAGCTGTAGTTTTTGAACCCTACCTCTGCCGGCACCTAGGGAAACCTAGCAAGCCTATACATTTTTGAAAACTAGACACCCAGGGGAATCCAGGATGGGGTGACTTGACTGCCTCCCACCAGGTTCTGTTACCCAGAATCCCTTGCAAACATAAACAATTGTCCAAAAAAACACATTTTCCCCACATTTCTGTGGTGGAAAGTTCTGGAATCTGCGTGGATCCACAAATTTCCACCCACCCCGCGTTCCCCAAAGTCTTACGAGAAAAATGGTACCTCACTTGTGTGGGTCGGCCTAGTGCCTGCGACAGGAAACGGCGCAAAACGCAACGTGGTCACACCTCAATTTCGCAGTGAAAAATGACCCTTTTTTGGCAAAGTGCCTAGCTGTAGTTTTTGAACCCTACCTCTGCCGGCACCTAGGGAAACCTAGCAAACCTATACATTTTTGAAAACTAGACACCCAGGGGAATCCAGGATGGGGTGACTTGACTGCCTCCCACCAGGTTCTGTTACCCAGAATCCCTTGCAAACATAAAAAATTGTCCAAAAAAACACATTTTCCCCACATTTCTGTGGTGGAAAGTTCTGGAATCTGCGTGGATCCACAAATTTCCACCCACCCCGCGTTCCCCAAAGTCTTACGAGAAAAATGGTACCTCACTTGTGTGGGTCGGCCTAGTGCCTGCGACAGGAAACGGCGCAAAACGCAACGTGGTCACATCTCAATTTCGCAGTGAAAAATGACCCTTTTTTGGCAAAGTGCCTAGCTGTAGTTTTTGAACCCTACCTCTGCCGGCACCTAGGGAAACCTAGCAAACCTATACATTTTTGAAAACTAGACACCCAGGGGAATCCAGGATGGGGTGACTTGACTGCCTCCCACCAGGTTCTGTTACCCAGAATCCCTTGCAAACATAAAAAATTGTCCAAAAAAACACATTTTCCCCACATTTCTGTGGTGGAAAGTTCTGGAATCTGCGTGGATCCACAAATTTCCACCCACCCCGCGTTCCCCAAAGTCTTACGAGAAAAATGGTACCTCACTTGTGTGGGTCGGCCTAGTGCCTGCGACAGGAAACGGCGCAAAACGCAACGTGGTCACATCTCAATTTTGCAGTGAAAAATGACCCTTTTTTGGCAAAGTGCCTAGCTGTAGTTTTTGAACCCTACCTCTGCCGGCACCTAGGGAAACCTAGCAAACCTATACATTTTTGAAAACTAGACACCCAGGGGAATCCAGGATGGGGTGACTTGACTGCCTCCCACCAGGTTCTGTTACCCAGAATCCCTTGCAAACATAGAAAATTGTCCAAAAAACACATTTTCCCCACATTTCTGTGGTGGAAAGTTCTGGAATCTGCGTGGATCCACAAATTTCCACCCACCCCGCGTTCCCCAAAGTCTTACGAGAAAAATGGTACCTCACTTGTGTGGGTCGGCCTAGTGCCTGCGACAGGAAACGGCGCAAAACGCAACGTGGTCACACCTCAATTTCGCAGTGAAAAATGACCCTTTTTTGGCAAAGTGCCTAGCTGTAGTTTTTGAACCCTAGCTCTGCCGGCACCTAGGGAAACCTACCAAACACACACATTTCTGAAAAGTAGACACCTGGGGCTTCCAGGGAGGTATGGCTTGCGTGGATCCCCCAACGTTTCCTTACCCAGAATCCCCTGCAAACCTCACTTTTAGCTGGAAAAATCACTTTTTCACACATTTGTGTGTGGGAAAGTGTGGCATCACTGGCCTCACACAAATTTCCTACCACCCAGCGTTCCCCAGGTCTCCCGATAAAAATGGTGCCTCACTTGTGTGGGAGGCCCAAGTACCGCGACAGGCAAGGGCCCACAACGTAGTGAGGCGACCTCAAAATTGCCTATCTCAAAACCACCTGGTTTTGCAAGGGAGTCACCTGGGTTTTGGCTCGTGCTCGGCGGCCATCTAGGGAAACCTACCAAACCCACACATTTCTGAAAAGTAGACACCCGGGGCTTCCAGGGAGGTATGGCTTGCGTGGATCCCCCAACGTTTCCTTACCCAGAATCCCTTGCAAACCTCAATTTTAGCTGAAAAAATCACTTTTCACACATTTGTGTGTGGGAAAGTGTGGCATCACTGGCCTCACACAAATTTCCTACCACCCAGCGTTCCCCCAGGTCTCCCGATAAAAATGGTGCCTCACTTGTGTGGGAGGCCCAGTACTCGCGACAGGCAAGGGCCCACAACGTAGTGAGGCGACCTCAAAATTGCCTATCTCAAAACCACCTGGTTTTGCAAGGGAGTCACCTGGGTTTTGGCCGTGCTCGGCGGCCATCTAGGGAAACCTACCAAACCCACACATTTCTGAAAAGTAGATACCCGGGGCTTCCAGGGAGGTATGGCTTGCGTGGATCCCCCAACGTTTCCACCCAGAATCCCTTGCAAACCTCAATTTTAGCTGAAAAAATCACTTTTTTCACACATTTGTGTGTGGGAAAGTGTGGCATCACTGGCCTCACACAAATTTCCTACCACCCAGCGTTCCCCAGGTCTCCCGATAAAAATGGTGCCTCATTTGTGTGGGAGGCCCAGTACTCGCGACAGGCAGGGCCCACAACGTAGTGAGGCGACCTCAAAATTGCCTATCTCAAAACCACCTGGTTTTGCAGGGAGTCACCTGGGTTTTGGCTCCGTGCTCGGCGGCCATCTAGGGAAACCTACCAAACCCACACATTTCTGAAAAGTAGACACCCGAGGGCTTCCAGGGAGGTATGGCTTGCGTGGATCCCCCAACGTTTCCTTACCCAGAATCCCTTGCAAACCTCAATTTTAGCTGAAAAAATCACTTTTTCACACATTTGTGTGTGGGAAAGTGTGGCATCACTGGCCTCACACAAATTTCCTACCACCCAGCGTTCCCCCAGGTCTCCCGATAAAAATGGTGCCTCACTTGTGTGGGAGGCCCAAGTACTCGCGACAGGCAAGGGCCCAAAACATTTTTTGATAGGCAATGTTGATGTTGCCTCAAAACGTTTTGTGTCCTTGCCTGTCGCGGGTACTTGGGCCTCCCACACAAGTGAGGCACCATTTTTATCGGGAGACCTGGGGGAACGCTGGGTGGTAGGAAATTTGTGTGAGGCCAGTGATGCCACACTTTCCCACACACAAATGTGTGAAAAAGTGATTTTTTCAGCTAAAAGTGAGGTTTGCAGGGGATTCTGGGTAAGGAAACGTTGGGGGATCCACGCAAGCCATACCTCCCTGGAAGCCCCGGGTGTCTACTTTTCAGAAATGTGTGGGTTTGGTAGGTTTCCCTAGATGGCCGCCGAGCACGGGGCCAAAACCCAGGTGACTCCTTGCAAAACCAGGTGGTTTTGTGAAAGGCCATTTTGAGGTCGCCTCAATACGTTGTGGGCCCTTGCCTGTCGCTGGTACTTGGGCCTCCCACACAAGTGAGGCACCATTTTTATCGGGAGACCTGGGGAACGCTGGGTGGTAGGAAATTTGTGTGAGGCCAGTGATGCCACACTTTCCCACACACAAATGTGTGAAAAAGTGATTTTTTCAGCTAAAAGTGAGGTTTGCAGGGGATTCTGGGTAAGGAAACGTTGGGGGATCCACGCAAGCCATACCTCCCTGGAAGCCCCCGGGTGTCTACTTTTCAGAAATGTGTGGGTTTGGTAGGTTTCCTAGATGGCCGCCGAGCACGGGGCCAAAAACCCAGGTGACTTCCTTGCAAAACCAGGTGGTTTTGTGAAAGGCCATTTTGAGGTCGCCTCAATACGTTGTGGGCCCTTGCCTGTCGCGGGTACTTGGGCCTCCCACACAAGTGAGGCACCATTTTTATCGGGAGACCTGGGGGAACGCTGGGTGGTAGGAAATTTGTGTGAGGCCAGTGATGCCACACTTTCCCACACACAAATGTGTGAAAAAGTGATTTTTTCAGCTAAAAGTGAGGTTTGCAGGGGATTCTGGGTAAGGAAACGTTGGGGGATCCACGCAAGCCATACCTCCCTGGAAGCCCCCGGGTGTCTACTTTTCAGAAATGTGTGGGTTTGGTAGGTTTCCCTAGATGGCCGCCGAGCACGGGGCCAAAAACCCAGGTGACTCCCTTGCAAAACCAGGTGGTTTTGTGAAAGGCCATTTTGAGGTCGCCTCAATACGTTGTGGGCCCTTGCCTGTCGCGGGTACTTGGGCCTCCCACACAAGTGAGGCACCATTTTTATCGGGAGACCTGGGGGAACGCTGGGTGGTAGGAAATTTGTGTGAGGCCAGTGATGCCACACTTTCCCACACACAAATGTGTGAAAAAGTGATTTTTTCAGCTAAAAGTGAGGTTTGCAGGGGATTCTGGGTAAGGAAACGTTGGGGGATCCACGCAAGCCATACCTCCCTGGAAGCCCCCGGGTGTCTACTTTTCAGAAATGTGTGGGTTTGGTAGGTTTCCTAGATGGCCGCCGAGCACGGGGCCAAAAACCCAGGTGACTCCCTTGCAAAACCAGGTGGTTTTGTGAAAGGCCATTTTGAGGTCGCCTCAATACGTTGTGGGCCCTTGCCTGTCGCGGGTACTTGGGCCTCCCACACAAGTGAGGCACCATTTTTATCGGGAGACCTGGGGGAACGCTGGGTGGTAGGAAATTTGTGTGAGGCCAGTGATGCCACACTTTCCCACACAGAAATGTGTGAAAAAAGTGATTTTTTCAGCTAAAAGTGAGGTTTGCAGGGGATTCTGGGTAAGGAAACGTTGGGGGATCCACGCAAGCCATACCTCCCTGGAAGCCCCCGGGTGTCTACTTTTCAGAAATGTGTGGGTTTGGTAGGTTTCCCTATGTGGCCGCCGAGCCCCGGGCCAAAAACCCAGGTGACCCCCTTGCAAAACCAAGTCATAATGAGATAATGTGTTGTTTATTTCTGCAGCGTGAAAATGTTGGCACAATATTGCAAGGAAAATGTGACAGACATTTTGAGGTTTGCAGGACATTGTGGGTACCATAACTTGTTGGGATCCACAAGAGAGATATCACCATGTACTCCCATGGGTGTTTCGTTTACGACAATATCTACAGTTGGTAGGTTATTCTTAGACGGAATGTACACCTTGGCAGACAGACTAAAAAGACAAAGATTACTGCACAGCCATCTATTCCTCAAGCACACACACACATACTGGTTGGATTTGGCACGAGGGCAAGTGATGGTTCAGTATATACAATTTTATTAACAAGAGATTTCACAAAAATGAAATGCACTGTCAATAATTGAAAGGACAAAAAACGGAACCAGTGACTCGCAGCTCGTGAGCTGTAAAGCCACGTCAAGGCCCCAACCGCTTTACAGGCCATTCACACACCTTTCATACGTGATACACACAAGACCATTCACACCCCCAGGCACGAAACAAACACATTACAACATTCACAAAAAGGGACAAGGTACACCCTGCTTGAGAAAGACAAAAAAAAATATTACTGCACAACCATCTAATCCTCAAGCACACACACACATACTGGTTGGATTTGGCACGAGGGTGAGTGATGGTTCAGTATATACAATTGTATTAACAAGTGATTTCACAAAAATGAAATGCACTGTTAATAATTGAAAGGACGAGAAACTGAACCATTGACTCACAGCTCGTGAGCTGTAAAGCCACGACAAGGCACCAACCTCTTTACAGGCCATTCATACACCTTTCATACGTGTGACAAATACAAAACCATTCACACCACCAGCCGCGGGCCCATCACATTACAACACTCACACCAGCAGACAGCGCCATTCAAGGGCCCATCACTTTCACACGCCCACATTCCTAACACAGCAACAACACAACCTGATGGATTGCGTGGAGTGTCGCTCGGCTAGCAGTGTGTGTAGTGACCAGCAGCAAGTCACTACTCACACACTGCCAGCCGAGCGCCACTCCACGCACACCGCCAGCCAAGCACCAGCCTACACACACCTCCATCACATTTAGGATTTTTTTATACAAAAAAGAAAACACAAACAAATTGCAAATAGATACAAATCTACTAACACAAAATCAGAAACATTGCACTAATGCCAACCTTGAAACAGAACAACAATTCTTAAACATTACAGACCAGGCAGTTCACTTTACCACTCATGGTTGCTCCCAATAATTCTTTTGCTTGTGGTACGCTCTATAACAAGCAGGCACACACAGCCCAGGGTTAGAAGGACACTCAGGGCAGTACATACGAGTCTCCTTCCGCGTACCTCTTCGCCAACAGACTCTACATCTCCTAGTGGGAAAGTCTTTTGAGGATGTAGGAGGAATGTGATCAGGAAAGTGGCGATCTTTCAATCGAGCCACATCCTCCACCACTCCAACTCTAGGAACACTTGCCTGTTCCACAACAACAAGGCTGCCTATGACAGACTCCTGAAACTGAACAAAAGTCAACTTTGACGCAGGAGAACACTCCTTGAACACAACAAAAGCATTGAAAGTTGCTAAATTGAAGAGATGGATGGCCAACTTCTTATACCAAATGTAAGACTTACGAATAGCAGTGTAAGGTTCCAACCTCTGATCTACTCTATCAACACCACCCATGTGCTTATTGTAGTCTAAAATGCACACAGGTTTGCGCACTTCAGCAATCTGACCCCAAACAGCCACAGGTGAAGTACTCTCATCATGGATGGTAGTCAGCATGTACACATCCCTCCTGTCCACAAATTTCACAGCTAGCAGTTCCTCACTACGCAAGGCACTGCACTGTCCCCTCTGAAGTTTTTTGCAAACAAGCTCTTTTGGATAACCTTTACGGTTAGAGCGGATTGTGCCACAAGCAAAAGTGTCCACTTTGAACAATTCCTTAAACAATTGCACAGCAGTGTAGAAGTTATCAATGTACAAATGGTGGCCTCTGTTAAACAGTCCTCTAGCAAGTTCCCACACAATTTTCTCTGAAACTCCTACTAAAGTGGACGGACAACCAGGGGGTCAATAGTGGAATCCCTACCAGTGTACACACGCAAATTAAAAACATATCCTGTCCTACTCTCAGACAACATATACAGCTTAATTCCATAGCGTGCCCTCTTGCTAGGAATGTACTGCCTAAAAACCAAACGGCCCTTGAACAGCACCAAAGACTCATCAATAGATATTTCTTTCCCTGGAGTATAGATCTCTGAAAATCGATCTACAAAGTGATCAAGAACAGGCCGAATCTTAAAAAGACGGTCACATTCAGGGTGATCTCGTGGCAACGCCAAACCATTATCAACAAAATGCAGCATCCGAAGCAAAAGTAAATACCGATCACGAGTCATAACTGCAGGAAATATGGCCGTTGCCATCAAGGGACTGGTAGACCAATATGAACTCATGGACGGCTTCCTTATCAAACCCATCAAAAAAGTCAAACCCAAAAACTTCTTCATCTCTTCCAGATTTGTGGGACTCCACCGGGTAGCTCTAGAATGGGGCCTAAGTCTGGCACTGTTGTCCCTCAAAAACTGTTCAGCATACAAATTAGTCTGCTCAACAATCTCACCCAAAAATACATCATCCATAAACAACTGAAAATACTGTATAGGCAAATAATGTTCACAATCCACTCTACACCCTGCATAACCACTAAAGGCAGGCAACACCGGCTGCACCATGTTTGGATCAACCCAGAGTCCAGCACTTCCAGTAGGAAGCCTAGCAGCCCCAGGCTGCAATCCAGATGCCTCTTGCACCATCGGCACATTAGTATCCTCCTCTAAATCAGGCACTTCATCTGCACTGAGAGTACCTTCATCATCCGATGATTCCATGTGGAGAGAAAACTCACTGCCTGAATCTTCCCTCCCTCCTCTCCCTCAGACGCACTGTCAGTCTCATAATCCTGCTCAGAGGAAGATTCAAGAAGCAAACCAACCACCTGCTGAGCAGTAATTCTACGGCTAGCCATAATGCTTACTAATAAAGGTTACTTGTCAAACAAGTCAACAACAACAAACCCTTTGTAAAAAAAAAAAAGAAATAAACAAAATGTAGATTTATCACAAAGACCTATATACTCCAACACTATACCACTCACGTGACAGAAGCAGCTAGACTCACCACCACCTACTCTGCACAGACACAGTAAGGATCAACAATATCCCACTAAAAAAGAAGAAGAAAAAAATTACACATAAGACAATGCAAAACATCGCAAAGAATTTCATGCTCTGAACACTAACAAATATGCTGCCATTATGGCACCACTTACAAAAAAATTCATTCATGCATGACAATAATACTCATTTGGAGTACACACAACAAAAATATTTTTCTTACCAAATAAATGCAATTACGCAAAACTGCAGAACCACAACTGCCGAAACCGCAAACAGGAATCAAAAGCTTTACACTAGAATAAAAAGGAGGAAAAAAAACATTACAATCACATATGCAAATAATGCACCAGTCCACACACAATCCACCAGCCAAGCTAAGGGGTAGTTGGGCCTAACAGTATAAATAAAATATTCACACCCGTAAAAGGGGAGCAACCCTTGCCCTTTTGGCCACTCCCCAACACAAAAATAAAAAAACCCTGGTGCCTAGTGGGCATTCCTGCTGCACAATCACATGATCGTGCAGCAGGAATGCACAAAAGAGGCATCGGGGAAAGGAAAACCATTTCCTTTCCCTCGATGCCTCTTTTGATACAAACCCCCCCTCCCCGAGCCAAACCTCACCTGATTTCCCGACGCGCTGGAAGCAAATGGCTTCCAGCGCGTCGGGAAGAAAGGGAAACCCTCAATGATGTCAGCGCGCTGACGTCATTGATGGGGCGGGGGAGGCAGGGGAAGCCCTTCCCCTGCCTCCCCCCAAAAAAACCTAACGATCAGATTCTCACGGGGGAGCGCCAGCGCTTCCCCGTGGGTGGTCTTATGACGAGCTGGACTCGTCACGAGCACTGTGTGCCATGACGAGTCCAGCTCGTCATAAGCACCGAAGGGGATAAAGGGTCAGAGCAGGATCTCAGCGGCAGACGAGGAGAAGGAACCTCCTGGTCACAGGAACTACACGAGCATTGCGCGCAAGAAATTCAAGGATGCAAAGACCTCCATCAAGGATTACAGCTAACTTTTCAGGGTGTAAATGGAGAGAAGGCACATCTGCCCTGCATATTTATCCACGAAGATGCCACCGTTTTGTGCAATACCTCTACTCAACTGGAGTGCTTTCTACTGGCTAATCAGTAAGTGCTACCTCGTTGGGTAAATGTATAGTGCCTTTCCTACACTACAGCTGCGTAAAGGACCAGAAGAATTGTCTCCAGTGACCTGTGTGTCTGTAACTTTGCCACCGCGCCGAAAGTGCCGGGGTCCTTTGAGTAAGCTGTCCATCATAGTGGGGAAAGGGCGGGCATACGTTGCATACCGCTAGTGTATGTGTGGCGGGGATTCTAAGCCCGTTCACATGCCTCTTGTTTATAAAGGGTCAGAGCAGGATCTCAGCGGCAGACGAGGAGAAGGAACCTCCTGGTCACAGGAACTACACGAGCATTGCGCTCGAGAAATTCAAGGATGCAAAGACCTCCATCAAGGATTACAGCTAACTTTTCAGGGTGTAAATGGAGAGAAGGCACATCTGCCCTGCATATTTATCCACGAAGATGCCACCGTTTTGTGCAATACCTCTACTCAACTGGAGTGCTTTCTACTGGCTAATCAGTAAGTGCTACCTCGTTGGGTAAATGTATAGTGCCTTTCCTACACTACAGCTGCGTAAAGGACCAGAAGAATTGTCTCCAGTGACCTGTGTGTCTGTAACTTTGCCACCGCGCCGAAAGCGCCGGGATCCTTTGAGTAAGCTGTCCATCATAGTAGGGAAAGGGCGGGCATACGTTGCATACCGCTAGTGTATGTGTGGCGGGGCCAAACGAGCGGGGCTTCTAGGCCCGTTCACATGCCTCTTGTTTATAAAGGGTCAGAGCAGGATCGCAGCGGCAGACGAGGAGAAGGAACCTCCTGGTCACAGGAACTACACGAGGATTGCGCTCGAGAAAATCAAGGGTGCAGAGACCTCCATCAAGGATTGTCTCCAGTGACCTGTGTGTCTGTAACTTTGCCACCGCGCCGAAAGCGCCGGGATCCTTTGAGTAAGCTGTCCATCTTAGTAGGGAAAGGGCGGGCATACGTTGCATACCGCTAGTGTATGTGTGGCGGGGCCAAACGAGCGGGGCTTCTAGGCCCGTTCACATGCCTCTTGTTTATAAAGGGTCAGAGCAGGATCGCAGCGGCAGACGAGGAGAAGGAACCTCCTGGTCACAGGAACTACACGAGGATTGCGCTCGAGAAAATCAAGGGTGCAGAGACCTCCATCAAGGATTGTCTCCAGTGACCTGTGTGTCTGTAACTTTGCCACCGCGCCGAAAGCGCCGGGATCCTTTGAGTAAGCTGTCCGTCATAGTAGGGAAAGGGCGGGCATACGTTGCATACCGCTAGTGTATGTGTGGCGGGGCTTCTAGGCCCGTTCACATGCCTCTTGTTTATAAAGGGTCAGAGCAGGATCGCAGCGGCAGACGAGAAGGAACCTCCTGGTCACAGGAACTACACGAGGATTGCGCTCGAGAAAATCAAGGGTGCAGAGACCTCCATCAAGGATTGTCTCCAGTGACCTGTGTGTCTGTAACTTTGCCACCGCGCCGAAAGCGCCGGGATCCTTTGAGTAAGCTGTCCGTCATAGTAGGGAAAGGGCGGGCATACGTTGCATACCGCTAGTGTATGTGTGGCGGGGCTTCTAGGCCCGTTCACATGCCTCTTGTTTATAAAGGGTCAGAGCAGGATCGCAGCGGCAGACGAGGAGAAGGAACCTCCTGGTCACAGGAACTACACGAGGATTGCGCTCGAGAAAATCAAGGGTGCAGAGACCTCCATCAAGGATTACAGCTAACTTTACAGGTTGGCAATGGAGAGAAGGTACATCTCCACGCTCACGAAGATGCCACCGTTTTGTGCAATACCTCTACTCAACTGGAGTACTTTCTACTGGCTAATCAGTAAGTGCTACCTCGTTGGGTAAATGTATAATGCCTTTCCTACACTACAGCTGCGTAAAGGACCAGAAGAATTGCAGGATCGCAGCGGCAGACGAGGAGAAGGATTGCGCTCAAGAAAATCAAGGGTGCAGAGACCTCCATCAAGGATTACAGCTAACTTTACAGGGTGGCAATGGAGAGAAGGCACATCTCCACGCTCACAATCCCGCTCTAGTGGGCATTCCTGCTGCACGATCACATGATCGTGCAGCAGGAATGCACAAAAGAGGCATCGGGGGAAAGGAAAACCCTTTCCTTTCCCTCGATGTCTCTTTTGAATCAAACCCCCCTCCCCGAGCCAAAACTCACCTTATTTCCTCGATGCGCTGGAAGCAAATGGCTTCCAGCGCGTCGGGGAAGAAAGGGAAACCCTCAATGATGTCAGCGCGCCTCGCGCGCTGACGTCATTGATGGGGGGCGGGGGGCGGGGGAGGCAGGGGAAGTCCTTCCCCTGCCTCCTAAAAAAAAACCCGACGATCGGATTCCCACGGGGGGAGCGCCAGCGCTTCCCCCGTGGGTGGTCTTATGACGAGCTGGACTCGTCATGAGCACACGAGCACTGTGTGCCATGACGAGTCCAGCTCGTCATAAGCATGGAAGGGGTTAAATCTGTGGTTTGGTCGTTAAACTTTCCCTAGGACCCTTTCTCCTGTGGAGTTGTAGTTGATGTTCTTACTTTTAAAGGGCCAGGTCCCGGGGACATAACAGAAAAATAAGAGGTGGGTGCACGAGGCCCTCTTTTAGGGCTTATGAAGGTACTGGGGATAGCCACCACCCCGGGGTATTGCTTTTTATGTATGTGGGGGATGCACACATGGCACCCCAGTGCCCTTGGAACCACCACATCCCCAGGTCAAATGTTTATAAAGTATTGTGAGCGGCCCGCAATTCCCCCTTCAGCCCTGGGGACTGCCACCTCCCTGGGGCACTTAACAATAGGTATGCGGGCAGGCCTGCTGGGCCCACCTGCGCCCCAGGGACCGCCACCTCCCCAGGGAAAATCATACAAGAAAAATGCATGGGGCCCGCGCAGCCAACTCACAGCCCATGGGAACACCACCTCCCCGGGGCAGTTAAAAAAATGTATGCAGCTGGGCCCCCTGGGCCTGCCCGTGCCCTGGGGTCCACCACCTCCCCGGGTCAGATCAAGTTGAAAAAATTCAGGGCCCATGCGCGCTCCTGCAGTCCCAGGGACCGTCATCTCCCCAGGGTAATTTTTTGAAAATATGGGGGGGCACATGGCCTCCTGTAGTCACGGGACCACCAACTTGCTGGTGCTAACTTCTTTGATGGAGGGGCATGATGCTCATTTCACACAAATTAAACCTCAACAGGTTACAGTTAAGAAATAACATTTGAATAAACATTGAAATTCACTATAAAAAACAAAGGTTACAGGGACGTTATAGTTAGGAAATAGAATTAAAGAAACCTTAGAAATTCAATGAAAAAGCCAAAGGTTACAGTGACGTTATAGTTAGGAAACAGCTTTTTTAACATAGATATTCACTGAAAAAAATCAAAGTTTACAGGGATATTATAGTTAGCGTTGGATTTCACTCATACAAAACCATTGAAATTCAGCAGTTATAGTTACCTGAGCTCACTACAACTTACACCCCACAATGCACTGTTTATGACATCACATATTACATCACTGATGACATCATCCACAGGACCATTCATACACCCAATTATACCCCATACAACATCTCATACACCCAGTCCCATTCCCACCAACCATTGATATACCCTTTTACAGACCGACACAAACACTCACATACCAACTCAACGATCCATAGAGCCACTCACACATCAACTCACACACACAGGCACTAATGCAACCAGTAACTCACATATCCAGCCATTCATGCAACTACTCACTGACCAATACAGCCACTCACACACCCAGTCATACAGACATACATACACTTACACACCCACTCATACACCTATACAGCAACTAACACATCTACTTACTCACCCATACAGTCACTCACACAGCCACTCACTTGTCCATATAGTTACTCACATACCGTCTCACTTACTAATACATATACTAACACTTATACTCACTCATCTACACAGTCGCTGGGACAACCAAAAACTGTCCTATATAACTTCTCTCACACTCACTTACTCACCCATACAGCCACTCACATACATTCACTCACCCATACAGCCACTCACACGCCAAATCACTCTCCCATACTCCCACTTATGTGCCCTGTCACTCACCCATACAGACATTTATGTACCTGCTCAGTCATCCATTCAGCCACTCAAGCACCCTCTCATTCACCATTTACAGCTATTTACACACCCACTCACTCACCCATACAGATACTCATACAGCCACTCACTTAATCACCCACTGACACATCCACTTGTTCACCCATACAAAAACTCACACACCCACTCACTCATGTATACTGCCTCACATACCCACTCACTCTTCAATACACCTTTTACACACCCACTCAATCACCATACAGGCACTCCCACAGCCACTTACCTGAGGATATATGTTTAACACTCAGTAACTTTTAGAAAACACTCACAATCATTGGATGGTGTCATCAGTGATGTCATCAGTGATGTCATTTGAGACGTCATCAGTGATGTCACCGACCATGTCATGAGTGATGTAATATGTGAGGTCATAAGCAGTGCATTGTGGGGGCATAAGTTATAGTTAACTCAGATAACTATAACTGCTGAATTTCAATGGTTTTGTTTGAGCGCAATCTTTGTTTTTTTTAGTGAATTTCTATGTTTTTTAAATTCTTTTGCCTAACTATTGTAGTGTAGTTCCTATAGTACCCCTGCAGGACCTGCGCTTTTGGATAACATACACTGTGGGCCTGGTGGCAGCCTGATTCTGAGCACCCCCACCGCGTATGTTAGCCTGTTTGCATTAGCTAGCTCACAGTGCCACTAGAATCTCCTTTTTATCAGAGAGATTAGTTTTTGGCAACCTCAGAACACGACAACCCTGATTCCTCAGACTCGTGGAAACAATGTACTACTTTTCGCTCAGTCACTCGTGCTTGCTCATTTGGTCTCAGAGAGTTACACAGAAGAAACGGTCGAGCGTGTTTACAATAAGAATTTGCACAGTTGTTCTTCTAGTATAAAATATATGTGCTGTATCAACTGTTAAACAGTAGCAGAGATATATGATCAGCAGTACAGTGAATAGAAAAGGATAGTACAGTTCTACCATTTTGCAATTGTCATGAACATATACATGAATATAAAATGCATTTATAAAATAAAGCGCATACTCCTACGATGCCTGTCTAGATGTACCTAAGTGTACCTAGCATGTGAGTAGGTGTGAAAGAAGCCAAGAATCCCGCTAGGATTTAGTCAAACCCCATTACCTGAATAATGAGAGTGTGGGACCTCGTCCTGGTCTCGAGTTGGACACCCCGCACAGGATGGTTTAGACCACTGTCAGCTGAAGCGACTGCATGCAGGAGCCTCAGCGTCTCTGGTCAGTGTGTCGGCCTGGAAGTCTCGGTTCCCTCTAACTAATGATAGCAAGAGGTGCTGTATTTATACAGAAAAGTATAGAGTCCCTTTGTCCCTTGTGTCTTGTGTTAGCCATTGTTGGG
The DNA here is from genome assembly GCA_963921515.1 of Calotriton arnoldi. Taxonomy (NCBI): domain Eukaryota; kingdom Metazoa; phylum Chordata; class Amphibia; order Caudata; family Salamandridae; genus Calotriton; species Calotriton arnoldi. The sequence goes on from CAWUFW010010205.1 coordinate 690,311, forward strand.
TATGAAGATGACGTATGGGATGAACCGGTTACATAGATGTTTATGCAGGTGGATCCTAGCCCCTGCCTGGTTTCCTAGAACTCTTATGAATATTTAATCATACTGGATAAGCACATCAAAGATGGTATAGGAGGCCATTGTTCGGGAAAAACCCTCCTTCTGTACCCATACCACAGTCTAGATAAGGTTCAGCCCTCAGCGCCCGTTATTGTGGAGAATAGGGAACTAATGTAGGTGAAAGATTATGCCTATATTAGGGCATCTCAATCCATGCCTATATTAGGGCATCTCAATCCATGCCTATATTAGGGCATCTATATGAAACATAACACTATAACTTCCCTGCAATCTTTGGTTTTGTAAGTGAATATATATAGAGCAAATTCCACCCGTGGCACTGATGATTTAAAGGGCAAGTTTACAAAGTTGGAGAGACTATATGAAAGAGAGACACGAAAGTGGTGGGAGGCCACTTCCTTGCAAAATCATATCAATATTAATCTTGTTCCAAGATGCTTGACGATTTAAACAGTCCCTGCATATGAGAACCCAGAACCCCTCCTGTTAGAGGAATGGGCCGAAAACACAACAAATTAATCAAAAGGAATGCTAGTGATTCTTGTTAAGTTTGCATGGAGTGATAGAGAACAAGCACTTAAAGAGATCAGTGATTTGGAAAGTGAAATCTCAAAGAGTGAAGGCAAAAGTAAACAAGAAGAGCTGAAGGAGTTGATGAAAAAATGCTTGATCAACTATAAACAAAAGATCAAACAGAGAAAATAAGACAAATTTGACCATGATACATAGGGCTTTGAGCAAGGGACAGTGCTTATGTTTTCTAAAAAGTTTGATGCACCAAGAAGAGAATTGAAGAGCAATAAGAATCTAATAACATTGAAACAAAGAGATACATCGGAATCTGATGTCACAGACTTGGAACAGTCAGGAGTTTAGATCGGAAGTGGTCTAAACTCCCCTGGATTGCTGGTTGACGGCCCTTGAAACCTCAAGACCACCCAACAACCCTAATCCCACTCTAGCCAACGAGGACTACAATAGCTGGATTTACAACTCCCTAGACTCCGTGCTCCCCATGAAATGCTCCGCAATAAAGCGCAGCGCCGCTACTGCACCCTGGTATTCCTCCAGATTACGGGAAAGGAAAGGATATTGTAAAAAATTGGAGAGGAAATGGCGACTGGATTATTCCCCTTCCAGCAAAATTGCATACAGGGAGGCAATAAAAACTTACAAAAATGAAATCAAAGTCTCACAATCGACTTTTTTTGAAGAAAAAATTAAAGCAGCTGCCTACATGCCTAAAGAAATCTAGCGAATCGCGAAAACCCTCCTTAAACTCCCTGAGAAGCCCCCGAACACCATTGACGCACAAACCCGCTGCAACAACCTTGCAAAGTTCTTCTTTGAAAAAATACAAACTATTTACACCTCCTTCTCCCCCATCCAGTTCGACATAACCTCCGCCAACTTCTCAAATGCAGCACCCCAACCTTCAGTCACCCTGGAATCCCTCCTCCCTCTTAATCCCTCCATATTAGAATCCATTATGCACCAGGTGAAATCTGGCTCCCCCCAAGACCCGGCACCCCCACGCACCCTGCTGCAAGCTATCGGCAACATTCTTCCCACCATACTTGACCTGCTTAATGCCTCCATATCCTCCGGCATTGTCCCTCCCCCCTGGAAACGCGCCATGGTTAAGGCCCTCTTGAAAAAACCTAACCTAGACCAAGATAACCCCAGTAATTATCGGCCAATCTCCCTGCTACCATGGCTGAGCAAGATCCTGGAGAAATATGTCAACACAGTACTGGTAGAGTTCCTGGAGAACAACCATTTGCTCGATCTCTCCCAGACAGGATTCCGTCCCATGCATGGGACAGAAACCGCCCTTCTCGCGGTAACAGAAGAGGCCAGGAAGATCCTGGATCAAGGAGGCTCCGCAGCAATCATCCTCCTTGACTTAAGTGCCGCATTCAACACTGTAAACCACGACATACTAATGTACCGACTTACCAACTTAGGACTTTCAGGAAATGCTGTCACCTGGTTCACATCCTTCCTGGCAGACCGCTCTTTCCAGGTTTTTGAGGGCGATATCACCTCCCCCAGCAAGCCATTGGGTTGCGGTGTGCCTCAGGGCTCTTCCCTGAGCCCTACGCTATTTAACATATATATGAGCCCCCTAGCTGAGATTGTCCGTCCTTTCGGCATAAAAATCATCACTTATGCCAACGACACTCAGCTAGTGGTGGCCCTTAACCAGCCAAACACCGCCCATAACAACCTGAGTGGATGCTTGGAGGAGGTGGCCAAGTGGATGACACTCTCCTGTCTAAAGTTGAACGGAGACAAAACTGAGCTTATGCTCTTAGGTAACACCCCCAAGCTCACTATTAACTCACTGTGGCCCATCTGCCTCGGCCCGGCTCCAGTGCCAAAGGACACAATCAAAAGCTTGGGCATCTGGCTGGATAACTCCCTTAACTTTAACAATCAAGCATCTAAACTTGCAGCCACCTGCCGCGGTCTACTTAGGCTACTCCGAAAAATTCTTACCCTACTTCCATTCCAGGCGAAACAAATTATGGTCCAGGGTCTCATCCTATCACGCCTGGACTTTGGGAATGCCCTCTATTTAGGAGCCCCTCAGTCCACCTTGCGCAAGCTCCAGGTCATCCAAAATTGCGCAGCCCGAACACTCCTTCAGATCCCCCGTCGACTCCCAATCAAACCTGGATTAAAGAACCTCCATTGGCTCCCAGTTAGGGAAAGAATTGAATTCAAGGCCCTGTGCATTGCCCACAGGGCCTTTTGGAAGACGGGCTCTGCCATTAATCAATCATTGATTACCCCCTACCACCCGAATAGACAGCTTAGATCAGCATCTTCCTTCCTCGCCATAGTACCCAGGATAAAAAGAGTTAGATGTGGTGGCCGCTCCTTTTCTTATAACTCGGCCAAGCTCTGGAACGCTCTCCCCCTCCATCTGCGTACAGAGCCCAATTTGCTCCCATTCCGTAAGCTCTTAAAAACTCTGCTCTTCAATAAATCTGAATAGTCTCTAACTGTACGCCTGCACGCGTTATCTGTAGCGCTAGGACACCTTAGGGTAACTATCGCGCTTAATAAATGGTCTTTTCATTTAATTCATTTCATTTCAGGCAAAGAAGGAGCAGGTCCATCATTAACAAGGCAGAATCAGACCTCTTTTCACGATGAATTCCAACTGATATGCCAGAATGGCTCAGTGAAGAAAAGGACAAACCACCCAAATTATGAGGAAGCGACAAACGAGAAGGGGTGGCTGGAAGCAATGACAATGGCCCTTCACCGCATGTCACTCGGAGCAAACGAGGGAACAAGAGCAGATAAACATGGAGAACTTAACGATTATAAATCTGACCCTGAAAAAATTAACCAGAATTGAGTAATATGTGCTAAAGCTAGGACTTACCTTCTGTCCCAAGAATACATTTGAATAAACCCAAACCCCAATAGATCTTTTCACATTTTCTAGAAAATTGATGCTACACAAATTCTTCAAACAGAAGGGGTCATTGGATAAAAAATGAACCCGTGCGAAAACTACAGAGGTGGACACACTAACGGGCAACAATTTGGAAACACTGGCAATTCTAGAAGACCTCTATAATGAAAAACCTTCCCAAATTGATGAGACACTAGAAAGGTTCGAAAGAGTGGAACACTTAGGTATAACCCAAATGAGGGCCAAGAGTTATTTTAAGCCTTCATCTACCTTCTTGCCCTAAATGCCAATAGATGCAATAGATGTTTTTTCTGATAACGTCAACAAAGATCTTTTGCGGTTACGCATCAAAGGCTTGAGAAAAGAGAAAAGGAGTAATATCACCAATAAACAGAGGATAGCTTTGGCAAACTTGAAGAATGATAAGACCATCATATGTAAACCAATGGACAAAGGGGACAATATTGTCTTGTAGACAACATAAAACTACTGCAAAGAAGCATTGAGACAACTAAAAGACCCAACATGTTATTCAGAAATATCAAAGGTGGAATACAACAACAGCATAACAGAATATCACACTCTTATCCAAAGGTGGTACAATAAAGGCATGCTTGAAATGGAAGAGTATTATTTCCTTCACTGTCCCTATTCCTGGACACCCCCGTTCTAGTATTTGCCTAAAATTCATAAAAATGATACTGACCCTCTAGGTCGATCGATCGTCTCCTCACAAGGAAGCCTAGAGGAAGATATGTCCAGGTACATAGATCATTTCCTTTTGAATTCGTGACCCAACTCACTTCCTACACGAGACACTAAAGATTTCTTGAGACGTATCAAAGATATAACATGGGATCCAGACTTTTTAATGATTGTGCTAGACATTACCAGCCTGTATACCAGCATAGCACATAAAGTCGGACTCGACGCAGTCAGATATTTCTTAACAGGATGCTCGCTGAAATATGTGGAACACAATGTCATGCTGATTGAATTTGCAAAGTTTTGTCTGTGTAATAATATCTTTATATTTCAGGACCAGCTCTACAGACAGACACATGGGATGGCCATGGGTACCTGCTTTTCCCCCGGCTACGCAAACTTGTTTGTGGGCTGGTGGGAGAAGCAGGTAGCCTAGTCAGACACCCATGATGAATGAGTGGATAATATAGTGAGTTGGAACAGATATATAGATGCCTTATTTATAATATGGAGAGGGTTGCAGCAACCAGCCACTGACAACATGACAGCGCTCAACAAGAATGATATCAATCTCTGGTTCATGGGGGAGATGAGCCCAGTATCAATAAACTTTCTAGATCCAAGAGTGTTGGTCTTTGAAAATAAAATATGTACAACTCTCTTCAGAAAGCCCACAGCGGGTAATTCTCTACTACATGCTGATAACAGCCACCCAAGTAAAATAGAACAGTATTCCCTATGGTGAGCTATTGTGCATAAAGAGGAACAGCTCCAGAGACTGTGATTTTCAAATTGCAGCCAGGGAAAGCATGAAGAGATTTCAAGTGAGAGGTTACCAGAAAGGAATCCTTGATCGAGCTATGAAAAGGGTCCAGGAGAAATCTAGATTAGATCTTCTCAAAGATAGCATCAGGAAAGAAGATACTTACAACAACTTTAGAATGATCACCAACTTTTCCAGTGATGTCAATTCCATTAGATGGATATTACGGAAGAACTGGCAGGTTCTCAAATTAGAATCCGTTATAGGTGCGGACCTCACAGAATTTCCATTAATCACATTTAGGAAAGCAAGGTCCATAAAAGATCAGCTGGTACAGAGACATCTCACGGAGGCAAGCAGAGAGTCAGCTTTCAAAGAACTTAAGGGCTTTTTTCTATGTGGAAGATGTAAAACATGTGCCAATAGCAAGAAAGTTCTGACATATGAAATTCCAGGTCTGTCACAACCGAAGAAAATTATTAAATTCATGAACTGTGATACAACACATACTGTTTACTGCCTTGGGTGCCCTTGCCAGTTAAAATATATTGGCAGTACAATCCAACTAAAGTACGTATTTTTGAACACCTAGGAGTCATAACTAATAATGATGTAACATACCCAGCAGCGAGACACTTTGAATCCCATCATGGAAGCAACAGAAACCTTTTAAGGTTTTTCTGTATAGATCATGTACCCACAGCTGCCAGAGGAGGTGATAGAATGTTGAAGCTCTGCAGGTTAAAATCGAAATATATAACAGATATGCAAACCAAGAGATCTCGAGGTGTGAATAATGGGGAAGAGTTGGTGGTACATCTATGAATGTGTCAGAAGTGAAGTGGGAACACGACTTTCCTCATGTCTTTAAAGTGTAATCTCCGTGATATTATTGAAATCGATTTGATGAGAATTCATCCATATCTGTTGCCCTTATTAATGATTATAATTACTAGATATAATTTGAGTATTTGAAGTATATTTTCTTTGTGTTTCATTTGTCATCTTTGTTGATATTTAAGAAAATCATGAATTTGCTGCAATTCATATTATGCTTGCCCATGGAACTTAAGTAAAATAGACATGATCACAGGGATGGAAGACTAATGGTATTCATCAAGCACGTCTAGCCAACTGACAAGTTTGTTGGTGTATAGAGCATTATAGCTCATCTGAGGCATTATAACACAACAACTAAGTCATCTACCGTACATAAGATTATGCATGACGCTCATTGAGAGTAATGCTTGATATAATATATTTAGTTATACTTTAGCCCATTCAGGGTGGAATAATAATCCATTTTAGTGAGGATCTCTTGGTACCCATGCAGGGCTGAGATAAACAGAAAAGAGAAAACATAAAAAATGAATTGATCATGTGTATTGAGATTGTATGTTGGGGCACCTGTTTTATTGTTTTATTGATAATCATGCATTATGAATGAAGTTTCATTATTTTACAACTGTCTAAAATGTACATGATTGAATGTTTTCATGCATGCCACGAGGAGCCAACATGCATTGATAATAAAGAACTAGTTATAGGAGGCCATCTCTATCTGGTTGATAATTCGGTATATTATGTGATTATAATTTACCGTCATGTATAGAATGATATATATATGGATTGCAGAAAGCACGATACACTCCAAGATGGCATGTTTTATGTAGATGCCTGAATGCACACATGATTTTAAGGTTTAGTCTTTTGTTTATTACTATCAATTTCAGTGAACCAATGAAATGTATTGTATATAATGATGTGCCAAGGTGGTGTTCATTAACATTGAGAAAGGCATTTGCCGAAACGCATCTGTTTGTAGCTTTCTTCCATTAAATGGCTGAAAATCCCTCTCCTGTGAGTGCTGACCATTAATTTCTTGGAGCAATCATCCTATCCACAAGTTCACCCTCGCGTGGTCGAGCACATGCCCGTGAGTGCACAGGTCGTGGTGACCTGGAGCTTTGATATACACATTCTCGAGTAGTTAATTATAGTTAGGACCTAGGTTCCATAGGAAGAGCATTTTTTCATTTGCCAATAACTTTGGTGCCATTTCATGAATCCTAACAAAGTTTTCAAAACTAATATGATGCTCACTTCAGCTGCTGTCTTGGAAGTTAAGTGGTGATCCGTCAAGCAGGGGCCGATAAAAAGGGCGGGTCCCAAACACATTTACCCCATGTCAATTCCCATGGGAACTTTAGAAATGCCTACAGCCCTAACTGCTGAACGGAATCACACCACATTTGGCAGAAAGGTAGATATTGGTCCAGGCAAGTGCCTTTTTGTGATGTGCTGTAAATCTGTTCAGTAGTTTTGGAAATGTTAAGGAAAATCCCCAATTGTATATAGGGATCTGGTTCCTCTGAGGGTTCGATAGTCCCGTGTTCAAATCTGATTGGCTGCCAACACTTCAAACCAGGAAGTTTTGGCAGCCATCTCAGAACTCGGCTTTACCCGATTTCCAACAAAAATATTTAAAAAAGAGAAAGGGGCAGAGTAGGGATACCCTGACTCCTACTGCATCTTGGGGGGGGGAGCCCAGAGGGGCCCCGCCAGGGCAAAATAATGTTTAAAATAAAAAATTCGATGGGAGTCCTGTGGCTCCCGCTGAAATATTAAAAAATAGGAGAAATGCGGGCTTCTGCGCTTTTTTATCATTAAGCTCCCGGGTGGGTCAGGTCCCCTGCCCAGCCCAGTACAGCCCCCTCCTGGGTCATTCTTGGCCCCGGGGACCACCACCTCCCTCGTGCTGGCCCTACAAACAAGAAAGGAGGGGGCCGCATGGCCCGCCTCCTGGAACCATAGATGGCCGTTTGGACTGCCACTCCCCAGGGTCGGTTCTTGCTATGTCCAGGGGTACCCACCTCAAGGACATAGCTGTTTGCTGTAGCTTGGCGGGAGCTTTACTGCTTCTGCCAAGTCACAGCAAACACTCTGGTTCCAGCAAGCGAGAGTGGAGAAATGCTCTTGCTTACTGGAAGCAGAGCAGAATTGCTTTCAGACACAGGGAGCTTCATGTTTAGGAGCTCCCTATGTCTGAAAGTAATGTCGGTTCCCACACAAGGCAGGCAGCCAATAGGGTCCGCAGTGGCATTCAGGCCCCCCCATTTGACCCAGTGGAGACTGGGTGCCTTGGGGGCACCCTGCAGATATGGCCAGGCCCGGGGGTTGTGGTCCCTGGGGCTAATCAGCCCATGGAGTGTGGCTGCAAGACCCCCTATCTCCTTTGGTAAAAAGGCCGGACCCCGGGGGATGAGGTCTGTGGGGCAGAAATGAGCCAGAGGAGGGAGCAACGTGCCCCCCCTCCCCCAAAGGGATTCTTTCTTATCATCTGCTACTGAGACCAGAGATCGTGTTCTAAACCTTTAAAAACTAGAAGTATATACATTGCCTAGAAGCCCTGCCTGTTTGGCTGTGCACCATATACATTAGCAGTATGTGACGTCTTCCCACCCTTTTTCCAGGATGATGGACAGCTTACTAAAAGTCCCACCAGCACATTTTTCAGTGACTTTTGAGACACGTTCCTCATGCCTAGGAATACAATCGACTCTCCACCAAACAAAGATGCAGTTACTTTTGCAAAGTACAAATAATTCAAGTGTCTTTTATTTGCAGTTCCACTTTGTAAAGTTATCTGGTGAAGACGCTTGAGTAAAAATCCCAATGGCAAAGTTACAGACACTATTCTGAGAGGATGCACAGAAACTGTGCACTCAACACAATGCGCACAACTGTGGAACTCTAGGGTTCCTTCCAATAAAGTAAATATTTCAAAAGCTTTAATACATTGAGACATTCACTTGTTTGAATGATTTATCTGAATGTGTGATTTTCATTTGTAAATCTTCTGACATTAAAGAACAGGCAAATTCACATAATTCATCATGCTCTTTAGAGCATAAACAATGTTACATCACATTGAGTTGTACAATGATATAATTTCAGATGAGATTGTAGATCGATTCCCGATGCATTTCGGGTTGTGAATCCTTAATCCTTAATCAGGGGAACTGTAAGGATAATGTATAAATACAAGACCGCTTGTGCGGTTGAAACGCGTCTTTTTCTGTCCTAAAAAAATAAATACTCTGCAACCTACCGGAGTGGCTCGTGTATCCTCATTTTATATGTGGGGATCCTTCGTGGGAAATATATATATATATATATCCACATTACCATTTCTCCACGATTCCCTGCCACCGGAATCAGAAAGGGAATGGACACCACTTTTTGCGTGCAAGTAGTTTTATTTATTGCCAAACGTGCTCAGCCGCCATGACGCGTTTCAGCCCTTAGAGGCCTTGATCACATGACGTACCCATGATTCCCCAAGAATTTAAAGTGCCAAGTGCTAACAGAGACTGAAAACAGACTGCCCGTTTGTTTTCCTTACAGCAGTATCGAAGTCTATTCACAAGCTGTACAATAAATTTTATACCATGTGCAATTATTGCAATATACTGTATGTAAACAATAAACTGTAACAGTTCATCATTACGTGTGCAAAATTCGCAATACTGGCAGTATAAATACATACATATCGCTATTAATACTGATTATTGCATGTTTAGAACTAATGCATGCAAAATGTGCTTGTGCAGGTAACGTAATATTAACTGTTTAAAATACAGATGCAGAATAAATATTTCGTAAAACCACCATTAAAAAGTCAATAAATGACAACTTAATAACGCTTTTACACAGTAGCATACGGCACCCTCTTTCATGTATAGAAAACGACATATTGTAGATGACAGTGTAGAAGTGAACTGATTTCCGGCCCAATGCCTTGTTACCTGTCTACAACTGAACTGCCTATGTTGGACCTTGGCGTACGGTAAATATATAGCATAGAGACATATTCCCTCTCCCATCTACATATCGTTAACAAAGGTCAGTTTAATATTCAATTCAGAGGGTGAACACCCTCCTGCCTAATGCCACTCTCACTCTGCACAGGTACTATATTTGCTGTTGCCATGGAAATAAGACCTGCTGTGTAAAAGTCCTGTTACAAAATTGTGCCCTAAAAGTGCAAAAAGTGATATAAACATAAATTTTCTATCCAGTGTCTAAAAATGAGACCCCTGTACATAAAGTGCTAATGTGTGATTAAAATTAATTCTGCATACCATGGGCGGCCTGAGTCAGAACGCCCAGGTAGCTAGAAAAAAATAGGGAAACTAAGTAAGTAGGAAGATGTCACAGCGGAGGGGATAACTAGATATAACTGTTTCTGAGGTGATTTCATATCTACATCCTACCGGGGAAACATATTGAGAACTGGATAACTCTTATGTGTGGTTTATCACCAGAGATTTGGAAGGCTATAGGTGTTAAGGTCTTTATAACCACGTGTATAGATCCTCAGTTGTATTCAAACCATTCGGGCTTTTGCAATCGAATTCCAAAATGTATTTGGTCTCAAGGCGTCTTAGAACAGCCTCCCTATTGCCTCCACGTCTAAGTGGTGGCACGGCATCAACCACATAGTACTTTAATTTGTCCAGGTCATTTCCATGGACTTCTTTAAAGTGGCGTGCCACGGGGTAATTTGGATCTGAGTTGGTAATGGCCCTAAGGTGCTGGAGCACTCTCTTGTGGACTTGCAGTTTAGTACTGCCAATGTACTGCAGTCCACAGAGCACTCCAGCACATAAACAGAAAATTCCGAGTTGCAAGTTAACCATTTGTCTATTATACAGGGCTTCTCCTTAAATGGTGAAATTAAAAGTTGTTTTGTTCATTCCATACTTACAAGCTCTGCAGTTAGAACACTTGACAAACCCTCGACGGTTATTTAACCAATTGCTAGCTGGTTTGATCTCAGGGCTGTTACTGACCACTAGGTCTCTGGTACTAGGGGCCCTTCTATAAGTGATCGTAGGGGTACGAGGTAACTTATCACCCAATATGGGGTCACTCAAAACCAGATGCCAATTCTTCTTGAGAATCTTGGACAAGCTATCCTTTTGTCTGTTATAAGTGAGGATGAGACTTGGATTAATGCTACTCTGATCTGTTGTGTTGTGGGTCATGTTTTTGTCTCGTGATGGTTTCATTATTAAGTGATTACGAGACAGTGACCTAGTTCGTTTGATTGCATCATCTATTGTGTGGTTGGAGTAACCCCTTTCAAGAAATCTATTCCTACATTCTTCTTGTGCTACTACCAAGTCTTCCTCCCTGCTGCATATTCTGCGAATTCTTAGCATTTCACCGTAGGGAATGCTGCAGATAGTATGCTTGGGATGGAAGCTGGTTGAGTGGAGTATAGTGTTGCCGGCTGTTGGCTTATGATGGAGTTTGGTTTTCAACTGCCCATTTGCAACAAATACTTCGACATCGAGAAAGGTAATGGAACTGTTACTAATGCTATGGGTGAAATGCAGGTTGTATTCATTAATGTTAAGTTTAGATATAAACTCTTCTGCACTACCTCTGTCCCCATGCCAAACCACAAAAAGGTCATCTATATAACGGACCCACTTGACAATATTCTCAGTCATAATGTCTGCATACTCTGTTGTCAATACCATTCTCTCCCACCAACCCATATGTACACCCAAAACCTCCTTAGCCTTTCAAAAAAGAGTCCTTGCACTCGGAGACAATGGGGCTGTGAATGCGTTGTTTTATTTACTGTTTGCCCAGAGACGCGTTTCAGCCTTCATTGGCCTTTTTCAATCTGGCCCAACTCGTGATTACACAATTAATGCAGGTAAAACATCCCTCTGTGTGTCGAAGGAGCCAAACATTCACTGCTTATTTAAAACAAACTGGCGTCCTGGTTAACGATAGTCCCAGCCTGCTCGGTGAGTGTTTGTAAAGCCTTTGGTGTGCACGTAATGACGGTTGTAGTTCAAAGTTATTTAAAAACAGTACGAGTGATATTCCAATTCACCTCCTTTACGAGTTGCCTCCCATTGTCCTCCCCTGCTGTGGTAGCAGAGCCCTGCTCCGTAGTCCTTTTTATCCTGTGGGCAGACTCTCGACTGGCTCTATCTGACGTGCCTGCCAATGTCAGCGGCAAGCACCTCTAGCCACGTCTCCTGCCGGCCGCAGTGTCAGGTACGGGGGCCAAACGGTTGCTCATTATGCTCCTCCTCCATTTTTGCGGACTGCCGTTCGGCGCCTGAATGCAGGTGGTGCCAGGTAACGCATACCGCTATACGTTTACATACACCCAAAACCTCCTTAGCCTTTCAAAAAAGAGTCCTTGCACTCGGAGACAATGGGGCTGTGAATGCGTTGTTTTATTTACTGTTTGCCCATAGACGCGTTTCAGCCTTCATCTGCCTTTTTCAATCTGGCCCAACTCTTGATTACACAATTAATGCAGGTAAAACATCCCTCTGTGTGTCGAAGGAGCCAAACATTCACTGCTTATTTAAAACAAACTGGCGTACCGGTTAACGATAGTCCCAGCCTGCTCGGTGAGTGTTTGTAATGCCTTTGGTGTGCACGTAATGACGGTTGTAGTTCAAAGTTATTTAAAAACAGCACGAGTCAGGGGACCACAATATTTGCAAATTGCCGAACTTTAAGATTTCGGTTTTATCAGAATTAAGCTGGAGACAAGTTATCATCAGCCAGCTAGGAATTGCTCTCATACCTTCGGCAAACTGATTTTTGGTCGCAGCTGCTTCCTTGTCAAATGAAAAAAGAAGCTGGGTGTCATCAGCATATGAGAAGGGAGTAAACCCATGGTCTCTAATAATTTTTGCTAGAGGGGCCACACACACATTGAATAGTGTAGGGCTAAGGCACAAACCCTGTGGCACCCCCTTCCTGAGAGATCTAACACCAGAGCGGAAGGGACCTAAGTTTACTATCTGTGTCCGCTGCTCCAAAAAGCTAGAGAGCCATTGGAGTGCTAACCCTTGAATTACGGTTTCATTGAGTCTTTGAAAGAGCTTATGGTGGGATACAGTATTGAAGGCTGCGGAAAAGGCCAGCAGCACTAATGATACAGCCTTATTATTGTCCACAGCTAATCTAATAAAATCTGTAACACCAATAAGGGTAGATTCGGTGGAATGATTTGGTCTAAAACTGGACTGTGAGGAGTCGAGGCAGCCTTGGGATTCAAGGTATTCCATTAGCTTTGCATTAATATGTTTTTCAAGTAGTTTACTCATAAGTGGAAGAGGTGAAATGGGACGGTAATTAGATAGCTCAGTTCGAGGTAAATTGGCCTTTTTACAGGGAGTACTTACACTGCTTTCCAGGCCAGGGGTAATTTCCCCTCACTCAAGGATACGTTAAATAGAGTACAGCTGGAAGGAGAGAGGTGTTTGGCCAATAAGGCAAACATGCTAGGTGGCATTAGGTCGTTAGAAGAGCCCGATTTAGCTGTTCTTAGCATCTCTTCTACAGTCGAAACCTGTAAAAACAGGAAGCTTGTTAGGGCAGCGTCTGATCCTCTTGAAGCTAACGGGAATAAGATAGGAGTAACTAAAGTATCGGAGTCATCCATTCGACAGCTTCCAGCCTTTCTCCGTGTGGGATTGACATGACTATGAAACCACGTCTATGGTTCATAACCTCACATGACGTGTGATTGCATGGTGTATGGTTGTGAGTATATTCAGATATTCAGTAGTGTCCTGTGTATATGATTTCCATGATTTTACCAGTGGTTGCAGAAAATGATCGAAGTATCTTCCAAGCGGTTCATGGATAGAGCCACATCCTGCAACTATGGGTCTGAACTGAGGGTCCTTAGGATCTTTGTGCATCATTGGGAGCAATCAATCAATCAATCAATCAGGGGTTTGTTAAAGCGCGACTACTCACCCGTAAGGGTCTCAAGGCGCTAGGGGGGGGTGGGGAGGGTGCAGGTTCCATCCATCAAGGAGGGGGTCTGTCGAAGAGCCAGGTTTTGAGGTTTCTTGCGAAGATGGGGAGCGATGTTGTCTGTCTGAGGTGGAGCGGAAGGGCGTTCCATGCTTTGGCCGCGAGGAAGGAGAAGGAGCGGCCTCCCGATCTGGTCTTTCTGGTGCGGGGGACCACTGCGTAGGAGAGCTGGGCTGATCGTAGGGTCCTTTGGGGTGCGTGGAATTTGAGTCGGCTGTTCAGGTATGCTGGTCCGGTGCCGTGGAGGGCCTTGTGTGCGTGGGTGAGCATCTTGAAGGTGATTCTCGCCTCGACAGGGAGCCAGTGGAGTGTGCGCAGGTGCTGGGAGATGTGGCAGTGTTTTGGCAGGTTGAGGACCAGTCTTGCGGCGGCGTTCTGGATGTTCTGTGGCTTGCGGGTGAGGTTTTTGTTTATTCCGGCGTAGAGTGCGTTGCCGTAGTTGAGTCTGCTGGTGACCAGGGCGTGAGTGACGGTCTTTCGGTGTTCGAGGGGGATCCATTTGAAGGTCTTACGAAGGAGGCGGAGGGTGTGGAAGCAGGAAGACGAGACAGAGTTGATCTGGCGGTCCATTTTGAGCTCGGAGTACAGGATGATTCCCAGGTTGCGTGCGTGGTCCGTGGGGGCTGGCGGGTTTCCGAGGGCGGGGGGCCACCAGGTGTCGCTCCAGGCATCGGGGTTTGGGCCCATGATGAGTACTTCTGTTTTGTTGGTGTTTAGTTGTAGGCAGCTGTTTTTCATCCATTTGGCGACGGCTTCCATGCCTTCTCGAAAGTTGCGTCTGGCGGTGTTGGGCTCGTTGGATAGGGAGAGGATGAGCTGGGTGTCGTCTGCGTATGACACGATGTTGAGTCCGTAGGTTCTGACGATGGGGGCGAGTGGAGCCATGTAGACGTTGAAGAGCGTCGGGCTGAGGGAGGAGCCCTGGGGGACTCCGCAGGTGGTAGGTGTAGGGTCCGAGAGGAAAGGGTGGAGTCTGACCCGCTGCGTCCTGCCGGAGAGGAAGGAGCGGATCCAGTCGAGGGCCTTGTCCTGGATTCCTGCGTCGTAGAGTCTGCGTATTAGGGTGCGGTGGGAGACTGTGTCGAACGCCGCTGATAGGTCGAGGAGGATGAGAGCTACTGTTTCTCCTTTGTCCAGTAGGGTGCGGATGTCGTCTGTTGTGGCGAGGAGGGCGGTTTCCATACTGTGGTTTTTTCTGAAGCCGGATTGGGAGGACTCGAGGATGTTGTGTTCTTCAATGAATGTGGCGAGTTGGCTGTTGATGGCTTTCTCGATGACTTTCGCTGGGAACGGGAGCAGGGAGATGGGTCTGTAGTTTTTGAGGTCGGTGGGGTCCGCTGAGGGTTTCTTTAGGAGGGGTTGACCTCGGCGTGTTTCCAGTCGTCGGGGAACGAGGCGGTCGCCAGGGAGCGGTTGATGGTGTGGCGGAGCATGGGTGCGATGGTGTCGGCGGCTCTGTTGAAGATGTGGTGGGGGCAGGGGTCCGTGGGGGCCCCTGAGTGGATTGACTTCATTGTCTTCAGTGTGTCTTCCGTGGTGAGGGCTGTCCAGTCGTCAATCGCTGGTTTCCGGGTGTCGGGGTGGTTGGTGAGGGTTCAGTGTGTTGGTTGTCTTCGTCGAAGTTGTCGTAGATGCTCTTGATTTTGTGGTGGAAAAAGGTGCTGAGTTTGTCGCAGAGGTCTTGTGAGGGAGGGATGTCGGTAGACTCGCTAGTGGGTTGGGCGAACTCCTTGATGATGCTGAAGAGTTCCTTTCTGTTGTGCGCGTGGGTGGAGATTCTGTCTTCAATCGCTTTTTTCCTCGTTTCTCTGATGAGTTGATGGTGGGCGTTTGTGGCGGCTCTGAAGTTGTCGTGGGCTTCTGTGGATTTGGTGTTCCTCCAGGCCTTTTCGAGGCGGCGGCATGTGCTTCTGGACTCTCGAAGTTCGGTGGTAAACCATCTGGCTTTCTTGGCGCGGGTATTGTTGTTTTTCTTGAGGGGGGCTATGGTGTTGGTGCTGTCCGTGATCCATCTATGCAGGGTTCGGGCTGCGGTGTTGGGGTCATCGTTTTCCGCAATGGTTGGGGTGGAGTTGTTGAGTGAGGAGGTGAGCTGGTCGTCGGTGATTTTGGTCCAGTTTCTTCGTGGAAGCAGGTGCTGGTGTCTGTGGATGGTGGGTGTTCTGAAGGTGAAGTGGACGCAACGATGGTCGGTCCATGGGAGTTCGGTGGTGTGGCTGAAGGTGATGGAGTTTCCTGTAGTGAAGAGGGGGTCGAGGGTGTGTCCTGCTGAGTGCGTGGGCTCGGTCACGATCTGGCGCAGTCCAATGTTGTGGAGGTTGTCCAGGAGGGATGTGGTGTTGGGGTCCAGTTGGTTGTCGAGGTGGAAGTTGAGGTCTCCCAGCAGGGTGTAGTTGGTGGATGCGATGGCCTGCGGGGAGATAATGTCTGTGATGGAGTTGGCGAAGGGTCCGCGGGGTCCAGGGGGTCGGTAGATGAGGGTTCCTCGGAGGGTGGCGGTGGGGCTGGCCAGTATCTTGAAGTGAAGGTGTTCCATCAGTTCTGTGGGCTCGTCAGGGAGTGTGCTCAGGCGGAGGCTGGATTTGTGGACGATGGCGATTCCTCCTCCTGGGCGGGTGGGGCGTTCCTTCCTGGAGATCTTGTATCCTTGGGGGATGGCGATGGCGATGTCCGGTCCCGAGGTGGAGTTGGTCCAGGTTTCGGTGAAGAACGCTACATCCGGGGTGGTGCTGTCGAGGAGGTCCCAGATTTCTGTGGCGTGTTTGTGGAGGGATCGGACGTTGAGGAGGATGCATTGCAGGGTCTTCGGTTCGGTTGTGTTCTTGTGGGCGGGTTGTGCTGGATCCGTGTTCTTGGCGGTGCTGCAGGTGTGCCGGCAGCGGTGACAGCTGAAGGGTCCGTGGGAGTCGGCTGGTGATGCTAGCTTGCAGTTGTTGTTGCGGCCTGGGTTGAGTGCGTGGAGTGCTGCTGGGTCGTAGCGTTGGCGGGCGGAGGTCCAGGGTTCCTGGCGCTGGTCGCGGTCGGGTCGCGGACGGATGCAGACGGGCTTGCCTTTGACGCGCCTTCGGCGGGAGCGGGGAGGGGAGCTGGATTGGCAGGTCGCGCTGGGGGGGAGGGGCCGCCGGGGCAGCAGCGGCGGGGAAAGGTAAAGGGAGGAAATAAGGGATAAAGAAAAAAGGGAAAATAGGCAGAAATAAGGCACAAAAGAGCAGAGATGCAGAAAGGTGAAAGATAAAAGAGGGTAGAAAAACGAGTGAAAACTAGTGAAAGGGCAGAGCGAGAGGAAGGGAAAATGAGCAGAAATAAGGCACAAAAGAGCAGAGATGCAGAAAAGTGCAGAAAGGTGAAAGATAAAAAAGGGTAGAAAAACGAGTGAAAGAGCAGAGTTAGAGGAAGGAGACAGAGGTCCACTGGACCACCAGGGATGAGGCGCAGGGAAACCTGCGGGTGGAGGAGGGCCTCGATCACCAACACTCGAGAGTGCAGGGGCAGGCCTCACTTAATGGTGGAGCTGCGAGGGTGGGAGAGCAATTTCACTGACAATGAGTCAGTGGTCTTGCTCGCCTGTCCCCGCAGTGGTCGCCATTAAGTAGGGGTCGGGGAGGGCTGGACAGCTGGGAGACGGGAGCGGGGAGGGGAGCTGGATTGGCCGGTCGCGCTGGGGGAGGGGCCGCGGGGGCAGCAGCGGCGGGGAAAGGTAAAGGGAGGAAATAAGGGATAAAGAAAAAAGGGAAAATAGGCAGAAATAAGGCACAAAAGAGCAGAGATGCAGAAAGGTGAAAGATAAAAGAGGGTAGAAAAACGAGTGAAAACTAGTGAAAGGGCAGAGCGAGAGGAAGGGAAAATGAGCAGAAATAAGGCACAAAAGAGCAGAGATGCAGAAAAGTGCAGAAAGGTGAAAGATAAAAAAGGGTAGAAAAACGAGTGAAAGAGCAGAGTTAGAGGAAGGAGACAGAGGTCCACTGGACCACCAGGGATGAGGCGCAGGGAAACCTGCGGGTGGAGGAGGGCCTCGATCACCAACACTGGAGAGTGCAGGGGCAGGGGCAGGCCTCACTTAATGGTGGAGCTGCGAGGGTGGGAGAGCAATTTCACTGACAATGAGTCAGTGGTCTTGCTCGCCTGTCCCCGCAGTGGTCGCCACTAAGTAGGGGTCGGGGAGGGCTGGACAGCTGGGAGGCGGGAGCAAGGAGGGGAGCTGGATTGGCCGGTCGTGCTGGGGGGAGGGGCCGCGGGGGCAGCAGCGGCGGGGAAAGGTAAAGGGAGGAAATAAGAGATAAAGAAAAAAGGGAAAATAGGCAGAAATAAGGCACAAAAGAGCAGAGATGCAGAAAGGTGAAAGATAAAAGAGGGTAGAAAAACGAGTGAAAACTAGTGAAAGGGCAGAGCGAGAGGAAGGGAAAATGAGCAGAAATAAGGCACAAAAGAGCAGAGATGCAGAAAAGTGCAGAAAGGTGAAGGATAAAAAAGGGTAGAAAAGCGAGTGAAAGAGCAGAGTTAGAGGAAGGAGACAGAGGTCCACTGGACCACCAGGGATGAGGCGCAGGGAAACCTGCGGGTGGAGGAGGGCCTCGATCACCAACACTCGAGAGTGCAGGGGCAGGGGCAGGCCTCACTTAATGGTGGAGCTGCGAGGGTGGGAGAGCAATTTCACTGACAATGAGTCAGTGGTCTTGCTCGCCTGTCCCCGCAGTGGTCGCCACTAAGTAGGGGTCGGGGAGGGCTGGACAGCTGGGAGGCGGGAGCAAGGAGGGAGCTGGATTGGCCGGTCGCGCTGGCGGGAGGGGCCGCGGGGGCAGCAGCGGCGGGGAAAGGTAAAGGGAGGAAATAAGGGATAAAGAAAAAAGGGAAAATAGGCAGAAATAAGGCACAAAAGAGCAGAGATGCAGAAAGGTGAAAGATAAAAGAGGGTAGAAAAACGAGTGAAAACTAGTGAAAGGGCAGAGCGAGAGGAAGGGAAAATGAGCAGAAATAAGGCACAAAAGAGCAGAGATGCAGAAAAGTGCAGAAAGGTGAAAGATAAAAAAGGGTAGAAAAACGAGTGAAAGAGCAGAGTTAGAGGAAGGAGACAGAGGTCCACTGGACCACCAGGGATGAGGCGCAGGGAAACCTGCGGGTGGAGGAGGGCCTCGATCACCAACACTCGAGAGTGCAGGGGCAGGGGCAGGCCTCACTTAATGGTGGAGCTGCGAGGGTGGGAGAGCAATTTCACTGACAATGAGTCAGTGGTCTTGCTCGCCTGTCCCCGCAGTGGTCGCCACTAAGTAGGGGTCGGGGAGGGCTGGACAGCTGGGAGGCGGGAGCAAGGAGGGGAGCTGGATTGGCCGGTCGCGCTGGGGGGGAGGGTCCGCGGGGGCAGCAGCGGCGGGGAAAGGTAAAGGGAGGAAATAAGGGATAAAGAAAAAAGGGAAAATAGGCAGAAATAAGGCACAAAAGAGCAGAGATGCAGAAAGGTGAAAGATAAAAGAGGGTAGAAAAACGAGTGAAAACTAGTGAAAGGGCAGAGCGAGAGGAAGGGAAAATGAGCAGAAATAAGGCACAAAAGAGCAGAGATGCAGAAAAGTGCAGAAAGGTGAAAGATAAAAAGGGTAGAAAAACGAGTGAAAGAGCAGAGTTAGAGGAAGGAGACAGAAGTCCACTGGACCACCAGGGATGAGGCGCAGGGAAACCTGCGGGTGGAGGAGGGCCTCGATCACCAACACTCGAGAGTGCAGGGGCAGGGGCAGGCCTCACTTAATGGTGGAGCTGCGAGGGTGGGAGAGCAATTTCACTGACAATGAGTCAGTGGTCTTGCTCGCCTGTCCCCGCAGTGGTCGCCATTAAGTAGGGGTGGGGGAGGGCTGGACAGCTGGGAGGCGGGAGCGGGGAGGGGAGCTGGATTGGCCGGTCGCGCTGGGGGGAGGGGCCGCGGGGGCAGCAGCAGTGGGGAAAGGTAAAGGGAGGAAATAAGGGATAAAGAAAAAAGGGAAAATAGGCAGAAATAAGGCACAAAAGAGCAGAGATGCAGAAAGGTGAAAGATAAAAGAGGGTAGAAAAACGAGTGAAAACTAGTGAAAGGGCAGAGCGAGAGGAAGGGAAAATGAGCAGAAATAAGGCACAAAAGAGCAGAGATGCAGAAAAGTGCAGAAAGGTGAAGGATAAAAAAGGGTAGAAAAACGAGTGAAAGAGCAGAGTTAGAGGAAGGAGACAGAGGTCCACTGGACCACCAGGGATGAGGCGCAGGAAACCTGCGGGTGGAGGAGGGCCTCGATCACCAACACTCGAGAGTGCAGGGGCAGGGGCAGGCCTCACTTAATGGTGGAGCTGCGAGGGTGGGAGAGCAATTTCACTGACAATGAGTCAGTGGTCTTGCTCGCCTGTCCCCGCAGTGGTCGCCACTAAGTAGGGGTCGGGGAGGGCTGGACAGCTGGGAGGCGGGAGCAAGGAGGGGAGCTGGATTGGCCGGTCGCGCTGGCGGGAGGGGCCGCGGGGGCAGCAGCGGCGGGGAAAGGTAAAGGGAGGAAATAAGGGATAAAGAAAAAAGGGAAAATAGGCAGAAATAAGGCACAAAAGAGCAGAGATGCAGAAAGGTGAAAGATAAAGAGGGTAGAAAAACGAGTGAAAACTAGTGAAAGGGCAGAGCGAGAGGAAGGGAAAATGAGCAGAAATAAGGCACAAAAGAGCAGAGATGCAGAAAAGTGCAGAAAGGTGAAAGATAAAAAAGGGTAGAAAAACGAGTGAAAGAACAGAGTTAGAGGAAGGAGACAGAGGTCCACTGGATCACCAGGGATGAGGCGCAGGGAAACCTGCGGGTGGAGGAGGGCCTCTATCACCAACACTCGAGAGTGCAGGGGCAGGGGCAGGCCTCACTTAATGGTGGAGCTGCGAGGGTGGGAGAGCAATTTCACTGACAATGAGTCAGTGGTCTTGCTCGCCTGTCCCCACAGTGGTCGCCATTAAGTAGGGGTCGGGGAGGGCTGGACAGCTGGGAGGCGGGAGCGGGGAGGGGAGCTGGATTGGCCGGTCGCACTGGGGGGAGGGGCCGCGGGGGCAGCAGCGGCGGGGAAAGGTAAAGGGAGGAAATAAGGGATAAAGAAAAAAGGGAAAATAGGCAGAAATAAGGCACAAAAGAGCAGAGATGCAGAAAGGTGAAAGATAAAAGAGGGTAGAAAAACGAGTGAAAACTAGTGAAAGGGCAGAGCGAGAGGAAGGGAAAATGAGCAGAAATAAGGCACAAAAGAGCAGAGATGCAGAAAAGTGCAGAAAGGTGAAAGATAAAGAAGGGTAGTAAAACGAGTGAAAGAGCAGAGTTAGAGGAAGGAGACAGAGGTCCACTGGACCACCAGGGATGAGGCGCAGGGAAACCTGCGGGTGGAGGAGGGCCTCGATCACCAACACTCGAGAGTGCAGGGGCAGGCCTCACTTAATGGTGGAGCTGCGAGGGTGGGAGAGCAATTTCACTGACAATGAGTCAGTGGTCTTGCTCGCCTGTCCCCGCAGTGGTCGCCATTAAGTAGGGGTCGAGGAGGGCTGGACAGCTGGGAGGCGGGAGCGGGGAGGGGAGCTGTGATTGGCCGGTCGCGCTGGGGGGAGGGGCCGCGGGGGCAGCAGCGGCGGGGAAAGGTAAAGGGAGGAAATAAGGGATAAAGAAAAAAGGGAAAATAGGCAGAAATAAGGCACAAAAGAGCAGAGATGCAGAAAGGTGAAAGATAAAAGAGGGTAGAAAAACGAGTGAAAACTAGTGAAAGGGCAGAGCGAGAGGAAGGGAAAAAGAGCAGAAATAAGGCACAAAAGAGCAGAGATGCAGAAAAGTGCAGAAAGGTGAAAGATAAAAAAGGGTAGAAAAACGAGTGAAAGAGCAGAGTTAGAGGAAGGAGACAGAAGTCCACTGGACCACCAGGGATGAGGCGCAGGGAAACCTGCGGGTGGAGGAGGGCCTCGATCACCAACACTCGAGAGTGCAGGGGCAGGGGCAGGCCTCACTTAATGGTGGAGCTGCGAGGGTGGGAGAGCAATTTCACTGACAATGAGTCAGTGGTCTTGCTCGCCTGTCCCCGCAGTGGTCGCCATTAAGTAGGGGTCGGGGAGGGCTGGACAGCTGGGAGGCGGGAGCGGGGAGGGGAGCTGGATTGGCCGGTCGCGCTGGGGGGAGGGGCCGCGGGGGCAGCAGCAGTGGGGAAAGGTAAAGGGAGGAAATAAGGGATAAAGAAAAAAGGGAAAATAGGCAGAAATAAGGCACAAAAGAGCAGAGATGCAGAAAGGTGAAAGATAAAAGAGGGTAGAAAAACGAGTGAAAACTAGTGAAAGGGCAGAGCGAGAGGAAGGGAAAATGAGCAGAAATAAGGCACAAAAGAGCAGAGATGCAGAAAAGTGCAGAAAGGTGAAGGATAAAAAAGGGTAGAAAAACGAGTGAAAGAGCAGAGTTAGAGGAAGGAGACAGAGGTCCTCTGGACCACCAGGGATGAGGCGCAGGGAAACCTGCGGGTGGAGGAGGGCCTCGATCACCAACACTCGAGAGTGCAGGGGCAGGGGCAGGCCTCACTTAATGGTGGAGCTGCGAGGGTGGGAGAGCAATTTCACTGACAATGAGTCAGTGGTCTTGCTCGCCTGTCCCCGCAGTGGTCGCCACTAAGTAGGGGTCGGGGAGGGCTGGACAGCTGGGAGGCGGGAGCAGGGAGGGAGCTGGATTGGCCGGTCGCGCTGGCGGGGAGGGGCTGCGGGGGCAGCAGCGGCGGGGAAAGGTAAAGGGAGGAAATAAGGGATAAAGAAAAAAGGGAAAATAGGCAGAAATAAGGCACAAAAGAGCAGAGATGCATAAAGGTGAAAGATAAAAGAGGGTAGAAAAACGAGTGAAAACTAGTGAAAGGGCAGAGCGAGAGGAAGGGAAAATGAGCAGAAATAAGGCACAAAAGAGCAGAGATGCAGAAAAGTGCAGAAAGGTGAAAGATAAAAAAGGGTAGAAAAACGAGTGAAAGAACAGAGTTAGAGGAAGGAGACAGAGGTCCACTGGATCACCAGGGATGAGGCGCAGGGAAACCTGCGGGTGGAGGAGGGCCTCTATCACCAACACTCGAGAGTGCAGGGGCAGGGGCAGGCCTCACTTAATGGTGGAGCTGCGAGGGTGGGAGAGCAATTTCACTGACAATGAGTCAGTGGTCTTGCTCGCCTGTCCCCACAGTGGTCGCCATTAAGTAGGGGTCGGGGAGGGCTGGACAGCTGGGAGGCGGGAGCGGGGAGGGGAGCTGGATTGGCCGGTCGCGCTGGGGGGAGGGGCCGCGGGGGCAGCAGCGGCGGGGAAAGGTAAAGGGAGGAAATAAGGGATAAAGAAAAAAGGGAAAATAGGCAGAAATAAGGCACAAAAGAGCAGAGATGCAGAAAGGTGAAAGATAAAAGAGGGTAGAAAAACGAGTGAAAACTAGTGAAAGGGCAGAGCGAGAGGAAGGGAAAATGAGCAGAAATAAGGCACAAAAGAGCAGAGATGCAGAAAAGTGCAGAAAGGTGAAAGATAAAGAAGGGTAGTAAAACGAGTGAAAGAGCAGAGTTAGAGGAAGGAGACAGAGGTCCACTGGACCACCAGGGATGAGGCGCAGGGAAACCTGCGGGTGGAGGAGGAGCCTCGATCACCAACACTCGAGAGTGCAGGGGCAGGCCTCACTTAATGGTGGAGCTGCGAGGGTGGGAGAGCAATTTCACTGACAATGAGTCAGTGGTCTTGCTCGCCTGTCCCCGCAGTGGTCGCCATTAAGTAGGGGTCGAGGAGGGCTGGACAGCTGGGAGGCGGGAGCGGGGAGGGGAGCTGTATTGGCCGGTCGCGCTGGGGGGAGGGGCCGCGGGGGCAGCAGCGGCGGGGAAAGGTAAAGGGAGGAAATAAGGGATAAAGAAAAAAGGGAAAATAGGCAGAAATAAGGCACAAAAGAGCAGAGATGCAGAAAGGTGAAAGATAAAAGAGGGTAGAAAAACGAGTGAAAACTAGTGAAAGGGCAGAGCGAGAGGAAGGGAAAATGAGCAGAAATAAGGCACAAAAGAGCAGAGATGCAGAAAAGTGCAGAAAGGTGAAAGATAAAAAAGGGTAGAAAAACGAGTGAAAGAGCAGAGTTAGAGGAAGGAGACAGAGGTCCACTGGACCACCAGGGATGAGGCGCAGGGAAACCTGCGGGTGGAGGAGGGCCTCGATCACCAACACTCGAGAGTGCAGGGGCAGGGGCAGGCCTCACTTAATGGTGGAGCTGCGAGGGTGGGAGAGCAATTTCACTGACAATGAGTCAGTGGTCTTGCTCGCCTGTCCCCGCAGTGGCCGCCATTAAGTAGGGGTCGGGGAGGGCTGGACAGCTGGGAGGTTGGAGCGGGGAGGGGAGCTGGATTGGACGGTCGCGCTGGGGGGGAGGGGCCGCGGGGGCAGCAGAGGCAGGGAAAGGTAAAGGGAGGAAATAAGGGATAAAGAAAAAAGGGAAAATAGGCAGAAATAAGGCACAAAAGAGCAGAGATGCAGAAAGGTGAAAGATAAAAGAGGGTAGAAAAAGCAGTGAAAACTAGTGAAAGGGCAGAGCGAGAGGAAGGGAAAATGAGCAGAAATAAGGCACAAAAGAGCAGAGATGCAGAAAAGTGCAGAAAGGTGAAAGATAAAGAAGGGTAGTAAAACGAGTGAAAGAGCAGAGTTAGAGGAAGGAGACAGAGGTCCACTGGACCACCAGGGATGAGGCGCAGGGAAACCTGCGGGTGGAGGAGGGCCTCGATCACCAACACTCGAGAGTGCAGGGGCAGGCCTCACTTAATGGTGGAGCTGCGAGGGTGGGAGAGCAATTTCACTGACAATGAGTCAGTGGTCTTGCTCGCCTGTCCCCGCAGTGGTCGCCATTATGTTGGGGTGGGGGTGGGCTGGACTGCTGGGAGGGGGGTGCGGGGTGGGGAGCTGGTTTGGCCGGTCGCGCTGGGGGGCGGGGCCGCGGGGGCAGCAGCAGTGGGGAAAGGTAAAGGGAGGAAATAAGGGATAAAGAAAAAAGGGAAAATAGGCAGAAATAAGGCACAAAAGAGCAGAGATGCAGAAAGGTGAAAGATAAAAGAGGGTAGAAAAACGAGTGAAAACTAGTGAAAGGGCAGAGCGAGAGGAAGGGAAAATGAGCAGAAATAAGGCACAAAAGAGCAGAGATGCAGAAAAGTGCAGAAAGGTGAAGGATAAAAAAGGGTAGAAAAACGAGTGAAAGAGCAGAGTTAGAGGAAGGAGACAGAGGTCCACTGGACCACCAGGGATGAGGCGCAGGGAAACCTGCGGGTGGAGGAGGGCCTCGATCACCAACACTCGAGAGTGCAGGGGCAGGGGCAGGCCTCACTTAATGGTGGAGCTGCGAGGGTGGGAGAGCAATTTCACTGACAATGAGTCAGTGGTCTTGCTCGCCTGTCCCCGCAGTGGTCGCCACTAAGTAGGGGTCGGGGAGGGCTGGACAGCTGGGAGGCGGGAGCAAGGAGGGGAGCTGGATTGGCCGGTCGCGCTGGCGGGAGGGGCCGCGGGGGCAGCAGCGGCGGGGAAAGGTAAAGGGAGGAAATAAGGGATAAAGAAAAAAAGGGAAAATAGGCAGAAATAAGGCACAAAAGAGCAGAGATGCAGAAAGGTGAAAGATAAAAGAGGGTAGAAAAACGAGTGAAAACTAGTGAAAGGGCAGAGCGAGAGGAAGGGAAAATGAGCAGAAATAAGGCACAAAAGAGCAGAGATGCAGAAAAGTGCAGAAAGGTGAAAGATAAAAAAGGGTAGAAAAACGAGTGAAAGAACAGAGTTAGAGGAAGGAGACAGAGGTCCACTGGATCACCAGGGATGAGGCGCAGGGAAACCTGCGGGTGGAGGAGGGCCTCTATCACCAACACTCGAGAGTGCAGGGGCAGGGGCAGGCCTCACTTAATGGTGGAGCTGCGAGGGTGGGAGAGCAATTTCACTGACAATGAGTCAGTGGTCTTGCTCGCCTGTCCCCACAGTGGTCGCCATTAAGTAGGGGTCGGGGAGGGCTGGACAGCTGGGAGGCGGGAGCGGGGAGGGGAGCTGGATTGGCCGGTCGCACTGGGGGGAGGGGCCGCGGGGGCAGCAGCGGCGGGGAAAGGTAAAGGGAGGAAATAAGGGATAAAGAAAAAAGGGAAAATAGGCAGAAATAAGGCACAAAAGAGCAGAGATGCAGAAAGGTGAAAGATAAAAGAGGGTAGAAAAACGAGTGAAAACTAGTGAAAGGGCAGAGCGAGAGGAAGGGAAAATGAGCAGAAATAAGGCACAAAAGAGCAGAGATGCAGAAAAGTGCAGAAAGGTGAAAGATAAAGAAGGGTAGTAAAACGAGTGAAAGAGCAGAGTTAGAGGAAGGAGACAGAGGTCCACTGGACCACCAGGGATGAGGCGCAGGGAAACCTGCGGGTGGAGGAGGGCCTCGATCACCAACACTCGAGAGTGCAGGGGCAGGCCTCACTTAATGGTGGAGCTGCGAGGGTGGGAGAGCAATTTCACTGACAATGAGTCAGTGGTCTTGCTCGCCTGTCCCCGCAGTGGTCGCCATTAAGTAGGGGTCGGGGAGGGCTGGACAGCTGGGAGGCGGGAGCGGGGAGGGAGCTGTATTGGCGGGTCGCGCTGGGGGGTGGGGGCCGCGGGGGCAGCAGCGGCGGGGAAAGGTAAAGGGAGGAAATAAGGGATAAAGAAAAAAGGGAAAATAGGCAGAAATAAGGCACAAAAGAGCAGAGATGCAGAAAGGTGAAAGATAAAAGAGGGTAGAAAAACGAGTGAAAACTAGTGAAAGGGCAGAGCGAGAGGAAGGGAAAAAGAGCAGAAATAAGGCACAAAGAGCAGAGATGCAGAAAAGTGCAGAAAGGTGAAAGATAAAAAAGGGTAGAAAAACGAGTGAAAGAGCAGAGTTAGAGGAAGGAGACAGAAGTCCACTGGACCACCAGGGATGAGGCGCAGGAAACCTGCGGGTGGAGGAGGGCCTCGATCACCAACACTCGAGAGTGCAGGGGCAGGGGCAGGCCTCACTTAATGGTGGAGCTGCGAGGGTGGGAGAGCAATTTCACTGACAATGAGTCAGTGGTCTTGCTCGCCTGTCCCCGCAGTGGTCGCCATTAAGTAGGAGTCGGGGAGGGCTGGACAGCTGGGAGGCGGGAGCGGGGAGGGAGCTGGATTGGCCGGTCGCGCTGGGGGGAGGGGCCGCGGGGGCAGCAGCAGTGGGGAAAGGTAAAGGGAGGAAATAAGGGATAAAGAAAAAAGGGAAAATAGGCAGAAATAAGGCACAAAAGAGCAGAGATGCAGAAAGGTGAAAGATAAAAGAGGGTAGAAAAACGAGTGAAAACTAGTGAAAGGGCAGAGCGAGAGGAAGGGAAAATGAGCAGAAATAAGGCACAAAAGAGCAGAGATGCAGAAAAGTGCAGAAAGGTGAAGGATAAAAAAGGGTAGAAAAACGAGTGAAAGAGCAGAGTTAGAGGAAGGAGACAGAGGTCCACTGGACCACCAGGGATGAGGCGCAGGGAAACCTGCGGGTGGAGGAGGGCCTCGATCACCAGCACTCGAGAGTGCAGGGGCAGGGCAGGCCTCACTTAATGGTGGAGCTGCGAGGGTGGGAGAGCAATTTCACTGACAATGAGTCAGTGGTCTTGCTCGCCTGTCCCCGCAGTGGTCGCCACTAAGTAGGGGTCGGGGAGGGCTGGACAGCTGGGAGGCGGGAGC